>OY776673.1:6008048-6687458 GCA_963675555.1 Leptura quadrifasciata
GGATGTAAAGCCGTCGGTCCCTTGCCTATTAAATGTTAGGCAAGTAAAAGATCTCTACTCTTCTTAAGGGAAGAGGTTCGGCAAAATTCCTGGTTGGGGGTAGCTCGTCTACAGGCGTCGGTGTTAGGCCTCAGTAGCGGAAATAGGCCGACGTTAAATAAATGTAAAAAAAAAAATAAAAAAAAAAAGACCAAAAAAAATTGCAGAGACCATAAACCAACCTTTATGTTGTTTAATCAACAGAATATTTTTTACAGGAGTATGTCCTGATATGTTTAAAATAGCGGTAGTGAAACCAGTATGTAAGAGCGGAGAAAAGAGCGATGTATCTAACTATAGACCGGTATCTCTTGTGAGTAACTTCTGTAAAATTTTTGAAAAGATTCTGAAGAAACGAATTAACAACTTTTTCAATAAACAATATATTATCAGACAAACAGTTTGGTTTTAGAGAGGTCAGGTCAACTTTTGGGCTACCCTGTATAAATGTCCAACCTCATTATTTCACTGTTTATTTAATATGTCTCATCATAAATATGATACTAATTAATTATTGGTGATTAAGACTGCAAATATTTCTTTCACCTCTTATATAATCTCATTAAAATACAAATTGGGCAAGTGTGACTCATAGAAATCACTTCAGATTTATCTTTCTTTGTGCCATTCTAATTTCAGAAGCCGATACACCCACAGATACGTAAATGGTAAGCACTAGCCAGGTAAATAAAGCTGTGGTGACCTCTTTACGCCCAACTGCGTTAAATGAATGACACATCAATACAGGGTTTCTGGTATGCCGTCATTAATTTTTAGGGGTGGTTCTTACGAATAAAATATTAGGGAAGCTTCCTATAAAGGGAGTTCGGGTCTTCTGAAGGGGGCGCAAAAGAATGGGATTTTATTGAACATCCCTCGGAATATCCTTGGAGTTACATTGACCAGTTTTGCACGCGATCTGATGTCAATAAAAATCATTATTTTATGTTACCCATGGAGAGTAATTTCAATTATGGGGGCGCAGAATGGGAAGGGGGCTTTGTTATTAAGTCATAGTATGTGTTTTGGTTTTCACTCTAGATTGAAAGTGAATTAAACCCACAATTAACTTTTTATGCGTTTTACGATGTTTTAAGCCATAGTCTTCTTTGTTAGTAGATTAAAGAGGTAGTGGTTTACAATATTATAAAGTCGTCGACTCACCACTATCCCAAATTGACTAGTAGCTCAGTCAGTAAAGATTTTTTTGCGGATATAGATCAGACTAAGTTGAAAATTGAGGAAAATGTTTATTTTGGGGTCCTATTGAAGTAGTTAAAAGAAAACTGCGCTTTTTTAGTTTCTCGCAATTTTTATGCGAAGTATTTAATTGCCACATATGCCATATGCCACATTCTCATTTTTATAGTCCAATAAATGGTTAAAAACTTAACATATATTCATAAACATTGATTACTTATACGTAACAAAATGAGTTAGCTCCTCAGAAATCCGTGTCATCTGCGGCTAACTCTGTTAGGTCCAGTTTTCTGTTTGAGCATCGATTTTCTCATCAACATCATCCAGTTCGTCGTCATCGTCGTTGAAGTTAGCCTCGTGGTAGAGTTTGGGGGAGTCGAAACAATTCATTCCTGACCAATGACCGCACACTAGGGAGTTTTTTAGCCCAGCTGTGCAGCCCTTCGTACAATTGCACGAAATTTGCTGCGGAAGACTTGGTTTCAAGCCGTGAGACGTCATTGACCAGCCAAAATCTATTTTATTCTATCTTTTGCATTGTCAAAAAAATCAAGATAGGGAGGATACGTCACCTCATATATTCGCGAGTGAATATCCTTTCTTATAAATATTGCAGCGGCTCCAGCAATTGACATATGATCTTCTTACTCATCGTTTTTCTTTTCAATGTACCTCGAGTCTGTTAGAATGTTATAGCCCGTGATGATCGAGGTGCGAAGTGATGATGATGTCGTTTCCGTATTTTTCCTCCAATCTTGTTTTGACAGTCTTCGTTGCTGGAACGTGATCGGTGCACAAATCCACCAATTGTGGTAGCGAAAATTGATATTCATCGCTGATTTCCAAAGACGAAAAAATTTACTCCATTGCCAATTATCATCGCCATTATCATTGCGAATTATCTGACGACGGTTGTGAACCACGCTTTCTATCTATCAGAAATTTTTAAAAGAATTCCGTTTTGATGAGAAAACACCATCGTCAACTACGAGGTCGATGACATTGCTGATACGCTGCTTTACTCAATTTTGAACTGTTCTCAGATGACACGGAACAACTCTGCTGCACACCGCAGGTGCAAACGATGCATCACAACTAAATGGTAAATTCTTCTCCCCTCTTGAAACTCCAAGAATAGCCGTTAGCTTATCTTACCAGAGTATTAGAAACACCTGGCGCAGGGTGAAGGACAACTTCATTTCGATTTTTATGTTGACGAAATGTGAAAACCGGTTTTGGAGTACATTGAAATAAATTTTTAGGCAAGTTCTAAAAGTACTACAAATTCAAAATTCATTTTCTCTGAAGTTACTGTACCTAAAACAGCACAGGGAAAGTTGCAGAAACTGCAACGCCTTGTCTGTTTAGAGGCTACAGGAGCAATGCCTTACGACTGCACCAGGCACATAAATTTAAACCAGGCGATCTGGTTGGTCACTTAAGGATTCTGGAGTTAATCCATTTGAAGTCCATGACCAAACCCACTGACTCAATGCCAATCAAACAAGACTTTGACTGCCCGTTTGACGTGCTAATTGAAAGCCGTCAGATGAGCAAGATGGAGTCACTACGATTGGAACAATTATCTGGTATATAGATGGATCTAAGATGGCTGAAGGGGTAGGAGTGGGAGTAGCAAGGCCGAATTATAAGATATCCAAAGCCCTCGGTAACACCCCAACTATCTTTCAGGCAGAGATTTATGCCATAGATCTGTGTGCCCAGGTATGCCTAAATAAAGGCATCCGAAGAGCAAAGATCTATATACTGTCAGATAGCCAGGCAGCAATAAAGGCTCTAAGGTCCTATACCTTTGAGTCTAAAATTGCCTGGGAATGTAGACCATCCCTGAAGCAACTGGTTAATAACAACAAGGTTATCTTGATGTGGGTGCCAGGGCATGAGGGAGTACAAGGAAATGAACTTGCTGATAGCCTTGCCAAAAAAGGAGCTGAAGCACTGTTCATTGGACCCGAAGCGTTTTGTGGCCTAGCCAAGGGACATATAGCGGAGGAGACCCAAGAATGGGAAAAGGGTCAGAAAAAGTCCTACTGGAGGAATACTCCAGGCTAAAGACAAGCGAAAAAGTTTATAACTTATTCGACGAAGAATGCCACAAGGCTTCTCCAACTTAAAAAGTCCGAATTAAGGCTAATCACAGGCCCTCTAACTGACCACTGCCCCTTGAGATACCATCTCAAGAATATGGGCAAGGCGGTAGACAATAAATGCAGATATTACGATTAGTCCGCACTAGGCTAAAGTTCCTAGAACAGGTGGAATTAACGCCTGAAGACATAGGGAAATTAGCTCCCAAAAAAATCACAAGCTTTGTAAAAAGTCTGGAAATCCTGGATAACCACTAGATGTAGGGTAAATCATAAAAGATCTTTTAGGTCGAAGTCAAACGACCCCGTAAAATAATCTACAGTCTACTGTACCTAAAGACACAAAAAATTATATAAATGGATAAACTATGTGTTCAAAATTCCATGTATTTTCGTATGGAGTTTCGGTATGCGTTTCAAGATCATTCGTATATAAAATCGCCAATTGGCAACAATGCCATTTAACGTCAAGAGTCAGCCAACCAGAGGTAACGTCACATCGGCCTCAATTTAAAAATCTAGTGCTGGGGTGACGTTACATCTGGTTGGTTGCCTTTTAACCTGGTTGTCGTTAGCCACTTTATACGAATGACCTTGAAATGCACATCGAACCGCCATAAAAAAATATATTGAATTTTGAGCTGATACTCCCATAGCTTATCTACTTATAAAACTACATATATCCGTTTTTATACCGGGTGTTTTTTTTTCTGTGATTTCCGATGGAGTATGAAGATTAATGCAATTTTTTAAATTTGAAAATTCGAAGAAAAAAAAATTTAGACTCGTCTTTATCCTTACGACAGCTGAGTTTACAGTGTTGCCAAATCTGCATAAAATGATTAAATTATAAATATTTAAAACTACAATCCAACACACACATAAAGTTGATATTTAGTTTTATTGTTGTCGTCGAAGCTCAAATCCAGGTTGTAGGCCTTGGGCTTTCTGCACGCGATAAGGTGCAGTCCCTGTTCGTTCAAAGTGCACCACCCTGCAAATTCTGTTACTCCAATTTGTGCAGATGCCTGCGAATACCTACTTACTCCAGAATTTTCTTCGATTGCATCTAAAATTAGTGGTTCCGCATCCGGTGTCCTCCGAAAGCGTGTACGACCCCTATCATGAGGAACGGGTTGAAAATGTCCATGGTCCCTTAAATATTGAACAACTGACAAAAGTTCCGTGCAGCCGCACCATAACAATGTACAATGTTTATAAAATTATCCTTGAACTCAGTAATTCGCTGTTAACGCGTAAATAACTGTACGTAAACTGTCGACGGTGATGGCCGCTGCTAAATAGGCGGCGCACTAAAAATAAGCAATAAGTTTACGGTCAAATAGCATAAGGAAGCTAATGGTGACGTAACTCGATAATAATCGATAATTATTTGCAGTTTTCAAAATTTATTTTCATATTTATTTTTTGGTTTTTGGATAAATAAATACTGTTCTACGGATTTTAAAAATATGACAGTAATTGATGAATCTGAATATATGCTTGTATTTCAAAAACACATTTATTTTTTATTATTTATGCAAGTTTTAATTTTTTTACTTTTGCGGTGTTAGAAAGAGACAATTACATTTCACATTTCGGAAACCCTTCCTTGGCTTCAGCTTGACTGATGATGCGCAAAGTCCTGCCAAATATCAAAACTATTTAAGAATTACTATAAAAAGTTCTTTTCATTATAAAACGCGCTATTATTACCTGTAATTAATTTCCCCAGTGTTCTGTGTAAGTGATCAAAATTGAAAATAAAAAAATTTAAACCCCGAAGTTGTGATTTTTTTTAAACCCCGTCATAACTTAAGTTTTTGTAGATACGTTCTTCAGACAAGAAGTTTAAAAATTAAGTAAAGTAATCTGTACAACACACGATTATGTTCTTCTTGTGTTCCAATATTTATTATCAGTTATCACTTCCAATTTTTCTTTGTTTTCTTCTAATATTAATTTGTTCGTAAGATTTTTAGATACCACAGCAGTATTAATGCACAGCTCGCGGACTGAGGACCTAAGGGAGTTTCTATCGGCAGTTTACAATGCGAAAATAGCAGAGCCCGGCAAGAAATTCGTAGTTCCATTTAACAGAGGTGAAAGTGTATGTATGCTCTATTGATACTTCCGTCTTATTTTTTCGTTAACTTTGAAAATGTTGCAGGCTTTCTCGGTCGATGTTCCTAGACCTTTCCAGCTGCCGAGCATTCCGGAAAATGTAAGTGAAGGAAAACAAGCATGCCCTGTAATGTGTACTAAATAATTCTCTCTGTATGTGCTCTGTATAGGTATATTATTTATTTACTTAATAACCTCGCCAACTTGACGTTCACTCATTTCCTGGCGTTTTTATGCGACAGTCGACAAGGAAAGGCTTTCAGACGTTTCAAAAGGCTCACTTCAATTTAAAGTTTAAAATCCAATCTTGAGTATTCCACATCACGTATCTTCTAGCTAGAATATTAATAATTTATTTGTCTGGCTATATTTGCTAGGCTGCCCAGATGCAAGTTGGTGTGTGTATTAATCGATATATAGTGTGACTCAATGGAAACTAACCATGTCTAGTATCTCCTCAAAAACTCTTTTAAAACATCGCAGAGAAGTTGAATAGTTTACAATCTACCCAAGTAACAAAATGCTCTATATAAGATATCCTGAAAGCTTATTTGTAAGACTATAATCTAAGCAATAATGGGGAGAAAAAAAAGGATCTACCACGCAAAAGGTCATAAGGAAATGAAATTTGGTTGAATCGTAAAATTTACCATCCTGATCATAACCCTGAATTTGCGACCTTAGGGGAAAACCGCTTGCGCAAAAGATGGCGCTCAAAATCAGTTTTTTTGCAAATATCTCCGTTCCTATTGAAAAAAAGTAAATTAATACATTGAAGAGCATAAAATATGCGTAAAATATGTTCTATGCATTTTTCCCGTCAGACCAACAGTTTTCAAGATATAGCTCGTCAAACGCAAGCAAATCATCATTATACAAAGCGTTTTTGCGAAAACCACCGAGTAGTGAACCAGACACTAAGCCGCATGTTATCGATGGTGTTTTTTTATCACACCGGGTCATATGGCATCTTTCGCAATAATTTGCACAAACTACGTGGACTATGTATATATAGTCCAAGTCAACACTTCCCGACACTCAAAAAACGCAACAAAAATCTTTACGACATAATTATTATCGCCGCGGGCCATGCGGCATGCTGTCATCAAACAACCCGACGCACATTAAAAACCTATAAAAGTAAGCGAGTCAATTTGCGGTCGAGACAGCACAAAGAGTGATGGTATTTTACTGACGTCGTAAAGTTTTTGTTGCGTTTTTTATGTGCCGGGAACTGTTAATCTCAACTATACACAGGCATGATGCGGCTTGCAAAAGCACAAAAAGTGCTGAACGATATCGACGTGCCAAGCAACATTCTGTAGCTGATGTTATTTTCAACGAAGCGAAGGTTCCTACCATGCCTCAAGAAAAGTTTTTATCTCGAGACTCGAATAAACGACTTTTGATATCCATGTTTGCTAGAAAATTAGACGACCATAATTTTACAGTGATGCATGCACCAGAAGATGCGGACTGTCATAATTCAAACAGCTGTTGATATGTTTCCGTCCTATTCAGAAGTGTATATTGTAGGAGAAAATGTAGATTTATCAGTTCTGATAACTGCACTGGCGAACGAGCATGACTATAGTCTAGTATACTTTAACTCGGCGTGTGTATGTATAAGTTAATATTTCCGTACGATTTCATTTTCTTTTGTACACAAAGATCCAGAAATATTGTCCACGTAGACAATGTTTCTGGACTATTGCTTTAAACTTTGTGTACAATATGGGAGAAAATTAAATCGTTCGGAAATATTAACTCATACATACACACGCCAAGTTAAAGTATACTAGACTATATATCTTCTTACGAAAACCTGCTCGGGATAAAGTGGAGGAAAATATATATTCATCGCACAGTCTACAATTTGTAAATTCTGTAGGCAAGAATATTTTGTTCCTGCATGCATTCAACGGTTGTGATACAACGTCTGCTTTCTTTAATCAGGGAAAGATTAAATTTCTTAATATTCTTGCGAAAAACAACAAGTTGCTTGAAATGATCGAAACCTTCCAAAATCCATATGCAGACTTCGATGTACTAGCCATTGCGGGAGAAGCATTTTTGGTAACGCTGTATGGTGGATGTTACGAAACCGATATCTTGGATTCCCTGCGAGAATTTCATCGCATCGGTGGTGGAAAACAAGGTCAACTTGGCTTCACTGCCACCTGCAAGAAACACTACGTGGCAACATCACCACCACCATCAAGTCCAGTTATGGCGTGGGGTTGAAAAAAATGCAGTGAAGTATGGTTGGCGGAAAACCCAGTCAAGACTCGATGCTGTGCAAAACACTAAACAACTCGCTTCGGATTCCTTGCTTAAAAGTATTTCGTGCAAGTGCAAAACGGGTTGTGTCAATGCATTTGATAATAATAGATATTTATGTTGAAATTACTTTGCACATATCGCTTAGCCTCCATTTGAGGAGACAGGTGCAAAAACGCTCTACCATAACATTACCATTATTTGCTTGCGTTTGACGCGCTGTATCTTGAAAACTGTTGGTCTGACGGGAAAAATGCATAGGAGATATTTTACATAGAATTTTTTGCTCTTCAATTTATTAATTTACATTTTTCCTAGGACCAATAGAAACTGAGATATTTGCAAAAAACTGATTTTGAGCGCCATCTTTCGAGCGGTCTTCCTTCAAGGTCGCAAACTCAGGGTTATGATCAGGACGGTACATTTTACGATCCCACCAAAATTCATCTCCTTACGACCTTTTGTGTGGTAAAACTACCCATTGCCTGGAGTACTACTGGTAAACGTAAATGGTCTGGAAGAACTCTATGAAACTATAAAAGTTATATGTATTATAATTTTATAGGTTTTTCACATAACATTCTTAAGTTATTTTAACATTTTTTAGTCGACATAAAATCTCCCAGTCTAGTCCATACTTTTTAGAATATTTGTTTTCCTTTTTTTTAGAGGAATCTTACCGAATACTTCAACGCCGTCGACACACACAACATGATGGTAATTTTCGCGTCAATGCTGTACGAACGCCGAATCATATTCACCTCGAGAAAATTGAAAAGGCTGAGTGCATGCGTCCAGTCGGCAAATGATATTATATACCCCATGATATGGCAACATATCTTTATACCAGTGTTGCCTATGGCTCTCATCGACTACCTCCTGGCCCCCATGCCGTTCCTCATAGGAGTACCTGAAGAGGTACTTAAGGTAAGAAGTCTCTCAATTATTTTAAGCTTTTTTATTATGATTAATATTTGATTTCATCCTACCTTCTCTCACAGACAGGCGTTAGAGTTGTCACATACAAATAAGAAAGTAATAATTAATGGCTAAGACGTGATTCATTATAGCTCAGTAGCTCAGTGCTTATGTGCAGGTTTGCAATTAACGCAGTACCGGATTCGAATCCACGCTATAGGGTATGGATGTTTAGTGGCGTGTTTCATGTGTTACCGAGTTGGTAGCAGTAGACCAGACAGGATTGTGTGAGAGGAAAGACGGCTAGTCGCTGTACCACTTCTGAGTTCGAGTCTCAGCTGCGGCAGATTGCAGTGTCATTCCCTGCGACACTGCAACCAATCGGTCGTTGTATATGTGGCCTGGTTGGGTCTAAAATAAGGATGAAAAGATAATTTATCAATATTTCTTTTAGTTCCTAAAGGATTCCTAGATCCAGTTTGTGGTTCAGTGGTAGAATGACTGATACTAAACTCCGCCAGGACATTAATCTAATGGCGATAAAATATATATCGTTTACCTTGTCCTAATATCTGTTGAATTTTTTTTATTTGAGCCGCTTTCAAAAAATAAATAGGATCACTAAAAATTAAAAAAGTTTCAACCAGCGTTACAAGTGCCTGTTTAGCCATTTGACGTCGGTTCAAAAATGTGTTGAAATTTATGCATTTATACAACTTTGATTGCTATATGACACCAGTAGATGGAGATCCAGTTCAGACTTATATGTCGCTGACTTATGTCGGGTTTCATCAACTATATCTTACCATTAATATAGTAAAATATGTAATGTGTGTGTGTGTTTACTTGTTCTGTAAAAGCTTCTATATCATTCAACGTATCCATATTTTTCATTCATTCAGTTTTCTTATTTAGATTACCGTCATGATGGAATTTAGCATAAGGTATTCCACCTTTCAATTAGAGTAGAATAGATACACATATACAATTATGCAGTGACCATTCCGTAGTACAGTGCCGTCTGAAATTCTAACTTAGGAATGGTACACAGACTAGGCGTGTTGCCTCTCACGCAACCCTGTCTAGTTGTTACATGGCCTATGTCCATTTAACAGTTTTATTTAAAAACTAGTGTTTTGTGGTTAGTTAACACGACCTGTATATTTTTTGGATTCAGTTTTTGCAGGTGAAACTGTTTTCAACTAACAGAATTTTACATGTATAACTGCTAAACCATGTCACACTGTTTTATGTACTTAATTTTATATCTTAGGAACTTAGTCCTGTTTTTCTATTAACACTATTATGTATCTCATATCCGTTGTAATACAGCATTATTATCCCAGGAAACAATTTGTCTACAAAATTTAGTTACATCAGATATCTATTTTTCAATTTTTATATTTTTGTTTACTATGGAGTACATATGGTTATTTTCCTTACCTTCTCTCATTCTATATATAGTAAATCCTATAACATGTAATATGTTACTGATTTATCAATAATATCAATACGTTTTACTACTTATTTACATCTGTTAATATTTGTTGTTATGTATAAAATAGAAATTGCAAAGGCAAAAATCAGCTGGCATGGAAAATAAACTGTTATTATAGATTCCTTTTATCGATTATATGCTACTACTTTAGTTGAGTATGGGAATCTACAAGGCAAGTTGGTGCGCTTAAATTAACCACTGACAGATGGCCATACTTGTACGATTTTTATATTTTATAGCTTTCAATTTCAATAGGGAATTAGATTTCTCACATTTTTTTGGTAGCGTTGTTTTCCAGTAAACAGGATAAAAAGTTTACCTTATCAGTAAAACTCACCAGGAAGTCATTTGCTTGCAGCCTTTGTACTGATTCAAACATTATAATTTTTAACTGTGGACTTCAGTAATTGATATTACAATTTTTATATCCCAGTTACAAAGTGTTGAACATACAGGTAATTTCATTTCATTATACTCATTAAAATATTTTAATTAATCTTCAAATTTTGCCTTTGATATAATTTCAATTATTTTTAAAATAAATTTTGAATTCAAAGTCAATTCTTTTTAATTTAATAAGTAGTTAAAATGCTATATGTACCACATGGTTGTAAAAATATTTTTCTCTTTCCTTTTCATTTTTTTGGCAATTTATAGTCTAAGAAATCAGCTTACTAGTGCATAGCTAATAATAACTAGTGCATAGCTAATAATAACTAGTGCATAGCTAATAATACTAGTGCATAGCTAATAATACTAGTGCATAGCTAATATTACTCGTGCATAGCTAATAATAATTCGTGCATAGCTAATAATTACACGTGCATAGCTAATAATAACTCGTGCATAGCTAATAATTAATATTGCATAGCTAAAATTACTTTTGTACTGCTAATCAGATTACTTTTGTATAGCTTAAATTAATTTCCTGCAGCTTTGTATAGCTAGCTTAATGTTTCGTGCAGCTAATTCAAATATATTTTGTACAGCTAACTAGCTTATATTTGCATAGCTAACATTGCTTAAATTTTGCATAAATAACTTGCATAAATTTTGTATGTGCTTATATTTGGTTAAATTTCCTACAATTTTCACCCCATTCATTGAGAGACGTAAATTGCCAAGAAAAATTTAGAATTCTTGCAATAAGAGACAATTGTGGGCCTGGATTGCTGTCCCAGAACCAGCCACCTGACCCATAAACCACCTAGGATACTGGTATCAAATTGTTTTTTATATATATATATTTTTTTTACATTTCAATTTGTCTCAAACCGATTTGTCTAATTTTTTTATGTAATATATTTTGTCATTCATTTTAAACTATCTTTTTATTTCTCTTACCAACAATTTCAGTCTGATCTATAGCAGACTGGTTATTCGAGAAAAAGAGACTATTTTGCTTATTTTACTATAGATGGTGCCCAATTTAACATCAATTTTTCTTTGTCTCCTTTTCTCGAAATAAACAGAAATCTGTCGCTTATGCTGTACATGTCAGAAAGGGTAAGTTTCTCCACTCTTACGAATGCTCTGGACCCACGGCTCTCTGCTCCGGCTTAAACCAGCTAGTCGTCCGCACATGTTGCCTCAATTCTTTCTCAAAAATAAATAATAAGAGAAAGGAGGTAACATAATTGGCGACCAACGTGTGGGGCCCGAAACAATATAATTGACGACAAATGTGTAGGGCTCAATTCAATAAACATATTTATATAGTAAGAGTAGTAAGAGAGGTGAAACCCCAATTTTTGAATGTATTGTATATGAGACAAATTTTTAAATTTTTGGTAAGAAAATAATTTTTTCTTAAGTCGAGTCATATTTTTGCTTATATTTCATTTTGTCTAAAAATTTTTTATTATATATATTTTTGCATATATTTTTGCTTACAACAATTGAATTCTATAGTATACAGAAAATTTGCGTCCTTAAATATCAAATATTTTACAAGTCCAAATATTTTCTTAAAATATTCTTTATTAGTGAAAGTGAAGTTGTGGAATTATACCTACCTGAAATATTATTTTGCTGCTTAAAGTGTTTAATTTGATTTATTTCTGGAAAGTTAAAATTGAAACAACAGTTTTTTTATTTGATAGATAAAATTGTTTGTGTTTTTTTTATCTCTTGACAACAGATAAGACTACATTCATTTGCTATTTAAAACATACAATTTATTGCCAGTTGGGTTCTTAATAAAAACTTTTAATTTATTTCTTTAAATTTCTTGTTAACATGGAACTTCCATTTTGTGTAAGATATTTAACGGAATCTGAGGTAGATTATGAACTACGTATTCGAAATGTTAAGGCATCTAATAAAACTTTAGATACAAAACGGATGATATTAGACAATTTATTAAAAAAGCAAAAACGCGAATTTCAATCATTAAAAGATCCTAGCTTCGATGTTGAAACAGAAAAAACTGAAATCACCAACACTATCGCTGAACTACTTGCTTTAGTTCACGATTTTTCAGCATGCAAAGAGGACACATCCTATTTAATAATTTCAAATCGTTTAATATGCCTAACAAATCGAGTGCATAGATTCGTGGTTCCGGAAGAACCGACAGAGTTAAATATTAACTTGCAGGAGTTTAAAGATGACGCTATCGCATCTTGCGAGGAAATTGATGCAAGGTTAGAAATTAAAATTATTCCTAAATTAGAAAATATTTCACCTATTAATTACCCAATTGACAAGAAATATGTCCCAGTTTATAAATGGGGAATTCAGTTTGACGGAAAGTCAAATTTAAAAGCTTTTCTCGAACGAGTCAAGGAACTTGCTGCCGCTAGGAATGTATCGGAACAACAATTATTTGAGTCTAGTATTGATTTATTTACTGACAAGGCTTTAATTGTTTATCGGTCAATAAGATCTATTGTATCCAATTGGCAAGAGCTTGAAGAACAGCTTAAAATCGCTTTTTTAGTATGCGATTATGATGAAAAATTGTTAGATGAGATAAAATCTCGTAGACAGGGACAGTCAGAGTCCATAAATATTTTTGTTGCTACAATGCAAAATTTATTTAATCGTTTAGATACTGTTTTAAGTGAAGAGGAGAAGTTAAAAATAATTAGACGTAACATTTTGCCTAAATATATTCATGCATTAGCTTTAACAGATATTAAAAATACAGCCGAACTATTAACTTTATGCAAGAAAATAGATTTGGCCACACAAATGAAAAATAATTATTATTCTCCAATTCCTAAAGCATGTGTCCTCGAAACTGACTTGGCATATGTAGAAAATCTTCCATCACCTAAAAATAAAAATAATTTCAATTCTAAAAGCAAAAGTAACAAAAATATTAGTCTAAATAATAATTTGAATCAAGAAAATGCTGTTCCGGGTACATCAAATAATAATAAATTTTCTATTTCTTGTTGGAATTGTCAAAAGAAAGGTCATAGCTTTCACGAGTGTAGACAAGCTCGAAATAGGTTTTGTTTCCGATGTGGAAAACCTAATTTTACTTCTAAGAGTTGCCCAGAGTGCAATCCAAAAAACTAGAAAGGTTTTCTGCTGTTTTATCAGGCCCACGGCAGAAAAATAATCCTAGAGGCCGAGTAATTTTTAATTCTAAGTTTAAAAAGCATTCCAGAAATGGCTCAAATAAACATATTTTCTCAAATTTCAAAGTTAAACCTAAAACTGACATTTTTGATTGGGAGAATTGGAAAAATACAGTTCGTAATTTTTATAAAAATCATAACTTTTCTGAAATTTCAACTACCTTAATAAAAATACCTATTTTATGTCTCTTGATTTTTTTGAGTGCTTATTTTTGGCAAATTTCCTTAAATTATACAATAATTATAATAATTTTTTGGTGCAGAGCCACCAAAAACAATTTTTTTGGTATACCAGTAAGCAAAGCTTACGCAATTTCTTTTTGGTACTAGTACGTACCATCGCGTGTCGATAATTTTTTGCTTCGTAAATCTCTAACGATGGGATTTATCTGATTAACTTTCAAAGTTAACTATATTTTGAGTGAATTGTTTCACTCATCCGGAAATTAAAAAAAAATTTCCTCCCGCTCCTCTTTCGAGGATGATTCTCTTGTAAATTTTGTATATAAAATGGCCATTATTCTTTAAGCCCTTTAACCATTATTAAGTTAAGTCCCCTATCCATTACTCTTTAAGTCCTTGATGCATTATTCATTAAGTCCTTCGTGCATTTTATTCACTAATAATTCATGCACTCCTTAATTTAAGTATCACTGAATTATATCATATATCACATATGTTTATCATTCATTGCTTAAGTACTGTACATATTATTGTAAATATTAGTTTAATTAAGTTGTAAATTAGTAAAAATATTTAGCTATATTTTTCTGGAAATATTTTCTAAAAATATTTCTTCCATTAACAATTTTTTGAGATCTGTTTATCAAAAAGATTTCTTTTTCATATCTTACCTATAAGTTATCTTACTTGTGAGATATACACTGCTCTAAATTGTTATTATGTAAATATTTTCTTTAACGTTGAGAAAATTTTCTCAAATACTAACCTTTAATAAGTACGTTTCCTCACCATCGCTTGCTAGCCAGACTTTTTCTACAGTGAGAATACGCGAGTCAACCTTTTGCATAACGTACAGTATTCATTATTATCGTACAGCGGTAACTTTAGTAAAATGTTATTTGTCTTTTATGTATTTTCCGGCTGGATCTATAACTTTCTATTTCTACTTTCTTCAGATCCACGAAGGTTCAGGGGTGGGAACAAATTAACATCCGGTAGCTTACGTTACCAGATGATGAGAACCTACAAATGTAAAAATATTATAATTATTTCTTTTTCCTTTGTTCAACTTTCTGAACAGGAGTACTTACCTCTACTTATAATTTTACTTGTGGATTCTCATAACGATAGACAACAACACCGTCTCTTCTCTTCTTTTGTGTTTGTATTTTTCTTCTTTCTTTTTGTGCTTTCTGTGAATCCCTATACGATTCTTTACTTCAATTTGGTTTAATCTTTTCCTACCACCTTGGATAAAAAGCCATAACCTCAAAACTTTGACAACTAAAAGTTTAAAACCATAAGTTTTATATTTTTACTAGATTATTTTAATCACCTTTCTGAAAACCAGCCTTATGGGTATTCAGTACTTTCCTCTTTCTTTTCTTTCTTGTTAATGTTTCTTCTATTTACCGTAATTAATAAAATTCTCCTACCTAGGTAAATTTAATTTTTTTCTAGCTTCTCTACTTCGCATCACGATTTTAACTTTGATTTTTTAGAACAATTTTTCTGATTTAACTATAGTACATCTTACATGTACTATCTGATTTGTTTTGAACTATTAGTTTTAGCACTCAACGGCTATACACTTGAATTGTAGGTTAACAATACCACAAGTTTTCACTTCTTGCTAACCTATATTGGCATGTAATATTACATTACATGTATCGTGGTATTAGTTTGATAAACTTCTACCAATTTTAGTACTAGCAACGGCTTCACAGTTGCTCAGACGTTATAATGTCTGTAGGATTTCGACATTAAGTCGTCTTCCTTAATATTAATTTTATCCATTTTTTTGTCTATTTTTAAATATCGCAACACTTAACTTTTCACATTTTTTTCATTACTTAGTTCCGAAGATTTCTCCAGTTTAGGTCAAACACTTGCTCCTTGTACGTAGAACTTCTGGTAGAGAATGTATTTTGTCACTCATCCTTCGCTCGCTTTCTCAATTTTGTATTTTATGTTCCCTACGAGGAATTAATAATATTAAAGTATTGTTTACTTTCATAATATGTTTACGAGTAAAGCAAAGCAAAAATTTTTATACGTACCCTAAAAAAAATTTTTTTTCGCCAGAAGGGAGGCATTCTGTTACATGGCCTATGTCCATTTAACAGTTTTATTTAAAAACTAGTGTTTTGTGGTTAGTTAACACGACCTGTATATTTTTTGGATTCAGTTTTTGCAGGTGAAACTGTTTTCAACTAACAGAATTTTACATGTATAACTGCTAAACCATGTCACACTGTTTTATGTACTTAATTTTATATCTTAGGAACTTAGTCCTGTTTTTCTATTAACACTATTATGTATCTCATATCCGTTGTAATACAGCATTATTATCCCAGGAAACAATTTGTCTACAAAATTTAGTTACATCAGATATCTATTTTTCAATTTTTATATTTTTGTTTACTATGGAGTACATATGGTTATTTTCCTTACCTTCTCTCATTCTATATATAGTAAATCCTATAACATGTAATATGTTACTGATTTATCAATAATATCAATACGTTTTACTACTTATTTACATCTGTTAATATTTGTTGTTATGTATAAAATAGAAATTGCAAAGGCAAAAATCAGCTGGCATGGAAAATAAACTGTTATTATAGATTCCTTTTATCGATTATATGCTACTACTTTAGTTGAGTATGGGAATCTACAAGGCAAGTTGGTGCGCTTAAATTAACCACTGACAGATGGCCATACTTGTACGATTTTTATATTTTATAGCTTTCAATTTCAATAGGGAATTAGATTTCTCACATTTTTTTGGTAGCGTTGTTTTCCAGTAAACAGGATAAAAAGTTTACCTTATCAGTAAAACTCACCAGGAAGTCATTTGCTTGCAGCCTTTGTACTGATTCAAACATTATAATTTTTAACTGTGGACTTCAGTAATTGATATTACAATTTTTATATCCCAGTTACAAAGTGTTGAACATACAGGTAATTTCATTTCATTATACTCATTAAAATATTTTAATTAATCTTCAAATTTTGCCTTTGATATAATTTCAATTATTTTTAAAATAAATTTTGAATTCAAAGTCAATTCTTTTTAATTTAATAAGTAGTTAAAATGCTATATGTACCACATGGTTGTAAAAATATTTTTCTCTTTCCTTTTCATTTTTTTGGCAATTTATAGTCTAAGAAATCAGCTTACTAGTGCATAGCTAATAATAACTAGTGCATAGCTAATAATAACTAGTGCATAGCTAATAATACTAGTGCATAGCTAATAATACTAGTGCATAGCTAATATTACTCGTGCATAGCTAATAATAATTCGTGCATAGCTAATAATTACACGTGCATAGCTAATAATAACTCGTGCATAGCTAATAATTAATATTGCATAGCTAAAATTACTTTTGTACTGCTAATCAGATTACTTTTGTATAGCTTAAATTAATTTCCTGCAGCTTTGTATAGCTAGCTTAATGTTTCGTGCAGCTAATTCAAATATATTTTGTACAGCTAACTAGCTTATATTTGCATAGCTAACATTGCTTAAATTTTGCATAAATAACTTGCATAAATTTTGTATGTGCTTATATTTGGTTAAATTTCCTACAATTTTCACCCCATTCATTGAGAGACGTAAATTGCCAAGAAAAATTTAGAATTCTTGCAATAAGAGACAATTGTGGGCCTGGATTGCTGTCCCAGAACCAGCCACCTGACCCATAAACCACCTAGGATACTGGTATCAAATTGTTTTTTATATATATATATTTTTTTTACATTTCAATTTGTCTCAAACCGATTTGTCTAATTTTTTTATGTAATATATTTTGTCATTCATTTTAAACTATCTTTTTATTTCTCTTACCAACAATTTCAGTCTGATCTATAGCAGACTGGTTATTCGAGAAAAAGAGACTATTTTGCTTATTTTACTATAGATGGTGCCCAATTTAACATCAATTTTTCTTTGTCTCCTTTTCTCGAAATAAACAGAAATCTGTCGCTTATGCTGTACATGTCAGAAAGGGTAAGTTTCTCCACTCTTACGAATGCTCTGGACCCACGGCTCTCTGCTCCGGCTTAAACCAGCTAGTCGTCCGCACATGTTGCCTCAATTCTTTCTCAAAAATAAATAATAAGAGAAAGGAGGTAACATAGTCTACTTCTATCAACCGGTAACACATTAAAGACGTCACTAAACGATACCCTAGCCAGGATTCGAACTAGGGGCTCCTTGATTTCAAGTCTAACGTGTAAGCATTGAACCACTAATCCCAATTTTTTGCAATGCGCCGTAGTTGTATTTGCAATTTATATTTATTTGAAACCATTACGAGAAGTAAGAAATTCGAGAATTTAATACTAACTATAAAACATTAATTAGTCCGTCCTCTCTGTTTCATAAAATTATAATTATTGTTTAAAAAGTTACCTCTAATAACATAAATATTAACACCAATCTACCATTAAAGACAAATTGTGTGCATAAGATCAAGCACTCTGCACATCTAATTTGAATAATTGCTTTAAGTAGGCATGTTTTGATTCACTACAGGCTACAGGATCCGTTTATTTGAAAAATAAATAGTCACACCTTTGATGTTGTGTTTATAGTATATAATCTGTCAATGTTATGTTGTGGGTGTGTTATTCTGTTTTAATTAAATCTAGATTAGGTTACATTGGCTTGGAATGAAAACAGATTTATTAGCGTTGAAAAATAAACACAGATAATGCTTTTCTTTATAAATAATTTCATGGAGGTGACCAATTTTTTTTGTAAGATAGGTACTATTCAATAAAATGTTTTCAATGTTAAAATACAATTCTCTGTAAAATATATCCTTAATGATCCTTAAAACCTCATATACATATAGTTGTCAACATTCAAGAAGTGTTTACAATTTTTTAATCGTGACGCACACCCTGAAATTTCGGGGGTTCATTTCAAGCTGGCACTGGGATAACTTGATTCCAACTCCACTTGCTTGTATATTTTTTAACGAATCGAAATATATTTTTGTCTGATTAAGCTCATAAAACACTATCATTACTCCTACCCTGTTGTAGTACGTTCCATATATGACGTATAGAAAAAGTTTCAAAAACTTTAAAATTCGCCAAATAATTCAATATTTCATATCAAATTGTCAAAACACGAAAAAAAAATTTAATTTAGTCAAGAAACTAGAATTTTCAAAAACAATTTCTGAAAAAATTTCAGATTCATCGATAATTCATAACTGACCTCAATCCGTCAGAAAATATCGTAAACTATTCAAATTACTAATTTTACGGATCCAACATTACAAATTATTGTTCTAAAAAATACCGGGCCCAAATGAACTTCATTAACATCAAAGCTACTTTCCGCACCTCGATTGAGACATTTCAATTCACTCCCGTTAATTTTCTATTGAATAATCTTCCTTTCAAATTCGACTCTCAATCCGTTTCGCATCTTTAATATCCAGATCCAATCGATCTTCATTCATATCCTTCAATAAAGTACCGGTACTACCGTCCCCCATTAATATCAAAACTTATTTCCATGAGGTCCCCTTTTGTTATCAAAGCTTACTTCCTTTCGTTCACCGCAGACCCATCGGCACAATTTCATATCACATTCAACTCTTAAGTGCAGGACCTTCGGGGCGACTTTACGGTGTCATTCCAAACTTAATTAATTTCTTCATCTTATTTTCATTAATAACCTCAGAATTAAACTCGATTCAAGCTTCATTCATATATCAAAAACTTTCTCATTTTAATACCGAGACGGTTATATAATTTTAATCTCAGAATTTTTCATTTTTATATTGGATGATGCAATATTGTGAACAATTGCGCAATCGTGCGCGCACAGAATGGTGGGGGACATTTCCAGATCTCCGCACGTACCGTCCCCGACCGACCATATAAAAAGCCGAGCATCACGAGCTCACTCCAAGTCAGTTTTCGGTACCAAAGTAAGTCAGTTTCGGCGTGTATGTGTATGTCTATTCTAAATCTGTTCTTAAATCAGTTTTCAATGTACCCCGAGTGCTTCAAGTGTCCGTTCTACTTCCTTGGCTGCACTAAGTAAAATAGCTAAACAAATCTTCGGGCACCGCGGCCCATAAAACAAATTGCATTAAACCAAACCTTCTGTCTTTGCAAACAAAGTGAATTTTTTCAGACGTTCTAAATCATTTTCAGATAAAAGAAATTTTTTCTCAAGTCGGAATTTTCGTTGTATTGTTGAAAAGTTACTTTTTCCCAACTTTTTTTAGAATTAATATTTTACGTTTAAAAGTTTTACGAACTGTGTATTTAATTTAAATAAATATTTTAATTTCGTTAGTGTGTTATTTCAAGAACGTTCAAGAAGTAAGTGATATACAGGGTGAAGCTTTAGACACTTTCACAGACATTAAATATTAAACTTTAAAATCAAAGTGCTAAAACAGATACAAGTGCACGAAAAGCCCCAAGAGTCTCTATTAAGCTCTAAATCTCCAGTCTCAGCTCGAAGATTTTTTATTTCAACAACACCCGAGGCTTGTTCGTGTTCAACCCACATTGACATCTGAAAAAAATCGATGCACATTAACAGTTATTGAGATTTAAGAGAGAGAAAGGCGTTTGGCTAAGCTTCACCCTTCAATACAATCGTACTATTATTATTTTATGTTCAGCTGGTCTATAAAATTACTTACCTCTTGCAAAATGTGACCCGTTAACGGTCCATTTTCTCGCTTAACCGTCCTTCGATTAATATTGGTAGTAAAATGTAGTCGTAAAAGCTTCAATATGGAACTGTAATTTGTACATTTATCTCTCACTGTCCGTACAGGGTGGAACAAAAAAATTACACCTCTACATTCTTATAATTCCACATCCAGTGAAAATATAGTAACGCAAAAGAAAACATTATTTTTTTTTTTTTGAAATAGGCTTCAAATGCCATGAAACGTCGAAATTTTAAATTTGAGCGAAAAAAATTTCTGTCGGTCTGTAAAATTTTTTGTGCGCGCGTTTACTCCAGAACCTTTTACGATATTGACTTGAAATTTGGTAGACTAGATTGTATTTTGATAATTCCGTTGAAGGGTTCGGGAGTAAATGGGGTAAATAAGGGTAAATAGGTAAAGCAAGCAGGTAAGAGTCCATAATATTGAAATTTATGGAATGTACGAGTCAAGGTCTCAAAAAATTTTTTTGGCATCACCACCACTATCACCCTCAATACTACCTCCACATTATTATGAAAGGGAGTAAAAAAAGAATAAAATGTGATTTAGTGTGTATACAAGAACGAAATGTCTCAAAAAAATTTTTTGGCGTTAGCTACCCCCTCTGCCACCCCCACCCTTTTATTAAAGGGAGTAAACAGTTAAATTGGAATTTAGTGTGTATACGAGAACCAAGGGCCTCTAAAATTTATTTTGGCACTAGCTACCCCCTCTACCACCCCCATTGCCACCCCGACCCTATTGTTTAAGGGAATAAAAAATTAAATTGGGATTTAATGTGTGTACGAGAACCAAGGGCCTCTAACATTTTTTTGACATTAGCCACCCCCATTGCCACCTCCACCCTATTATTAAAGGGAGTAAAATATTACATTGGGATTTAGTGTGTATAAATAAGACTTGGATACAAAATCTGGATGTGGAAGTAGTGATTCCTTGGGCAGCGGTATTGTTCGATTTTCATATTTTCCAATGACCGTGAAAAATTAGTCTAATTAATCTTCCCTGGCCAATAAATATCCTAAGCAAATGATTGCTTATTGCAGAAGAGACAATATTATTTGATATATGACTGTAGGCCAAAATGTAGCAGTTGTTCAAAATTTCAGTGTTCAAGAAGATTTTATTTGCATTATAGGAATGACGACCGATCCTCTTCTCATGACAAAATAAAGATAAATGTATAATTATTAAACAAATTTTTTTCATTTAAAAGTATGTGTCATTCAGAATTCGAAACAACAAAAAAAAAGGTGTGACGACCAAGCTGGAGCAAGACATGGTAGACAAATGCTGCTCCATTTAGATATTTAGTTTCCTTTTTGACTTTGACACCTTTCAAGTCGGTCGAGCGTCCGGACTTGGCAACCCTAATTATAGCATAGTATTGTTATGTGCCGCCCTCTAACGGAGAGAGGTTAAATCAATCCCAGGTGGCAGCGGCGCCATCCCTAGGCCAACTGCCAAACTACCATTACCACAGATACGAGAAAACGGTGGAATATCCTAGGCGGACTAGAAAGATCTCGAGTCACGGACTGGATAGATCGAGAATAAAGCGCCACGGATATATAAGGAATGGATCCCTCGCACGGAGGTCAGATTCATATTAAATGAACAAGTGAACAGATAAAATAAAGAACAGTAATAAGTTGTGAATTATATTAGTAGATCAAAGCTGAAATTAGCATGTAATGATAACGATTAATTATTGTAATTAAGCATTAAATAAAGTAGTGGTTAGTGAAAATTCTTGTTGCAATTATTTGAACCTACGCTTGAAAGTTTTACTGTAGATTGTAAACATGTAACAATATCATAAATTTAATTTACAATAAACTAGAATTATTTAAAGAAAAAATAGTAATAACATTTATATAATTCATATTCGACATCATAATCAAATAATAAAAAACCTATATATAAGAATCTAGGGATGTAATTTTTTAATCTACTCTGTATCTTGGCATTTCGTTCTTGTGTGGGTATGTTTGTTTATCCTGTAGCAATTTGAGGGCTATAAATAAGAATTAATTTGATGTTGGTCGTTACGTTATGCTAGCTTGATTATGTTTTTAACGGGATGTTCAACGTTCGTAGCTTAACAATTTTTGTTTTAATTAAATTATGTTTAATTAATTAACGAGTGACAGATGTCTGGTTTTCGCTGAAAATGAAGCGGAATTTGACACTAGGTTACATAATGATGTTTACTTTTACTATCTTATCTGTAAGGTAAACTGTCCAAAAAAATTATCGCACGTCGTCTTCACATATGTCATATGTTTATCAGCCGTTTTGTCCAATAATTGCTTTAAAAGAGCTTCTGGGAATTGTTGTAGGGTTTCTGGCAAGTCACGCATATAATAATAACAATAATAAGAAACATTTTCTTCTTCTTTATTTCCAACCGCATTCAACAAATAATTCAGTGGGATTGAAATCGGGGATCTAGCTGGCCAATTAATTACGTATCATTTTCTTCGAAGTATTGTCTGATATTGTTCAAGCGTTATCATGATATAAAACGAGTTATTTTCCAAACTTCTTGTAAGACATCATCAAGCATTCCGAAACCTATTTACAGTGATATGTCACATCATTCCATCCCATCAAAGGATCCAATAAATTGATTTGGCATTGGTTGAACCTTATTTCGAGGGTTGCCACACTTTTTTACATTATTGTTTAACTGAGTGAAGGGACTGCTCTAATGTACTGCTAGTTAATAATTTGCAAGGAGACTTGCCATGGTTTTGCTACAGTTGAAATTAATAGATAGATTAGTGGAGCGGCATTGTGCCCGACGCCGACGTTTAGAGAAATATCGCTTTGTATGTAGCTTCTCAATACACTCACCTTGAAGATTTCAGCTGTAATCAAAATTTTAGGAAGACTAACTTATATCTTTCTCTTAGAGTTACTTACATACATAAATCAATTATAAATTTTCCCCAAGAAACGGTTCGGATCCCACTAAAAACTGTAGGGCTCCGTCCCTTTTACGCAAACAAATCTAGATCACAATTAAGAGGGACATTCTAGAAGACGGTTAAAACATTTACAAACAAACATGTAACATTTACTTACTCCTCTTCTTCGTTTGCCAAATATCTTTTACACTCTATGCGACTTTCTACATCGCATATGAAAAATTGCTCATAAATAATTTGGATCGTGGTGTTATAAAGAGATTTACGTCATAGGCAAAACAACAAATGTATTCACTATAATTGATTTTTTAATGTTTTTCAGCAAGTTCGACGGAGTGAAATTGGCGATGTGGTAATATTAGACGCCGATGCTAATACAGTTGAAACCCCGTTCGATGATCTCAGCAATCTTCCGCAAGAGGTGGTAAGTTTTTCACATAACTATCGGAATTTTACAAAATAATTTTGAATAATAAATATTTATATGTGGCCAGTGGCAGTCCTACGGGGGGGCATAGGGGACCCCCCCCCCCATGGACATAAATATATTTGGCATTTTATATTTTTAAACCTTACGCCCACGAGACCAACATTTCGAGGACAATATTATTTTAAATAAAACGTTTAATTTAAGGCCGTTTGTCCTTGAAAAATCTGAAATTTTCGCCTGCGGCGCATTTTTTGGCCCTAATATCTTCTATAGGCCCCCCCATGACGAAATTCAGGAACCGCTACTATATTTGGCCCCTTTTAAAGGCTCGAGGTTTTTGCATATCCGCTATCACTCGGCTGTTTATGAAAATTAAGGCCAAAAAAACATTTTTTTTTTTTTTACATTTATTTAACGTCGGCCTATTTCCGCTACTGAGGCCTAACACCGACGCCTGTAGACGAGCTACCCCCAACCAGGAATTTTGCCGAACCTCTTCCCTTAAGAAGAGTAGGGATCTTTTACTTGCCTAACATAGACAAGGGACCGACGGCTTTACATCCCCTCCGAAGGATGGTATATCTCCTATACAACCCTCGCCTAAGGTTGTATAGCTTCCGCGCATACACTGATATACAAGCCGCTGGAAGATGTGTGAGGCGAGAACGCGGTTTCCGTTGGAATGGTCACCAATCCAAGTACTAACCGCGCCTGTCGTTGCTTTACATCGCATACCGAAGTATGTACATAGTAAAGACGCACCTACGCTCGCCCCCAAAAAAACATTCGCTTCCTACAAATCCAAAGTCATTTACGATACAAAAATAAATGGAAAAAATACGAAAAAAAATGCATTTTTCATAGGAATTTTTTATTATTGGAAGGCGTTCAAAATTGTCCAGTTTCATTAAAATCAAAAAAATATTGAAATTTTGTTAAAATAATGTCCAAATATATATCACTTTAATGTATTTTTTTTTTGTTTGGAAAAATATACTGACAGTTTTGTTTTAAATTAAACGCAAGCTCACGGCATATTCATTTCCATGAGTGGACTACTTAGCAAGGGTGTTGTCACGAAATGTTATAACTTAATTTAATTTCTGTCCTCTTCAGTCTAAAAGAGTTAACTTCACGTTTAATCTTTCTCCATAAACTACTGCACAATAAAATTAACTATCTGAGTTACTTAGTCAACTTAATTTTCGGGTGCCTAGTTTCCGCCTAGAAATAATGAACTATTTTTTTTTGGCGCCAGCAAGAACAAATGTATTATATTAAAATCTCCAATATACTCAATTTGCAGTAACTTTACCCATATGTACCGTATGGGGATCGCCATTAGGCGTATAGGGGAATTCTATACACTTATGTACATGTGCAATATGGGTTAGAATCACGAGCTGATATAAAACAGGCATGACAACTGGTCGATCCGCTGCGGTTAGTAATTTGTCTATGGTTAGTAATGTAAATGTATTTCGAACGGAAGGTGTAGGTGGCCGATCGTGAATTAAGGAATTTACGAATCACCACGTATCCCAAAATATTAATTTCTTGAAATTAATTATGGTGGTCAACAAATAACCAAAATAAACAAAAGTATCTTTCTAAAAATAAGTGGAAGTGAGTCGATTTTCGTAAGCTACAATAAATAAATGTATTGTATTACGCAGTGATTACCCACCCTAGTACCATTTAATTATTTGTAGCCTCCATTTTAACAGGTTAATGTTATTTTGAGTAATATAATACTTAAGTTTCGTAAGGTTACCTATGACCTAAGGCCAACGGACTCTAGTAAATAATAGATAAATCCATAACATCGACAACCACAGCAGCGCCAGCGTACAGTGCATTGGATCGCCCCACCCCAATCACAGTGCATTAGATGACATTTTCACCCGTATTGCACATGTACATAACTGTATAGGATTTTACTATGCGTCTAATAGCAATCCTCGCACTATATGTAATTCTGCTGACATATTTACTGTTTCTCAGGAATCTTTAGTTTTATTTACGGATAGTTTTTTAACTATTTAACTTAGTTTCTATAAGAACTGTTCTATTTTCTATTCTGTTCACAAAATCAGTTTTGAAATATTTATAAATTGTATAATATTCGTCTTTTCTTGTAATATTGTACTTAATCTGTTTGTGTATAGTCCAATTATTGGGCAATTGTATGTTGGACCGTTTTTTCAAATAAATATTTGAACATAATCCGAGATATATTAAATCGTTGAAAAAAATATTGTTTTGTTAACAATTGCAAACGATGTTGGTATATCTTACCAAAGCCCACATCGTATATTTAAATATACGTTTATGAATGCATAATTTTCTGAAAAAAAAAGTGGAACACCTGTACACGGTCTAGCCATAACAAGTTTGTTTACTGGCATTATTCACAAAAGCGTATTAACGCTGAAGTTGGTCTAGGAGCCATTTCCTTCGTTTATTTATATCCCCTGCCATTCAGCACTTATTGAGGCCTATTGTGATACAGATTGCGTCTCTGAAGAAGCAATTGCGAAACAAGTCGCTGGGTGACGGCGTGTCTAGGGCATTCTTACGTGCTCTCGTCCAATTAATCGGCGGCTATCGGGACGCCCTCAAGTTCCAACCGGGACAGAAGGTCACTTTCGATGAGGAGAAGTTCATCGAGACGAGACCCCTCTCCCTGCAACCTTTCCTGAGGGAGATGCTGCACCTGCAGATATTTCAACAGGTTAGTGAATGCTAGATTTAGATTTTGAACTTTTCAAAACAAGAGCCAAATTGTGTTGAATATAATAAATAATAAGTGAAATATTGACCTATTTGAAATGAAGTATATTTTTTTTTACTTTGTTACACTTAAATAAACATTGAAGTGATTAGCCTTGAAAATAATTATTTTCATTTTAGTAAGCACTGTTTTTAGATGTTTCAAAACAATATACAGTACATTTCAATGAAAACTGTCCACCCTAAATAAATTTGAAACTGGTTCTTGCAAAAAATGCAAAAATCCGTCAGAATGGAATAATAGGGGGGACACTTTCGTATTGTCCTTATAATTGTACACTAACTATAACTTAATTAATAATTGTCACTATACTAGTTTGTTCACTGTTCTTTATCACATCTAAAATATAACTGAACTCTGTGCGTTGGATCCGCTTCTTATATATCCGTGACGCTTTATTCCCGATTCGCCCAGACCGTTCCGGACAACTTCTCGATGATTCTATCGCCTTCTAATTCCATCCGCGATAATGGTAGTTCGCCAGTTGGTCAGTTGGTCCAAAGATGGCGTCGTTTTACTGGTAGCTAATTAGGCAAGCCTCATTTCACTCTGCTGCTAGGAATTAAACCAAACTTCTCTCCGCAAGAGGGCGGCACATAACAGTATGATTTTTTTTGTTTTCTATACTTCTACCATTCTGACCAATATGGACACTAGACGTATCTAGACTAGGATTTGGACCTGCGCGTTCTATTTAAACCAATGGTCGGCGACTAAATTTAAATGGAAAATCGGCGGTGCATTGTGTCGAGTTCACAACTGTTATTACTTATATTAGTGTATACTGTTTCGGATTACATGGATGGACGACTGAAAAGACAGTAACTATTTGTAATGAGTGCTGAGGCGTAAATATTTCGGTATAACCATGGATGCCTCACTGTTCTTCGTTAAAATCCGGTACAATTGGAGTGTGATGATTGTGTCCCAAATATATTGTTACGTGTTTACATCCTCCAGTAAATACCCTGTACGTAAGTTCAATAAATTGCAACAAGAACTTTCATAAACCACTAATTACAAGTTTATTCTACTATAGTCTCACTACCATAATTCACAACTATATAGTTACTGAATTCCGTGCGCCGATCCACTCCTTATATATATTCACTGCAACTATTCTAGAATGTTCCAGTCTACCATTCGAGATCTTTCCAGTCCTTCTAGTATATTCAATGAGGCAGTGGCGCATGCGTGCACATAACAATATTATGTATTTAGGTCCTCACACTTGCTTTTAGATGTTTTTCTCTTTTCGAAATCTAGGTTAAATGCACGTATCTTCAGGAGAGAGAGATATATCAGGATGAATCCGACGAAAATCGATTCTACGACCCCCAATTAATATTATACAAGGGGACAGTAGTCGAGTAACTCTAGAGTTGCCGAGTATTTCGGAAAAAATCCGGGCGATCAGTAAAAAACGATGTGGACGTTGTAGCGCGGTGGTGATTACCACGTGGTATGGGTCATACTAAATTCGGATCCTTGTCTTGGATGAAGTACACTTTTCTCAGAATGGTTAGTCGACACGTATTGTGAATGCATCCAATCGATTCCTTAGGTGCGGTTATCCTAAAAATGACACCCCGCAATGCCATCTTGTTTTCAGGTACCTTAAGATGATTTAAGTTCGGGTTATGGTGTTTTTGAAAATCGTAGTTTAGTGGGGGAATGGGCCCCCTTTCGTCTTCGAGCGGTACCGGCTGATACGTGATTGTCGGTGGAGGGGTTGTTACGCCCATTCGTACGATTTATTGAGAATGCTTTTCGTAGAGGCCCGTTTTCCGTTTTGGGCGGAGCTGATCGTGACGTCACAGGCAAGGGTTGGTTATACGGCGTCATTGGTGTTGCTGGTGGGCGAGTTCGATCCCTCATTGTCCTGGGGATAGCATGTGATCTAACAGCGAACCTGTGTGTCAGATTCCTGGCTGCATCAGGGCGGACTATGTGTATAGTGCTAGGGTCGGCTAGAGACCAGCGATTTGTATTCATTCAATTTCCTAAAAAGATTTATCTATTGGGTCGTTGGGAGACCAACGATTTGTTATACATATGCACAGGTTCCGCGATGTCGTGGATAGGTGGTTGAAATAAGATATGTTTTTTCAGGTTATTCGCTATTGCAGAGAAGTTTTGGTATTACTGATATGTTTACTACACGAAGTGAACCGCCGAACTGATATGTTGTTAAGCTGAAGGCGGACGATGAACTGATGCCCAGGAAGTGCTCTGCGTGCGCGCTTTTATAGTTTAGCGCATGACACATCGACTGAACGATGAGCACGCGTTCTCAGCGCTCGTCGCCAGGTCTCTCTAGACCGTGAATTTGTGCTTTATTCGCGGCTTTATTAATGAATTGTATGATGACTACATATTATTATATCAAAGTTCTATGTGTGTTCTATCAGGCGGTATATTGGGATGGGTATAAACTCCTGCGATTTTGATTTTATGAACCTGACGTTATGATCTTGATTGAATTATGTATCCTTACTGTTTCCAACGGGACATTTCTTGTTGACACATGTTACATAATCACGGAGATATCGCTGTTTGAAATCTCATGTTTTCATGTCGTCGGTCGTCGTGCTAACTTAAGTAGCACCCCTTCTGCATTAAAAGCCGGTCATGCGCTGTAGCCTTAAGCAAAGAAAGTATGAGAGGTTGTAGATGACTGTCTCTCCACTTATACCTCCTGAAATAACTTAATTAGTGGCCTTGTAAAATAAATAGAATTTCAATTATAATGACCTACGCAATAATAATCATCTATCGATTAGAAAATTACAAGGAGCATGAAATGAAATCGTCACGGTGTAAACTTATATAGCAAATACCTTGTGTGCAGCGCCAAGACATTTTTTCCTAAAAAAAAAAAAAAATAATTACGAACCTACTTCATTTGTAATCTGATTATACAATCTAAAATATGAACTATAAAACTTAGAAAATAGGTTGTGGAACGGCATTCTACCATTTATATTACATGATCGATAAGATTACCAAAAGAAAATAACTAAATGGTTTGTTTATAAATACAAGGTGGCCATATAAAACACATATCTTTCGTAGGTATACAAATTTTTTCCAAAATTATAGATATAGTGTAGTCATAAATTTTCCATTTTTAATGGAACTGTCTGGAAAGGAATAAAATGTGTATTTCGGGCAGGTAGGGATTATGGGAAAATATTTTGAACATTTTGAAATTTTTAGGTCGAAACTAAAGGCAAGATTTTTGCTTCTTATTCTAAGTTTAAACGGTTAGATATTGCCGCATATGTCCGGGATATTCTATTGGCTATGACGTAATAGCGTAATCAGCAGAGAAACGAACGCTAGTGGAAGGGCGGAGCCAACAAAGTTGTGCTAAACGCACGGTTAGTATAGATACGGTTGGATTAATGGGCGGGGACTGTGACGTTACAGTAGACCCTGGAACGCGCCATATTTGTATCGTTTGTTTGGTCACAGACACGGTTTATCGGATACTCTGTGGTTTGGTTGTGCATTTTGAACTTGTTTCTTTACTTTTGTGTATTCGGTGTATTTTAAAGACGCTTTAAAAAGACTATTATTAGGAAGTATTGTGGTTTTGTTTTGGGAAGTCGACTTGCCCTAATAAAAAGTAAGTACAAGTATTGTTGGTTCATTCAATATTTATTGGTTAATTTTTTATTATTATTGTGTAGGTAAATATTGTTTTTTTTTTAACAGTTATGCCTGGAACAAGGTGTGCCGTGGCTATATGTAACAATAGTTTATAAAAGACTAAGCAAGGAAATTTGGCTGTTTCTTATCATAATTTTCCAAAAGATGACAAACTATGATGTTTCAATAAAGACTTATTATTACTATTTTATTTAATTTTACGTAATGCTAGATATATTTTTTTATTTTCATTGCTCAGATAGATATTCGCAGTCAGCAACGTTCGATTACCAAATTTTCACTCATTTCCTAATAGTCTTAATTAAAAATATCTTTAAATAAATTTAATATATCACCTAATATAAAGTTCGTTCGTACGTGAGAATACTGTATATAACATTTTCCTTATACTTCTTCGTATTTTTGTGTGCTATGCTAATACCTAAAACCTTGGGGTAACATATATTTTGCTTTAAAATTATGATAAGATAGGACGATAGCTTACACGCTTTTGGGCTATGTTAAAATAAGAAATACAGACTTTTTGTGCAGTAAATTAAAAATTTTTTGTCCGATTCTAGTGCGTCCCTTTCTTATTAAATCAAATTTGTATAAAATAAATAATGCCTGTTTTTTTGTATTAAAATAAAATAATAATTGCAAGATATATAAGTGGAAGCAATAACGACTTAAGAGACTATTAATGAGGGAGAACGAGACAGCATTATATGCGAGCGTAAACGAGGTCTACTTTGACGTCAATGCACTAAACGTCTTCTGATTGGTAGGGGCGGGCATAATCCAACCGTATGTATAATAACCGTGGTACTAAACGTATGTGCGGCGCTGTCGGCGTTATATTGAATGCGCGCGCATGTTACGCTATCACGTCACGAGATGACCGGCAAACTGCTTTATTTTAAATCCGCTCTAATCTTGAGCATATTCATTTTGCAATAAAACCAATAATAGTCGGTAAAATTACCTTGAAATTATATTTATAACATATTGACGAGGCGTACTATAATGCAATATTACTTTTGTCATTTTCGTTATTGTCTACCAGCCCATTGTAGATATTGGACTGAGAATGATCCACATGTAATGCGAGAATTTCATACTCTATACGACCTCAAAAATTGAATGTTTGGTGTGGTATCGTGGGAGATCATATTGTTGAACCCTCTTTTATTGGCGGAACTCTAAATGGCGAATTTTATTTGGAATTACTTAGAGCTTCAGTTGATCCACTAATTACTGAAATATTATAAAACGGCGGGCCTCTGAAAATCTCCTTTTATTTCTACAAGACGAAGCACCCACACATTTTCCTGTGACTGTGATTGCCAATTTCGTAATGATATATTCGGTCGTTGGATAGGTAGAAAAGTTCCAGTGATGCCATCTCGGTAACCAGATTTTTCTCCTTTAGACTTTTTTGTGTAATATATGAAGGTGAAAGTCTTTACAACTCAACCAGAGTCCCTAGATGATTTACGACAAAGGATTGTTCAAGGATGTCAGCACTTAACGCTACAAGTTTAATTTAGTAATGCTAGGGGAGGAGTTTGAACCGTGACTGTATCATTGCACGGAGGCCGATGGAAGTCAGTTGGAGCACCTAATAAAGCAGTTTTTGATATTGAATCACTTATTAAAGTGTATACGAACTTAATTGAAACCGTATAAAAACTAAAAGCCGGCAAAAACAGTCGGCATCTCTTTATTGTACACGAGCGGAGGTAAATAGAAATGCTTGTCATAAGAAAATGATAAGATTTTCGGGCGTTATTATATTATCCTCTGTTTCAAATGGTCTCCAGAAAGCCATGGTAAATTAGTAAATAATGAAAATATTACATCTTTTATATAGTAGTAAATATTTATAAATATGAACAATAACTAACTAAACTCCTACGCTTGATATTATAATAGGTATTTATGCACTGCACTGGCACATTGACTTCTGAGAAACGATTTACGAGTTTTTTATGCTAGTAGGCCTGTCCGTTTTATTATCTTTAAACCAGTGCAGTCGTAGATGGTTCATTCGGGCTGATTACATTGCCAGTCTCGGACTCGCCTGCACAGTTTCAACTGCCGTTCGAATCTCGATACCATTGCTAAATATATAGGACAAAATATCAAGTTCAGTGCGCACGGTCCTGTGCTTTAACACTGACCAGTTTCAATTTTGCCCGTATAAAGTATACTCTAAATCTTTTTTTAATTTAAAATAATGTGTAGGTCCCAAGCTGTTCACTTTAAAACCCACATTTATACATTTTTGTAATAAACACTTCGAGGGGAAATTAATGACATGAAAAATAGGAGGTGTTGCATTTAAATAATTGTAGGTCTACTCTAAGAGTTTAAGCAAGTATGTTCCTTTATTATTTCTTTTTGACGTGTTTTTGCGTTCTGTGCAAAAATTAACAAATCCAAATTTATTTAGGGCTGATAGTTTTCATTAAAATGTACTGTATGCAATAATGTGGAGCCACCAAGTGATCAAAATAAGTACATATTAGTAACCGCCTTGTTATATCTCGTCTGTTTTGTTACTGTTCTAATTATGCTTCGTTTTAATTATGTCGTAAAACCTCTCACCTCTTTTTGGGGTGGGAATTTTTGGGGTTTATAATGTTTCCTTTTAATTGTGCCCTAAACCGTACATGTGTACTAAATTTTATTTCTGTGTTTTTTCCATAAAGACAAAAAGTTATTCTGTCGTATTTTATATTTCCTTTATTTTTTAACTTAATGATTTGAAATTTGGGGTGCATATACTACTTGGAAAAACGATATGAGGCCATTTCTGGTTTACCCGGAAATGACAGCAACTTTCAATTTTTTTTATGCACCCCAAATTTCAAATGGATGTTAAAAAATAAAGGAAATATAGGGATGAGCCACTAGCCTGTGTCACCCTGTATGCACAGATGTTGAAGGCACGCTTTTTCAGTTTATAGAAGAACGACTTATCATGCTAAATACCGGCCAAGGGTTCTCCGACGAATTCGAGTTTGAGCTCGAGGGATACTGCGCCAAGTCAGGGTCAAAATTATCGCAGCAATACAAGGAGTGGACGTCGACGATGAGAAAGGAAGGCTCAGCCTTTTTCAAGAGCGTCAAGGACAAGGTAATATAATGTTCCCCATCGAGATTTTCCATGTTCCACCACTTACGTATCTGTTGCTTTTTTATGTTTATTTTGTAGGCTAATCCGGCAATGAAATCGGCAGTTAAAACGGTAAGTAGAGCTCATTTATGCGTTTGCATGTCGAGCTGTATTGCTTTCTGTGGGGTGTCCCAAATTCATAAATGTTCGAGTATATTTAAAGTTGATTATTTCGTAGTATAAAAAGTGTTTGGTAATTTTTTCCCCAACTTTACCAACTTCAGGGCGATTTATGTAAACATGCGTAAAATAAAATTGTACACTGGTCTTTTATGTGCGAAATTTTAAAGCGATCCGAGGTAATTTATTATATTTTTTTGCATTAAAACCTGCAAGGATACATTACTGAACGGCGGAGTTCTGCTGTCTCGACGCTGTTCAATTTTCACATACGTGCTTGTTTGTTTTGCAGGTAGTTATCAGCTGTGTAGTGGTCTATGGTCAGCGCGGCACGCGTCCAGTTCAGTGTCTCTTCGGCTTCCATTTAGAGCATTTCACATTTCTGTTAAATTTTAAACTGTATTCGCAAATATCGATTATGCCAGAGCTCACGTCGCAAGAGTACTGCAACATGATATTAACCTATGGTGCAATGAATGAAAGTCTTGCAGGGACTTTACGAGAATACGGGAGAAAATTTCCTCATATGCGCAAACCTAATGAGAGAACAATTTTAAGTGCAGTTCTTGTTTACCAGGCCACAGAGAACGTGAAGTAAATCGTCCTGTTGAAGTAGACGAAGAAGTTCTAGAATTACTAGAACAAGACCCTTCAATAAGTACCCGTATTATTAGTTATCGGTTGGGGTTAACTCAGACTATGGTGTGGCATATTATACGTGAAAATCGTTTTTACCCATCCAACATAAGAAAGGAAGTGATTTCGTCGCACCGTATTACGTCAGATGGGTTAGCCTTAGCATTTTTTATTTCTTATTTTTTTACACCTTTTGGTGGGGACAACCCACTGAATAATTTTTCACGTTTAGGTAAATCACCCTGTATATTTATTGGATCAAGTCAACAGACACCGCGCACATTTTGCGATCGCCAAAATGACTGAAATTGATATAATAACAAATACTTGTTATAAAACTTTCCCCTAGATTGATATACATCAATCTAGGGGAAAGTTTTATACTTTATTAAATACCTACTACCTACTTATATACTAGATAAAACATTATTTGACGGCATTGTGGTATACAGGGTGTGCCAATAGTAATTCCCAAGTGAAATATTTCGGAAACTACTAGAGATATTTGAGTTCTGTAAGAGCCCATTGCTAGAACATATATAAATGGCTTTTTTGAATAGGTGATATCGAGACCTCTCCTCGACTCCCGCCAACACCCCAAACGGCCAAAAACTACCCCCAAACGGGGTGAAACACAGATAGGCCGTCCTCTTCCGGCCTAACCCGTGTTATCCCCCGTTTTCGAGGATGCTAAACACGATGGTGATGTCGAGACCTCTCCTCGACTCCCGCCAACCCCCCAAACGGCCAAAACCACCCCCGAAAGGGGTGAAATGCGGATGAGACGTCTTCTCTTTGTCAAACAAACGATTTGTTTTCTTTTTTCTGGTGCACTTACTTCATAAAACCGCGTATCAAAGGGGTAATTTATGGCCGTTTCAGGGGTTCGCCTCAAGGAGAAGCTCCAGCATCACCATCGTGATCAGCATCCTCGAAAACGGTGGGTGGCGCAGGTTCAGCGTATGAGACGGCGTATCCGTTTTTCATCCCTTTAGAGGGTGGTTCTTAGTCGTTCGTCTGAGGGGTTTGCGGGGTCGAGGAGAGGTCTCCACATCACCATCGTACTCATCATCCTCAAAAACGGGAGGGATAGCACGGGTTTGGCCGGGAGAAGATCCCATCCGCGTTTCATTTCTTTCAGGGGTGGCTTTTGGCCGTTTAGGGGGTTGGCGAGGGTCGAGGAGAGGTTTCGACATCATCATCGTGTTCAGCATTCTCGAAAACGAGGGAAACACGGGTTTGGCCGGTAGGAGACGGCGGATACGCGGTTTACCCCTTTCGGGGGGGTGGTGTTTGACCGTTTGGGGGGTGGGGTGCGCTCGGAGAGAGTTTTGACCACCACCGCAATCTTGTTCAGTATCCCTCAAAACGGGGAGGAAACATAGTCTCGTTAGGCTAGGAAAATTTCATATTCCTGTCTGACTTACAGAATGCACTAATGCGTACAAGCGAAAATGGCAATAATTTCGACCACCTTCCTAATATTATATTCTGTAATCAGTTTGGAATGAAGCATATTCTGCGCGAGCGGAAGTTTGTCACTCGAGTAAAGCGAGGTGACGGTCCGCTCGCGCAGAATATGCCATTCCAAACGAATTACAGACTATACTTTTTCTACGTCTATAAATTAGGTTTATTTGTGTCTATATGTCTATTTGTTTTACCACTGCAACGGTGAAACGTGAAAGGTTAACTGTCAATAGAAACGTTAACTGTCAACAGAAACGCAAAGAGTATTACAAACTGCACTACTATTGGATGGCGCCACCTATGCTTGTTACATTCTAGAGGCATGTAATAAATATTACATATCAGCCACTGGAATATAGGTCATTTCTTATTTAAAATCGACATCATAATGCTCATATTACATAATAGGCGTAGGGAAAGTTATTACTTGTTACTTTATTTTTAGTTCAAATGTGCTTTTAGAGGGCGCAATATTAAAACATAATATTTTTAGTCGCAAACTCCTCTATAAAATCCTTATTTTACTATAAGGCCAGGCTTGTAACTTGTAATTCAGCGCTCGGCGGGGCACATAGCCCGGAGAGTAGCTGTTGGTTGCAGTCTGGTTACGTTCCTTAGAGTAAAATAAGGATTTTATAGAGGAGTTTGCGACTAAAAATATTATGTTTTAGTTTATTTTTGTTTTATTAAATAAAATGAAAAGAAACGAACTATCATCTAAAATTTAATGTAACAGAGTTACGGTGATTTTAGTTTTTTAGAAATTAAATAGTTTAAATTTCTTGGAAACGGTTGGATTTTAGAACTTTTTCCATATAACGAAATTTAAATGAAATTAAATTATCTTCAACGTAGATAACATTTCGAAGTTCCTGTCATCGAAAAAGTTCTTTGTACCGCAGCACCATCTATCCCTTAACATATCAACAAATTATTTGTATTCAAAACTAAAGCCGTTTATATGTTCTAGCGATGGGCTTTCACAGAACTCAAATATCTCCATTAGTTTCCAAAATATTTCAGCTCGGAGTTCTTATTGGCACACCCTGTATACTACACCATCACGCGCATGCCGAATATGGATGTTTTAAATGTTGCTTTTTAAAAATTTGTATGCACATACTTATCAAGGACTTTAAACCATACTTATCACGTAGTTGCTCCATTTTCCAAATTCGAAAACTGGTATTTACTGGATTTGGGACACCATTTTCTCTGCTTTCAATTTTCAAGTACAGGGGTAGTTTTAATAGGTATATTTATTTTATTTATTGATTATTGCAAAAAGTTCATATTAGGTTTCAGTTTTGAAAATAAATCTAAATCTGCTCACGTAAAAACAATCAAAAATCAAATAAAAAGATTATGGCAAAAAGACAAAATTTAAAAAATACCTTCCTGTTTATACAAAACAGCGTATTATTAACACTGCGTGATGAAATTTTTTTATTGTAAAATTTACTAAAATAATTAACCATATTCCTACAACTTTAAAGTGGAGCCAAAAAGAGTACATAGTAGAGCAAAAAATCAACGGCATAAAGGCTATATCGTGGAGCAGATTTGGCTTTGGAAAAAGTAAACCCCCGATTGTGATTTTTTTTTTTTCTTCCAATAAATAGAGTTGAGTCCCCCAACATTCCGACACATTTGTGCAGCGGGTGTCAAAGGCAGGGAGGGGGAAACGGCATATTAAATATAAGGGAAAATGGTTTTTCGAAGATAACTCGGCGGCTCTTGATCTGACGCAAAAAAATCTTCATACCAAAAATAAAGAGCTCCTGAAAATAAGCAAATTTTGTTCCCAACCTCATTCGCGCGAGATATCGTGAATCCAAGGTGCAAAAATTAAATTAATTTTTTATCATGAGTGGACTTGAGACTCAATTTTTTTTTAATAGAAAGGTATTGGCAGATATTTTGTTGGGCCGGTGGGATAATTAAGAGGGGAGGGGAAAAACGAAAATATTTCACATGCTGATAACTCCCCATGTAATTGACCTATCGTGATCAGACCGACGTACATTTTTTAATTTTTCTATTTGCTACAAGATAGCACTCGTATAAAATGATTTTTTTCGCAAACAAACGCTTGGCGCGCGAAATAAAAATTGCACGTTGTTTTAAATACTTTTTATGCCGTCCTGTATCTCCCTTCCTAATAATTTTATCGCGATCTGGCCGGGTGGATATTAATCGTTAATAAGAAAGCTATCAAGTGCGAAAAGGATTTATTTCGCGCGTCAAGCGTTTGTTTGCAAAAAAATCATTTTATGCGAGCGCTATCCTGTAGCAAATAAAAGAATATACGTCGGTCTGATCGCGATAGGTCAATTACACGGGGAGTTTTCAGCATGTGATATATTTTCGTTTTTCCCCCTCTCCCTCCCCTCCTAATTGTCCCACCGCCCCCAGCCTCCGGTCCAACAATATCTGCCAATATTCTTCTATTAAATAAAAATTGAGTCCTCAACTCCACTCCTTCATGATAAAAAATTAATAAATTTTTTTTTAATTTTTGCACCTTGGATTCGAGATATCTCGCGAATTAATGGTCTGACGTCGATGAGGTTGGGAACAAAATTTGCTTGTTTTCATGAGCTCTTCATTTTTGGTCCGAAGATTTTTTTTCGTCAGATCAAAAGCCGCCGAGTTATCTTCGAAAAACCATTTTCCCCTAAATTTAATATGCAGCCCCCCCCCCCTCCTCCTTCATATCCGCTGCACAGCTGTGTCGGAATGTTGGGGGGACCCAACTCTATTTATGGAAGAAAAAGATCACAATCGGACGTTTCCTTATTCCAGCCTGGTTTTCTTCCAGTCCTACTCCACTATTAGCAATTATTTAATACTGAAGCTGCACCTCGTTCTATCATAGAAATATATGAAATTTTATCCGTTTTTGCCTCCTACCAGAAATGAAAACCACGACTAGGACATTATGTGTAATTGCCATAGCCGACCAAATGGGTTGAATGTGTGAACGTACCGCACTTATACCTAATAATTTGTTGACTGCTGTGAAATAGGCGGAGCTTTTATAGACGAAGGTCAACTATTCGGGTAGCTCGTCATCCAGTGGCGCCACACATATATTTATATAGGTATATATAAAATAATATTGTTCATATTTTATAAAATAAAACAAAAAATCTATCCATAATATTTTAATTTGGAACATGGTAGCTCATGCATAATTAACATAATCCGAAGGCTTTCATTTTTTCGAAATATTATGGAATTTACGAAATTCGTAAATCCACACGCCCCTGGCTCTACTATTTACTCTTTTCGGCCAGACTAGTTATGATTTTGGGTGAAACCATAATGCTACCTAACTAATGTAACCCGAGGCGCGTCTCGCCAATTAATTTGGCATTGTCTGGTGTCAACTTTACTAAATATTAACACTGATCGTCTCCAAATGATGACGACTTGATTAGCGAAATACATGTCGAGTGCACTTTGAATATTTAGGTGGTTGTCATTATCACATCAAGAGCTCTATCGCTGTTCCCCGGCTCTGAAGTAGTGCCATACATTATTTTACGGCGATGATTAATTATTGTTCAGGGTAGGTATCTCTATTATTTTAACTCAAACAGTTTATCAAAAATAAACCAGAACGTTTTTTGAACACCAAGATGCTTATCCGTAGCTTCGTATTCTTGATAGGTTAGTTGTGGATCAAAAATGTTGATAAATTTAAATTCGGGTCGAAGGACCAATGATGTAAGTTTCGGGCGTACCGTTAAAAATCATCCTGTTTAGAGAAAAATTAATAGAATGATATAGAAATTCAATAAAGGATATTTTTGAAGGAACTAATACTATATATACTCCATAAAAAAGTTGCAAATAAAGGGTTGAAACACAAAAGTTCTGTGAGAGGGATGAAACATGGGTGCCCGTTTTCCAGAGCGCTGAACACGATGGTGATATTTTTAAGGTTCTCCTAACCCCTCAGCAACTACCCCTAAACTCGAAAAACCACCCCTGTTTCGCGTTTTTCTCCATCGTAGGCATGCGGATCGGTTGTTTGGGCAGGATTCGGGTAGACGGTATAAAATTTAACCATACAACATCTTATCCACCCCCCGGAGTTGAAACTACCCCCTCCCCTAATACTAGAATATCCTCAAAAATTGAAATGCGTGAATATTTCCCTCCACCAATCACCCCCTTTTCATATTTATTGTTACTGGGCATGTGGGGACTCGTTGGATCGGGGTTTTTAAGGGGACTTCAACATTGTAAAGAAGGTTGAGTGACGAAACATACCATCAACCCTGAAGTTGAAACTACCACCATCCCTAACGAAATCCACTGAAAAATACAAAATAGTGGAAAATGTTTTCTCCCCGTTTTCGAGGGCGTTAAACATGATGCCAATACTATTTCATCCCCACTCTCTGTCAACCACCCCCAAATTAGGGGTGGCTGGTGGAAGGTGGGGAGAAATAAATATTATCATCGTGTTGAGCACCCTCAAAAACGGAGATGAAGAAATTTTCATGCATTTTGATTTTTTTGGGGATAAATTATTACTAGGGGAGGGAGTTGTTTCAATCCCGGGGGTGGATAAGATGTTGTATAGTGGAAGAAAAAACGCGAAATAGGGGTGAATTTTCGAGTTTAGGGGTAATTGCTGAGAGGTGGGAACCTTAAAAATATCACCATCGCGTTCAGCGCCCTCGAAAACGTAGGGGATACCCGCGTTTCATCCCTTTCACAAAACTTTTCGGTTTTTTTCAACTTTTTCATGGACTATTAAGTAGTTCAGCAAATGGTTGACATTGGCCTGTTGGTAGAAACCTAAATCCTTTTGCTTCTTTAGACTACTTTTTGCTATAATTTTTTTATAGTGTTGTTTTTTATTTGCAAATTTAGAGAATTTGTATAACGTGATTTACCCTGTACTTAGGCGCTAATATTTATTTTGCAATTTGTGTGTCATAATTTCTTTGGGGTGTTGCTTCTTAAGTTTTTTCGCTTTTCTGCAGGTAAAAGATGGCGGCAGAGGAATGAAAAGTGCCTACAAGGGTTTGCGCTCAAAACTGAAGGAAAACCAGGGACCCCGCCAGCTTTCGAACGGCCTGGAAGGAGGCGATAAACCGCGCTCGGCGCCGAATTCGCCGACGGGAAAACGGCGGACGATCGCCGGCTTCAGCGCGCCCATCGCTACTTATCGCAAAGACGCAGCGTTGAGTTTCAAAAGTTCAGCGATCCAAAGGTCAGTGCACGTATTGCATGCCCGCCTTGTGTGATAGATATTTTCAGGATTGCTCTTTTTATGCTAGGAAAAAACCGGCAGGAAGTCTGCCAGGCATTTTAGCAAATTGCTAAAAATAAAAAACGACATAATTGCTTCGAAATAAGTTGCGAATTGTAGGTAATTTCCAATGGAAAATTGTAATGAAAATAGGATTGGCTCGCTTTTATTGAAATCGGTGCTAACCAAGAAAATTGAAATTTATTTCTTGAAATAAATGTGACTGACGCATTTGTTAACATTGTTAAAACATTATTTACTGTAAAAGAAACTCCTAAAGTTGCTAATATAAGGGTCTTAAATAATTTTAAAATTATAATAAGAGATGCACGTATGATATACAGGGTGTTTCAGGTATGCGTTCATTAACTTCTAGGAGGATTCTACATAAAAAAATATGAAAAAAAGTTCATATGAACATGGGTCCGAAAATCCCTTCTAAGGGCGCTGCAGGCCCCCGAGGGGGCACCCAAAATTGACTTTTGAGTAACAGTGATTAGTTTTGCATGTGATTCGATATCATTAAAGGTCTGATCTGATGTAAATTCAATCACGGGCGCACAAAATTGGAAAGGGGGGACTTATTTCTCCCCTCAAATCTTTCTGTGATTGTCCCATCGGAATAGGATTCCTTGGCTATAAATATACAAAAAAGGTTATCTTGCTGTAATACCGTGGGACCAACAAGTTTCAAAAAATTTGAACCTAAACTAACGCATGCATTGCCTAGGACTCAAAAATAAGGATAATGATCTCTCACTCTTCTACATAATTCAACAAGGTCTGTTTCTGCCAATCCATCTATTGGGATAAGATGCATTTAAATAATTTCGAACAACTATTCTAAAATGGAAAGGTGCACCATTGCGCATCAACCACATTTCCTTCTAGTCTCATACGACACATCCTCCAAGAGATATCTTAAATTGTTTCTTAAAAATCTAGGTGATTTAACCCATTCACTCCATTAGGCAAAACAAACGGTCCTAATAATCTGTTGCCAAGTACACCTGCCCATATGTTGATGGAAAATTTTTCTTGGTGCCTGGATTCGAAGAAAGCTTGAGGATTTTCTCTTCTGCTCGTATGTGATTGTTGTAAACATCGCTTCATCTGTAAACGAAATTTTTTTAATAATTTCAGCATTTCTTTCTCATTTTCGCACAAGCCATCGGCAGAAGGCCTACCTTCTTGATAGATCTTCTGGTTTGAACTTTTGCACCTTTTGCATGAGGTAGGGATACAGTAATTGTTCATGTAACACCCTCCAAACAGACGATACTGACTTTAATATTGCTTCTTCTGTTTTATAACATAATGATCTGATCCAGAATTTTCCTTGTCTGAATAGAACTTACCCCTTTCACGTAACGAACGATCTACACTTACAAAAAATCTTTCGCAAGGTACTCTTCCATTTGGGAAAGATTCTTCGTACTTCTTGAAGTTAGAGGTATTATTAATGACTGGGCAACTTTCTATTTACAGAATAGGTCTCAAATAGTAACTGTTGGAGTTGGAGATAGTCAATTACAGACAAAGAGAATATTAACAGGAGTACCCCAGGGATCGATTCTCGGACCATTATTTTTTATAATTTTTATGAGTGACATAGATTCATGTAGCAATCCTAATAAGACTATTATTTATTTAAGCTGATAACACCAATCAACTAACTACAGAAGATACACTTCAAAAATCTATAACTAACTATATCTAATATTTGTTCAAATGAATTCTATTGCTGGTGTATAAATAATGGATTATCTATAAATGAAAAGAAAACATTCTTTATGCTATTTCAACAAAAAAATATTAAGTATGATCTTGCTCCACTCATAAAAATTAACCTAAATCTATTGAACAAGTTGATAGTATCAAATTCCTTGTATTACTGTCGATCAAAAACCAACATGGGTTAGGTTAGGTTGAAATGTGAGTGGATCTATACCAGACCCTCCACCGTGACCAATCGGTCTATTGCAACTAACATAGGAAAAGCACATTGAATATATAGTGGGTAGATTGTGCACTGTATGTTTTGTAATTATACAGCTGCGAGAAACTCTGTCTCTCAAGGTACTAAAACTGGCTTATCACAGTCTAGTTTATTCAATTTTAAGCTAGGGTGTTCTATTTTGGGGAAGCTCACCACATATTGAGAAATCATTTGTCGCTCAAAAGAAGATACTCAGATGCATGGTAAAAGCACGCCCGCGAATTTCATGTAAAGAAATATTTATAAATTTGGAGATTCTAATCTCAACATGTTGTCAACTCTTGTCTATCCTAAAAACTGTCTGTCTTTGTATACTAGAACTGTACTGTATACTCCACTGAACTGTTCCCCCATCTGCTGGATTCAACTCTTTATATCCACCCATAGAATGTACCAGAATCCTATTCCATAATATTCTAGAATCCTTCAGAGTTTTCTACTATGTATTAGGCGACTGTTCGTCAATTGGCTCATAGATGGCGCCACCCTACTAGCCAGGGAGTAATTACACTCTCCTCTCTGTTAGAGGGCAGCACATAACAATATAATATACCTGATAAAATTAAGTGTTAAAAAAGAGGAATGTAACCATGTTAGAAATGATATGTTTCATAATTACAACTTCTGGCAAAAACATAACTTACACCTGCCCTTTTCTCGTTTGAGACTAGGACAAGATTATCATGTATACCGGGGTGTCATCTGTTACAATCACTTTATAGGCATGTTTGGTATTATCGAAAATTTTAACAAGTTTAAATGCACATTGTTTAGATATCTGCTAGATAAGGTTTTTTATTCAATGGAAGAATTCCTAAATCATCATTTTTGATTTAGTTTAATTTAGTTCCAGTATTTAAAAAAATAAATAAATAAAAAATTACTTTAAAGACTATTTTCAAGATGTATTATGTGTAGTTCAATGTGTAGGTGAATGTTTGTTATCTCTTGGTATATTAGAATGGATGTGTATAACTTGACTAGTCTGATAAGTTTCACAATTGTATTGCCTCAGTGATGAATAAACTTATCTCTTATCTATCTATCTATCTATTTATCTATACAACCTTCTTACTTCAGCAGCATTACCCGAGGCTCGACCGTAGAATAAATGAATATCAGCCTGTTCTTCCAAATTGTAACTTATATTAAATAAAAATTAAAATTCTCTTATTAAAGACTGCGTAATGCATGAGAATCTTAACTTTTATGTCATTAATGACAATTCAATATTGAAAACCAATAACGACCAATTAAGTGATAAAAAGCCATGTTGATCGGTGGTAAGAAGTTTTTACAAATGAAAAAATACGGCGTGAATTTTTGCAAGTGCAGATCGAAAGATGGACCTTCTGTCCATGGCACTTGCGAAAATGCGAAGAAAATCATAAATTAATTGAAAAAAATTCGGTTTACGCAACAAAACTGAAAAAATTCCTTTAGGTTCATATTTCTCGAAACCGGTTGGTTCTACGGCGTTATAACAAGATAACCTTTTTTGTGTACTTATTGCCAAGGAATCATATTCTGATGAGAAAATCACAGAATATTCACATTAAAAAATTTGGAGGGAGAAGTAAGCTAGTAGATAGATGCTATGTGCGTATGGCGCCAAAATCCCATGTTATTTCTTATGGATCATTCTGGTTTTCAAGGTTACTTTTCGCCAGGCTCCGCCCACCTGTAACTAACTTCACAACTTGCGCACGAAGTCAAATTGGCGGGAAATTGAAACGTTAGTGATCGTGGGGGTGTCATAGATAGTTCATGGGTTGGGTTCATGGGGGTGTCATGACCTGTTTCAAAGCTGTGCAGACCTGTTTAATATTCATACAGACCTGTTTATTTTTCCCTACAAATAGGGAATATCAAACCGTCATTGGAAATAAATAACTTCGGAGTTCCTCAAGGAAGTGTGCTTGGACCACTGTTATTTATATTATATATAAATAATGATGTAGTAAATATCCTAAATAAATGTAAAATTCATCTCTTTGCAAATGACACCCTAATATACTATGCCCACGATAATTTCAATGAACTAATATCAACTATGAACGAAGAACTTAAAATGTTTACGAATAAATTTAGACATAACAAGCTGACAGTAAATGAACTAAAACCAGAGTGGATGTTTATAAGTAACAATTACTGGTACAATATAGTTAAATTAAACAAAAAAAAATAGTCTGTAAGCTTGCAGCTGTAAATATATGATTTTAAAATTTTATACTTTATTAATATCTGTTCTCTGGATAAATAAAGATTACTTTACTTTACTAACATTTTGAGGACTGCTGACAAACAGTACACTGACTGTGGCAAATATCGGCGCTTCCCAAAAGTTTCCAGCATTAAAAAAAAAAGAATTTCGGAATTTGTTTTATAAATCTGTACAGAGAGCCTGCATAAAATTAATGACATAGGTGATTACATCATAAATAGCATTTTCCTCAAATATCAGAGAATAGAGAATGAAATTATTTTTTGTTTATGTGTTTATTAGGTTATGGCACCACGAAAACAAGATTTTCGAAAAAAAAATTGTGACATTAAAAATTGTCACAAGAAAAATCATGTTATGTAGCACGTACCGCCAGTGACAGTATGGCAACACTGGCAGCATTATATTTTATGTCGTAGAAAATTTAACGTTAAAAAAATTGTAAGCAAATTAACAACTTTCCTTACGTGCAAGAATCCAATTGTATTTTAATTTTAGGTCGTACAGCCCGCTTAGTCCTGCCTCACAACCCATTTCACCAGATGTCTTAGACACTCCGAGGAGTGGTAGCCCGACGATAGAAATTCCTAGGATAGATTTGATGAACGAAATGGAGGATCTATTGCAGCTACGCCTTGACACGCCCCCCGTTGACAGATCGGTAAGTGTTAATAATATATACACCCGTTCTAAGTGTCAGTGTGTGCGTGGTTAATGTGTATTTTTGAAAAGTAAGAAATTTTTCATTCAAGAAAAGGAGACAAAACTGTCTGTTTTTTTTTTCTCATTTTACGATTGACATTTAATATAAGTAAGTTATTTTGGGGTACATATAAATTAATACAGGGTGTAGAATTTAAAAAGTTATATAAGTTAGTGATCGATGTTATTTTGCCAAAATATACACTGATTTTTTTTTGGATTCATTTCTTTTTGCTATTATCAGTATTTGAGCTATGACATCTACAATTTTTTTAAAAAAGGTGTCTTTATTGCAAATTAATAGACTAAGGGCCGGTTTTTCAATGGTCAGTTAGGCTAATCTAACCAACAGCTAACTCTTAACCGCCAGTCAAACCGTTTTTTCAGGTCACAGTTTCACCTATCCACCAGTCAAATTCTCGGCTAAAGTAGCTGACACTTGAATGTGTCTGTTTGCTAATCTATCTGATGGCTATATACTTAACGCATGCGTGACACCGTGGTAATGCTTTTATTTTTATTTAATGAGACGTTAATTTGTTTACCTTCTTTGATTTTAACCTAACATATTTGTTTTTAAGATTTATTCGAAGTAAATAATAAAGGTCCTAGCACTGATCCTTGTGGTACTCCGAAGTCAGTCATTGTCTATTGCAATAGATGCACTATTTACATATTGTTACGTGCTTACAGTTTTCAGTAAACACTTTGTGGATTCGAATAGCTTGCAACAAGAATTTTCACTAACCACTATTTTATTTATCACTAAAATTACACTAGTAAATACTTAACAATCACACAACTAATGATAACTTAATCTAATATAAATTCACTACTTTTAAAACACTATGTACTTTACTTTTCTTCTTAAACTTGTCAACTCTTGTCTAACCTAAAAATTCTCTGTCTGTTTACTTCACTGAACTGAACTGTACTGCCTACTTCACTCAACTGAACTCTTCTTCTACAAACTGTCTCTGTAACCAGAACTGTACTGGATACTAAACTGAACTGTTCTTTATACTTCACTAAACTGTACTGTTCTCCCATCTGGTGGATTCACCTCTTTATATACACCCATAGAAATGTACCAGAACAGTATTCCATAATTTTCTGGAAACCTACAGTTTTCTACTATGTGATAGATGACTGTTCGTCAATTGGCTTATAGATGGCGCCACCCCACCTACTGGCCATGAACACAATACAGGTTTCCCTTCACTTTGGCCAGGGACTTAATCACATCTCTCCCCGTTAGAGGGCAGCACATAACAATATCTTGTTCTTTGTTTTCTGGCAGTTAGGTAAGATTCAATCCATTTAAGTACAGTTCCCCCAATACCCATATTTTTCAATTTTGATACCAATAGTTGCCGATTCACCGTCTCAAATGCACGTTTAAAGTCTATGAAAACTGCAACTATAATTTGATTTTTACTCACTGTCTTAACCCAGTCGGATATAATGAATTGAAGTGCCGTCTCACAAGAATGACTTTCTCTAAATCCAGATTGATTCTCCATTAAAACATTATTATCCATACAGTGTGTAATCAATTGTTCTTTTACTACCAATTCTAGAGTTTTTTCATACACTGGTAAAGTATTAACAGGTCTAAATTCTTCAGATATTATTGTATTCGGGATTTTTGGAATGGGTGTAACTATCGATATTTTCCAGTTATTAGGACAAATTCCTTTCTGTAAGGAGCTATTAATAACATCTAAAAATCTATTACCAATTAGCTCAAAAGCAGTCTTTATAATTCTTGTGGATATACCATCAATATCTGATTTATTAGGTAAGTCAAATATAATTTTGCTCAGATTGTGCATTTCAATAGGTTTAAATTCTGTTAATTTATTTTTTACTTCTAAAGAATGTAACTCATACCCATTTTGTTTCGGAATACTTTCAATAATTTCATTAATACTACCTATAAAATATTCATTAAACTTCTCCGCTATTATAAAGTCATTTTCAATTACTTCATTCCTAAACTGAATTTGTTTTGGTGCTGAGTGGTTTTTGTTTTGGCATATTTCTTTCAATGTTTTCCACATATTTTTTGAGTCCTTTTTATTATCGTCGATTTTTCGTTCATAATAGTCCCTTTTTTGCCTTCTTAGTAAAGATGTTACCTCGTTTCGTTTTTTCTTATATATTTCCCAGTCTTCATTTGTATTACTTATTGTTGCAGGTGTATATAACTGATCCCTTTCTCGCATGCATTCCAGATTCTCTTGATTTATCCACTTCTTCTCTGCATATTTCATTGGCACTTTCGTTACTTTTACAGGACAAATTTTATCTAGTGACTTAGGTATAGTGTTCACAAAATTATCAGCTAATATATCTGTATCTGATATTTGTATTATCCCAGTCCACATTGCGTAATGAATTCTGGAATATTTCTTCATTAAAGTTCTTATAACACCTTTTCTTTATTTATTTATTTATTTATATACACTATCCAACGGGATTAAATCCCAGTCACAGGATAGGAACAAAACATAAAATTAAAAGTAAATATAAAATACAAGTAAACTACAAACTAATACTTACACAATACTACTAACATAAATAAGTGGATAACATTGAAAACAAGATAGAAAAAGCATACAGATATTAGGACAGGTTAGGCAACTTAAAACAAACAGAGAACATACTAATTAATAGAGTTACGATAAAAGGCATTCTTTATACGCGCAACGCTAGAGTTGTGAATATCAATGCTGTCTTGCACGCTGGAGTAGTTACGGCACATCATATATAATGGGGAGTAATGCAGTATGTTGGTATTCGCAGTCTTTAAGTAAAAAGTGTCATTGTGGCGCCTCGTGTATGGGGGTGCATAGAAGTTGATTTTACCCAATATTTCGGGGGCATCGAAAACAGAGCTAATCACGTTAAATAGAAAAATTACGGAGTGCATATTACGACGAACCAATAGGGATTGATAGTCGTACGTTTCAAGTAATAAATCATGCGGGTAGCCAATTGGAGGATACACTTTATTCTCTTTATATGACAAAAACTTTAGGAATCTGCGTTGCACCCTTTCTAATACCTCGATATATTTTACATAACTTGGACACCAGATGATAGAGTTATATTCCAGTCGGGATCTAACAAATGAGTTATATAATAGTTTAATTGTAGATGGGTTGCAGAACTCCCGGGAATTACGCATAACAAATCCTAGGCTTTTTGTGGCGGATGAGGTTACATATTCGATATGGTGAGTAAAAGTTAACTTCGCATAGAAATTTCTACTTCTTGCCACTATTTTTGTTTAATTGACAAATTTACTAAAATATTTGCATGATCTGATATTCTCGGAGTGTGATTAACTTGGTAAGTCATATGCTCACAGTTAGTTATAACTAAATCTATTATTGTTGCCGATTTATTTGTTATTCGCGTAGGTTCTTTAATCAATTGACTAAACCTATTTTGTAATAAAATCTGTTGCAATTTATTAGCATAAAATGTGTTCTGCGACGTATCTATATTAAAATCGCCCGTTAAAAGTAACCGCTTATCGTTAAATTCATCGACAAGTTCCTCCATTACGTTCAGAAAATCTGCACGGCTCGAATTAGGTTCGTGATATAAACCAATCAGTGTATAATTAACACCACTTATTTGGAATATAATTGCAAGAGCCTATAAATTTCTTTCTGTTGTAATATTCTTTACTAGTTTAAAAGGTAACTCTTTTTTCAGATATAAAATAACCCCTCCAGTATGCTATCTGTGTAACAGATTTCAAAAACACTGTTACTGTCTGTCACCCGCCAAATCGTGCCAGTATTTATACGTAATAGAATAGGGCTGAGCCTCAACACTTATGTTGATAAGCTATGAGCGCATGCGTAAGTTTGATTTTCCAGCTGTCAGGATTGCCAATCATTGTAATAAATTCGCTAGCCGAAAGTGGGCTAGCTGGAAGCTAAATATTGCTTAGAAATACGGTCACAACGTTAACTAGAACATTGACTGACAGTTAATCTTAACTAATAGCTACGTAGCAGACACTTTTAACAGAGTATTGAATAACCGGCCCTTAGCAGGACTGAAAAATGCATCCTAGCATATCGGCAAAGTACATAGTTTCCACATCGGGTGTCATATTAATCTGGTTTCTAAAATGAGAGTGAAAAATTTCTTTTTAAACTAATTTCAAAATTGTGTAAATACTTTGTATATTTATACTGTTTCACAAAGGTCACTTATAAACTTTTAGTTATGGCACTGCTTAAATTCAATTTTGTATATAAAAATATACCAGCATCTGTATTTATACTTTGAAATATTCAGCCTCAGAATTTTTGCCTCAACTCCCAACGGTATGCAGTAAGTTATGATATACAAATTCATTTTTTCACAGTTTTGAACCATTTGTCGACTTTTTTGTTTGCCTAATTTTTGTCTTAACTGCTTGTATTTCCAGCTAAAACCAGTGCGAAGTTTAGAAAACTTCAAAAACACCTCCCCCCTTTCCAGCCCCGATAGGTGGGTGTTCCCCTCCCGAACGGGAGCACCTATGGCCTCTCCCCCCAACCGTTTCTTCCTCCAAAACTTAAATAAATCCCAGGAAACGCAGAACCTCCTCCAGTCTCCCGATGACGTTTTCCTGTCGCCCCCCTCCGTACCCCCCAGAGTCCCGCCCAAGGACACTAGCAGGGATCTTTTTGGCACTACACCTTTTGTCGTTGGTGGTGGGCACAGCGAAAATGGAGATCCCTTGTTTTTTGTTGCTAATCAGCATTCCGTTGATATTGTTAAGTTGTCGCCTCCCACATGTTCGCCTAGGCGGAAGGTAAAGGTCATCATTGTCATAAGCATGCTTCTTGTCTGTAGTTGTGCATTTTACCAGTAGTAGTAGTAGAAAAATCATCCCTCAAATGCTTGCCAATTCATAGAGTACAAATATTGGTACTGAATCACAGGTAGCACCAGATTAGGCGATAAAGCTAGTTTCATTAACATATGCCGAGAGAGTATAACTGCTAGCTAGTGCAAAGTCATTTTTAAAAATTATATAAATAATTTGATATATTTTTAGTATTGGTCAGTATAAAAACAAGAACAGAAAGGAAGAAATGCAATTACATCTCCTGTATTTATGCAGTATAAATTATTGTCAATAAAGTTTATCCAAATCATTATAATCTTATTATTTGGCACTTTTTTTGGTAGTGTCTGTTTCAATTTTCTAAAGAGAAAGGGTTCCAATGCAGAGGTGAAAACGTTGTAGTAAGTACTGCAGAGTCGATATCCTCGGGCAATATTTGATAAAAATCGAATACATTAGAATGAAGACCTGCTTCTACTGCATCATACTAGTAGAGAAGTGATAAATGTGAGTCAGAGAGCAGTACCACTCACAGGCCGGTTTCAGGCTATTAGCCCTCATCAGTATAAGGCAGGTGTATTCACTAATTTTGATGGTAGGGCTTTAACATATATAAAACTAATTGTTAATAATTAGAAGCAAATGTTATTACTACTGTATTTGATTTTTATCAGATATAGACAGAGGATCGCGACTTTCTGGCATTTATTACTATTTAAATTTTCAGTAGGCTATTTCTTGGTTTTCAGTACTGCATAACAAAAAAATATTTGGAATTATACATTTTCAGAGAAGAGGAAATATAAGTAGTGGAGTAAAATTAGATTTTCAGCGAAAATTTTACATGAAGCAACGAGACATAAAAAAATAAGTTTTTTCGGTGGAACTGAGAATACCCTCAGTTTTCCACTTCGAGTAGGTGGGGAACCCGAAAAAGGGGTAAATTGGTCATTTTTAAGGATGGTTTTTCAGTTTTAATTTATTTTGGACCCTTTAAAATGCTGGTTAAAAAAGTAGCATGGGAGCCTTTTATTGCAGACGATCAAGGGACCTTCAGTTCAAATTTCGTAAAAATCGGTTCAGCGCCTCCCACGATGTGTATATAAGTATATTGAAAAAACCTCAAAAATTGAATTACGGCTAACTTGACCAAAATTAAATCGAATTTGATGAAATTTTAGACGAAACTAACCAAGAAATAGCTTGCCAAATTTTAGCAAAAAATATCCAACAGTTTGGCCGCAATTTCATTTTTAGTCCAAATTCCACAAAATTTTCAAAACTTTCCCCAATTTGCTCAAATGGTCGAACAAAAAATTTCTTTTTACCAAAATGAAGGGTATTCTTATGTACTTTCACGTGATGTAAGTAAAAAAAACTTTTTTTATTTAGCCGATTTTTTGTCAATTTTCGGTATTACACGTATGCGCACAAGTATACTTATTATAAAAATTTCAATCTAAATAATAAAAAGTGATTTAGTGAGGTTTTAGAGAGAGAAAATATTTATTGAAATACAAAAATACATTTCAAAGGGCCATCGACCGAAGTAGACATTTTTTTCCCCTTTTTTTGAATTTTATGGCAAAGCCAATACAACATTGATATATTTGTATTTCATACAATATGTGTAGTGAAGCAAAAAAAAAATCAAATATATTTAATTTAATTTTTTTTTTTAGTTGATTTTTATTAAAGTAAAAAGTTTTATATTGATTATTATTGTATTTTATTCATGTGCAGTAACACATCTAGTATAACTACTAGAAAAAGAAAACATGAATAAAATAAAATAATAATCAATATATGTAAAATGTTAAATAAAAATCAAGTGAATTTTCGAAGAAAAAATTATCTTACCTTCGAGACTAACAGTTTTTTTAATCTAAATATTTAAAACCTGCTCACAATCACTTTTTATTATTAAAATTGAAATTTGTATAATGATTAATTACATAATATACTTGTGCGCGCATACGTATAATACCGAAAATTACGGGAAATCGCCGCGCGCATGTATAAACCAAAAACGACAAAAAAATTTAAAAAAAAACTATTTTTTAGTTACATCACGTGAAAGTCCATAAGAATACCTTCATGTTGGTAAAAAAAAAAAATTCGTTGGACCGTTTGGGCAAATTGGGGAAAGTTTTGAAAATTTTGTGGAATTTGGACTAAAAATGGAATTGCGGCCAAACTGTTGGATATTTTTGGCTAAAATTTGGCAGGCTATTTCTTGCTTATACAGGTCAGTTTCATCTAAAATTTCATCAAATTCAGTATATTCTTGGCCAAGTTAGCCGTAATTCAATTTTTGGCGTTTTTTCAATATATTTATATACATATCGTGGGAGGTGGTGAACCGATTTCCATGAAATTTGAACTGAAGGTTCCTTGACCATCGACAATAAAAGGACACCATTCTCATTTCTTAACTAGCATTTTAAAGGGTCCAAAATAAATTAAAACTGAAAAACCACCCCTTAAAAATGACCAATTTACCCCCTTTTTCGCGAAAAAAAAGGGTTCCCCACCTACTCGAAGTGGAAAATTCAGGGTATTTTTAGTTTCACCAAAACAAACTTATTTTTCTATGTTGAGTTGCTCCATGTAAAATTTTCTCCATGATCTTATTTTGGGCTTATTAAAGGTGCTCTATTGAAAATAATGAAATTGATGCCCTGGTCAAGGAAAATGGAACACTCCGTACAATTCCAAATATTTTTTTTGGCTACGCATAATTGAAAATTGGAAAACAATCTACAGAAAAAATCTAACATTTCAAATACAACTGTAACCGAACAGATTCAGAGCTTTAATGCCACTGATCTATATACACTGGATGTTGCATAGGCTCTCTCTCCGCCATACTGCGGCCATCTTGTTTCGTGCTGTTGGTGCCAAAATTCCAGATTATCGGTAAAACAGAGGCGCGCAATTTATAAAATTTAAAAGCTGTAAACAAATATTATTCATTTACCGTCTATATTATTATTATTTAAATGAAGTAACTCTACCTTACCGACATTTCAGAAAACTGGCACCAAACTTCCAAACAATATGGCGGGACCAGCGCACAGTCGGTTCGGGCCTATGCGATATCCAGTGTATCCAGATCAGTGTTTAGTGCACCCTTATGAAAGATACCAGTCCGTATTATTATAAAAGTAAACCACGTTTGATGATAGAGAATCAAAAGCCTTCTAAAAAGCACTAACGAAAAGCGTTTTTAATTTTTCTAGTTTTTGGTCAACGGTAGATTTTTTTTTAAGTTGGTGCACGCTGTTTATTGTAAGTTTTGTGATTGACGTGAAAGTTCAAATAGCAGCAATAAAATATTGTTAGTATTATGTGCGAATAAACATTCCATAGAAACAAAGTTGAAATTTAATTTTACACATGGGGAAACATTAAAATCTTTTTAATACACGGCACTGGATTTGTAGTTGGTTCTTTGTGAAATATCTTGAAGATAATTATTATTTCAAGTCAGCACTGCTTTTAGATGTTTCCAAATTATACAGAGTAACCGTTTAAAAGCGGGGCGCTTCAAAAGGTACCCCACCTTTAAATAAGTTACTCTGTAGAAAGGAAAGTTAAACATTTAACTCTTCTTGAACAATCAGAAATTAAAAAAATCTGTCAAAAAAATAAATAATGGACAAAATGTTAAAAATTTTGATAGGTTAAGTGCCACCAAAAAATTCCTGGGAAGTAGGGCATCAGTTATAAGTGTTTTAGGTATAAGTTTAAAAGAATAACTTCCCAATTCTAGTATTCGTCTTGCAATCTTTCAATAAAGGCCTAACAAGCCGGAACACATGTAGCGAATTTCAAATATATCACTTATGAACATCTAAAAGCAGTGCTGGCTTGAAGTAATTATTATTATTATTATAACGTTTCCGAAGTGTTGATAAATTTTCAATAATTTTTTATATTCAATAAATTTTGTTGAAATTTCATATATTTCTCTTTATGACATTTTCCCAAACACATCAGAACAATTGAACATTATATGTGAATATTTTTCTCAACAGGCATATCGCCAACTATGTTGGCATCATATGGTTAGATCTCCTTATACAAGGCAGGTGTATGCACACTAGCCACAAGAAGGAGTTCGATAGTATGACTATGAGAAACAGTCAAATAGCAGTGGCTTACAAGCAGAGTCATTTGCTCCATCTACTGGCCAATTGTAGTAATGAACTGACATTTTTCTAAATTCTAAGCAATTGAGAAATATTAACGTCTATACTACTGATCCTTTCTGTATGAAAAAAAATAATTAAACACCAATCCACTATCCAAATCAGAAATAATTTTAAATTTTGCCGATTTTGGAAAGTTTCTGTAAATTTTTAAATGTCATGCACTAGTTAAAACTCCATATGAACTACTACAGCAACTCTCGACTATATTACTGGTATTTGTTTTAAAAAGCTTTCCACTGCACCCGCATAAACAATATGCGCATCATTCTTAACCTGTGTTGCACTTTGACTTTTCAGCAAAATGAGGACACCGAAGATCTCATTCGTTTAGACTCCACGTCGGACCTCGACGATTTCGATCCCCTGAAATCAAAATCATCTCCCTCCCGATCCAGCACCACGAGTAGTCAAGCCCCGCTAAGTATTACCAATCCCCTGTACACGTACGAGAATCATACGGTAAAGCAGAACGGAGGCTTGCCCAGTTTGCAGCAGAGGTCGAATAAGGAGTGCAATCGAAACGATCAAGACTTACTGCAGGAGTATGGTTTAGATTTTAATTTTTCTAGTATACAGAGTCAACGTAACTTTGACCCTTTCAATACAAACAAAGTCAATTCTCAAGGACAGTGGACGAAATTCGAGTAAAGTGATAATTAACGTGCAAAAATTGTTTATTTGTTTTTTAAATTTTATTTATACACTTCTTTATTTTGTTTGTTGTAAATTTGTGAAATACTCTTACTTTTTTTTATTATATGTTTATTGTTATACATTTTCCTTCCACAGCAATAGCAGTTCGGATAATATTTTTTTAATACTTAAACGGTATAAATTAAGCACAAAGTAACACAAATTACTTTAAGGAAATGGGTAGAATTACGTATCTACCATATATCGTGAAATCAAAAGACACTGCATCCAAATTTATTTATAAAATATAGAATTAGCTGTGATATAACCTATAAAAATTTGATTTTAGATTTATCTATTATGTAATTTTTAATACTGATTTATTTTGTTAATTTGCACAATGAATCATTGATATTAAAATTTATAAATTTACATTTTGTTTTTTTATCCTCATAGTTTAGATTTAACAAATGTAACACGCACGTTATCTACAATACTCTCGCTACCTATGTAAGCATAGTTTCTAATAAATTTCTGACGTTTGTCAAAAAAAAAACTATTTTCTATTTAGACGGTTTTGGTCCTTCGGGCCGGATCTCGTTATGATGGTATTTACGCCAGGAAATGTAAGTATATTTACCAGACAAGGCGTTGGTACAAAAAAATTACTTATCCCTTTATAGAACGATTATTAGTAAGTTACAACTTAACAAAAACGGTGTATACGATATAATAAAATCCAATAGGTTTCACATTCAGGGTAGTTTCACGATCAAAACAGAAATACCCACAAAGCCACTACTTTATCTCATGCATTAAAATTTCGCTGAAAGTGAAAAAACGCAATTTTAAAATCATATCGTATTGAGTGGAGTGCCATACGATGTCACTAACTAAAGGGAAAAGTTGAGAGGTAATGCTCATTGTAAGAACCGCGGTGGAATATTAAAATTCGGCACGGCAGGAGCATGAAAAGAAGGATGTTTTTTAACATTTCTCGCAGAATGTAAATAATGGCATTCTGAAAATTTTCGAATGAGTATATCACGTCTTATTTCATGCTTAACAAAAAATTCATAATTTTCCTTTACGAAGTAGGCACTCTCAAGTCTAAATCCAGTATATTTCCTTCCTGTCTAAAAACTTCTATTGTCATCCCACTTTACAAAGGGGGAAGTACCGACGAACTCTCAAATTTTCGACCGATTTCTTTATTATGTACTCTTTCTAAAATAATTGAAAAATTAGTTAAAAAAAGAATGTTGGTTTTTTTAAATGTTCACAAAATACTAAATATTTGTCAGTTTGGGTTTCAACCTAATAAGAACACTAGTGACGCTATGTTTATGCTTCTAGAAGAAATCTACTACAAAATAAATTAGGGCGAGGCAGCTGCGGCGGTATTTTGTGATTTCAAAGATAACCACATTTTTCAGGTTACATAGGCATGATAGGTCTTCGACCGTCAAACACAAGTTTGTAAAGTAAGATAGGTAGCATGGTAACTTTCGACCAATCAGAGATCACTATTTAAAATGCGGGAACGCGTCACTCTGCCTGCTCATTCGAATTTCTGGCAGTCAAACCATTAGTATAGAAGTATAATTAATTATGAATTTGAATCCCGTATTTTGTATTTTTTAATGTACAAGCACAAATTAATAAATTGACTTTTTTGATTAATGATTATTAACATCAATAACGTTTTCCTTAGAATTTAAAATTGACATTACTATACAGGGTTACTGGTAATTCGATACATTCCTTTGGAGATGTGATGGGGCATGATCTAAGAAGTAAATTTAGTCCTAACATATATTATGCAAAACTCAATAGTTTTTGAGATATTTAATTTTTTTTGTTCTCAAAAAGTAGATCTTAATGTCCTAAAAGTTAATTTTCGAAAAATCTATTTGACATTTAAAATTTTTTTTTACTGGATTACTTGTCCAATATTATAGATATCCGTTTGGAATGAAAAATATCTGGAAACATTTCGATCATGTGAAGATCTAAAATAAAAACTTTAAAATTTTTTTTTTTTTAAATCAGCAATGAAATTTACCTATTAGGTTTTTTCAAAAAAATATTAACGTAACACGTATAAATTATTATAAAAACTGCCTTATTTCAATAGCTATCTAACAAGGTACAAATGTTCAATGTACCCTTAATAGTTCTAAGAAAATACTAGTAAAAATAACACAAGTAGTACGAATTTTATTTTTAGATAAACAGTAAAAAACATTTTAAAAATAGAGTTTAATTCTTCATTAATTTCAAAGTTGTACTTTATTTTTTATATGTCTTGCTCAAAATGGGAACCCCTATTCCGTATACAGACACGGCAGCGTCTTCTTATTTCCGTTTTGTTACTCTGGTTGTCAGATTATGCCTTATGTGTTGGGCAGCATCGACTATCCTTTGTCTAAAGTTTCTATAGTATTGACTGGTGTGGCATAGACCATCTCCTTCATATGACCCCATACGTAACAATCAAGGGGTGTTAAGTCAGGGCATCGCGCTGGCCAAGGTATTGGGCTCGCTCTTCCAATCCAACGGTTAGGGAAACGTTGATCAAGTAACTGTCGTACTGTCAGCTGATAATGTGCTGGACAACCGTCGTTCTGAAACATCATTCGCTGTCTGACGGCGAGAGGAACATCTTCTAAAATCACCGCCAGATCATTTCTTAAAAAATTTTCATAGATTTCCCCGTTTAAATTTTGAGGAAGAAAGTGTGGCCCTATTAAATAGTGGCCAATGACTCCCATCCACACATTAATAGAAAACTTCATTTGGAAACTAGTTTCACGTGTTAACTTGGGATTTTCCTCTGCCCAATAATGTAGGTTGTGGAAATTTGTTATACCCTCGCGATTAAATTTCGACTCGTCCGTCCATAAAATACTTGTTATAAAAAATTTGCACTTTCTGCATCTGAATTTAACATAAAGCGGCAGAATTCCACTCTCCTTCCAGGATCACCTTCCTCCAAGCCTTGGACAGGGGTATAGTGGTAAGGATGACATCCAACTCTACGTATCGTAGACCAAACTTTCCATTGTGACGCTCCGGTTAGTCTTGCGACTTTATTAGTTGAAATAGTTGGGTCTTCCTCAAAATACCTCAATATTTCTTCCTCATCATCTGGTTCATAAACGGGAGGAGCACCAGCGTCACGTCACTTCTACATTTCACGGAGCCAGTTTCAGCGATATTTCGATATGCCGTACTGAATACACGTGCATTTGGTAAGCGGCGGTTATGGTACCAAAGACCATATTCTCGGCAAGCTTCAGCAGCGTTGCCGCCACAGTATCCATAGACAAACAAGATATCAGCGTATTCTGCGTTGGCATACGCGGCCATGGCACAGAAAATACAATAACAACAACTACGAGCAAAATCAAAATCTTCGATAACTAATTTAACAAGACCAACAAACTTAAGGGACACAGAGATAAGAATGTCAGTTAATGACATATATGCACAAAGTCAAGCACTGACTGACTTAAATGAAAATGAACGATTAGTCGTTTAATAAATTCCGTCACGAGCATTATCTTTACTAATTTTTTATTAGAACTATCAAGGGTACATTAAACATTTCTACCTAGTTAGATAGCTATTGAAATAAGGAAGTTTTTATAATAATTTATACGCGTGCTACATTAATATTTTTTTGAAAAACCTAATAGGTAAATTTCATAACTGATTTTAAAAAAAAAATTTCTACAAGTTTTTATTTTAAATGTTCACATGATCGAAATGTTTCCGGATATTTTTCATTCCAAATGGATATCTATAATATTGGACAAGTAATCCAGTAAAAAAAAATTTAAAAATGTCAAGTAGATTTTTCGGAAATTAACTTTTAAGACATTAAGATCTACTTTTTTGAGAAAAACAAAAAAATTGAAATATCTCAAAAACTATTGAGTTTTGCATAATGTATGTTAGGGCTAGATTTACTCCTTAGCTCATGCCCCATCACATCTCCAAAGGAATATATCGAATTACCAGTAACCCTGTATATCAAATTTATAACTAATTAATGTATGCAGTTAAAGAAGTACATTTTATATCAAGGGACTGAAGTAGGTTCTTTTAATCTTGTGTGCAATTTCTTGCCCAAGACTTCGGTCTTGATTCCATTGCTTTATATAATTCTTAGCGCATTTAATAAGTTATAAGATAGATGAAGATACATGATACTAATTTTCGCCCTAACGAAAAGAGTTACTTAGAAAAGTTTCTTATTTTATGACGTACTGAGTAGAAATTTTTCCCCAGGCCAACCTTTACAATTATGTAGTATTAAAAAATTTTGATGCAAATTTTTTATTAGAATTAGATGTGCATACAATAATTTATTAATAAAATTTAACAAGAGGGCCATTAAATTTTATCATGTCATATTAGACACAGCAATTAATAAGAAAAAATCACTCATTGGTTTTTTCTAATATTTCTGTATATCATATGAAAATAAATTTTATTTCCTGTATTAAGTAATTTTTTTAGGGAAGGAAAAAAACATCAACATCTCACCACTCTCTTTTACCTTTTTGAGTTTTTGCAAACAGCTACACTACAAACCTTTCCTCCAGTCATCTAATAATTGTATGTAACATTGTTATTTGTTATTATTATGAACGGAAAATAATAAAAGCTGTTTACCTTAAAATTATTTCTGTAAATACACAGGTTACAAACTTCTATATACTATGAGTCTTTTCTCTTTAACAGTAATTGTCAATTAGATTATACACTAAATAACTATAACTGCACGATTATAAACACAAAAACAACAAATATTTCGAAATAACTTAACAAATAAGCGCAACGTCTCAAAAAATGCATACGTACAATTAAGTTTCAGCAGGCACGATGACGCGCAAGATGGCCGCCTTCATCGTAACCCCTCCATTCCGTTCAAGTTACCATGATACCTATCTTACTTTACAAACCTTGAGTCAAACATGTGTCTTTGTCAGTTGACTGTGGCCAAGGATGGTAACTAAGGGCCAGTTTATTATCAATACTTAATTCTTAACTAGAGGATAAACGTGAAATGAACCAGTAAGTATCTATTGTTTTGGACTTGAAGGATAGTTTATAGGAGCTATTTTGTCGAGGAGATGATGTGGCTACGATGACGTAGATGTCTGGCCAGAATTCACATTGCAGTAGAAGGATATTAACATTAATTAAAAATCGAAGATGATAAGTAAGTTATGAATGCTATACGAATATGAGTCTGAATATAAACATTATTGTGATAGGTGTAAGGGATAATAATTATTAATAACAAATTGTCTTTATTTTCAAACTTACATGAATTTACATATTAGTATTATATACTATCACTGGATCTGGTAGATCTTTGTAATTGTTAAACCCTCAGGAGAATGCCGATAAAATTATAAGGACAAATTTCAAATAAAGAATGTATTCGTAGCAAGTTGAATTTTATTTTTGTAATACCGATTATTTTTCATTTAATTATTTATGAAATAAATCCATATCTAAATATCCATAAATACCTAAAGTTGTGGATCGATTGCTACGAAAACCACATTGAGAAATGTGAAGAAGGTAGTTTTGTTTCAAAAAACTGACAGACTTTCTTTTAACTGGCCTGCTTGGATTAGATCAGATTTGGTCTTTCGAGCCGGATTGCGTTGGTTTCACAGAATGATTTATACCAAGCTTAAGTTTCAATGACGAATGTTCGATTTCAATTCATGGGTGAATATGCCGCCAATTTTGCTTTTGAAATCGATTTGACACCAGTAACAATTTGTCAATTGGTTTTAGTTTAGATTTAGGGATCGCATCAACACAAAAAACTAATACAACTATTAGTCGGTTACAGTTTATTTTTCTAAAAGATGATAACAAGAAAAAAATGGTAAAAGCCTTAAACTTATAATACTGTGATTGCTCTTTAGTATAAAATGGTATAAATGCGCTTAAATAGTACTAACGACAATTAACAATCACCATATATGTATAAAATAAATAAAAATTCGCTTAACTAAAAATAAATACGTTACATGTTTTAAAGTGTGCAAGTTCAATGGGTTCCTTTAAAAAAGTACAAAAGCCGCTATTACATCAATTTTATAGACTGCAGTGCTGCTTCTAACCTAGTCAGCTCCGTACACGTTTGGTTCAACTTTTCTACATTCGCTTGTTGGACTTCAACGGGCACTTTTACTTCAAAGTCGGGAGCGTTTATGGCTTTGGCTAATTTTTCTTTAGTTCCTTGAAGGAATTCTACTTTTTTCTGCAGTTTGGTAATTTCTTTTGCTGGATCAATCAACCCTTTAAGCAGTAAGTAAACTTCGCATTTATCGGACACTGTTATAATAGTACAACCTGGTGGCGCAGGGTCGTTAACAGGCGTTTTCGAGCAATAAGCCAGCGTTTGCAACGCAGAACTGTAATTTATTACTATTTCGGCTGTTGTCTCATCGTTACATTGCAGATAGGCTAAAAAAGAAAATATTGGGCAGTTAAGTTGCTCAAAATTCACCAGGCTTAAAGATCACATAAAGTAAAAAAATACACATATTATCTTTACCTTCAGTTTTTGTTTTATTTGGAAGATTGTAATCACTTCTAGCAGACCGAATGCTCTTGGCAATTTTTTGCACAAAATCAACTTCACTTTCAACAACCACATTTTTCCAACGGCATTCCTGAATATCCGGATAAGAAGCTATGCAGATGCTTGGGACTTTTTCAGCAAGTTCCTTTGGTCTGGGAAGCCTTTGGTACAACTCTTCCGTGATAAATGGCATGAACGGGGATAATAACCGTAAGCCAACCTCTAACGCTCGGTAGAGGGTTATTTGGGCGGTGCTTTTGGCTTCTTCGTCGTCACTGGCAAAAACTGGCTTGAGACATTCCTAAAATATAAGGAAACATTACCAGAGGAGAAGATTTAGAATACAATCACTTTTAAAAATACAACATTGTTAACATACATTAAAAATAAGACTGGCCCCAGTGTACTGTCCCTGTGGTACTCTAATGATTTTTTAGGCTTGCAAAATTGAAAAATCTGATCTATAGCATACCGGTATCCATTAAGATAATATATCTGTCAAGAATCAAGAACAATGTTTTAAATGAAATTGAATTGTTTGTTCACCAGACTCTATAACCGCAGTAAAAAATATGGGGTTCCGTTTGTTTAATATTTTAAGGTTGCCCCCACTTCTCCCCTCATGGTGGTGGTGGAAGAGAGATTAAATTTAACACCATTGAATGGCTGTTTTGAAGTAAATGAACTCGTACTTTATTATTTTTCATTCTTCCGTAAAATTTCTTAGAAATTACGAAAAAAAATATTTTTGCGATTACAGCGCCATCTGTAGGGGTACCCTTTTAAAATTTTAAAGTTGCCCCCCGCCCTGCCCCAAGGGGTGGGGGGTCGTGTTTGGTACCATTGGATAGCACTTTTCAAATTATTAAGAACGTGTTTTTTCTTTTTTGGATCCATGAAAACCATGCAATTACATATTAAATTTAACCGTACCCCTGCCTATGTATGTAAATATAAAAGAAACACGCAGGGAAATGTGTGGAATAGCATAAAACAATGAACAGGTTACAAAAGTGTCCCACTGATGGCTTTTTTCGTTATTACTTACCAAATACACATCACAGAGTTCGTACAGCCAAACATTATATATCGCAGTAGTGACCAGGGTGAAATCGTAAGTGCCAAAACCTTTATTGGCATCAGCGACGGCTGTGGCCAATCTACTCAGCATCCAGAGATCCATCAGGCTTTCGTTCCCAATCACTCTGTTGTCTGGGGGTGCTTCGAAATCGTCAGCGAAGTAAGTCAGAGCAAACCTGGTGGCATTCCAAATTTTGTTGCAGAAGAACCTGTACCCTTGCACACGTAAGATATCTAGATTGATGTCTCTTCCCGAGCACATAGCACACAGGGCAAAACGAAGCGCATCTGTGCCACACTCCGGAATGCCGTCAGGGTAGTCTTGCTTTTGGCCCAGCTTGGCCCTCTCAATCTCCTTAGGGTCCAAATTGCTGCTGTAGAGTTGCATTTGGAGGTCTTCCAAGGTGATGCCCGTTATTACATCCATCGGGTCTATTACGTTACCGAGGGACTTGCTCATTTTCCGCCCATGAGCGTCTCTGATGATGGGATGTAGATAGACCTCCCTGAAAAATTAGTTATGTAAAACAACGCTTATGGCACTAAATTATTTTCTTACTTGAATGGCAATTTTCCCAGCAACTTCTGCCCGAAGAACACCATCCTGGCCACCCAGAAGAATAAAATATCATGACCGGTTTCAAGAAGCGAAGTGGGATAAAATGCTTTCAGTTCTTCAGTTTGGTCTGGCCAACCGAAAATGGAAAACGGAAACAGGCCCGATGAAAACCACGTGTCTAAAACATCCTCGTCCTGAGTAAGAACTATGTCATCTTCAGTGGTGTTGAACTTCTTGGCAGCTTTTTGAAGGGCCTCTGCTGTGGTTCGGCCTGACACCCAACGATCATTATCTTCAGACTAAAAAAGATAAACTCGGGTTGTACTTACGATATGCCTCAATGACAGGATCTTGTACCAGTAAATGGTATTGGTACAAAGGTTTGTAAAACGTAAAACAATTCAAGTCATCTTCATAAGCAATGAGTAACTTACTCCGGGTGCAAGCTTCTTAGCAGGTCGACTCTTCAATGTTACAGAATAAGCGGGAATTCTATGTCCCCACCAGAGCTGCCTAGATATGCACCAGTCTCTTATGCCGCCCATCCAGTGGTTCCACGTTTTGATGTGCATCTCAGGTATAATTTTAAGATCGCCATCTTCAACAGCCTTAACGGCTTTGCTGGCCATTTCTTCACATTTTATGTACCTAAACGAGAAATACCTCTTTCAAATTTATGCCGAAAAACAACTAAAATGAACAAATTTAAACACAATTTAAAATAGTCCTTTATGCTTAGTCCACTCAAAATTTTGATTAAACAGGACAATTATCCAAACCAAATAACCACATTCTATCCACATTTTTACCTCAAAATCGAGTACTTTTCCTCTATGTCTGAAATGGACATGGAAAGAAAAAAATACATATTCCAAAACAAAACATAAAATTTGTAAAAAATTGGACACGGCTAAGTTTAAGGGTGCAGAATGAAATTAACTTATCACTTTTCAAATGTTGCGTCTGAAAAAATGTCTGAACATTTTAAGGATAATATTTCCACTGAATGTACTGGTTGCTCCTATGTTGAACATACAATATTTTTAAAGCCTACAACACGTGAGGAAATCATAGACATAATAAAAAATCTAAAAGATAAGTCTGCTATAGGTGTAGATGGAATATCTACTAAAGCCCTAAAATATGCATGTGAAATAATTGCTACACCTCTGGCACACTTAATTAATGAATGTTTCCAACAAGGCCATTTTCCAAGTATCTTCAAAATTGCATCAGTTCTGCCAGTATTTAAGAAAGGTGATGAGCTTGATTTTGAAAACTATCGACCAATTTCCATCCGATGTGTACTCTCAAAAGTTATAGAAAGATTAATATTTAACAGAATATCATCGTTCTTAATTAAACACATTATTATAGCAACAAATCAGCATGGCTTCCAGTAAAATAAATCAATAGAAACTGCCACCTTCCAGCTCTTGCAATTTGTGCACGATGAAATTGATAGGAAAAATCATGCCGTGGGATTATTCTTTGACCTAAGCAAAGCGTTTGATACTTTCAATGTTGATTTTGTTGTGTACAAATTGCAAAGATTGGGAATTAGAGGTCTAACATTAAAACTTATTAAATCTTTCTTGACTGATAGAAAACTTCATGTGAAAATACACGGCACAACATCGGAAAATTATGATGTCACTCAAGGAGTCCCTCAGGGTTCCGTACTGGGACCATTACTATTTTTGTTATTTGTCAATGATCTCCCTACAATTATGCAGGAGGGATTGGTTGTTATGTTTGCGGATGACACCTCAATGTTGCTCTCAGCAACCCTCAGTACCCTGTAGTACTCCAAGATAAAATAAATAGGATTTTGCAATCATATCAAGACTGGTGTCACAGTAACACACTGATCTTGAATATTGGCAAGACTCAGTGTGTATATTTCTCGCAAAGAAGATCACCTACAGATGATCTTATCAAAATAATACCTACTGAAAGCTTCTCAACAACTGTCAAGTTCCTGGGAACCATGATTGACAGTAGCCTCTGCTGGGAAGATCAAATTAAACATATTTGCCAAAAGTTAAATTATGCACACTTCGCACTAAGACAGTTGAAGGGTATCTTTAATATAAAATCACTATTAAATGTTTATTATGCACTTGCATATTCACATTTATCATACAACATCGTAGCTTGGGGTGCTGCTTCTAGTATAAATCGCGTGTTTATCCTGCAGAAAAGACTCATCAGATTATTATTTGATGTTACACCAAGAGACTCTTGTAAACCTTACTTTAAAAATAATAAAATCCTAACTATTTCCAGCATATATATATTCAACACTATTAAACTTGTCAAAAAAAATCTAAACATGTTTGAAACCAATTCAGACAATCATTCATATAGTACTAGACATGGTAATCTACTAAAAATAAAAAATCACAACACAACCTTATACAAGAAATCTCCATATCATGCAGGTATTAAAATGTATAACAAGTTACCGTCAGAAATTAAATCCATAAATTCGCTAAATAAATTTAATTCTTGTTTGAAAACTTTTCTTGCTACAAACGGTTTCTACTCTGTTGAGGAGTACCTGAACCTTGAGCCACGGTGATACTGAAACGTCCATATACATACTAGCTGTGACGATTTGGATTAAATGTTTTAAATATTTACCTGTTACTTGTGATCATTTGATTAGTTAATCGTAAAATGTGATGTTACATGTATTGTTAGTTTATAAATTTTATTGATCCTGTACTATTTACTTGTATTACTGTTGTGACGTTCATATATATACTATGTATATCTGGCATGAGAAATAAATATACTATACTATACTATGCTATACTACTATTATCAAAACTGTTACTTACCACTGAGGTTTGAGCAGAGGTTCAACTACGTCTTTGCTACGACTACAAATTGGCACCACCATCGGATTGTCCTTAGTTTCTACATACAGTCCTTTTTCTTTCAAAGCGTTTACTATTTCCTTCCTTACATGGAACCGTTTCATGCCCTGAAACCACATTTAAGTAGAGAAATCTACTGTACAATCAGTTAAAAGGACTTTCTTACCGCAAATTTACTGTAATCTCCCACTACGATTCCCTCATCATCAAATATAGTAATGAAAGGTAAGTTGTGCTTCTTTCCGACCTCATAATCGTTGGGATCGTGGGCTGGGGTGATTTTTACTGCTCCAGTACCAAAACCAAGCTCCACGAAATCGTCCGCGACGATAGGCATTTTCCTATCACAGAATGGGTGCACTACAAATTTTCCGTGTAGATGTTTGTATCTGTCATCGTTGGGATGTACGGCAACAGCCGTATCACCCAGCATGGTTTCCACACGAGTTGTAGCTACCACTAGTTTTTCATCGGAGCCCTCTACTTGGTAAGCAAAATGTACCAAAACACCAAATTCAATTTTCTCGTCGTAACCTGGCACGGAGAGTAATGTTCGACCAGGCAGCTCTACTTTATCCACCTATAAAAACGTTCAATATAACATTTGTAGCTTGAAAACAATACTGATTTTACCTCGATATCAGAAATAGCTGACTTCAAAGTACAAGACCAGTTTACAAGTCTATTTGACCTGTAAATTGTACCATCGTCGTGGAGCCTTACAAAGGCTTCTGTTACGGCTTTACAAAGTTTTGGGTCCATTGTGAATGCTGCTCGGTCCCAATCATAGGAAGAACCCATCTTTTTTAACTGATGGTAGATACGAACACCTTTCCTATTAAAAACGAAGAAGAAGGTATAGAATGATAAAAAGTTTATATTTTCGAACTTTTTTTTAAATTTATATTAACTTTGATGTACTCTATATAACATTTACAATTTACTTTGGGAGCATTATTTCTTTGCAATATCTTGTTTAATGCCATCCTATGAAACCATGAAAATTTCTTCCATTATAATGACTGATGTTTCAACTGACGGAAACAAAGAAGTTAAATATAGTGTATCTGTTAATTTTACAGGACAGGGTTGGAATAACTCAATTTTTCATCGCCGTTAAACTGAAATAACGTAGTGAGTGATATCAAATATGGTGAATTTGTTCTTTTCACTGAATAACTGCGATAACTCTCTATTGAAATTAAAAGAGAAACGTTATAAATAATAAAAAATCTAAGTGAACTTTCAAGAATGCATGTTGTGAAAATTTGACATCCTGTAAAGTCTAAAATCATGATAAATTCCTCTGGGTCATTTATTAATCATCTATTTGGTAATATTTATCAAAACGAGTATCTAAATAAAAAATGCAACCTTGACCTATGACGAAATCAATGTAAATTTGTAAACTTGGCTATCACAAAACTGCAAAATGTTGTCATGTGATTAATTTAATCCTCAATCCTTTAATACTCATTTATCAAAGAACAAATGATTTTTCAAATATTAGACGTAAAAATTCTGTAAGATTTATTTTGTTGAATTCCAAAATCAGCTTTAATAAATATCTGAAACTATTTCACAAAATAATTGTTTATTTCAATAATATGCATTTTCTAATAACAATATTAACCTTGTCTTCATTTTATAGCAGTTATGCTTACTTTGCTTTCTAACAATTACAAAATCAAGGAGTTAATGCAAAGTAGAGCATGTTTTTCTTTATTATCTGTGCAAGGTGATTTGATAAAAAAAATTAGTTTATCACATCAAATTCTTGTATTCTAAAAATAAATAATTTTCCACAGTTAGGGATTTTGTTTTCTAATATTCTTTTGATTGTCCTTTAAATTTTATTGCTTCTCAATATCAGGGGCGACCCTAGTAAGTGTTTCAGGTGGTGCGGATCTCATTGCCAATTTGAAAACAGTGAAAGTATATGGACTTTAAAAAGAGGTCTTTCTTGTCTTTCTTTTAAATTACTTTGCTTACATAATAGAAATTAAAGTTGTAGGGTTAAGTCACTTAACCCTACAACTTTAATTTCACTTAAGTGATATTAAGGTGCTTGGATTTTATTTTTTACGCAGACAATCTGTTGTTACATTTTTGGTGCCCTCCATGTAGGCGCCCAGTTCGATTGCACCATCCCTGCTCAATAAGTTTACTTAAGAGGTTTATAAACAATGGGCAGGTAGACAATTTTTTAATTATTATTTTAATAACATCTACGCATAAAAACAGTTGACCCGTATTTTTTATTTTATTTTTATAATAATGCCTTATAGTAAAAAAAAAATCATGAAGTTTAAACTATGTTTAAATGGTTAGATATTGCCGCAAATGTTCGAGCTATTCTATTGGCTATGACGTAATAGCATAATCAGCAGAGAAACGAGCGCTAGTGGAAAGGCGGAGCCAACAAAGTTGTGCAAAACGTATGTGCGGCGCTGTCGAGGTTATATTAAATGCGCGCATATGTGACGATATTACGTCACGAGAAACCGGCAAACTGCCATATTTTAAATACGCTCTAATCTTAAGCCTATTCGTTTTACAATAAAACCAATAATAGTCGGTAAAATTACCTTCAAATTATATTTATAACATATTGAAGAGTCATACTATAATGCTATATTATTACTTTTGTCATTTTCGTTATTGTCTACTAGACCATTTGCCTTTGTACTTACTCGTCTTTCCATTTCCAAACTTTCTGTATGAAATTATCTCTGCCAATATCATGGCGTGTCTTCTGTTCCTCTCGCCACAGTTGTTTTTCTACCACAACCTGTGTGGCAATACCGGCATGATCGCAACCTGGGTTCCATAATGTCGTTTCCCCTTTCATTCGATGCCTGAAAGAATGACATTGGCCATAAAAGATTAAGAAACTGTTGTCTAAAAGAAATATTTAGTATAGTTAGTAACCAAATGACACTTTTAGAGGTGTGGGGTGAATTTTTTTACATGACATCGTAACTAAGCTAATTTTCATGAAAACTAGAACGCTTGTTGGCATTTCATGAAACAGGTGGAACAGAATTTTAATAACTAATTTGTAAAAACTATTCTAATGCCCATACCTACTTAAATATAAATAAAAAATATAACTAATATAAAGTATTCCAGATAGTAGGTACTTACCATCTTACAATGGCATCTTGAATAGAATTGGTAAGAGCGTGGCCCAAATGTAGCGAACCAGTCACATTAGGTGGAGGAATTATAATCACAAAATTGCCCTTTGGATTAGGTTCCGCAATAGATTTACGCTAAAAATTCACAATTAAAACATATGGCCTCATATAAGTACTTAGAAAATTACACCATGATGCTGCCATTGTTAGTAAGTCTAGAAAATATAGTAACTTTATAACGTACCCCATACTCAGGCTTGAAGAACTTTTGCTTTTCCCACCAACCATACCAAGCTGCTTCCACATATTTTGGGCTGTACGCATCAGGCAAAGGATTACTAATATCTTTTTTGTCGCCATCTGGAGTAGGTATATCATACACTGCAACCTGCTTAACTTCTTTTTTCTTCTCTTTCTTCTACATAAAAATAATGTATTACTTGAAACAGCTCACAACATATGTAAATGATCCCACATGCTTACCTCCTCTTTATCTTTTTTTGGAGCAGCATTTTGTTGCTTTTCTAATTTCTGCTTTAACTTGTCCAGCTTGGCCTGTTTCGCGGCCTCTTTTGCTAGCTGTTTTTCAGTCTTCGGAGGTGCAGTATCCCCATTTTGTGTAATATTTTTTGTTTCATCAGCCATAGTCCAACACTACTCTTACTTTCGGCTCAATGACAGCAAAGTGACGTATTGCATCAGCATAACCTATAATTTGCATTCTGCCATCTATAATTGTTTGTGCAAAGTTCAGGGACGATGTAGACTATAAAAGTGTACACTTTAGAATAATAGAGTTTACTAAATTTCACTCCGGATAATTTGAAAGTCTCAAAACCATAAAAATAATGAAGACAAAGATTTTTCGTAAACCCCGAATATATTTATAGTACATTTTTAAAATCGTGATATGCTTATTGTTGTTTATGTTTTATATAGCTTAGCTGGAATATTTTAGAATTTAGGAACTGCATTTATGTAGTAAATTATAGCTAAAATTAATTTGAAATTGATTTATTCTACTAACGTACATGTATACCACATGCGTAAAGTGTGTAACAACTATAGAGAAAGTAACCTGTGATAGAGAGGGTACCCCTCAGATTCAGAATCTAGTCTGAGGCACAGAAGACCTACCTGTTCTGTGTCTGAGGAGTACCCGGGCTATGTACTTTTTCTCCCATCGGAAAGTTTCCGCGCACTGTCCCACTACGGTTATTATACATACGGTTGGATTATGCCCGCCCCTACCAATCAGAAAACGTTTAATGCATTGACGTCAAAGTAGACCTCGTTTACGCTCGCATATAATGCTGTCTCGTTCTTCCTCATTAATAGTCTCTTAAGTCGTTATTGCTTCCACTTATATATCTTGCAATTATTATTTTATTTTAATACAAAAAAACAGGCATTATTTATTTTATACAAATTTGATTTAATAAGAAAGGGACGCACTAGAATCGGTCAAAGAAATTTTAAGTTACTGCACAAAAAGTCTGTATTTCTTATTTTAACATAGCCCAAAAGCGTGTAAGCTATCGTCCTATCTTATCATAATTTTAAAGCAAAATATATGTTACCCCAAGGTTTTAGGTATTAGCATAGCACACAAAAATACGAAGAAGTATAAGGAAAATGTTATATACAGTATTCTCACGTACGAACGAACTTTATATTAGGTGATGTAGGTATTACATTTATTTAAAGATATTTTTAATTAAGACTATTAGGAAATGAGTGAAAATTTGGTAATCGAACGTTGTTGACTGCGAATATCTATCTGAGCAATGAAAATAAAAAAATATATCTAGCATTATGTAAAATTAAATAAAATAGTAATAATAAGTCTTTATTGAAACATCATAGTTTGTCATCTTTTGGAAATTTATGATAAGAAACAGCCAAATTTCCTTGCTTAGTCTGTCTTTTGTAAACTATTGTTACATATAGCCACGGCACACCTTGTTCCAGGCATAACTGTTAAAAAAAACAATATTTACCTACACAATAATAATAAAAAATTAACCAACAAATATAGAATGAATCAACAATACTTGTACTTACTTTTCATTAGGGCAAGTCGATTTCCCAAAACAAAACCACAATACTTCCTAATAAGTATCTGATAAACCGTGTCTGTGACCAAACAAACGATACAAATATGGCGCGTTCCAAGGTCTACTGTAACGTCACAGTCCCCGCCCATTAATCCAACCGTATCTATACTAACCGTGCTGTCCCACTACCCACCACAGAACACGGACCCCTACCCACTGTTCGTTACACAGTTTTACCACGGCAAATAAAAGAATTATTTGCCGTGGTGATTTCACCACACTGCCTATTCGTCAACTTATATTGGTTGCGTTCATCACAGTGAGCGATCAAGTACCGCTCACTGATTTGCACTGTCCTCATTGGTTGCGTTCATCATGGTCCATGGTGAGCGATCAGGTAGCGCTCACTGGTCGCGTGCTTAAACTACGCTTCTTGCCCTGTCCTCATTGGCTTCTTGTGATCAAATGACATAGTGATACGTGATTGCTTAGTTAGCGCTACCCCGTGATGAAAGCGACCATTGACCAAGAGCTACTGGAATTTTTTAATGAGCGTCAAGAACTTCTTCCTCCAACTTTTACGGTATAGATACGTGTATTTTTGTATAAGGAGACGTCAAAACATTTGAACACTATACATTCGAAATCACACTACTCGACGCGCGTTTCGCTAACCATGTTAGCATCATCAGGATATGATTAACACTGAAATCCAGTCTGGTCTTACTCGTCTCCCGATGATTATCATGATTATAGCGAAATGCGTTTCGAGTATAGTGTAGTGCGGTTTTCAGACACTAAAGATATTAGTTTGCGAACAGTTGTAGTCCTCATATGAAAACGTCCCCACCGCCAAGTAAAATTCTCATGAGGTTATGATATTCCTAAGTTTATATGCAAATATTGCATGAAGGTTATGTTGTAATGCAAAAACACACTTCATTAAGTAAGACGAAGTAAGGCTACCTCAAAAGTTTCTCAACGTAGAACGCACTGATGCATCAGTGTTAACGCCATGACATGTCTATAATGCCTTCTTTCGGGTCTGCACACGGTGTAGTATATTAGGTGTGTTTAGTTGTGTGTAATGCAATAGATGGCAGGACAAATAAAGTCTCGTCGTTACTTAGGCATAGAAATATTAGAAATACAGTTTACATACATACAATAATTAAAGCTATATTTTTGCGCATTAGACGCGATAAGCGGTGCCATTCGAGCGAATAAGTCATGACGTCACGCTTAAAGCCACTTGCAGCAGTATCGCGCGGCTTCAGGAGTACGCTAGCAAATGATGTCACTCTTCAAGGCGCTTAAAGACATTAGTGTAAGCTGCGAGATCGCAAAAATTTAACGCAATGCTCTGTAGATTTGTTTTATTTATATTTAAAGAGCCTTTTAGTTGGTTCTTTTTGTCTTAGTTTTACCGTTTAGTTGTGTATATATGCAACACTACATGCATCAAAGGAAATCGGTCTATCTATGGTAATTGCAGGAGTATATTCCGGCAGCCATCTACTGAATTAAATAGAAACCAAGCACTTATGAAGCCGTCGATTAACATGGCAAGTGCCGTGTGTCGGACCACCTAATTTACTACACCGTGGGTCTGCATAACCAGTAATAACCACAAACTCTACACATTACTATATGGGCGTCAATTCTCGGATCTCTAGTGGTCGATGTCGTATGCTACTCTCTTAAAATGTCTATCAAAATCGTGCGATTGTGATAAAATTGCATTCTCGAATGTCGCTTTCTACAAATTTTAGTAGAATCTGCAACGAGTGGTCTCAGCTAGTAGTGTCTCGATTGTCGAATGCGACAATACCGAAAAATGTATTGATTGAAACGTAAACAGAAAGCGTAAAAAAATGGCGAATCAAGATGAAATGAATTTTATTGCTGTAACAGAAAATTTGGAAGACGAGGAAATTGAAATCCACAATAGAAGAACTACGTATAGGCTATATATAGGGAGACAGACCCGCTCATTCAGTTAAATGTTCGTTAAAATGTTTAGATTAAACAAAGAATTGACAAATCACCCCATTCATTGTAAGATAATTTCATACTTTAGCATTAATAATTATGAAAACCGGAGTATACTTATATCAACATCACACTAGATAGTAATTATTTTTTAGGTCTTTCTATATATCTCTAGGATCCTTTTTATCAATTTGGCTCATCCCTACTAATAGGAGATTGGGAAACTCTCGGAAATATAAACTATTTAAAGGTTATATGATACAAGTTGACAGTGACATTAAACAGAGTACGCATGGTGCCATCTATTGCATATATTAGGAACTGGCTTGGATTGTTCCCCATTACCCGCCATTCTGTAGTTGAGGCAGTTCTTCCTAGCGGCGCTGCAATCACTAAGGTTCCAAAACTCTTCCAAAACATTAACACAGATTGAGAAGACTTACTATATAAACTGAAAAGTTTTCTATGGTGACAGAGAGCACGCCCAAGGTTTGTAAATCTACTTTACAAGCACAGATTAGATAGTTATATAGGATGTTTACAAGCCTTGGAGCACGGCTGCGTGCGTAAGAACTGCATAGTACAGTGGCGCCACCACTTACTCCGACATTGTAACGTAAGTTCTCTCCTGCAGCGCCAGATTGACCTTTTCCATTAAGTTTGAAATATTCATAATAGACAGCAGAACATCGCCCTATTTTGATCTATATCAAAATGGGATGCACTTGTTTCAAAAGTAGAAACGGGTAACAATGAGACTATGATAAAATTAAACGTTTTATTTAACAAAATGGCACTTTTCACTTTAGTATTAAACCAAAAGAACAAGCCAATTTATGTACATGTTTACGTTGACGTACTTAATCAGAAATGAAACACAGGCTCAATGGGTAAGTAAATCAGAACACAAATTTAATTTTGTATAAAACTGGATATAATTTATGAATCAACTATGTGTACATTTTTAAACAATACACATAAATCTTACAGTCCGGCTTATAAACAAAATATACAAATTAAATAACATGAAAGTGTTGTGCTTCTCATTGTACAGTGGTAAAAGAATAAGAAAAGAAATATTTGCACCTCGGTTACCAAAGGAACAGAGCGAGTGATTGTGTATACGTTCGAACTGAAATGTCGAGCAAAGTCGCGCGCATATTTTCCTATGCGATATTCCAAATAAAACCAGCATTCAAATACAACTAAGTCAATAGCGAGCACTCGTAATTTCAATACAAAAGTGTACACAAACTCTGTTCCTGCAGTGACGGAAGCGCAGAGGGCCGTGGATTGATAATAGAAAACGGTTGGTTTGTTCATATTTCGTATTTATTATAATTATTTGTATCATGTAACATGAAACAACAAATGGCTTGTGCTTTAATACTTGTAGTAAAAAATATACAACACGTCCGTACATTGATAAAAACATATCAGATATAAAAAATAAAATAATTATTATACAACTATAAAAAGTTAATAAAATCTTTAAGTAATTTATACTACACTGCCCGCTGGACAACGAGTTAAAAAATAAAACTGTACAATAATAATAATAATAAAATCAATCAATGGCTCTCATAACAACAACCGATAAAATTGCACTCAAGCCATTTGTTCTGTACAATATCTGATGAAATTCTATAACGAGTCTATCTATCAAAATTTTCAACACGAGTTAATCATTTTAAATGAAATATATAAATTAATTACTATATGTATATTCACAATTACCATAACTTACAATATGTACAAAAATATGATTACACGTCTGCGGCTGTAATTGACTTTGTACACTGAAATAATGACATACATGTGCTCGCTTAGCCTACACATACACTAGACAGCTTAACAATGTGGATTGAAACAAGTGAACAGCAGCTAGCCTAGTCTGTACAAGTCTGCCTCACTGGTCACCTAAAATATATTACAGGTTGACAGGTCGTATAATACACAATTATCATCTAACTTCGCAGTCTTTTTTCGCGGGGGCGGGGGGCTGTACAGGGTTTGGAAGGCTAGTGGGAGGCGGTTGCGGCTCGGGAGGCGGCTGGCCCGGCTGCACGGCCTGCGCCTCCTCCGCCTTTTCCGTGCTGGGCGTGGAGGTGGCCGGCTTCATTATGTAGCCCGACCCCTCCTGACATCTAGACAGTTTTAACTTTATGGGGGTCAATTTCAGGGGTGGCTTGTCACCTTTACAGTCCGACGAGGCACCAGGAAGATCGGCTTCCTTTACACAGTTTTTCACTTCAGTCCTGATGTCGTTTAACGTCAACACACTACTGCTCGATTCACCACTCGTCCGTTTATCACTATCACCACCGTCACTTTTCTTGCCGAACCGAATGATCAGTTTAGTCGGGTTCTCTCCCTGGTTAGATATAATTTGCACGTCAGACTCGAGCTTCTTCTTCTTCTTCTTCTTTTCGCTCTTGTCTTTCTTTTTCTTTTTTATTTTTAAATCCTGCATCACCATCTTCCTAAATTTCATGCTTTCTCGTTTCAGATCTTCTACGCTCGGCATGTTATTTATGGTGGCCAGCCGCTTTTTGGGCGGCCTTATCCTGTCTCTCTTATCGTCCATCCTAGTGCTGCCAACGATGCTATTCGTGTTGTTGCCGATTTTGATTTTGAGCTTGGGTGCTGTTGGGTGTTGAGACGGCCTAGGTGGTCGGCCTCTCCTTTTTGATAGCGGCGAATCAAAGCTAGACGACAGGCCGGAATTATTGCTGCCTGCCGAACCCACGCTTCTCCTCCTTTCCAAATGCCCATCATCATCCAAAGTCAAATCTAACTGACGCAGTTCTCGCGACAGGGCGCCAGGTCTCGCCTTGGACTCTTTACGGTGATGTTTACTTTCGACAAAATCATCTGCGCCCGTTCTATAATCTCTGTAGTCTTCCTTTGTGGGAATGCTGGTCATAGAGGCCACCGCTTTTGGAATAGTAATAATAGTACGGTTTATGGTGGGAGCTGGAGCGATATAACCTGAATTGCTTGTAGGATCGTCCATATTCATATCCTGTGTCCAGTATTGCCTTAAGAGTTCCTTCTTTCTCATTCGTCTTAGGCTGGAAGTACCACCCGAGGATATTCCGATCGAGGCACTACTTATTACATTGTTTGTTACGGAATTGATAGAAGACACCACTATAGGATCGACAGTGGGTGTCGGTTGAGGCGCCACGGTCGACGTGTAGTTGGCAATTGGTCCTTTAATCTTCACTTTGAGCTGATTACGGGAATCAGACAGAGAGACTTTTATATTGCTAGCTATCTCAGCAGGAGGTGGTAATACTGGTTTTTTGGTGGTGAGCGCCGTGCGCAATTCCTTCTCAAAGTCCTCATCGATATCCTCGTGAACTTGGGTCTCTGTTGTACCGGTGGCAAAGGCACTCAACAAATTTTGCTCGGTGTACGTTTGTTGGTCAAAGTTGCTATTGTAGGTCCTCATATCTACGGGCCCAGGTAGAACCGGTGTCACATCTGGGAATATTTGAGGTGGTTCATTATCCGAACTAGTTAGGGATATGTCAGTTTTTGATCTGCTATCTTCGATGGGCGTTGGCGGCCGCAACTCCCTCAAGTCTGCATTATAACTCCTACTCTTATGTGATGTTTGTGAGGGACTTGAGAACTTCGGAGATCGAGGAGAGTCCCTTGTGGATGAGAACGAATCAAATTTCCTCTCGTGAATATCGATGGACTTCCTCCTCTCTCTCATAGACTTCAGATCTGCCATATTATCGTTAGAGATGTCATCATCAAAGTCTAAATCGTAAACGGTACCGACCAGCTTGGTGTGAATGGTACCGCCGCCAATATAATCAACGTCATTGTGATGGCTACCTCTGCCTCTGCCGCGGCCCCTTCCCCTGCCTCTTATAGCAGTTTGGGGCCTGGAAGCTCCAGATTTACCGGATCCCCTTTTGCCGTCGCCTCTACCCCGGCCAGGACCGCTTTGCTTGAGAGCTGCCTCTTGTCTAGGGCTCTTACCAGGGCTCTTTGCCGGAGACTTATTCATCATTTGAGAGGTAACTCTAGCGGAAGTTCTGGTTGGCTTGCTAGGAGATTTCTTTCCGGCTGAACTATTCGATTTCAATGAGGTACTAGGTGAAGGTAACGCACTGTTCACAGAAGGCGTCATGTTGCTGAGTGCCGGTGATGGTACAACTTCGTCAGTAGTTGTTGTGGGAGTTAGAGAGGGTTGACTGCAAACCGGTAGCTCTGTTGGCGGTGCCAGAAGCTGCTCCTCCAACTGCTGTTCTATTGGTTTCGGAGTTGAAGGTGGCATATTGACCATCGCCGCCGTCAGGGCCATGTTGTGCTGCGAGGAAGTAAATGCTGCCGTGCACGTGGATGAAAATTGCATCGATTCATCTACGGGTTTAGGCATAGGAGGTATCGAATGTGGAGTGGGAAATGGAGCTCCAAATGCTGGGGGGAACATAGCTGCAGGACCTGTGGGAGGGAATGCTAGTTGAGTATTAAGATTGGGAGGAGGAAACAAACTAACGGGATACCCGGATCCATCAGAATAGGCACTGAAATTGTCCAAGGAATTCGGGGGGAAAGGGGGAACCTGAGATGGTAGGTATGCAGCCATGTCCAATGTCGTGTGATTCACCAACCTGACTTCTTGCATTCGCACCTCTTCATCATCCCTCCTGGAGCTGGAACTTGAAGACGAGGCCGCAGAACTGGATGAAGATCTGCGATTAGGCATAAGTTCGCTGTCGGCCCATTTAGCTTGCGGGTGGATGTTTGCGTAAGGTGATGGACTAGGCATACAATCCATAGAGGCTGGATCAATCAGAGGGGTTTGAGAGATTCTTCTATCTATTCTTTCGTGGAGAGAGGGAGATTGATTTTTGAGAGCCTCCTCTTGTAACCTTACGTCTAGTTGAGCGGGTAGAGAATTCAACAATGGCTGATTCTTGTGATGTGATTCTTGGGTATTAGAATTAGCATATTGCTCCAAATAGTGTGGGTCTACGTGAGGAACGGAATCGTTTAAGTAAGTTGTAGGATCTACCGATTGTATATTTGGGTAATTCTCGCTAGGGGGCACCCATCTCTCATCTCCTTCCACAGGGGCCGTGTGATCCGTTAGAACTTGGTGCTGCTGTAGGGGAATGTTTTTCGGCGTGTCAAGAGGTAAATTGGTTACGCAATTAATATATCCGTAGTCAGGTTGCGGCTGCTGTTGTTTGTTCACCTCCTCCTCAAAATGCCTTACAGGTTCCGGTTCAATAAGTTGTACCTTCAGTTCCAAATTAACGTGAGGGGTAAGTTCTTCAGACTTGGTTTGGTCATTTTTCTGCAAGACTGCAGCAATATTATCAGGCACAACCTGCTCGGGAAATTCAATCCTTTCATTTTCTACTTCATTGCTTGTAGTAGCGTCATCAACGTCACACCCCGTTGATTTTTTAGACAGCTCCATTCGCAACTTCTCAACTAAGTTTAGTGTCTCCCTAGCGCTATCTTCCTTCGTATCTTCCCTAATTAGGGTGCTGTTATTAAAGTTCCAGGTAAGAGGGCCTTTCATAATTTCGTCATCCTTTGAGATGGCGATGTCGTCAAAGTTAAAGTCTAATATATCGGCATCTTTCGCATGAGGCTGTGGAGAAAATATAGAACGATTTTGCAAAACTTGGTTGGTTACGCCTACTGGTTTGAGAGAGTTTTTCTTTTCAGCTTCTAGCTCATTCAACAAAGACTTGGCAACTTCGGGAGCCGCGTTATAAACATCTTGGATGACCTCAGACTGACGGTTGTAGAGATCAATGGCCTTATGCGTTTGTAGATGGTCATCGACAATTTTGTCAGCAATCGAAATTTCATCAGAAGCTTTTGTGTGTTTAGGTGTTGGTGGCTTTTTGAGTTCCACTTTATTTTCTTTGCTTTCGCTGCTGGATAATTTGTTTGCAAATATATCGTCAATGCTCTTACTTTTTGAGGGTGTTCTCTTATTTATGGACTTTCTATCAATATGGAACTCCTTGTTTTCCACTTTTTTATCGATTTGCTCCTTCAGCTCTTTATTAGGAGATTTTATCAACTGTTCCGTTCTGGTACATTTCTCTATTGGTTTAGATAGTTTTTCTGTGGATTCTGGTACTATTTCGGTTGGCTTGGGAATACTTTCGGGCAATTTGGGCGGTCTTTCAGGTGATTTGGCAGCTTTCTCGTGTTTTTCAAAGGGTTTTGATAGCTTCTCTGGTGGTTTAGTAGTAACTTTCTCTGGTGATCTATGTGGCTTCTCGGCCCTTTCGGTTAACTTAACCACTTTCTCTGTGGATTTGGATTGTTTTTCTACAGATTTGGTCGGTTTTTCCACAGGAGACTTTAAAATCTTTTCGGGAGATTTGTGACGTTTTTCTGAAGATACAGTCAATTTCTCTGGGGCTATTATTGGCTTTTCTAAAATTTTGGCTGGCTTTTCTGGTGATTTTAAAAGCTCCCTCCTGACTTTCTCAGGTTTTTGCCCTTTCTCCGTTTTCTGTGGAGATACATCTTCCTCTTTACTCTTTTCAGGCGTGCCAAACAACCTGTCGAGAGTTGATTTCGTTTTAGATGATCCTTCTTTGCCCGCTTTCCTTTCCAATATCTCTTTTTCCAAATTACTGATCTCTGAATCTTTGCTGCTGTCCTTTAACTTCTTGTCCGTTTTCCTGACCGCAGAGAGTAGTTTGACGGACTCTGCGCTCTCTTTTTGGACGTTATCGTCCAACTCATCTCCGGCAGTGTGTTTTGTCTTCCGACCCTTAGCTCGTTCTCTTTCCACACTGATACGTTGGCCATCAGACATATCTCTAGGCCTGACATCAGCATCTCCGACCCGATCACCAGAGTTGGATGTCCTCGGACGGCCTCTGGGTGCACGTCCTCTTCCTCGTGGTCGTGCCTGTTCCTCTCTCTTAGGAGCTGGTGGAGACTGCTTCTTATCAGTGCTCTTTCTGTGTGGCTTAATTGGGTCTGGTGCGGCTCGCGATGGAGAGTCTGTCTTGGGTTGTGGAGGTGGTGGCGGAGGTGAAGGTTTTCTAGGAGAGGAGGGGGCACTGGAATCGCTCGAGCTTGAGGAACCAGAGGATGCCGCTGGCCTGGGTCCCTTGTCAAGAAAGGGCCAGTCCTTGGCAGTACTCCGCTTAGTCGTTTCTCGGGGTGAGGTCGAGAAAGGACTCTCCGATCGCGGTTGTGCTTTGGCCTGTTCCTCTTCACTGTCAGAACTTGAACTGGTGGAGGAATCTGAGGAACTGCTCGATGTGGAAGACGAACTGCTAGTTGAGTTTGTGGAAGACTTGCGTTTACTTTCAGAAACTTTGGCAGGTTTAACAGGCTCAGGTTCCTTCTTCGAATCCACTTTTTTACTGTCAGGCTCCTTTTTACTTTTAACCTGATCAGGATCCTTCTTAGCCTTATCCGATTCGGCAGGTGGTTCCGTGGTAGCAGGAGTGGGTTTTCCCAGACCTTTGATGTGCTCTGCCGCCTTCTTAGCAGCTTGTCTTTGAGGAACATACACCAAGACCTCCTCAGTCTCTGCTTTTTCCGCCTCTTTATCGAGGTCGAATACATCTTGTGTAGGTTTGTTTTCTCTCTCTTTCTTTTTCTCTTTGACCTCTTTAACTCTCTCATCTTCTTTGGGTTGGTCTTTGTTATCTTTAACAGGTTTGACTTTAGATTTTTGTTTACTTTTATCCTCAACCTTGCAAGGTTCCTCCACCTGTGCTGCATGATCTTTTGCTCTAGACGTCGTGTTGGACTTCAAATTCTCCGTGGCTTTCTTTGCTGCCTGCCTCTGAGGCACTACTATGAGATCAGAAGGAACATAATCCTTTTTCTTAGATGCACTCTCCTTTTTCGCATCCTCGTTCTTAAGTTTCTTTTTGTTCTCGGGGCTACTTTTATTGGGACTCTTAGAAGTAGAAGGTTTATGTAAGAATTCTTTAACAGCTGCTTTAGTACGGAACTTGCTTTGAGAGTCGTCGTTTGTTGCATTAGGGGACTTATCATCGTTCTTCATAGAAACATCTGAGCTATCGCTATCGGAATAAATAGATGACATAGACTTCACATTTTTATGACTGTTGGCCCTGTGTGTTGAACGAATGGGCATAAGTTCATCACTATCGCTACAGGATTCGCCACCAAGTTCTTTATCCACCTGGCTCAACCTTGAACGAGAGCTCTGTCCAGAGTTCTTTTTGGAAGCTTTAATTTCTTCCTCGCTACTACTTTCTATTTTGCTTCGAGATAAAATCTGTTTCTTCTGCCGTCTTTTCTCTACTACTTTACTGGCATTCGTCTGTTTACGTGATAAAGGCGCCTTCTTTTTAGGTGATGTTGAATTCGAAGGTTTCTCGTCTTCCGAGCTACTATGTATTCGATTCTCTTTGTTATCCTTAGGTCGTTCATCGCTACTACTAGCACTAGATATGCTGCTGCCGTACAGGCTCCCACTTCTCCTTTTGGAAGAACCGTTATAGTAAATTTTCTTGTAAGGGTTATTTTTTACGTCTTTGAACAAGCCGTTAATCTCAGGTGTTGCTTCATCTTCGTCAGAATTAACAGGAGATTTGATGCCCGCTATTCTGGCTAAAATGATATTAAAATCGGAGGTATGGTCTTCCGCTTCGGTATGCGAATACAATCGATCGTATATTGATGGACCGTGATTAGCCTCTATGACTGCTTGTACGACTGTCGTTGGCAGGGATTGACCAGAATCGAGCACAGCCACCTGCTTGTGGAAGGTTTGCTCCCTCATCCGGAAGAAACTTCTGGATAACTTCTCCCTTCTGCTGACCATATAACACAGATTTCTCACTCTTTCCAGGTCTTGCCTCAATTGAACAAAAGTCTTCATTTTATGTTGATCAGCTTGTTCTCGTTTATGAGAGAGCATATCCACATCCTCAGATTTTGGAGGAAGAAGAGGCTTATTATGGCCCGCTTTCCTCTTAAGTTTCCAGTAATTGTAAATATACTGCAAGGCCTCGTTATCTACATCTAAATGCATGGCAACGTCACTGACAGTAACATGTTTAAAAAACTCCGCCTCAATTTCCTGAAGTCGTACCGCCCTAGCCTGATTTTTCTCCTCGGATGTCATATCCTTACGTTTTTTACGTTTGCAGTCGTCATCTTCCGATCCAGAACAAACACTTTTCTCCTTCTTGCTAGACTTGCTGTGTTTCTCACAATAGGACCTTAATTTTACGCCATCATCGGCATTCTCATCTTCTATGATGGCTCTCATTTCCAGACCATGTTTAAAAGCACACGTAACGTGATATGCGGTTTTACAAGTCTTTACAGAACATTGTATGCAAGCACCTACTCGCTCGCGACACAATACACAGATTAACGCCCATCGGCTGGCTGGGATGCTAGAGATCTTTGTGATTGGTTCCATCTTTTCTACACAACCTATACTAACTTCAGGTATCCATAATGCACAAGAAACGTGCGCCCATTTCTGCCCCGACCTGGTAGATTTCATGGCGCCCCCCTTATTGGGACAAAGCACACAATCCGGCCTTTTATTGATGTTACAGGTACAACAGAGCCACTGTCCATCGGGTATTCGAGTGATGCCATAGCAGGCTTGGTGAACGCATATATTGCAACTGTCACAGAACACCATTTCGTTGCCTTCCTCAGAATCTGGCGAACGACAAACATCACAAATCACATTCTCATCATATTCGATGCCTAAACCTTCCTCATTTCTCAAGCTGGACTGTATCTTATCCCAACAGCACAGCTCGAACCTCTCAATCACCCTCTCTAACTGATCCTCATAGATGGGGCCACCTCCAGCTGCAGCCCTTTCTGCATTTAGTATTTTTAGCCAAGCCACATCACACTCATCCAGGTCGTACGAACAGGCGGCCTCTGCCTGTGTAGGAGCGTGGGATAGTGCGTGTTCTTCCGATTTGAAGTTTTCATCTTTAGTGATGCGTATGTACTTGTTCTTGGGCCTGAAATCGAATAAAAGGTTATGAAACTGCCATAGAATTAAGATCTGATTTTCAATAATAATAATAATCTTTATTTCATATTACGTTACATTTATAATATAAACAAACATAAAATGAAAAGGCGTCAGAGCAAGGACATCAACTTGATGTCTACTACCAAAGTAAATAAAATTTTTTAAAGTATTCACCTTATTCTAGAAATGTACTTAACTATTTAAAAAATCATTTAAACTATAAGGTTCAAGATCAATTAAAAGTTTTCTTATACGTGACTTAAACAGTTTTTAACTTTGTATTATTTTGATATTGCCAGGCAATTTATTGAAAAGTTTTATGCACATATATTGTGGGCTTTTTTCTGTTAATGTGAGACGATGAATGGGGTAATTTAGGGATATTGTTCTAGTATGGTGTTGATGGGTGTGTTGCTGTATTAAATCTCTCTCTCTCTCTCTATTTAAAAAAAGAAACATTAAACATTCGTATATATATATATAAAGCATAAACTGTCATTATGCATTCTGATTTGAATACAGTTCTACAGGTTTCATTATATTTAATTTTTTTTATAATTCTCATTAAACGTTTTTGGATTACAAATATATTTTGAATTTGACTATCTCTTCCCCAAAAAACAATTCCATATCTTATAACTGACTCGAAGTTTGTAAAATACAAAATTTTAAGTATTTTCTCATTCATGTATTTGCTCACTAGACGGATTCCATAACAGATAGAGTTTAACTTTTTTGACAAATGGTTTATATGACATGACCAATCTAGAAATTCATTTATATGTATTCCCAAGAACTTCATGTTCTCTGTAATGTCCCGTCTATCATCTTCAATGGTTAAATGTGTTGGTTTTTCGATTCTGGAAAGTTTTGTTCTAAAAAGGATTATATTAGTTTTTTCTTTATTTATAATCAGTTTATTTTTTGTGAACCAATTATTTACTTTTCCAAGGAAATTTTTGCTATTGACTAAAATATCTGAGATGTTTTTACATCCTAATACTAAATTAGTGTCATCTTCATAATTGACTATACTTTGATCAGGTCCATCTCTTACAGATTGCAGGTCGTTAACAAACACAATGAATAAAATTGGCCCTAGAATACTCCCTTGTGCAATTCCTACCTTATTTGGCATAGTTTTAGTTATAATTATGTCCTCCTTTTGTTATAGTTACTCTTTGTTGTATATCATTTAAGTATGAAATAAACCATTTTAAAACATACAAAACAATATTTCTTTGTTCTATAATTAATGTATGGAGCTTTTCAATGGAATGTGTACATTCTGATGGGCAATAAGTTTTCCCGGAAAATTTTACCATTATTTTATAAATAAGAACTCCACTACATGACTATTAATAGTAATTTGTACTAAATTGTATGTATATTAAATATTTTTTTATTTTATTTATTCTATTTGTGGTGGAGGCAGAAGATCTTTATTAAAAATTGGTTAAATATTAATGTTTAGCAAAAAAAGATACACGAAGCTGCACAGATTTTATTGGATTGACCCAAATGTACGAAATTGCAGTATGTCTTAGGTTTTTCCCCTTTTGTTTCTGGTGTTTCAGGAGAACTGCGATGGAAAAGTATATTTTATAAATAAATATAGTTAATAGTTCAAATCATAATACATTTTACAAATGAATAATACAACCGCTTGTTGTAGCCGCAACCAGCGTTCAGCATTCTGTCAGATCAGTAGCATGCACTGGACGCATATATCAAATTTATTGATTTTTCTTTTCGTTTTTTTATAAGTTTTTAATATTTTTTACCATGGTGTTTTAAGTTTCATGTAATTAAGAAAATTGTTGTGTAAACAGTTTGCAAGTGTTTTAGTTTTACTGTTTGTAAGGAAACTAGCCTCAAAATGCCCGGTAAAAGATAGAATGCACAAAGATGTGGTAGTGATTAATAGTAAATTAATCAGGAAAAACGTAACGAAGGTTCCCTTTACATCTGCAAGCAGTTCGTGAAGTGAATTGTAAAATTAAGGCATCAGCGTATGTTAAAATTCATTGTACTGCATGCTGTTACTGTCCATACATTTTCATTACAAAATGCTTCTCTTTTGCAAACATTCATATGCCCATGCGTGCTATTCTGTGTGGCCTTGAGTCGACTTGGTTTGGAAATTAAAGGATGACATGAACAACAACATTCGTGACTATATACATTCCAAAAAAAATTTTTACAAATAGAGATAAGTTGATCTATAATTATACAGTCCTTTGTTTAGTTTTGATAGAATAAATTATACAGTATAAATATACAAGTTCCCCAGTTTGAAAACCAACACATTTAACCCCTAGATTCGGGTTTGCAATCATACCAAAGTTGCCAAGCAAGAATACAAAGTAGTCACATATCCAAGCAGTTATTCTTCTATGAAAAAAAAATACAGGCTTGAGAGAGAGAATAAAACTAAATGAACTTTATTGAATCAACAATTGATTGAATAGGCTACTGACCAAGGTCCTTCGGCCTTTTTCAACATATTTTACAGAAAAACAAATACCGCTAATTTTTTTTTAGGCAAAAATATTCCTCTCTCCTTGTAATACCTCTCAGATTTTCAAGAGAATAGTAAGAAAATGATCATATATAATACCACGAGTAGTCAAAGTTTATTATTTGCATTCTCTTTGACGAATAATAGGGCAATAAATTATATGGATATGGAAACTAGTTCAAAAAGGTTTGGTGACAAACAGAATGTGAAATTGATGATCATATTTTTAATTAACTTTTGAGTAAAATACTCACTTCGACCACTAGTGTAATATCCGATGGTATTTCTATGTGTCCAAATACCCATTGATATGCATCGTTTCTATGGAGATTTAGCATTGTTAACATTGTTACAAATATTAAGAATGGAATGGTCATTGTAATTAAATAAAACGTAAGTGAATATGGGATTTATAAGACATTAGTATGTTAAAATGGGAATTTTAGGTGCTAATATTTACAAATTTAGTACCGCAATAGCTACTCACATATTTTTTCCACGTATACAGAACATTAAATAAGAATATATGTATACATTTTCATGATAGTCGTCGAAAATTTTTTGTTGGGAACGTCCTCAATAGAGATAGCTGTTGGAACTATTTTGTACGTATACAGTATTGGCAGGTAAAAATATTGAATCGATGCCTATATAAGGCAGAAAATAAGTGAAATGGCCAAAAAATACGCCAAAAGGAAACAGACAACATATACTGTTGCAATTTTTCTCTTTAGCCAGCAGTTCAGCAACTATGTTAGAGTTTCGCTAACATACTTGTAGTGCTGGCATCAATATTAATAAATCACTTTCTTTCACGTAGGTACATTATTTTGCTATTAATATTTTCTTCTTAAAAAATCTAATATACTAACTAATTTCTTCTAATTATTGTGCACCAATCCGAGCTTTAAACATAATATTTTTAGTCGCAAACTCCTCTATAAAATCCTAATTTTATTATAAGGAACGTAACCAGACTGCAACCAACCTACTCTCCGGGCTATGTGCCCCGCCGAGCGCTGAATTACAAGTTACAAGTCTGGCACGTTAAGTGTAATAATTGCATATTACCATCAAAATGCTAATGCTTCGATTGCAACAAACACCAGCCGAAAGACTGATCATACTTAAAGGAACTCTCTTGCCAGCCGTCACACACCACTTGCAGACTGCAGTTTCGAGCTGTTGGCTCTCGTCAGTGCAAGGTAGGCATGTGACGACCGGCACGAGGATCCTTTGACTATTTGGTACATCCCGGTATTTTTAACAATAGTAACATGTTCCCAGCTTGTTCATATTGGTTAGGTTAATTGGAATGCTACTTTAAGTCTAGTATGATTGGATACTCAAATTGCCGAAACCACAGCTTTGGAAACAAGAAGATGTAACACTCTAGAAAGATAAGTATAGTAAGAACCAAAGCAAATCTAATTCAGGAGACTGGATATGCTTTCCAAAAAATTTGCACAACTTCTAAATTTTGTATTCGTGAATTCTCTCTTAGAATGAAAACAAACCAAAGACCCAGGATTTAGTTCTCCAAAAAAGTATTCGAGATATATTGAATTTGTTAGCGGTAGTTAATTAAACTTTTTTAAAAACTTCATATTTATGTCCCTTTTAATCATTTTAAAATAATACGCCGTAAACTAAGATTCTTTAATGATGAAACTAATGTATTTAAAACTTATTATTCTGAAAAATATCAAATGTTTAGTATTTATACTTGTTTATTTGTATGACTGATGTTTTATTATGTTTTAAAAAATGCAGCCTAAATAAATATATTTTTATTTTATTTATGTAATCCTCAGAATTAAGTAGCATATATACATTTTAAGATAAGACACTCTCTTAACAAATTGTAACTATGTAAAAGAATGTCCAATTTAATTGCTGTCTGGATCCTTTTTGATCCCTTATTTTTGGCAGTTGATACAAATTTTGCAGACCATGAAATATAAAAACAAAGCGATTAATATTGTAAATTTATAAATACAAATAAATGAATTTCTTTATCGTAATTTTATTACCGTATACAAACAGTATTAAGAGATTAACTTTGTTTACACAGTGACGTGTTCACTAAACTATCTTTTATTCCAAAACAAAGTGAATTAGAGGTATATTATGCAATTGTCTGCATTTACTTTCATAATACCTGACATCAATGAGTTCACCATGCCTTGCTTCTGTTTTTATTTTGATTTAAAATGATTTATATAAATAATATATACAGTGTCTGATTTAATAAGAAAATACCCGCAGATATTTTTATTTATTTAAATCCGGAATTGAGCTTTTGGCTATCCTATATAAGGCATACATTTTGAGTTAATCAATTTAAATTTAATTAACAAACTGAGACAATGGCAGCCCCCCAAATGGGAGCTATTCCCGATATTTTACTTTGAGTTGAAGATATCGAAAGAAGTTGTTCAGAATCTAATATTGAGCCCCAATACCAAATTTCATTACCAAATTCACATTTTTAGTTTTTTTCAATAATTTCCATAGAATGTCATTGAAATAGAAAAAAAATTATTGAACACAAGTGTCAATTTGACAATAAATACATTTTAAGAGAAAATAAACATTAACTTTTGGCAATTGAAATAATTAAGAAGCAATAATTTGAAGTAACAGTCAGTTTTTGAGATAATTACTCATTACACGTAAATAAAAGTTTTAATAAACTATCAGATGTAGCCTCTCACAACTAATCCACTTTCAAATTGAATAATTTCTCAATTTTTTTATAATAATTATGATTGGCTACTCTGCTCAGCACAAAGTTCTTCTCGATTTCTGGGTGTTGTTTTGTAAACATTATTCTTCACTGTTCCCCTGGAATAAAAATCTAGTGGTGTAATATTGGAGGACCTAAGAGGCCAGAGTTCAAAAGAGCTATTTCTTCCTATCCAGTGCATTGTAAAATGTTCCTTCATCCAGTGACGAACAATTTTAGAACTATCAATTGACGCCCCATCTAGCTGGAAAGACATCCCGTCACACATTAAGAGGAAGATTGTCAATTGCATCCCATAATTACTTCCGTATCAAAAAAATTAGCTAAACGAGTTACTAACAAGAAATGGACCAATTATTTGGACTCCTAAAATTCAACACTTTACGTTAATTTTCTCTAAGTACTGGCCTTTACAATGAATAACCCAATGAGCATTTTGTGTAACCCAGTATCTACAGTTTTGAGAAGAAACCTCATTAGCGGTAAAAAATTTCCCTGGATCCACATGACTAATATTGACTCGTAAAGAATGTCCTTGGTCAAATTCTGTGACTACTTCTCTGCTACCATGAGCCTCATCATCAAATACCTTTATTATTTCGATTTTTTCACTTAAATGCATATTTTACGATGGGCTAGTAGACAATAACGAAAAGTAATAATAAAGTATGACTCTTCAATATGTTATAAATATAATTTGAAGGTAATTTTACCGACTATTATTGGTTTTATTGTAAAATGAATATGCTTAAGATTAGAGTGGATTCAAAATAAGGCAGTTTGCCGGTTATCACGACTTAATAGCATAAGATGTAAAAAATTGGTCTAGATTTATTGTACTGATAACGAAAATTGTAAGTGTGTGGACTTTGCGGAAAACTATTGAAAAAGCCTAATAATGCGAATTTCGTAATGAAATTTGGTATTGGGGTCTCAAAATTAGATTCTGAATAATTTTTTCCAATTTTTTCAGATACCTTCACCCCGAAGCAAAATATCGGGAATGGGCCCCATTTGGGACTAAAATAAACATTTTAAAAATTTCAAAAGTGCAATAAAAAGATTTTCGAAACTGTACTAAAATATAAAACGACGATTAATTATTATTTATTAATGATTTTGGAAGTTTAAGATCGATGCCTCTACTTTAGTGATTAAAAATTGATTAGTTAAGTGTTTAAGATATGCCCCCGCAACAATCTAGCATTGAATTTTTAACTTTTAAGCATGCTCACAAAGTGTTCTTAAAATAATTTTCAATCTCTTTCCATTTCTCAGTAATAAAATAGATAGATAGATAGTTCTGACAAATGGTCAGATTGCTATTGGAATTTATTTATATGATAATATGATTTTGTTTCACATTTAAATTAATATTTTCGACAGTGAAGTAAAATTTTCTTCAAAATTTCAACTTCATTAATTTATCTAAAATGAAAGTTTTTTTAGGTAAAAAAAAACTAAAATGAATTGAATTTAATGATGATGATGATAGAAAAAAGTATTTCTTATACCTTTTTATCGGATTTTTCAAAATTTTCGAAAAACCAATCGATAAATGAACTCTGCAGTATTTGCACATTGTAAAAAAAACATTTCTGATGTCAGCCAAAGTAACATTAGCAACAGAACCTATTTTTTGCAAGACCTGTTTAAAAAATAGCATTAAAATGTGATTATTTATATTCACACAATTTTTAAACTATCCTCCCATTAAAAGGCTCATCATATATTACGTGTTTACACAGAGTAATCGTACTAATCAAAAAAGTGTTTCCTTTCACTATCTTTTGTAACTAACCCATCCTCAGTTTCTTTCTGAAATGCCCGCATTTCGGGAGGCCTTTTTTCCCAGTTCAATTGAAATTCTCGTCGTTTTCTCCCATGGGCTGCGACATAAGATAATTTGTGTGAAATTTGGCAGAACAACTTTGCAGAATTAAAAAAACTATAGGCCTATTATTTACCACTAATTAGCCACTAATTAATCGTGAAAGTAACAATTTTGCCGTTGCTAATTTTTTTAAAATTTTCGCGTGTTCTGCTAACTTCACATGGAAGTTAGCAGAACATCTACCAAAAAATTTTTTTAATCAAAAGTAGGTAGCTCATAATTTGCCGTTTATTAACTGTAAACAAATGGTGCAAATGAAATTTTAAAAAATAAAAATTAAGGTGGTAAAACCAAAAAAATCATTGTTCACACAAATCAGATTCTACAATCTATGAGTTACAACAAGTCAAATGAAGTGTCTATAGTTTTGTCTGTCTCATTGATACCCTGCTCATATAAGTAATACAATCAGACAATATTTCAAAAATTATGAGTTAGTGCCACATTTCTTTCTTGCAAATTTGGAAATGAAAATAAGTTTCCACGGAGGTCAAATTCGAGACGATTCCCACCCCTGACATAACCAAAGTCATCCGAAGGTACCCGGGTTTCCTGGTAAAGATAGTCAAGGATGAGGAATCCATTGCAATGAGTGGTTAAGTATCAAAAATTCTTTTCTGTAATTTATTTGCTCAAGAATATTTCTTACTATACATGAAATTTGATTAATTACAAAACCAATTACAACTACTTTAAATCAGTTTCTCTTTACAATAATTTTGTTTATATAAAATCTAAATTTGAGTCCAGGATCAAAATTATAAACCAGCCAAAACAGTTGGCGTCAAAAGTAATCTGGCAAATAACGGTCGATATTATTAAGAGTGAGTTTGCATGCACCAGGAAATCGTGAGTAAATTTGTAAGTAGTCGAATTACATTGTCCTGTAAATAACACAGAAGCCACACCAGTCCAGACGGCATATAGGATCGTACAAACTATAATCGCGACAAGATTTTATGTTTATAATATGTTCCAGTTACAAGAAATTTTTGCAAAACCTCGGTAACACACAGAACATCTTGAAGTATTGTGGGTTACGCGTATTTAGTTGGCATAGAAGACAAAATATTAGTAAATCATCCGTCCCTCGAGGAGTAAAAGAGATCTGTTCTTTACTCCTTGAAAATGATTATTACAATAGCAATAGCACACTGTTAGACTGTGGAGTGCAAAAAACTAAATAGTTTGTACCAATATCCACAAAGCGAAAGTGCTTTTTAATTCCTCCTGTAATTGATCCTTCACACTCGGCAATCAAAAATGCACTTAATCCCTTGGTATAATTATAGTACACTAATGTATAGTAATGGTATTTTCTAATAAACAGTACAACCGTTTATTAGAAAGTAATATTTAATAACAGTGTCACCAACAGATTTACTGAAAATGTGTGAACAAAAGAAAATTAGAACTATTTTGCAGACATCAGTTTTGTTAAAATCGACAATTGTACATAATTTATAACCTTAATTCCTTCCAAGAAGAATACAACTGCTGCATTTTGTGCAATTTTTTTATTATAAAATGTTTTAATCATAAAAAACATAGTAACAACCTACTTCTCTTTAGAGAAACAGGGAAAAATTAAAAAGAATATATAAATAGCCATTACTTCATTTGGACAGGTTTTTTCATATTGTGGTAGAGATCAAAGTACTGTCAATCTTAATAAATAAAAAGTAATTAATCCCAAAAATATATAATCAGCAAATATTTTTAATGATAATGTCATTTTTTAACATTGATATGAGCAAATAATTAAACCAAGTTTTAAACGCTGTTTCAAACACTAAAAATGACAAATTATGAGCCCGACCCTGCTTTGCCGCACACGAAGCAATGTCATCGCTATGCTGCTGCCATGTAGTAGCAAAACGCCCAACTATATTTTACACGAAATTTAACATATTCGTATTCGACACAATACTTTAGTAGGAGCAAATATTATGCAGACTTTTCACTTTTTTTCATGTTATTTTATACTACATTGTATTATATTTTTTCCACGACTGGGAGTAGAAATCGATTTCTATGGCATCAAAATTGCGACAGAAGTAAAGCATTTACTCCCTAGGGACGAAATAAGAGAATAATTTCCCTAGGGGAATTTTTATTTCATGCCCAATAGTTAAACAAAATGTAATTCTTATTTATTAATCAATAAGACATTGCATATTTACTTATATAAGTTAATAGTTAAACAAAATGTAATTCTTATTTATTAACATTGATACTAAATGTTACATTCTCACAACTATTGGGCATGAAATAAAAACTCCCCTAGGGAGATTATTGTCTTATTTCGTCCCTAGGGAGTACATGCTTTACTTCTATCACAATTTCGCTCTAATTTATTATAATTCTTTATTTATGAAATAAATGTTTCTACTCCCGATCGTGGAAAAAATAGTATATACACCTCGGGAGAGACCGCCATTTTTTCCTCGATGTATTTGTTGCCCTCGGGCCTCAAATTACACCTCAGAAAAAATAAGACGTTTCTCTCTAATCTAACTTAGCTAATAAAATACAGCCAAACATCTCTTACGCAGCTCCTCCCAGGCGCAGAATTAATAACTCCATCTTTCTAACGCCCACGTCAGAATTAGAAATAAAAAATATTATCGGCGACCTCAAAAACAAAAAATCGGTAGGTTTGGATGGAATAAGTTCAATCACCTTAAAAAATATAGCAGACATTGTTTCCTTACCTCTGAGCACTCTAATAAATAATATGGTTGAACAAGGCGTATGTCCCTCCACCTTTAAATGTGCGATTATAAAACCTTTATTTAAATCAGGGGAACAACTAGATACGTCCAACTATCGCCCCATTTCGATTATCTCGACGCTAGCAAAAGTCTTTGAAAAAATCTTAAAAATCAGAATATGCAGTTTTATAAAAAAATATAATATTATCTCGGAATCACAATTCGGCTTTGTAGAAGGAAAATCAACTAACGATGCCATAAAAAACTTGAGTGCTGAAATCTACAAGGCACTAGACAATAAAAAAAAATGCCTCACAGTCTTCTTTGATCTGCGAAAAGCTTTTGACACAGTTAGCCATGAAAAGCTGCTTACAACACTTGAGCACTACGGTTTCCGAAATAACGCCCTGAAATTAATAAAGAGCTATCTAGAAAATAGACAACAGAGAACATATGTCAATGAGACTTACAGTAATCCTAGAACCATTGAGTTCGGGGTGCCCCAAGGAACAGTCTTAGGGCCAGTTCTATTTATCCTATATATTAACTCCATCTTCGAATTTCCTACATGTGGAAAAATTTTCTCATATGCTGACGATACGGCAGTTATGTACAAAGACACCTCCTGGAATATACTGAAGAACAAAGTCGAAAAGGACCTAATACTATTTAAGAATTGGTTTGATAAAAAACTACTTACCATAAACATAAAGAAAACTCAATACCTTCCATTTTCAATGCACGCAAGAGGTCTACCCAACTTCAACTCACTGAAAATCGGGGATTCTCAACATCTTCAAATAGCAAATAACAACATAAAATACCTAGGGGTGATCTTGGACCCACACCTGAGGTGGGACAAGCACATCAATTCCGTTACGAATAAAATTCGATGTATACTATTCAAATTTAAAGAGCTTAAGAAATTCTTACCAGTCTCAACTTAGATCTGTATATATGGCCCTAGTAGAATCGCATCTAAACTACGGCATAATCGCATGGGGAGGTGCGCTAAACTGTCACTTACATAAACTAGAAATTATGCAGAAAAAATTTTTAAAAGTGCTATTAGGCAAAAACCAATTATACTCGTCGGAACTTCTGTTTAAAGAAAGCAATGTTGCTGACGTAAGGCAACTATTCTTTGCAAAATGTGTTCTTGAAGCGTACCGAGATAACAATGCAGTAGTAAGCACCGCCTATAAGACCAGGCAAACAGACAAAAGAAGTATGCATGTGCCAAAAGTAAATACCTCGGCAGCCCAACGCAGTTGGTTTTTCCTGGGCCCAAGATGCTTCAACGGACTCCCAGAACATACAAAATCTCTCCAAAAAAGACAATTTCAAAAAGAATTAAAAAAATATGTAATGTCAAATAGACAGATAATTAGTATCGAAATTGACTTAAAGAACCAGAATTTGACATAAGTGACTAAGACTTATATTGTAAACATATTACTCCAGTTAAATATATTAAAAGAGATGTCGGTTCCGCTCGAGGTCGCGCTCTTGCATAAACTCCTCTCCATGTATTTGCAACCTAATTATTGGAATTATTGGAAATATATCACGTCGGCTTGTATAACGATCCATAATCTCTCCTTAATTTTACTCTAGTTTAGTTTAGTCTAGATACATATCCTTTATATTTCGTGTGTTATATTATTATGTATGATCGGATCTATGATAACGACAATTAATTAAGTTAGTGTACCCCTTACAGTGAGCGGTCTCTTACATACACTGCCATAAGTTTCTTGCTCGATGTTAATTGTATCACATTATTGTATTATTGTATTATATTGAAAAGGATTTTATAAACCCGCTTGTGTATAGATGCATAAATCTTGCTTCTAACTCATATTGTCTTAATGCACATCATGATGACTGTAATCATAGATATAATATAAGTATAAGTGTACCTATGCACAGGTACGGTATACATATAGGTATATACATGTATATGTACATCTTCCATGTATGTCTATCTGGTCACGGTCAGATGATTCCAAATCATCTTGTGACCTATCTCCAGTTTATTTACATTAATTACATCTATTCTCATTCTATTAAATTAGGCTAGTAATACTTATTTTTGTACCCTATGTAATTCTATGCAAATAAACATTATTTATTATATTATTATTATTTTATCTCCCTTACTGTATAATGTACTATTATTTGAATATTTTATACGTTGCCGCACTCTTTTGGCCACTGAGCCGGCATGTCATCAATGTAATGCCGCAAAACATATTTTCAGTCAGAGGGCATGTGCCTTATCAGGATCAACGTTACAATGCTAAATATAATAATGTTATGTGCTGCCCTCTAACAGAGAGGAGAGTTGTAATTACTCCCTGGCTAGAAGGGTGGCGCCATCTGTGGGCCAACTGGCGACCCACCAGTATTTTCTGGAAGGTTCTACAATGATATTCTGGACATTCCAAGTGGGTATATAAAGAGGTGAATCCAACAGATGGGGGAACAGTACAGTTTAGTAAAGTATAAGGAACAGTTCAGTTTAGTATCCAGTACAGTTCTGGGTAGTCTGTGGTTCTGATTACAGAGACAGTTTGTAGAAGAAGATTTCAGTTGAGTGAAGTAGGCAATAGAGTTCAGTTCAGTGAAGTAAACAAACAGAGAGTTTTTAGGTTAGACAAAAGTTGTCAAGTTTAGAACAGAAAAGTACATAGTGGTTTAAAAGTAGTGAATTTATATTAGATTAAGTTATTATTAGTTGTGTGATTTTTAAGTATTTACTAGTGTAATTTCAGTGATTAAATAAAGTAGTGGTTTGTGAAAATTCTTGTTGCAAGTTATTCGAATCCACAAAGTGTTTACTGAAAACTGTAAGCACGTAACAATAATATGGTAGAAAAAAAAAGTGCCGGCCTACTGACCCATTCACATAAGCCGGATAGAGGTTTATTAATATTTTTATTCAGCCGGCGTGTGCCCCATCAGCATCCACGCTACAATGCTAAATAAAGGGTGGACAATTAATAATAGGTCATAGTTCAGGGATAGATTCTTTTGCCCAAAATGTGAGGATATAATCAAATATGCTTTAGTAAAATGCTGCTGTGGAAAAAGATACAGGGTGTCAAGGTACAAATTATTTTTTTTTTTTCGTTTTTTTTTTTGCAATAACTCAACAGCCTCTTGACTGATCTTCGCCAAATTTGCTAGAGGAAGTTTTCTGATTCTAAGAAACATTAATTTATGTATTACATCACGTTAGATCATAGAGAGCGCCGCAGGACCTGTATCTGATGATGAATTTTTTTATATATATTTTTTTTGACGAAACGTGGTACTTCCAGGCCTCCTACTGCTATATTTCAATTTTTTTTTATGACATTTTATGACACAAAATTTAAGTTTTACTGCCTTTAGGCAGCATTTTTTTTAAAATGAACTGGAAGCTATATTTTACTAATAGTTTTTTATTGAAAATTAAAATATGTTATAAAACTTTGGATTTAGGTAGTAGGTAAGTACCTATTTGCACACTGAAAAAAAAAAACATTACTATTAATAATCGATTATTTTACATGTTAAACATTTAATACATATAAAGTTTAAACTAAAATTTTAATTCTGACAAGGTAATATAGTCCAAGCGGTGACCGTAGGCTACCCTACGTGATAAGATGTCAGTACAAAACCAATTTAAATCAATAATGGAGTATTAAGTTAACATAAATCTCCTGGTGTGCCAAATTTTGTGAATAATGAAGTACTTCCGGTATATTTTTTTTGGACACCTACATCATATATGTATTAAAATCAAATTTACTTATGCGACAAATAGCTCAGTGGATTATGTGTCCAATACTGTACTAGGAAGTTCCTATGATGGGCGGTTTAAATCCCAATAGGGGTGTCTTTTTTTATATATGAAACTTATATAATAATTTAATGCATGTCAACTGTTATGTTACACTCAGAAAGGGAAACCCACCTATTTAAAATTTCTTTTAGTTCCTAACACATTCTATAGTTTACCCGGCACCGATAAGCAAATCACTGCTAAGTTATAATACTTACTAATATCTATTCAGTACCATCGCGTAAGCTCTAAACCGCAATCACAATCACTGTTCACCGTGAATTAAAAATAGCAATCACCAATCACGGCGTGATCGAAAAATTACGGTATCACCCATCACTGATTGTTATGATTGGAGTTCCAGTAAAATTTTTCAACACTAACTTGTTTATTAGCAAAACCAATAAGTGCTTATTTTAAAATGGTGCCAAATTGCATTAACTTTTAAATCGGTTTAACAATTTTATGCACGGTTGAAAATGGTAGTGGAAACAGATTTTTTAATGATTTCTATGACGAGAAAGATTTTATGACAATATTAGGACATTTTGCGTATTTTATGACATTTTAGGGTTTGATGACCAGTATGACCACCGTACTTCTGACCAGAAAATCTGATGAGGATGTCATTTCCACGTATAAAAGGTACACTTGGTAGAACTTGATAACTCCAACAGTTTTCGAGGAAGGTGCCATTAAATATTTCAATAATTTTTTGAAAGACAAATTCAAATTTAATGAAACAAAGTGTATTTATTGAAAAGTGTGCTTTGGTTACGTTTTAGTTCTGTCATTCTGAGCTAATTTCTTTAACTTGTTTATTTACAATGCCTAGACATAATAATTTTTCAAATAGGGCAATGAGGGATATGATATGTGTTTACGCACAAAATAATTTTAGCAGACGTGACTCATTGCAATATCCAAATAGAATACAGCCAGGCCATAAGATTTTCAAAGATCTGTTTCGCCGTTTGGGGGAAATGGGTTCGTTTCGCCATAAAAACGATTTAGGATGACCGAAACGAATTACTCCAGATCAAGAAGTAGAAATTTTAGTTCCTGTGGATGAAGATCCTCAAGTCAGTTCAAATCGTTTTGCAGAGGCAACAGGGCTGAGCAAACAATCTGTCCTAAGAGTCTTACGTAAAGAACACTTCTACGCATATCATCTCACTCCTGTATAAAACTTATTTCGAAGGGATCTTCCACAAAGGCTACAATTTTGTCAATTTATTCTAAATAAAAACAAGGACTGAAATTTTGTTAAGAATACTTTATTTACCAACGAAGCAACTTTTACTCGCCGAGGCATTTTTAACTTGAGAAATACCCATTACTGGGAAGTAGAAAATCCTCATGCCAAAGAAAGGGCATTTTCAGCAAGAATTTAAAATTAACGTTTGATGTGGTATCATCGGCGATCAATTATTGGGACCATTTGTCCTTGCTTACATGCTTTCGTGCTAAACATACGGAACAGAATGTGGTTCATGCAGGATGGAGCTCCCCCTCATTTTTCCATAGAAGTCAGGAATTCGGTGTTTTCACAAATTTTAAAATCTTTTGATTGGGAAGATAATACTTAGTTATAGTTAAAAACGCTTGAAAATACGCTACGAATCAATTAAATGTCCTTAAATAAGCATTTTGAAATTTGAATTGAAATTTAACTTCCAAAACACTACGTCACGTTAGCTCCCGCCCTGATGACGTCATCAATCAGCAAACTCCTTTGATTTTGTTATAAATGAATGTTATTTTACAAAGTCTTAATGTTTTATAATGGAAGAACAAGTTTTGTTTTGTGCCAGGATGCAACAATACATCCAAGAATGCACCTTGGAAAGTTTTTGTGACTACCAGAACAAACAAGCCGAGACGTGATCCACCTACAACAGCATCAGTATTTTACTACTGTGAAAATAATTTTAAAGTGAGTTATTTCCTTATTTAAAACTGCAAAATAATCTTTACTTCGTACACTTTATGTTTTGGACATATTCGGCATTTAATTGTGCATATAGAGCCTTCACGTTTTAATTCCACAACCAATAGCACTGTCTCCGTAACTCTCTCTTGAAGCTCTGAAATTATTAAATAAAGGCAAAAAATGTCCTATTTAACAAAGGTACCTACTTAAACTTGGTGCGCAAAAAGTTTACCGTTTACATAATTATATACAATATACATATTATAGGAATTAACTTACTGCCTTAAAATGATTGAACATGAATGCAAATGATATTAAATAGGTATAGGAACTTACATTGCAGCTTTAGATCGTCTCACCTAGGCTATGTTGAAACAGCCGTCAAAAATTCTGCAATCATGAATACGTCCACAGCTGGTAAATATCCAGAAGTAGCTTTTACAAATCCCGTATTAGTCATTTCTTTATATAATCGCATGTAAAACGTAAATAATGATGTATTTACAAGTTATTTAGATACCATCTTCGCCATTAATCAAAGCTATGACGTCACACCAATCACAGGGCGTTCTGCCTGCCCCTTTTATTATTCAAATTCTACGTTTTTTATTTGTTGAAATTTTAATCTAGTACATGATGAAATGAGGTTTAAGTGTTGGGATGTGCTTTAATATAGTAAGTAGTTCATTGTAATGATATCAAAAAAGCAAATTTGCATATAGTGAAAATACCTAATTATCTCGATAGGACTTTCCCACGCAGATGGATCGGTCGAGGAAGTGAGTTTGCTTGGCCACCAAGGAATCCTGATTATAATCCTTTGGATTATTATTTGTAGGGACATATGAAGTTCTTAGTCTATGCGAATACTATCAACTCAAAGAGAAGAACGTGGGACAAAATACAAAATGCAGCGAATTTTATTAGAGGACAGGATAATGTATTTTTCAATGTAAGAAAATCTTTTATGAATAGAATTAGGAAAGGCATAGAAGTATGTGGGGACCATATTGAACATTTACTCTAAGTAACAGTAATGGGGTTTTTGCATGGGGGGAAGTTTATGTCATTAAGTCAACTTTTACATTATTTTTTGGTCTTTTAATAAGATTAGATAATTATTTTAGACAATCTTTCGATTTATATATTTTTCTCAATACCATGAAAATAATCCATTAGTTCATAAGAAAGTGAGAAAGAATTTTATGCTGTTATTATGATTTTGTTTTCCCTTACGTTTTGTCCTTTTTTCAATAAATACACTTTGTTTCATTAAATTTGAATTCGTCTTTCAAAAAATTATTGAAATGTTTAACGGCGCTTTCCTCAAAAACGGTTGGAGTTATCAAGTTCTACCAAGTGAACCTTTTATACATGGAAATGACCCCCTCATCAGATTTTCTGGTCAAAAGTACAACGTTTCGTCACAAAAAAAATATGAAAAAATTCATCATCAGGTACAGGTCTTGCGGCGCCCTCTATGACCCAACGTGATGTAATACATAAATTATTGTTTCTCTAGCAAATTTGGCAAAGATCAGTCAAGAGGATGTTGAGTTATTGCAAAAAAACGAAAAAATACTTTGAACTTTGACACCTGTATCTTTTTCCACAGCGACATTTTACTAAAGTATATTTGGTTATATCCTCATACATTGACTCAAAGAATCTAGCCCTGAACTATGGCCCATTATTAATGGTCCACCCTGTATAAGCCGGACGGAGATTTACTAGCCTTGGCCTAAAAAAAACATGTCTCACGCCGGCCCAATAATAAAAATCACTTCTTGGGGTGGCGTAGTAGCAACGTAATGCCGCAAACTAAATCTTAATAGTCTGTTGACTGACGGCTTTTTTTTTGTACAGCCGCATGCAATGTGTTACTAATGAGATTTGCGTTGAATAATCAAAAAGGAGAAAATTTTGGAAATTTAATTTTAACTAGGATTACAATATAATAAGTCCTTGTCTTAAGTTTGCTAGTGTACATTATGAAATCAATTCTGAATTTTGCCGGCTTGTTTTTAAGAATTATGTAAAATAAGAATGAGGATATTTAACGCACTATTTGACCTTGGTAACGCACCCTTAACATTCTCAAAGAACTATTCCCTGGAGCGCCCCAGCTATGAAATTTAAATCTATTGCCTGGCACCATTTGCTGAATTCCACTAAAATCAACATTACAAATTAAAGTGCCATACAGGCCTATACATAATATATATGCCATTCTCTGTGCCTTCACAACGGCAAAAAAAACAGACAAGGGGATAACAAACACTGAGACAACTGAATTTTAGCAACCACATACTAGAATTTGCGAAATAACATCCGTTTCCAATAAAAACAATGCAACTTTGAACAGTAATCTAAGATTAGAGAATTTCTACTTACAGTTTGAATTCAGGCTGAACTTTGAAACTATCGCAGTGACTAATGGTGACGCTTGGCTCAGGCAGAGAATCTGGATTAACGGGCACCTGGACACCTCTTTCCCACTCCTGCTTCCACTGGTCCACGATGACCCAATACTCGTCCGATGCCAGCGGCTCCGAATCGGGCAGCTTCATAGCACTGATCAGATCCTTCCGGAACAACTCGGCAGGTGCTTCTGTGGTTGTGCGGTTGTAAATACTCTTCAGGTCATTAGATCTTGGTTGCCATGCTCCTGCAGCCAGGGAGGCCGCTTCCTCTTCCTCGGCCGCCGTCCGCTATTGGCAAAAAGAGAGACAATTAATGTCTGGCACGATGCAAGTCCAAGAACACACTTAAATCAACAGTACACATTCAAATAACTATTTATGACTAGTGACAGTTTGTAGACAGATAAACCAATTTTTTCTGCAACAACCTTGATTTTTATCCGTCAGACCAAAAACCACAATAATTGATAAAATACATAAACACTGAGATAAAGTGCTATTTGAAAAGTTGTATTTACTGATTTTTATCTCATTTTAATTTAACACAGTTAAAAATATACCTTTCTGCAATGTGATGAAGATAAAGACTAATCTTAATATTTAATTCATCTGCCATATCTGCATTGGTTTGTTGTGAAAGCCCGGCAGTTTTTATCAAGTTATTTTCAAAGCTAATTGATTTTTTTTGCATTTTTTATTTTTATTTGCATGATTAATATTAAATTGTTTAGATTATTTAAATGCATTTGTTTAAAAATTATTTATAGCATTATAACTATGCACTCTAATCGCGGGAACAAATTATTTAAAGGAACATCTGCAAAAGGCTGCTTTTATCTCCATTGATATAAATCATTAATATTTGTAAATCTTAATCTACAAAACCTGATATAAATATAGCACAGCAATTGAAAATTGTTAGTGAAAATAATGTCCTAAAACTTGCAACATACTACGTCTTCAATCGGAAAAAGCAAACAAAAATCTGATTGCAGTAAGCCTCCGGCAGAGATTAATCCTATAGAAAGGATCACGGCGCAGAGCTGTCGTACATCAGCAACCGCAGACTAGTTTCAAGCTTGTTACCTCTTATCAGTACGGCATAGGTGAACACACGACAATCCTACACCGTTCTCCAATCTATCAAATTACAAATGATAACGTCCGTAATTTGCGAATGGCTCCATCTGGTGGTGACTTATTGCAGTCTAAGTCGGCCAAGTACTCGGACTAGAATAGGTTTTTGGCAAACAAAGGGACTTTCCGTTCCTGAATGGGGTGGGAAACTTTTCCGGTATCTATTCCGAACCCTATCGAGAGTGGACATATCAAATACTATTTCTTTATAAATTATTTCTATTATTCAGTATTTTTTAATCTAAGTTGCGTGTACTATAGATTACCATATTCATCAAGTATAAAATTAATAAAAACTATTTTAAAATGTTCGTTATAGCATTAACTATTTGTAACTATAAATGAATACTGTATATTGGAAACTCCACATCTTCAGAGGTGCATTACAAGCCTATGAAACTAACAATTAGTGCTAATGCACTTTTAATAATGTACGTCAAGAGTAATCTTGTAGGAGTACATCTGTAATTTGATGATATGCATACACCAACCATGAAAACAAACCACCAAAAGTTTGGCGCATGAGTAGAAGGTTCGCGGTACGCTAAGTTTTAGCCTAATTTTACTCCAGAGGAAATATAGAAGGCTAGCAGTATTGGTTCTAATAAATGTATGATTAAACCTTAACCGCACTTTCATTTACTTGACTAGTGCTATGTCAAATTGCCTTGGTGACCTAGATTAAATTTTCTAAATTGTTTTCTATCTCCCCACATTAAAATACTGGACAAAAGGTAAATAGAAATCTACTTTACCACCCTAATATAAAATCTATATAGAAATAACCAAGAGAGGAGGCAATATTACAAATTATTAGCGAGAAATGTGATTCTTGACATATTTTTCCACAAATATCCATAGAAAACTTGTTACACAGCAATATTACATTGTTCGGTAATTCAAATAAGTGGCAGAAGAGGCTATCGAGACTAAACACATTATTTTTGTACTTTAGAACCTCTTTCATTCATAGAAATAACATTCACTGCATTCACCGCAAGAAAAGTTTTGTTACGACTCCAAACGAATGCTTTGGCATCACATTAACATACCATATTGAAGGAAAACACCAAGTCACCCTTCCAAGCACCTATCACCACCAATTATTCATATGTCAACACAATGATAATTTAAATATGATTAGGTATGTCTTGGATTTAGTTTACAACCAGTCGGTGGCCAATATAAATACAATTTTAATTCATGTTTATAAGTTAAACCTGTATTTACTTTCATTTTATATCAATTCTAGCAGGTTATCATTTGCAAATTATACTCATTATGGTGTAAATACTTGTAATTAACACTTACAGAATACTGATTTTAATTAACAAAAATATTTGAGTAGATAATGAGTTATTGAATACTTTATAGCTTTTCCAAAATAAGCTTACCTAAATGTTGCATAGTCAAAACCTTGCCGTACATTATTCTGTCAATGGAAAATCATAACCTACCATAACCACCCTCAGGTCAAGTGTATTGGATATTATGAAACATTTTGAAAGGAGCATATTAGGTATGAGCCACTTTCATTTGTACATATGAACATTTGTTTTTGGTCCCATTATAGCACTAATTTACACAGTAACAATATAGGCCATAAACTAAATAAATACCATCATGCAAGGTACGACATTACTGGTCTTGTAAACAAGAATCTTGCTAATACTAGAAAAGGTCATACTTACTTTACGCCTTTTAACAGGAACTGAGCCATCTTCAAAACGGTTAGGCCTCTTCACTCTCTGTGACATCGCACTTATGTTGTGCAGGTAGGTCGATTCCTCTGCACGACCTAAAAATAATGGTAGAGTTACGTATGTATCTAACAATAGCAGTTTTATGATCAATTCATTATATTGACTAGAAATTATCACTAAGGCAGACATTTAACTTGATTTTCACAAATAATGGGCCTATCATACTTACTACATAGTTATCCAGTTCTCAAACATCAAGAACGTACATATAATTACGTCTGCAACAACAAAATAGCAACTATTAGCATGTTATTTCATTCTGAGGCAAAATAAAATTTGCAGTGATGCCTATTCATTTACGACATTGCTTGTGGAGTATACTTTCAAAGCTATTATAATGCTGCAACAATTAAAATTAAAAAAATAAAGGATCTGTATATAGCCTTTGGCAATCTCTAAGCGAGTTGAAGGGGAGTGTTTCTGCCTTCCCCAATTCGATGAATGCGTCGTTCAACATACAAGGAAATTATATTTCATGCGTAAGTAACGATAGCATAAATAATACAGGTGATAATCTTGCAAAAATTAATGACAAACAGCAGAGGTGTCTCCCATGTCTACATTGTAAACATTTCACTATATAGCTATCACTTGCACGCACATAATTTTACACATTTTCAACAAAAACTTCTATAAAAAATATCCAGTTCGTTACCATTTCTTTAAAGTTTCTCATGCTTTCGATTGATTTTTCAAAGGATTTTGATTAAATCGACTCCATTAGACTCCATTTGGTAAGCCTAAACTAACAACATTGACAATATAGGGGGCAGCACTGTCAGTAGTCGACACAGCAAAGACGAACTAGCTAACTATCTATCTGTCTCTCTTTTCCATTTTCCATTTTTCACATTATTCTTAGAAAATAATCGATAGAATTCATCAAGAGTGTTAGGTAAAATGTCTGATAATTTAGTTTTTCAACAAAGTGCTCGTCTTTTAAGCTTGAAATAATTTTTCGTGAATGAAAGTAAAAAAATATCTATATATCCGTCTCTTTTCTGCTTTTACCATGTCCTCATTATACATTTCTAGTTGTCTAAACGGGTTAATCGCATATTCAGGTGAAAATTATGGTGTAATATTTTTTAAAAGATTGGGGAGTTTATATCTTACTGAAATGAATGCGAAACACCTATCCTGGTTGTTCCAGCTTGCACAATAACTAGAAATTAATATTTGGCGCCATCATGACTAAAAAAATAACTGGTCTGTAAGGGTCACGTGACTTCAATGCGGAATAACATTTTTTGGCGGGGATAAAATTGTTGCAAATTTTTCGGAAGCGATTTGGATTCATTTCATAATTTTGAATTTACTTCGTTATTTTCCTTGTGCCATTTGATAACAATAAGCGTATCGGGCAGTTTCATCATAATCGATATTCATTCATATTCACTACTCGTTACGCCCACTCATGTATGTAAAATATAAAATAGGTGTTTCGGTCTCGTAAAAAATCATTAAAAGATTAATTCGAAAGGTGATTTTGTTCTGGTACACGCACAACAAATAATTAAGTTTTCTTCGTTCTATATCCCTCATTTCACATCTTAGACCTTGGTTCAAGCATAAAAATATGACATAGTTTCCACCATGACAAAACAGCACATCGATAGGAAATTTATTTCGATTTTCTCGACTGGAATGCAAAAAGTGAGTTCATTTGGCAGGCATTTCTTTCTAATGTAAAGAAAAGACAAAGACGGCATAATAATATTTGATCAGAGTAGCCAACATTCTAATTTCACCGACTAGTTTCTATCACCCCAAGGTTGGTAATTATATTCTAGATATACATTGATAATAAGGTTGTCTCATTCCTGCCACAAACGCCAACAAGAACATCATCATCCAATGAGAAACTGCTGTATAGAAGGCAGGATTGGATCCAAAACATTTGTAAAAATATATTTACTGTTTGGGAGTTACGAAGAAAAAAAGATACATCAGCTTTAATAAAATATTTTTAGTTGTATTGATTTGATGTACCTTGTTAATCAGAAAGAATTAAATGAACGTTAATTCTGTATTCAAATTAAAAGTTCTAGGGAGTATTAAATAAATAATTCAAATTTCAAAGAAAATCTAATAAATTAAAGATATCAAAGGCAATTTACAGACAACGTAATAACTCAAATTATAATCTTCTTATCGGAAACCTTAACTTGTTTGCCGCTTTTTGATAATATAATATTGTCCGTTTGTGTTCGATACTGGTACCTAAATAGTGTAATTTGTTTGGTATAATACGTTAATTTCTTTGGGATATTGTATTGATACCTGAAAATTTAATCTGTTATTCACAGTGCTTGACAATATGGTACCTAATCTCTTTATGGTGTAATACTCAGAAATTTAATTTGTATATTGACTGTCTATATAGCCTAGCAACTATGATGCTACAATTGGAAAAAGAAAAATATTGTGATGTTTAACGAATTAATTTTCTGTTTGTTATTTGTTTTAAATGAATATGTTGAAAAGTAATTCTTTTGCCATGAATCTAATACAGCCCAGGGTCCCGAATGTTGTGGGTCCCAGGACGCTGATAACAAACTCAAAAACCGAAAGTGATTATGACTGAAAGTGGGCGCTAGCGATCGCACATCTCGTCTACACCCGATATATATAAATTCTTTGGATATAAATAGCAACATTTTTGTTTTCCCCCGCTGGCGCTGTCCGCATCGAAAGCTTCGTTTTATTGACTTTTGTTCTTATTTTCATTTTCTTTTGTTTTTTCGAATAAAAAATTATATTTGTACATCTTTTATTTTTCTTTGCCTAACACCTGACCTGATTTTAAAAATGGGATCCTTTGAGTTGGGAGTGGCCCCAAAGAGTTGGGGGGAGTTGAGACTACGTTTTTTGATTGATAGAGGGCGCTAGCAGTCTAGTTAAAGATTCCGACAAGCTAGTGAGGACGAATTATGGCTCTCAGGGTCGATTTTTATAGATATGGCATGAGACTCCAATTGTAGGATGGTGTTGCTTATGACGTCAGAGTTATCGAGACTTCTATAGTGGCTTTTACGATGGCAGGAGAGCCCAGACTGACTAATTACAGCGCCAGCTTCCCGAGATGTTGACTATTTTTATTATGGGTGCTAATACCCGTAGTTGCAATTAGGTTAAGTAAACAAAAGACGAGAATCTATAAAAGAATAACTAAAAGCAACTCGAACGGCGTTCGTACTGTCAAAAATGGTATTTGTTTAATTATTTAAGCCCTAACTTGCACCGATGAAACGTTTATAAGTCGCGACTGTCGCTGTACGCTGTTCGTACTCTTCTCCACATCAACAGAGCCTTGAATCGTGCGCTGGCGGCAGACAAAGCGTCGTATTGAGGCTTGGTTCATCGAGTAGACACTGGTAGGCTGGACTGGTTGCTTCTTGTTGATCTGTTGTTTTACTGAACTGATATTGTAGAGACGAGAACTGTTGAAGAACAGAAACCTTGCTGCATATAATTAGACATCGGGTCTAAGGCCCCTGGCGTGTCTTGATGCTGTGATTGATGTATATATGAAAAAGCAACTATGTGAAAGATAATTTGTGTAGATTAATTTCGTATTTGACTATAACAAGTATAAGGAATCAAAATCAATATATTTGAAAATGTGCTCCTTTAAAAAAAGAGCCTGTTTGATATAATTAAACATAACAATACTTACATGAAAAACAATATTAAATCTGGATACCACGCCCTTAATACTTCTTCCACAGGTGTTATTAACAAACTTGCAGTGCAGGAAGGTGTCTGCGTGATCCCAGCGTGCGATACGCGCAGTCGTCTCGATCGAACCCCCACCATTTACATTCCTTTGTATAGTCGAGGCAAGAATTCAAGCGATGCACGTCACAGATCGATTCTTTAAATAAGACAATACTGCTAAGAATCATGAAGCCCCATTAAACTGTACCTATTTCTGAAAAAAGCTATAATAACTGGGTGTCAAGAATTAATCTTTTTAACGTAATTAATGTTTAAAAATTATGTTAGTATTAAAATTTCTTTAATGAGATCATTCGTGACGTGTATCGCTTGAATTCTTGCCTCGACTTTTTTTTATCGTTGTGTATTAATTCAAACTGTTAGCACCTGTGAATATGAAATGTCTAGATATAAATTCGCCTGTGTAGTACTTGGCTGCCATATACGTTAAAAATCCTGCTATTAAATACCGATTAAAATAAAAAAGTTGATTGGCAATGTAGCGTTTGTGATTGGTCGATGCATGTGTCGTTCAGTTGTCCCTTTGCGATTGGTGGATGTATATGTGCGTCCAAGTTACAGTTCTCGGCCATCTCTATTCAATAGGCAATGTGAGATTATATGTCATGCCTTGTCCTCGCAGATCGTTAAACTATCTTTAAATCATGGTAACACAGTTAATTTCATGCCTACAATAAGAAATTATGCACATGTTGCAAAATCTGACAACTTTACGTGGTAGGTTTTTAAAATAACATTTAATAGTTAAAGTACCTATTTAAATAACAATGGTTTTAAATTAAATTTATCGGAATTCCGTCTGAAAGGGTCCTAAATCATAGATAAAATTACTAAATATATGGGTTTGTCTTTACTACTTCTAATTATTTCTTATCTAGTTATCTATGATTGTTAACATTCTGTGATTAGTTTACACAACCAGTTATCTGCAGTTAGTCTGGAGCCTTCTTTCACTGTGAACGATTTGTGGATCTAAACGGGCACAAATAATCTAATCCAGTTCTGGTGAATGAAGTTCTATGATATCTGAGAGGCGGGGATATGGTCTGAGGGATATGCAGCATGAGCAAACCTGTTCTGAGTGTTCTGTCAATTTACTTCTGATCACCGACTTGTGTAAAAAGTAAACACAAACCTCATAACCTAGAAATAGACTTTATGAAATAAAGCATCTTTTGAATTTTAATTTATTTAGACAAGCCCAAATATGGAGCCGGTAAGAATTTACTGTAATTCTAATAGGATTCTTTTAATTTCATTGTATATTTTAGTTAAAAACAAAAATTGACCAAGCTTGCAGAACTGCAGAAGAATTTACAAAACTTTATTATGAAACAATCGACAAGAGGCGTCACGTAAGATGGGTAGTGTTAATAGGCGTACCAAATGCTTAACTCTTTGTTTTAGTTAATGTCACGATTATATTTGGAGACGGGATTGTTAGCGTGGAATGGTAATGGAGTCACCGGAAATGAAAATATACAAAAATTCGTCATTGATTTGCCTCCTACAGATCACAATATAACTACACTGGACGCCCAGCCAATATTAGGTAAGACGGAATGGACACGCGAAATTTTATTGTTCTCCCTGTCAATGTTTTTTAACCCCTCTAGTCTGGATCTAGATTTGACTGAGAGAAAGATGGTGCCCCAGAGCGGCTGAATAGATTGATTTATTTCAGGTGTGGAGTAGGGGGAGGGGCGTGATTTTTTCTAAATTATAGTATTAAGTGTTCATGGATGAAAACAACTTTGAGATTAAATTATAGGTTCAGTAACTTCAGTAACATATAATACACACAATATAACTAGTTAAACGTGATGAGCAAGTTAGGATTAGTTTTTTGGAAAAGCAAAACAAAGACTGTCAGCTGATTTGGAGTACATGTGCAAAATAGAGATGTGAAAAAGACCATTCATTCGTACATGAAGATCCTGGGACCGTCAGTAGCAACCGAATGTACCGCCATATTCTCACATAATAAAATGAATAATTTGAATAATTGAATCAAGTCATTTTAAACTTGTGTGGAAATATTTTCCGGTTCTTGCCTTCTATGAAATTAGAAACGTATAATCGAGCACATATTTATTGGCCACTCAAAAAACGCAACAAAAACCTTACTACCTTTTTAAAATACCGTTAACTAGTCGCAATAGTAAGTGCGCCCAGGCACACACTTGAAATATTTAGATCAGCAACTCAGTAGTTCAATATTAACAGCGGGTTGTGGTCTATATTATTAATATATACTGCCATGTACACACAAATTCGTAGTTTCACGTTATTTCGAGGGACTGCTTAACAAAGTAAGCCTCTTCTTCTCAAGAAGACTAGGGATCTTTTACTTGCCTAACATTTAATAGACAAGGGACTGACAGGTTTACATCCCCTCCAAGGGATTGTATTTTTTGGGAGGTCACTCTATGTTCAACCTCAGTATAGGGTTGAAACTATTAGGGTTATTTTTTTTGTTATTTCAACTTTATTAGTCCAATATTATAAATAAATAATAATAATAATAAATAAATAAACACCACAGAAATTAGACAACCCCCAATTCCAGAAACCAGGGCTTGTGCGGAAGGGGGTTACACATTGAAAAAATGCTGACATACAACCATTTCCTCCAACAGTGCCGAGCCAGGATTCGAACCCGGTGGTGCGATGTCCGTGTGATTCATCGCGATTGCCACCTTGCGTCTTAACCCACTCGGCTATCGACCAGACTTATCAAACTATATAAAATGTATAAAAAGTTTTTATCGCAATTTTTGCAAAAGAAAGTGTCAGGCGTAGGAGGTAGAAACCCTCGTGATATGAATTTTAGCCGATTTCGTGGAAAACATTGTTGTAAAATGGGGGCTGCAATCCCCCGGGGTGAGTGCACTAATTTTCCAAGTTATGCATTTCATATGTTGCGAAAACTTAACATAATGCAAAAGGTTTCAAATTTTTACATTGAAGTAGTAACGACTAAGACCTAAATGCATTCATTTCCTCTACTAGAACAAGTCAGCTATATACAATTCCTAGCCGTACATATAAACGGTGCTCTAAGCTAGGAAACTCATTAAAACATAATATTTTTAGTCGCAAACTCCTCTATAAAATCCTTATTTTACTATAAGGAACGTAACCAGACTGCAACCAACAGCTACTCTCCGGGCTATGAGCCCCGCCGAGCGCTGAATTACAAGTTACAAGCCTGGCGCGTTAAGTGTAATAATTGCATGTTACCATCAAAACAGCACGCGTTTTAGCTGTTTTAATATTAAGTGATGGTTGCACTTCATAAGAGCTACATTTTCCCTTAGTTTCATTAAAATTTATTCATTATTACCAAAAGAACAATACTTTGTTTAAAAATGTCGAATTTTTTAGTATTTCATTTCTTTTTTTAAATGATAAATTGAAATGAATTCTAGTTTATGTACATCTATTGTGAAAGTCCTAACTAGCATTTTTCAATTTGTTGGTTCCCATAGGACTTACGGATCTCTAGGTATTTAAGAAAACTGATGAAAAACACACTCAAAAAAATTCAATTGTCTAAATAGGCAATACGCCGACTACGCTGAAACTGCAAACTGTAAACTTACCTTGACCCCTTAACACGTTGAAACCAAAAAATTCACATTAAAATCTTAATTCGACTCTACTATTAAAATGTAGGTAGGTATTCATAATCTATCATGGTGGAGATGGTTAAAAAAGGGACGCAAAATTAATTTTTTATATATCCTAATAGCAATTTCATGGAAAAATGCCTATAGGTCTTTTTTAATGCGTAAAATATGATTTAAAAAAAGAACCGTATTTAAGAAAAACTGTATTGTACCTGTCAACTTTTATCGAAAATCGACAAAACAAGGATTAAATTAAAGGAAATAGATCGTTCAGTTCATTTTTCCTTGAAATCCTAATTTTTTTGAGATACTAGCAAGTGATTTATTTGTCCCCACCTTTTTTAAACTATCTTCCTTAGTGAATTTTGTTTATATCCTCTTTAATTGCCGCGAAAATATTACGTGTTGCAGTTTTTCGCTGAAACCGTAATTGTTCTGGACTATTGCATTTATTATAGTACCTAAAATATTAACTTTTGAATAAAAATTTTTCATTGAATTTTTTTTACATACTAATGAAATATTTTTATATGAGAGAATTGACTTTTCCATGTGGTTTAACTGAGGGTTTAACAACGTTTCTATTTTTTACATGTTTTTATAATACACTTTTCAGACTCCCGTCGAAAAAGGTGTTTTTTAAATCAGTCTCTATATTTGTATATCAAAAGATGCATTAATTGTCTGTAAAAGATATGATATAATTTTTGAAAATTCGTCTGAAAATCTATTTAAATATTGTATGTTGTGTCCGCTGGTATAATAGTTGCACATTAAAAAGAATTTGTTTTATTCATCATTTCTTCATCACCTTTGCTAAATTTGTTAGCACAAAATTCGCAGTCGAATTTTTTTTCAACGCAATGAGCCAAATAATCTGCCTAATAAATCTGCCACATCTATAAGCGAATTTTTTTCCTCTCGACTACAATTTTTTTACAGGAAATTTAAAGAAACTAATGTCTGTAAACTTCTTGCCTTTTAAAACAGTTGTTGATTCGAGGTAGTACTCATTTTTATTATTAAATGTTAAAGCAAGCTATTAAAGACCACACAAAATGGTTTTATTATCAAAGGCGATGACATTCATTCAAGAGTAGAGTCAGCGTAGCTGAAAAGAGTATACTACAATCCCTAAGCGTAAAGGCATGCGACATGCACTTCGCGAGTACCATCAACTCACTGAGAAATCTGAGACCAAGACGCCGGCAGCGCCATACTATATGTGAAACCTAGCGCTGGCTTGTTTATCTGAGAGTGTTGTGAATACACAAGCTAATATAAAGCAATGGTTTCTTGCAAACAAATTGACAAGACAGGACAAGACCTAAATACAAACTTTTACTCTGCCGTGACAACAACATCAATTATACAATACACTTTATTGATTTTGCAACCTTTAGACTTTTTGGGACTATCCCAGATTCAATAGAGCAGCTACCCAAGATGGGTTATTGGTTTTAATAGATATTTACTAAATTCGTTTATGATGTTACTTGGCATATATCATTGGGTCCTTCAGATAATTTTTTAATTTAGTAAAAATTTTGTCCATTTCCTCCTCTGAAAAGGGAAGTACTACCATAGAATGTGGGTTACTGTCCATGGCATGATAATGTGGTAAAATTCCTCGGCGTGTCCATTGACCCCAAGCTAACCTGGGAAGAACACATAGTAAATTTATCAATAGCCTTGTCAAAAGAAATCTTTTTACTAAGAAATCTAGTATCCACTGTTTCAAAGCAGGTTCTTATAACAGCCTACTATGCGGTTTTAATTGGGGGCATTCATCTCAGTACAAAAATCTGTGGTCTTCAAAGAAAGTGTATCAGAGTCCTTGCTGGTCTAAATTATAGAGACGATTGCCACCAATATTTTAAGACCTTCAACATCTTTACGATGCCCTCTGTATATATACTAGAGTGTCTGCTGTATATCAGACGTAACTTGCATGCTTTTGATGAACAGGGCGAGATGCACTCACATCACACAAGAACCGGGCACAATATAAAACAAAACTTTCTTCGACTCACAAAATCTAGAGACGGCACAAGTTATTATTGCATTAAATTTTATAAATTACCTAACAGAATAAAGTCCCTTGAACCAAACAAATTAAGGTAATTACGACCCCCTTTATCCCGTAAGGCTCTAGAAGAGCCTTGTGTGGGAGGGGGCGACACATTTAAATACAAGGGACACACACCCAATATCCGTGTATAGTGGAAAAAAACCCTCTCACAGTATTTTCCACTGCCACGACCGGGGATCGAACCCGGAACTTTTAGGTGAGAGGCAAGTGCGCTCACCTGTCGACCACCAGTCATACAATGATTATTAATACGAGATTGGCACTGGAAGTTCTTAAATATTCCTTTCAGCCAAGAAATTCAATAAAATCTATAGCACAGTTTTAGCATCATATTTTAGTCTTTATGAACAAGGTAATAAGGCTCAAATTCCAATGTTATTCGATGGGATCAAAATTTCTGTGACAGTAGTATGTTTGGTTGCATAAGTTGTGACGTCACAGCCAATTGAGTCCATCATAATCCTGAATATAATACTAGGAAACAGAACAATTCATTGAATCCCAAGTCACTGCTTACTATTATATGAAAAAAGCCCCACATACACCGATGTAGCTATACAATAAGTTTCTAAAATGAATAATATAGATGACTTTATACAACATTCGCTCGAACTTTAAGACTAGAAAAGGAATATATTTGGTTGTTTAATAATCCTCAAAAAAATAATACAAATAAGTGTTTCGTACTTGGTAAATAACTTTTCCGCAAAGATAAAACAGAAACATAATATGTGACCAGATTGATAATAATTTTACACAGTTAAAAGTATCATTGAAAGTGATCAAGATGGCGTAAATTTTAATATCAACGATATTTTATATGCAAAAAATGGACTCAATTAGCTGTGACATCATAACTTATGCAACGAAATATACTACTGTCAGAAATTTTGATCCCGTCGAATAACATTGGAATTTAAGCCTTATTACCTTCTTCATAAAGACTATAAATATGATGCTAAAATATTGCAATGCATTTTATTGAATTTCTCGGTTGAAAGAAATATTTAAGAACTTCCAGTGCCAATCTCATATACACAATTACACAAGATATGTTAAAATATATGTATTTATATAAGATTTAATAAACCTTTCATTTTATTTTAATAATGCCAAATATAAAACAGCAACAGTTTCCTCCAATGGAAATGAAGAATGTGAAAATTTAAATTATGTGGTCGGAAAGCAATGCAATTGCAGCTAACTCTTGTTTGATTTCACATTTACAGTTCAAAACTTAATATTTCTTACTCTAATCAAATTTTGTATTCTTTTTAAGTTGTTTGAACTATGCCCAAGCAACATTTCACTGACTACTTTTCTACTAATTCCAATGTCAAAATTAGTGCAAATAGTAGTCGGATGGTAACTTAGATCTTCTAATCATGAATTGACCTCGGAACAACGTTCCTTGGACCTCTCAAACCTACCTACGACGTAATAAAACAATTGCAACGATGATAAGTCAGTTTCCGACGTTGCAGCAACCCATATTTTATTGAACCGATTTTATTAAATTAAAATATCTATATTTAGATATGAGTTGGCACGACATTTTGCACACATCACACACTGACGGGAACCCCAATGTTGGCTCGACATTGGAATGTTTCTTGGGTGGGTTTACATTTTGTTCCTGAATGTGATCATACTAAAAGAAAGTTATATTTTACTTTATTATAGTTTTTTATATATATATATACATTTATTTAACGTTGGCCTATTTCCGTTATTGAGGCCTAACACCAACGCCAAGAGACCGGCGGCTTTACATCCCCTGCGAAGGATGGTATATCCCCTATACAACCCTCGCCTAAGGTTGTATAGCTTACACTGATATACAAGCCGCTGGAAGATGTGTGAGGCGAGGATGCGGTCTTCATTGGAACGGTCACCCATCCAACTACAAACCACGCCTCACGTTGCTTTACATCACGTATCGAAGTATGTGCATAGTAAAGACGAACCTACGCTCGCCCCCTACTATAGAGTTTTCTATTAGTAAAATGTTGATTTACCATTAAGTGCAGAGCAGTACAAGTTATTACAATTTATGAAACAATTTCCTTTTTGCAGTACTACTCTGGTGCCGATTTTCATACAAAAAATTACGGTATTTTTACTATTTACATTAATTCTAAACAAGATTTATTATAGATTTATCATTTGGTGACAAAAATCATATCTAACAATGTTCAGTTACCGGCAAATATCACGCATGATATTGTAGAGTTCATCAGGGCAACAAACTTAAAAATATGACTTTATCATACTAAAATATTTTCTGTGGCTAAAGGACTTGTCCAGTGCCAAACTCTCTCTTCACATACACACATTTATTATAAACTGTGTACCTAGTTAATTTTATTTGTTCTATTTTCAGAAGAGGCGATAGGAAATCTAATAAGTTTTCCTTGATCTGTTCTTGCCAACTACACAGAACACAACTGACAGAAATAATTTACCAGCGATATTTAAACTGATTGTTGGAAAAATATTTGCATATTCACCTCCAGAAAGATGAATTCGCCTATACCTACCTCAACCTTATACATTTTGTCTTTCATACTTGCTTGAACTTCTCCACGTATAATATGCAGCTCATTATTGTACTGAATTTTTTAACATATACTAAAGTTGCAGAATTTTCTCCTTTCCGCATGATTTTAGCTTCTTTGCGAAGTCAAATATTGCATTCATACGTACAACTGTTTTTTTAGACATTTTAATTAGCTATACTTACATATACCAAATTACTAAACTAAAAATCAAAAAGTTTTCAGAGATATATCTGTTAGCTGTATGAGGTTACAAACTTTTTAAAGAACTGACAGAGCAAAATGTAAATTAACTTGGAAGTTAGCAGCAAACGTGAGGTGCAAATGCTAAGCTATGTTTTAACCCTCTTGATAATAGTCTTTATTAACTAGAGCATTAAGATTCAAGTTCCAGTGCATTCATTTTGTGCCATTAGTGTTGACAGTAGTATGTTGGGTTGCCTATTACACGATGTCACATTAATAAAGTCTATTTGTTTTTGCCCTAATATTTACGTGCGTATATGCGGATTCTTTTGAGTTTGATTTCTGATCAGTGGCGGCCCGTGGCTTTTAGCTCTGGGTGGGCAGGATGGGGGATAAAACCGAATAATAATGCATTTCTCCACAGAAATTTAGTGGATGTAAAAATCACGTAAAAAACATTGAATGATGCCTCTGCCATTTCAGATGCCTTGAATAACATTTTTATATTATCTATCCCTGTTGAATTTCACGGATTTTTACTATTTTTACTGAATAACATGCAAGGCCAGCAATAAAGTTTATTTTTTATTTCACTTCCAGAAACCTATCTGATACCCTGTGACGCAAAATTTTCTATTGGACGAATTTGAATTTACATTAATGAGATTTCCCTTAGTGAGGCGAGGTAGCTTTAATTTACTTACAAAAATTTTGTCGTCGTATGTTGGGGACGCAAAACGGTTTTCTAATAAAAAATGTATAATATCAGAATTATCGCTTACCGTTTGTCTTACGTCGGCCATGATAAATATTTTACTATTAATAATTTGTCAGTTGTCCATTCACTACATTTTCTGCTAAAGTGGACACTTACTATTTACTAAATGCCAACAAAGATCGCAGATTACAAATTAAAAAACATAAAATTGAGAGAATAAAACATTACACAAACCTAACCAAAAACCAAAATCTTCCAATTCTAAAACAGCAGCAACAATTTCCAACGTTTGAAATTCGCGAATACTGACTTGACTTGATTCTACACGCTCGAAAATGAAACGATTCTCGGCGAAACATTACGACACTCTAAAAGAAAAGAGAAGGGATGAGGGTGGCAGTGTCCACATCCCACCGAGCGCGAAGTCCCATATTTGAATATTATACATTTATTTCATTTACATATTATATTAACTTCACATTTAAAAGTGCTAAAATAAAATTGAACATTATTTTAGTACTTTTTGGATAATATAGAGGCATATGTGTTCTAATACATTATACCTTAAAATGCAAAGAAAAATAAAATTATAGTTATAGGTAACTTAACTATGACACCGCTGATATGTATTTTAACTTATTTTTGTTCCTATTTATCAAATTAGAAATTGCTATCATATTTGATATTCATAAGGGACTGATTAATCAATTTTAACACATTAGTTATTTTTTCTGTTTGATATCTTTTCAATTGTGAACATATTCTATTCAATATTCATATCGTTTATTACAAGTTTTGCTCAGGGATGGCATGCCCACTCAAGGTTGTAAATAGCCTAAGCATGCAAGACATACATCTCGTTTTGATATGCATTACAGGCGTAAGATTGAAGTGAATAACCAACATGCGCGTAGACGTATTATGATTTAATTCACGATTTCTGAGCGATACTTGCCCGCATTGGCTTGGCGCATGATACTTTCGACAGTATTACGCCCGGTTTCTAAACGGATTCATCATAAGTGTACCTATCTGAGGCATATTATTATGTAGTAAACATAATATTATAAATAAAACTAACTTTTTAATTTTATTATTACAATTAATTAACCGCAAAATTTTACTTGATAATTTAACTACAAAAATATATAAAAATATAAATATACCTTTATAACTAACGCTTGTAATTGGGTGGGCACTGCCTACCCTGCCATCCCTGACGGGCCGCCACTGTTTCTGATATTCCATTCTAAATGCTTTATTTTTAAATTAACTGTAATAATTGTAAATATATGAATATTAATAAGTGTTTTTTCTGTAATTTCTAATATAGTGTATCTCCAGATGGAGTACCGCACTCTTGTGAACTTTCTTGTTCCTTATTTGCTAAGAAAAGATCATTCTTTATAAGAAAATTTTGTTTGTTTTAGGAAGTTATAAACAGTTGTCAAACTTAAGATACAGCATATTCTAAAAATTATGAAGTTTGAAAACCTCTTTAAAAGAAACCATTTTATTCAACCAAGCACCTACATTTAAAATTTTTAGATTAGAAAAATGTGAACTAGTAGGAGGTCTACATGTAGAATAGTGTTCAACTTGGTTCAATATATATTTTTTTTAAAACAGGTTTTTCATTAAGTATGTTTTTTTTTTCAGATTCTGCTGTAAGTGGACAACTGACGTTTATGATCCAAGTGAGTGGATCAGTGAAATACCAAGATAAACCTCTAAAGACATTTCAGCAAAATTTCATAGTGACCGCCCAAGGCGACAAATGGAAAATCGTTAGCGATTGCTTCAGAATACAAGAACCATTAAATAAATAAATATAAATACATTCTAGTGTTTATTTTGAAATAAGGATAAGTTTTGTATCAAATGAAACAAATAAATACAATTAAACCTCATATATTTCGCATTTTTTAATAAAAACAACATGTATAAAACCTTAAGCTAGATATAATAAAAGCGAAGCAAGATTATATTTTAATAGGGGCGTGTTTAAAACTGTTTAGATATTTCCACTTTTATCAAACTGACAAGTTGTAAAATACAAAATATAAGAAAAATAAACTTGGGACTTTATAACTGTGGGTCTCATTTAATGAGTAAACAAACATGACTGCAGATTTCAAATCAAAATCAAATAGTACTAATAATAGTTATGGATACACTAGTAGCACACCCCTTATATGTTACAAAGGTAGTTACTATATACAAATAAATACAATAAGTGAGCAAAACAAAACTTTTTTAAATTTCAGTCTCAAGGGTTTGCGATAATTCTGGACATTACAGACCATGGGAATGTTATTTTTACGGACTTTAATCAGTATGTTTAATGAGCAAGGGCACAGCCAAATATAAAATCTTAAATTTCCATTAACTACTCTTACATTAAACGCGTAATATATATTATGTATTGGTGATGTTTCAAAATACAACTTTCGGTGTATACAGGATGCGTAAAAGTACCTGGGTAAATAATTTTTAATGTTAGATTTCTTGGAGAGATATTTTAGCACTTAATTTAAAAGTCCAACTGTTTTTAGTATAAATCAACAACTTCACCCTGTATACAATAAAAATCCAATATTCATATCAACTGCATATACATCAAATTATAAAAGTTCTTGACATAGAAATTAACTGCCTCCGAAATAAATGCTTGTAGTGATATCCGATAAGTTTCACACAAACGCTAATCAATAGAGTTACATTACATATAGATATGATGAAAAAGAGTATAATGTGAATTCTTCATACAAATCAAAAACAATAAAATAAGCAGCTACATTTAAAATTCAGTCACAATGAAAATTGCGCTATTACAAATTTGGTTCATCTGGCGGTACATTGTTGGTTATATCGATCTCAGGAAGACCCCCTACAGCGCCCTCCTCAATGTCACCACCTAGGACAGGCAAATCAATGGGTAACAGAGGCGGGGGATCTGCGATGGTTGCTCCAACGATGGGGTTACCTCTAGCGTCAAGCTCAAGAGCTGGATCGGCAGTGGCCTCAGCTAGGTTGGTAACACTTTTTGATTTAACGCATTGGAAATCCACGTGTCGGCTCTTAGCTTCCTCTTTCTCCCAAGACATGTGGATGAAAGGTCGTTGGACATAATTATAGATGACCTCGGCCCTGCCACCCGGGCGCTTCTTGACCTTTTCTTTGTACGTTGGATAACCTGAGAAAGTATATGAAAATGTACATTTTGATATAGGCAACATATCGAAAAAAATTACAGAGTGCCATTAGTTTCATGTCATTAAAAAACTGGTAATGGGGCACGAACAGACAAACGAAAAAAAGTCATATATAACGTAGGGTCTAAAGTCCATAGTTTTGGAGAAAAAAATGTTAAAAAAATTAATTAATCTTTGATAAAATTGATTGAGAATTTCTCTGGAATATAGAGGTAGGCAAAGTATTCCAGAATAGAAGTGAAAGTTCAACCAAGTTCAACTCTATTATATGCCTTGCCGACTGTGTATCTCTCTAATTGGCATTAAAAGTTTAAAGGCCTGCCGCCCTTATGGAATGTTGAGGTAGGCTTGATTCAGACATTTACGTATGCTCCTATATTCATGCATAACTACTTACAATGTTGCCAGTTGTACCATTTTAAAAGTATTTATACAATTATTTTGTTGTATAAGTGCACTTTTGTTAAGTAATAAATTATACCATTATTTATAATTTTTTACCTTTTAATACCATTTTTATTAAATTAATACTAGAAGTTGACAAAAATGCTAAATTTAGGTTGAAAGTCAGTCCCTCCACTCCCTCCTATTAAATGAGTAAAACTAAATGAAATTTTGTAGTACTTTACAAATCGGTGCGCCGCGTAAACTCTTCAATCGGAATTCTGAATAGTATCAATCACAAAATAATTTTTTTCCTTAAAAAGATTAGGTTAGGTTTCAGAATATTTTTTTCTCGCCTATGTTTAATGAATATAGTTTAATTTGCGTTAAATACTTGACTAATAAAAATAAATTATTGCCCTTTCGAGTTTATCAAATACACACAATAATTTATAAATAATAATAAATATAAAGTGTTTCTTTAATGACATGAAACTAATGGGACCCTGTATAATATCCATAAGGTATTCCAGTTGAAAGTCCCCAGATAAAAATGTTAAAAATATCTAATAATATATGAAATATTGTATTTAAAATTTAGCTGGATCGTGTTACATGTTCTTGTATTAGGGCTCAGAGCACTTCCATTACAATGAAAAAGTTTGAAATAGCCAACAGTTCAGAATTATTAATAAAAAAGTTGAAAGAATGAAGAAATTCATGTAGCTCCAAAAGCAAAGTTTTCTTGGTATCGATAATTCTTTATTTACAAAAATCATATATCTTTATTATTTTTCTAAATAATTCCCTGTGGACTTTTAACTGAAACAATCACAAATCAGCAAATGTCAAACAACAAATATTAGTTTTAATATTGCATAATCGTTTTTTATTTTCTAATATACCGGGTGTCTCAAATGTTTTTACAGCCAATATCTCTGTTATGTGAAAAAAGAGTTTTTTGGTGACTTCTGTGTCAATGTTTTTGTGATATATGCATATATGCAATATATAAATATGTAATAGGTCCTTACCTTCTATGCCCAATCGAATCTTTTTCAAGCCCCTATCCTTCAAGACTTGTTTGGCTACATCTCTATTTTCTATGTACTTAAAAAACCTATACATGGCAGTACTGTTGACAGTCTGACTGTATTCTTCTCCCATTTGCGGTGGGTATTCCTCATCCCAGTCCACGCTATCATCATCCAACAGAACGACAATGTGACATTCACGGTCACCTCTTTGCGCCGAGTTCACCATAAGGGGCAGGATGAGCTCCTCGAGAAACACCTCGAACTGACATCGGGCGCCCTCGTTGGACAGCTCGTGCAAGAGACCTCCTGAAATATTCCCATTAATTTGATCTGACACATACAAGCCTTAGGTAAAGATATAGCAATATTTCGAGCGAATATCTTAACGAATTTCATCAAATACAATGACAATTTGGAAAATTGTTTCCAGGTTCGGTTGCTTAACGCCGCTACAATCTTTTCACGTTTCTCTTTACATCACTTCACAAGATGGTAGAAACGTCAAACAATCAAGACATTCATTACAGGAAAGACCCTAAAACAATTCCATAAATCATCGCAAAGGAAATACTTACTCAGATTTTGGCATCTAACTGTATTGGCATCGAATGGCACTAACAAATAATCGCATGCCTCCCTCAGTTCCTGCACAGAGACAGAAGGGGGGCATTTAATCAGTCCCCCCTTGTAATATTCCAGAATGGCTCTAAAAACAGAGGCTGGAATTCCATCCGCAACCTCATATTCACCCCTTTCATTGGGGTGGGTGAATTCTAAAGATGAACTGAACATTCGCCCTAGCATCGTGTTAGGATGGGCTGTAAAAATCGCAGGGTCCACCACGAACCTTGTGTTGTCCACTACGAGAGTGACTCTATCTTCGCTGGCCATATTGCTAGAGCTACAAGCTGGTGATTGGCCTTTGGTCGAGCCGGTAGATTGCAAGACAGCCCTTGATCTGAAATTAAGACCCGGTAAATGGGAGAAACTAGAGGTAGTTTGAAGCCCTTGCCTATTGCGAGGAGCATTGTGACATTGCTTAGGCGTAGCTACAGAGTGGCACCGTGGGTCCGATAGGGACGTGGAACGTTGTACAAGGCACGGTTTTGGCTTCGACATTGACCCATAACTACGCAAAGCAACATTAAGGTTAATAATGTGACTACTGTAGCATACCAGATCGTAAGGAGATAAAAATGTGGCAACTTAAAATAAGCGAGATAAAAATTATTTGAGCAACGAAACTTTTGTCATAAGCACCAAGAATTATTGAACTGCCTTGACCGTTGAACACAAAAATGTAACAAAAGCAAAATAAATCCTTTATAAAGAGTACTAGACAAATAGACATTGCTTTCTATACACATACATGTTTTTAAATTGTGTGAATTAGCAATTAATTTCTAATGCAAGTCATGAATTCACTTTATTTGGATTTTACTATAAAAAGAACACTTAACGTTTAAGTTCCACTCACCTTCAATGTGAATCCTGTTTTTACAAAAATAGACGTAGAATGATAAAAGACCATTAACATATTTCATTGAACAAGATAATGGTATCAGGTTGTAATATTTGAAATATAAATAATCTTATTTATAAATGACAATTTTCTAGACAATCTCGTCATATTTGTATCTATAAATAGTTGTCAGAAGGTATTTACAAATTTACTAATATACAGACTAACAACTTGATCTATGAATGGTGTTTGAAGGATAACGGTCAATCTATAGTATAACTATGTAACACAAATTTTAGAAGTAAAGAAAACATGCCACTTACAATGTTTTTTACTAATGTTTTCAGGAAAACCTGTGACTACTCAAACTATGGATCAAGATACAATTGAACAAACAATATAATATACATAGACTTTTTGAGTCTGTTTTAGATAAAATTTAATAGTATACTTTGAGGGATTAAGCAGGTAGACGACCATAATAGATTTAAGAATTGCTAATTAAGAGTTTTGGCCCTGTAAATAAAGATGAATATTTAAATCCTAATTGAAGAAAACCAGATGACAGATACAACCATTATTAAAGGATGAATCAAAGCTAACATATTCACATTTATTTACAACTACAAAATCCATAATTAGACATTAAGCAGATTATGTTTAATACTGTCACTAGCTGTGTTTACTAACTTGGAAATATAAGACACTGAGATTTGCATATGCTTCAATTTTTTGTAAGACTGATTCATAGTAAATATTTGCAGTATCTAAAAGAAAATAAGGGCTCTAATACAGATCTCTGTGGCATATCCGAAGTTAGAGCCTGGGATCAAAGGAATCATTACCTAATACAGCTTTTTGCTTTCTATCATTTATTACAAATTAGTTATATACTTCCTGACACTGTCTTAAATGTTACAATCAATTTCAATTGCTGACAGGCAAGAACAAAATTCTTGACTATCCATACTCATATATAGTCGAGCTCAGGTTTACGATGCACTCAAAAAGACAACAAAACTCTTACGACCTCATTATTATCACCGTTAGACCATGCGGCATGGTGTCATCAAACAAGCCGACGCACATAAAACCTATAAAGGTAAGCTGTTGAAATTGAATGGACTTTGCTGATCTAAATATTTCAAGTGCTTACCTGGGTGCAATTACTTTTGCAACTAGTTTAACGATATTTTAATCAGGTCGTAAAGTTTTTGTTGCCTTTTCTGAGTGCACCGTAAACTTGAGCTCGACTATACTTATGAAAAACGATTCTTAAATGTCCTCTTAAAGAAATAACAGAAGTTTGCAATAAGGTGTTGTAAAAGAAATATGATTTTTTGGTATCATGAAATGACAAAATTTAATGAAAAATGACTTGATTTAAAAAATGTCTACTTACGACAAAGAGAAAAGGAAAACTGGTTTAAACCCAATAACTTCCACTATTTTATGCAAGGAAAAGGCAGCTTGTTAGTGTAAAAAAACTATGTTGAGATGAGGGTATTTAATATTCAAAGGATAAATAGACGTCACGATTATAATAATACAGGTGTCATAAATATTCGATCTTAACAGCTCACCTTCAACCAACTTGTTATTGAACACTTACCTCTCATTTACTATTTCTACGGAATATATATATTAAAGAGAAAAATACTTTTTTAATCTTATCTCGTATTCAAATATCTGATGACGATATCTATAGCAATGTGTTGTTTTTGTACCTACGGCATTTTTCGTTATGGAATGACCGAATACCTAATGATTTCTTTTTAAATATGACAATAAATTGTTTTGATGCAATTTTATGGAAGACTGCCAGGCTGAAAAAAAAACTACCTACTTATTGTATTCTACCTATAATTATATTTAACAACGCATAATATGACACACTGCTCTAAATATTTAAAAGTGAATTGTTACATTCTATTAAACAGTACTGAATGTATCGTAAAGTTAGATTATCGATACACAAGGAGGATATATATACATAATAATATTTAATGTTTTAATTTGAATGTGAATCACAATAATTCTTCGATCTGTGAACAATATCTATTATTTAAAATTTTCTCGTCGTGTTACATCAACTACAAAGAAAAAATAAATCACAAAAAGGATAAAATCTAATAAATTAACAATTTAAAGGTATATTTAATTAAAGCTTTTAATTTACTTTCATAATTTTTCAAAATATAAAGGTAGGCAAGCGACAGATTTAATAATAGCAAATAACTTAGGGAATTAACTATGCTTTATAGTTTTTGTTTTTACTTTTATGCACTCGTGCCTAAAAATATCACTTTTACGTACTAGTGCGGAAAAGTATATCATTTAGCATCAAAATAAATGACAATCGAAACATCACCATTATAAAACGCTTGTAGAAAATATTAGAAAAGAATATTATTTAGGCTTATTGTCATTTTGATGCTTTTCCATTATTGTGCAATGAACTCAAACAATTTTTTCCCTATATTTACTTAAAACTCACCATTTCACTATGATTTTATGCCCCATCAAAATCTGTTTGTATACCGAATCTCCAAACGACAATGACTATTCAAACGAAATTCCAGGACAAAGGCCATCAGTAATTTGAGAAAAAATGATAAACAAAAACATTCTCGTCCAACAACCTAACAAATACAAAAACCGAGCTGAAAACATGTAATTAGCATCTCGTGCGGTTGCCCTATTTTTATCTCCTTTGTCTACAAAATAATGGTACCTCATTCGATTTTTGAATACCCTCCTTCTTCGGTCATCTGTGTAATCCTCAGTGTCGCTGCTCGTGTCGTTGTTATGATATAAATGACGATCACTAGCTCCAGCCATTTGTACACTAGGCAGTAAACACTTCACAAATACGTACAGGTAATCAGCACAGTTATAAATTTCCCTGGAACCGATCCAGAACATAGAATAAAATCTAACAACAGCATGGAGCGCGCTGATCACTGACAGTGACAACTCGGGAAAAGGAGAAGCTAGCTGCGAATTCGGTGGCTGCGATTCGATAATAGGCGCGTTCACCTCCACCTCATTCTCAACGGCTGAATATGTATTTGATTGGTTGGAAATATTTTTTCTTTTGTTTTTACCAATAATACATTTTTTTCTCTTGGCAACAGGGTTGTACGGGTGAAAAATCAACCTTGAAAGAAAACAGCAATCAAAATCAAATTAAATTTGTAGGTAGGTAGGTACCTATACTAATAATAAATGAAATCATTTTTTGGTTTCTTTCACTTCTCTTATTTGAAAAATTTCATATTGTGATCAATTTGTGTAAAATAATTTGAAATCGCCTAGATACGTTTTTTTAATTACTGTTTACTCATTAGTCTCTATCTAATGTCATAGATGATTAAAAAAAATAATAAAAATGTATTCAAACCTTCCATCTGTTGACTGGAAGCAAAAGTTTGTTTATAACTTTTCGATGAAAGCATAAGAAACAGAGAAAAGGAGTAAGAACGCTGTACTAATGTACATGTAAAAATAGAAGATAAAAGATGGCGCTGCTACACTGAGTGTGCTAGAGACCCTATAAAGTAGAGACTGGCCACTCGAGTGGGAGGCACTGATTGATCCATATGAAACGTGGATGCATAATGGCGGCGGTAATGCATTTATTTTCATGAGCATAGTATCATTAGACTAAATGTAATAGGTTAAAATTAAAATAACGGTCTGTTATGACTGATTTGGTCACGAAACAATTAATGGTAGCGTTATTATTCAGGTATATATTTTTCCACTTTGTCAAAACAAATACTACAACCTGCTTTTGACACCTAGATGCTAGGTGGTGTTGCTGATGCAAACGCGCTTGAGTCCCTGCACACGCGCATACTGAAACCATCGCCGCCATGATGCATCCAGTGGGTAGTCTCTACTTTATAGGGTAGAGTATTCTCTACTGTGGTAGGGTGTGCCAGTTTGTGGCTTCGTGTTTTGTGAAATGGTTGTCCTCCGTATTCCCATAAGCGTGCTTACTTTTGATTTCTATTTTCTGCGTGTATACCTTAGATCATTCAACGTGTCCTTTACAGTTTCGACTGCTTATCCGTATATCTTCCAATGTACTGAAAATATTATGCATGTACACTGAACTTTATTACATTAAAGAGTTAAAGGTATGTATTATAACATTGGACGAATCACGCGATATTGGTTGTTTCCTTTCTTCCGAAAATGCCAGCTGGATTTTTGCCTAATTTAAAATACACAGCACAGCACATAATGGACCCTCATACTGGTTTTGTTAAAATACACTATAGAAAATAAATATAAATTAATTTACTGGATTGTTGGCAATGATGGTTAATGGTAAATATATTTTTTACAGCAAACATGTTTCCTACGCCACTGGTCGTTGGCAACGCGAACCCTTCCCTACCTCGCACGAGCCGCCTTTCGCGCTGCTCTCAGCCACACACAACAGCAAACAGAAAAGGACGATGAACATAATATGAACAAGTTTTTAGCAACCGTGGTGCATAGCGCATGAACTAGGAACTAAACTAGCGCTAACCCCGTGCAGAAGACAAGGAAAGATCGTCGTTCGTCCGCAAGTTGAATAATTTTTTCGAAGTCAGTCTGCTGTGCAGAGGGAAGGTGTTGTTTCGTTGGTGTTTTTGGTAATAACGACAGTGTTTTTTGGTTCAGAACATTGTGAACGGTAAAGTGGCACGTGAAATTTATTATAAACTATCTTCGTTATTTAATTCGGCCTGTTAAATCAACATAGGTATTTTAAATTATACTGTTTCGGTGTGTCCTAATTTTTGAGCTAAAAATAAGGTGAGTTTCATTTATTTCCTCTTTATTTGGGTGGGAAAATGTGATGCTAGTAGTACAGTTAGTGGGAATGCAATCTTGAAATTGGTTAAACTCGTAGGCTCTAACAGAAAAGTGCTATATTCAACCCTATATCCATGATGTGTCACTTGATTTACTGTTAAAAGTATTATTGTATACTATTATAAGATTTGATTTATATGTAAAGCGTAAAGCCAAAAAGCAGCTTGTTTTGTAAACAGCATAGAACAGTTCCTAACTCATCACAAAATGTTTAAAAATTAAAACATTTTATATTATTTTAAAAGCATAGTTATAGCCAAACATATTAGGATAAATGTAATATATTTATTTTGTTGCATGGGTTTGATTTGTGCTCATTTGTTTAGATTTCTAATTTTTATTAAAAAAAAACATTGCGCTCTTTGGCAGATATATACGTTCGTACAAATATAATTTTTTTTTCCAATTTAATAGGTCGATCACTCGATTTCATTTTCAATATCATCTACTACGTCAGAAGTTTATCAAATGGATGAAAGTTCATTAACAAACAATTGTAAACAGGAATCTATAATGAACAAATAATGTTAATAAACAAATACAAGAACATAATAAATAATTCGAGAATAATTTGTTATCTGTATAATATCCATATCGGCCAATAGAAATAATTCAATAACAACACACCTACTTCTGTAAGCGGATAAGATAAATAAATGTGAACTTGTTTATGATAAAATTTGTTACAGTTTAATGGTTTTATCAAATATTTGAAAGCTTGTTTTGTTGTTTTTTTGTTATGACGGCAGATTAACACAGCCACGTGGTGGAGTACGATACGCTGTATTTTCCTTAAAATTTTCACATAATTGGTAACAATAACTAATGTAATAAATATGCAAACTAAATGATACATAAGTTTGCTAAAAATCAAGGTTTTATCAAGTTATTTGAAAAAAAAGCGTCTGGCAAATTAGTCGATTCCGAGATTAGATACTTGCAACCTTTGGACGAATAGTTTGAAGTTTGGACTTTGGACCGACTGCTCGTACTCGTACCTCTTGAACTCAATTTTGTTTATTTTCTCTCCCACGAGCCATGAGTTAATGTCGTTATCAGATTCTATCATATTCTCTAAGTAAACTGTTATTTATTTGTTCGAAAATAATTAATACATATGCATAGGTGCCTATCTAAGTATTCTGTTTAGTTATTACTTATAGGTATTTATAATAAGTATAACGCACAACAATACGTCAACACATTGTTTACACTTTTGTAAACAATTATAATTAGGAATATTATTGTCACCTTTCAACTGTTTATAAGTATAGTTACTTTTGCTTTTACTTCCTAATTTTAGGAAATTTTTTTGTTATCATAGGTATATAAATCTCGATTTTCTTATTCGTAAATACCTATAGTGAATTTATATTGTTATAAAAGATGAAGGGCTTTTGAGGCCAAATAATTAAAGAAAGAAAGTTAGGTAGTGTCTTATTCCTCATAGAAAAACAACAATGTAGCTACGGACACGGAGTTATTGCTCCTCACCAGCCAGCGTAGCGTAGCTTAGCGAATATATCTTAAGAGTTGAGCCAAACTAATAAAGATAGGAAAGTACAGTACACAGTACTCCATTTGTAATTTCATACTTCATGTGCCACATTTTGGTCAAATGAGAGCAGTCAGTACGAGGAGCCCTGTGTACTGCTCTATTTCCACCTGGCAAATACAAAATAAAAGATGAAGGGCTTATGAGGTCAAATAATTAAAGGAAGAAAGTTAGTGTCTTATTTCTCAAAGAGAAACAACAATGCAGCTGCGGACACGTGTTTCGGAGTTATTGCTCCTCATCAGCGTAGCGTAGCTTAGCGAATATATCCTAGAGTTGAGCAAAACTAATAATAATAATAATATAATTAAAGAAAGAAAGTTAGTGGCATGCCTCTATAGCGTTCTGTTTGGTAATATCCCAGCAAACACAAAAAATGCGGCCCTTAAATGGGCCATTGTAGCAGAGCCGGTCACAGGCCCAGGCAACAGCCTAGGGCGTCACGATATTAGGGGCGCCAAATGCCAAATAAATTTTTATCTCGAGTAGACAACTAAATATAACAAAATGTTTCATGTCTCAAGTATATAATGAAAAACCAGGGAATACCAACCAAGAAATGTTATGAATTTGTTGTCAACAAAACATATGATTGGTTCTTTCCCAAATTTAGAAATTTCTTTTGCAGATTGTTTTAACGTTGCCAGTTAGCGCCGCGTCAGAAGAACGGTCATTCTCCAAACTTAAATTAATTAAAACATACCTTCGGGGTTGGCGCCAGAATTTAACTTTGCCTAGGCTGAAAATAGTTATTGGACCGGCCCTGCATTGTAGTAATCAATGGCTTTCTTGTGGCACAGGCGAGTCTTATTGTGGCCCATAATAAATTACATGCAGGCGTACCATAATTCTATGTTGGTAGGAATTGCCACGTAATGACCAGAAATGGTCAATCATTATGCAACCATAAAAGTTTATAGGTTGATGGTATTTTTATGGTAATATACAGGCTAAAATTCAAAGTACTGCATGTAATTTTGACTCAATGTGCCAGCGATGGTAAATCACACTCATACGTTAAATATGATCACACATGCGCATTGCGCATTATGTGAGATATGTTAAGGGCGTCGTCGGGGTTGATCCGCCATTTGTCTTTCCCTGCTGTTTCGGCAAAGATTTTTGTTTTCTTGAGAATTTTATTTTAGTTCCATAGTAGTATATATACATGTGTACACTGTAAATATATTGTTTCAACTTTAAATAAAATCTATTTCATTGTTAGCTTATAACTTAATTTGTTTTTGTAAATACCTGACATTCCAAGCTTCTATTTCAATTAACAAAATATCAATGACGGTCTTGTTGTCTGATGTCTAGCATATTTTTCAATATTGGTTTGTAATACTTTTATAACGTATATTTTGATAATTTATTATGCCCTTCTATATAAATTGTGACATGCCATCTTTCGCTGGTGTCCGTAAGTTAATAAGTAGATCAAAGCTATATTTTTGCGCATTAGACGCGATAAGCGGTGCCATTCGAGCGAATAAGTCATGACGTCACGCTTAAAGGCACTTGCAGCGGTATCGCGCGGCTTCAGGAGTACGCTAGAAAATGACGTCACGATTCAAGACGCTGAAAGACATTAGCGTAAGCCGCGAGATCGCAAAAATTTAACTCAATTCATCAAGCTATAGTAAGAAATTACATTTAGCGATAAATGTCACCACGCTCTAATATTCTATCCAAATTACAACTTTAGGCTTTCCGCCAACAGATGGCTCCCCTTAGGAAAATATATGGATTTATTAAATAGATGTGTATTATTGTGTATATCTTAGGAAATCTAAAAAATACACTATTACAATAATCAGCGTATAAATATTGTTTACAAAATGATGGTGTAAAGATAGTTGATGATCGAAAGTCTATAAAAATCGATTTAGTGTTTAACATTTCACAAGTTGGTACCCTGACAGTCGAACTGCCAGTTTAAGGCATTTCCTCTTGATTTTGTGAGTTACCAAAGGTTATAAAATCACTCACTTTGTACACGCAAATTGAAGGATGGACAGCTCCTGGCCGGTGGGACATTTCGCTTGTGGCCCATTTATGGCGTTCGATAAAAGTACCAATCATATGCTGGCGATTATACATGTTACCATTTATGTGCCAATTGTGAGTGTTTGCGGGGATGTAATTATTACACTTAACGCGCCAGGCTCGTAATTCAGCGCTCCTTATATTAAAATAAGGACTTTATAATGGAGTTTGTGACTGAAATATTACGTTTTAATATTCTGCCCTCTAGAAGCACATTTGGACTCATGCTAAGCCCAGTCAGGCTATTTATTTCGATTGCAACAGACACTGGACCGCTAGATGGCGCCTGCCGACTGTTTTACATGTCGCTATCTTAAAGATGTCAAGATACATAGTCGAAGGATCCTCGTATCATCCGTCACAGCCTTCCTTGCACTGATGAGAGCCAACAGCTCGAAACTGCAGTCTGCAAGTGGTGTGGGACGACTGGCACGAGAGCTCCTTTAAGTAGGAATTAATCTTTCGGCCGATGTTTGTTGCAATCGAAGCATTAAGCGTTCTGTTGGTAATATAGTATATATAATAAAATAAGGACTTATAGAGGAGTTTTCCATTGAAATATTATGTTTTAATATTTTACTGTCACTGCAGTCCTTGCCGAATTATTGCTTCTGTAGTATAAAGCTACAATTTCAATTCTTTCTTGCAGGGTATATACACCATTTTGACAATAATAAGCGACGATAATTTGTTAAGAAAATTAGGCACTTTCGGATTTCCCGAAACTGTGGGGCTCAGAAAACTCTCTCTGAAACTATTCTTCGATTAATTTTTGCAAAAATATGTGGTAATAAAACTCATTAAGGTGGGCGTATCAAAGAGAGAGGGAGAGAGATATCCGATAAGCAAATATTTATTATTTTTGGCCATAACTTTTTTTAATACACAAGTATATCGGTAAAAAAGTATAAGACTACCTAAGTAGAACTATGACAAGTGTTGTGATTTGAATTTTCACTCAATAATTGCAGCTGTTTGCAAAATTAGTTAATTTATAACTACAAGATATGAAGATTGGCACTATTTTTTAATTTAAATTAACTGATTTTGCAAAGAAGTGAAATTTAATCATTACTAATTTATATCACTACGCCTGTCATAGTTCTACTTAGGTAGTTTTATACTTTTTTTTTACCAATATATGTATTTAAAAAAGGCTATAAAAATATTTCCTTATCGGATCTCTCCCTCTCTCTTGGATATGCCCACCTTAATAGATCTGCCAATTTCCTAGTTAAATTGCAAAATTCTCTTTACGACCTTTCCACTGCCTTTATTAGCATTTATGACATTGTTTAAGGAATTGCAACATTAAAGAGATACTCTCTTGGAATGTAGACACGCATAATGATGACATTAGTATTAATATCAACATACTTTCTCAGGTTACAAAACAATGTTTACTGGAGAATTTCACCTTTTCACTTTGACTATACATTGCCATTAGTCTTCACATTTTGTCTTGGCGAGACGACATAATTTATCCTGTGATAATTAGGATAGTTGGATACCTAAATAATTTGGAATATCCTAATTTAATGATTCAAAGAATTAGCCAGTCCCCAGAGATTATAAACGCGGGAAAATTGGAAAACGCGATTTTATTATATTTTTAAGTATATGTTTGTGTAAAATTACTTTCATTTTGTAGGATGAAGTTCAATGTTCGCGCTGCATATGTATAATATAAAAAATCTACAATTTTTATGCAATTTGTGAAGTACTGACCTGAGTACTAATTAATAATATCTGCAAATATTTGTAAATGTTAAACCTTTTAAATAAGTTTTTATTAGGGTCTGCGTACCCTCATATAACAATATTTGTTGATTACTTTCATTTCCATTTGTTATTCACAAGTATTTATATTATTTACAACCCTCTATTTAGATATATAACAATTTAGGGGAAATTTGTAATATAGCTATTATCCCATTGCAATTAGGGAAAACCAATGTACCTATTGCTACCTCATGTCTAGGTAGGGGTATTAGAAACGAATTATTTAACTTTACATTCAGAGAGTCCACGTTTAGATTCCGAACGAGTAACATCATCTAGTTACACACTTAAACTTGTAAATTACCAATATCTGTATATACTGTAAATATACGTGTAAATATTAAAACCGTTTTGGAATAAACTATCGTGTTTATTTCAATTACTACCAGCTTTTTTCAGTTTTTTCGCTATATGAAACTACGCAAACAATTCAAAATATGTAGAATACGTTTTTCTATTTTTGTAAAATTTCCTGCGGCTTATATGGGGGTATGTTATAGGGCAGGTTTTGAACTTCATCATGAATAAAAAAATTGAGTCGGGGGGCGTAAATAAATATATGCATATCCCACATACTTGAACACGCATAGTTCTTAATTTAATAGATAGATAGGTTTGATGTTCAAATATTGAATGAACACTTACCACGCTAACAATGCCATATGCCAACGGCTCCAATATCCACTAATTTGTTTTTATTTGCACAATTTCTCATCGGTACATTTCTGAAACTGATTAAATTATTGGTAGGTTTGCGATTGGTTCATAAAAGCGTTTATGTAACTTATTCAGTACAAAGTAAAACTTGTCAAGTTATTCCCATTAAATCAATAATTAACTCACCAGCTAGTTGTTTATTAGTTTTAACTGGCCTCATGCTACAATTTAAAATGGTACATTTGAAGGAAAAATTGAAATTCTGTTAGGATAGGGGAGACAGAAATAGACATATTTCTCTGAGATTCCTGTTCCAGATCAAAAACATTTTCCTTTGCATTATTTCCCTAAAACATCGATAGAGTTCAAATTTGGCCAGTGAAGTGGCAAATAATGGGCGGTAGGACCAACTGTATTAAAATTACTTTTAGCTACTTCCATGATATAATCCTTCTTTTTCTTTAATTTAACTTAGCAAATGAAGTTCATTACCGTACTGGTGATAAAAGAAGGCGTTGTAAGAAAATTAAGTTAGATATCTACTTATTATAGGCTGGTCAACCCCTCATGACTTCGTCCACGATATAATTATGACAATACCAACAACCATCCATCATATACGCTCAGCCTTTTGGCAATAGAATGGTGTAGTTTGCCAATCGCAACAGAGATTGCGCTACCGGTAATTTTGTCACTAAATAATTCAGAACCCGTCTAGTATCACGAACTAGAATAATATTATTATGTGCCAGCCTCTTACGACGAGAGGTTTAATCCCTGGTATCAGAGTGAAAGGAAGCCGGCCTGATTAGCTACCATAAAATGATAGTTCCCAAGTCGGCCGGCCCCGGTAGCGCTGCTTCATAGAATATGCCAGGAGTAGAAACGTCTCGAATGGCAGACTGGATTAATCGAGAATAAGCGCTACGGACATATAAGAAGCGGAACCAACGCACGGAGGGCAGTTCAATACAGTTTTCAATGAGTTATATATTAAATGAACAAGTGATCAGATGAGATAAAGAACAAGTTGTGAATTATAGTAGTGAGTAAATCACAGTTATAATTAGTGTGTATTTATAAGGAATTATTGTAAATTAAGTGATTAATAAATCAGTGGTTTGTGAAAATTCGTGTTGCAATTATTGGACCTACGCTTGAAAGTATTTACTACAGAGTGTAAACACGTAACAATGTGGAAAGATCAGAGCCACGGAGTATGGAAAAACGGAACCAAGACACTGGAGTAGGTAGTTCAATATTGGATAGTAAAGTGAACAGATTAGAAATAAATAAGTGTAGCGTTGAGCAGTGAATTATAGTGGTTAAAAGTAGTAATTAGTGTTGTAATTGTAAGGCCTAATTGTTGAAAGTTATTAAATAAATCAGTGGGTAGGTACTGTTAGTCGTGTTGCGTGTATTATTTATTGTAATTATTGAATCCTGGTTTGGAGGTTTAATAAACGGTGTAAACACGTAACAATGTTTTAATATTGAGATTTTGTTGACATTATGATTAGATATGATTTTTTTAATAGTGTGTCAATAAAATATGACAGACGCCTCCAGAGCACAGCCTACTTGTACAAGCACCTTGCCAGATGCCTCTATAGCACTCGCGCATCATATTTTAACAGTGTCTACTATTGACATTTTCCTAACATACGTGTACCTAAGGAAAGTAACGCACACGTATGATATTGTTTAATTTCTCAAGTACTACATTAAGTGAATATTTCTTTGGGGATTAAAATCTTGTGAGAAAATGATCATTTCCTTACTGGTGTGCTTACAGAACGAAACGACAAGAGTTAGGAAGTTGTTTTTTCACTACTTACATAAATATTCGTTGTGTTGTTTAAAAGAAGTGATTCCCACTCCTCGTCCGTTTTAGTTTTTTTTTATATTGGAAAATCATTTGAAGCTTCGTAATAATTCGCATATATTATGTATTAGGGGCAACAACAACGAAATTAATGTATGTACCTCATAGTTTAATCACTAATTTTCTAAATAGATTGCATTTTTTTAATTGTAGTTATGGAAGGAAATTTGAATAAGTCCCTTGTTAGAATTGTGAAACTATACATTTGTTACACCTTATCTACAAATATAACTAATTACCTACCATAATATAGTGTATGCGATAGACAATACTGACATGACATATGGTATTGACGCATGGCCTTAAGGACATTTATGGAGAGATTATACGAATTGATAACGCTAAATGACTTATAGTTCGAATGTTAATTACTGACCTTTCGCAAACCTTGCGTGTTGCATTGTGTTGTTGAATTCCAATCTGAATAACTGTAATAACTACACAATAGCTAAATAATACCTGAAGTAAACAAATAATAACTGTAATAACCAATTGAATATTGCTGATGGTGTATACTGGAAACCCAACAAATAATGTTAAAAATATAAGTTACCCATAAACTTTTCCTACGGTCGCGTCGCATCGGATTCATAGGGCACATGATTCTGTTGTGCAGGATATGTGGAATGAATAATTCAAATGGGCCGTATATGGAAGGTAGTCATACGAAATGTTCTATTGTTGAAAGCAGAAGATGAGAATTGCGATGCTCGAGTTGCATTTAAACAGTCAAGAATAACATGGTGGATTTATGGTGAATGGCCTTGTACTTAATGATTCTGTTTAATTATCAGTTCTGTTGTAAAGCTCCTCTGGTGTATCAACCGACACGATAATTGTGTCGTCCGTAAACATTGTTGCAAGCCCATGATCTGTGCAACTGTGTAAATCTTGTAGACAGCACCCAGAGTATAAATAATTGAACCACAATGGATCTAACACTGAACCCCGAGAAACTCCAAATGCAACATTAAATCTTAACCTTAACTGCCTTTGCTAGGTATCTATTTTCCGTATAGGAAAACGGCCGCAGTGGACGCTATCTCGTTCTATTTTCTTCGACACATAGTCAACGTGATCATTTAGTTTTAGTTCTCCATCAATAACAAGTCCTAAGTATTTCATATTTTTTACATTGTCCACAGTTTAATTATTTAAAATGACATTTATGTTTAGTTCTTTAAAAGAGTTGTATAAACAATTTGAACCAATAAACATCCATTTTGATTTCATTTCATTTACTTTAACTAATTTTCTTTGAATTTATTGCAGACGTTTGCTTATTTCCATGTTTACTGTCTCCACCAACTAATAGAAATCATTGTCAGCATAATATATCAACGTATCATCTGCAAAAGATGGATTTTACATATTTCCAAAACATTCCCGAGGCCACATTGATATACAGTATAAACAGCCGTGGTCCAAGGAGGCTTCCTTGGGGCACTCCAAAGTTAATTGCAATAGGTCCGGATTTATTATTATTTATTATAATTATCTGTTTACGATTTGAAAGATAACTCTCAATCCAGTGCAGCACCGTATTTGAAAAGACATATGCTTTGAATTTTATTAATAGTATTTGCCTATCAATCGTTTTGAAAGCCCTTTTAAGATTTATAAATACTGCATATAGTCCTGTTCCCGGTTTGTCTAGTTGTTTCCATTCAGATGGTATTAACTGTAAAGCTGTTTCACAGGAATGTTTACCTCGAAAACCCGATTGATAGGTACACAATATATTATTTGAATTTATATATTGGATTTACTTGATTCAACACTACTAATTCAAGCAATTTTCACAAAAGGGAAGCATATTTATGGGTCTCAAATACTCTGCTAACTTAGTATTTGGAACTTTTGGTATTGGTATTATTGTGGACGTCTTAAAACATTCCCCGGAGAAATACCTTTCCCAAGACTAGCAGTTAGTAGCGGATAATCAATTACATGAAAAGTGTTTTTTATTAATTCCTTCCGTATTTTCTTGCTTGGTTACTTACTATTTTATTTAAATTTGTTAATGAAATCAAATCAAAAGAAGACATGGTGCAGTTCATTTTAGGTATTGTTTCTAACACACTCTTCTCGTCAACAATATTTACACCAATGCTAACGATCACATCCTCTCCTCTATGCTGTCTGCATAATAAGTGTATTAGTAATTTCTTCTATATCAATCATTATATTCAACTCCATTACAATTTAATGTATTTAGCGAGGTTGGATTTTTTAATTATTTTCTGTTAATTAGTTTAAGTTTACCCACATTTATCTAGGATTATTTTTTGTGTTATCAATGCTTTTTTCATAGCGATTGCATTTAAGCAGTTTCTATTTTTTAACATGCTTTTATTAGCTTAACCTGTATGTTTGTTAGTTTGTTTGTGATGGAATCTTTGAAAGTGATTCTCGCCCACTTCAAAACGTCAGATTAAACTGAAACTTTGCACACTTATCAAGGTCCGATGACAATACAATAATTTGACAACGTTGTCCCAATGTCCTCACCAGGATCATCAGGATAAAATAAAATTTAAAAAATGACCAATCTCTTTGGAGATTTTGCCGGAGGAGCCGCTGTTATTAATATATATTCTAACTAACTCAAAATACAATAATAATAAAAAGCGTGTTAATTAAATGATTTTTAGTAAGTTATAAAAAATTATAGTTTAAAAAAACTAAAAAAACACGCTTTAATAGCAAACCGAACTAAAAAGTAAAAAATAATGTTTAAATATTAAGATTCATTTTATTGTAAAAAGCGTGGGGTACTTGATACCAATTTTTATAAACCCCACGCTTTTTACAATAAAATGAATCTAATATTTAAACATTATTTTTTATGTTTTAGTTCGGTTTGCTATTAATGTGTGTTTTTTAGTTTTTTTAAACTATATTTTTTTTTACCAAGACAATTCTCTCTCGTTTATATGTATTCCAGATTTGTTCCTCTTTTGTATATACAAATTTTTTATAAGCCGCATTTTTGTTTTGTATTTTGTTTGTATTGAAATAGGCATTGAAACAACTGAAAACCGCAATTGTTGCTAAAACTGTACAATGGCTTACATATAAATGTATTAATGTATATTCTTGACGTCAATATACACTGAAACGAGAAATATGTCATGTATAAGCGTTGCAAACGATGTCAGTGTATTATTTTTAGAATATTTTATAATTTTATAGGTTATAGCTGTATTTGAAATAAATAAGGACAGTTCACTGATGAATGAAAATCGAAAATAGCGATTTTCTCGAACACGAGCCTTAACCACTTTGTTCATATTTTACAAATCTATATGTCATTTATGACTGTTCAATATGCCAGCATTCATTTGTTCCGGAAAAGACAGTTTAATCAGAGGCATTCCAAAATCAATCGATTTTTCAGACCATCCATCAGAAACCCGGCCGGGTTTCGCAGCTAATTTTCTCTCTCTCCCATGCGAAAGCGAAACGAGACCGGGCTTCATATACAGCAAGATATTGCTTTCTGCGCCAAACTTTTAAAAACATAATCATTTAACATTGATAATTACATGCGAAATGGGATGTTTATCGTTTCATCTTTCAATTGAGTATCTGTCTTTAACTTGTCATCTTATCATGGCATTGCTATTGATGTTTGAATTTTGTGATCTGTCAAAATAATACGAAATATTAATCACATTTGTGCAGTTTTGATTTCGGATTTTTTACTCAATCAAACATCAAAATACGAATTGTGTTAACTCCGAAATATCCAAAATAACAAATTTGTAATTATCTGATGTAAAAAAATGGAAATTTTTAATCACAGAAACACATTAAGTATTGTGTCGGATTACGAACCGGATAGGTTGTGAAATAGAGTTCTTTTACATAACCTATCTTAACAGCTAATTGTGAAACTATGTACTGTTTCATAATGAAGAATAAGTGAAATCCTCCCCCCCCCCCCCAACCTTTACCGTTATAGTTCAAGTAATAAATTCCCGAGACAGAAAAAACCCAACAAATACTTTACGACATAATTATTATCGTCGCGGGCCATGGCGCTAGTTGAAATAAATAGATCCCAGTAAATAAAAAACGCAACAAAAACTTTACGACATAATTATATCGCCGCGGGCCATGGCGCCAAGCCTGACATGAAACATTCCCGACGCACATTAAAAACCTATAAAGGTTAACGAGTCAATTTGCGAACAGCATAAAAAAGAGTACTGGTATTTTAATGAGGTCGTAAAGTTTTTGTTACGTTTTTTATGTATCAGTTTTTTTCCTACTTGAACTATACCATAACAAAATACAGATTAGAAATTTATGAAATCTTGTAGAGCTAATCTATTACACATGGAATGTGTTTTGTGCTGCTGCTTTTCTTGCATAATTCAATGGGTATCCCAGCCAGCAAAACAGGTACCCCTACTACGGTAGTACTGCTAGAAGTAAAGACAAAATAGAAATTCAAGTAATCAATTATTTACCTACATTTGGAAAATAAAATTTTCAGAAAGTAAAGCTGGTCAGAAAGTTCACGGGACTGCAAAACGCTTTTATTATTGTCTTCCAGTTTGGTTTAAGCAAAGGTTATGTTGCTCATCGTACAGTAATATAGTCAAAAAGATAAACATGATGGATTGTCAGGAGGTGCGGGGAAGCCACATAGAAAATTAGCTTTTAGTATACTTGGCAGTGTTTATTTAGGGAGAGGGGGGGGGTGGGTAGTAATTAATTTCTTGACAATCAAACATAATACGAACTGTGCAGGACACCTGACGGAAAAGACCAGTGCCAGATAACCATACCATCTACAGTTTATTTACTCGTTAAAAATTTAAAAAAATGATTTTCCTTGAAGATATGTTGTTTTCGTAGCCAGTACATTTTACTAAATAAACACTTTATACAATACATATTTATTTACATTTCGTGTTATATCAATTTAAATGTTTTTTTACCGTACGTACTAAATACGATATTATACAGCATTTAGATGTGTTTGCTGTTCTCATACGTATCTAATACCTGTCTCTAATATATTCCAAGTGCAGTTATTCCATCATTCTGCCAAGACGACTGGAGTTCGTTGACTCGAGCGTAAATAACTAAATGTCAATCTACAGGTAATCTATGCAAAATTTTATTAATGCTTCAGACATTAGTCGCTTTGTAATACTGTCATAATTTTTGCAACCTTGTAATTTATTTGTTAGTACTCTGAATGTTTGGTGAATTAAAAAGAAATCATATTGGATATCTTTTTAGTGTATTACAAAATCAGTGGGTGATTATTGCGAAACCTTCTGTTCCGCTAGTTGTAATTCATAATCGTCAGAGGCGGGATGGGCAACCAAGAGTGACGTCATTAGTACCTAATCATTTCATTTTGTTAGACACAAAAGCCATAGCCTTTGAAAGTATCAAAATATTTTTAATAGTAATTAATACAACCATTATGGCTTTTTGCAATTTAACATCTTTCTGTGTCTCACTTATTTTGTCAATTTTAATGTTTTTTTACAGTTATTAGCTTTACTTAATAAAATCTCGAATTGCCTACGTATAATAATACATGTCATACCACTTTGCGTTGGCACGCGGCGGCCGTCTTAAAATATTGTTACGTGTTTACAATCTCCAGTAAACACTTCTAAGCGCAGATTCAAATAATTGCAACAAGAATTGTCACTAACCACTACTTTATTTCATACTTAATTACAATAATTGATTGTTATAACACACTAATTCACAATTTATTACTGTTCTTATTTTATCTGTTCACTTCTTCATCTCATATAAAACTGACCTCCGGGTGCGGGATCCACTCCTTATATAGTTCGTGACTCGAGATCTTTCTAGTCCGTCTTCCACTGTTTTCTCGTATCTGTGGTAACGGCAGTTCGTCAGTTGACCGTATTTATGACTTTCAGGGGAACAGGGCTGATAATCTCGAGAAGTTACAGTTGAAAATCGTAAACGCCATCAACAAATTAACCCCAATAGGTATGTTGTTAAATGTCAAAAGAAGTTTATATGATCTATTAGGTTATTTTTTAGCTGAAGCTTTAGCCTATTTGAACATTCTGTCCGATGTACTGTCGTGAGCAGAAAAAAATAGGACAACTATTTTTTTCTAATGTAAATCTGTCTCTATTGGAATATGTAATGAGTAGCCGAAATAAAACAGATACCACTTTTAATTTATTTTATATTTTAATGGACTTGTTATTGCTATAGTAAATGATGGATGGTTAATGAGACAAATTGCACTGCGTTATAACATTAACAAAAATTTGGTATGTAACATTTTAAGAAAGTGGAGAATAAACGGTACGATTAGTAGAGATCCTGGATCAAAGGACAAAGGATATCCTACTTAACAAGAAAGTAACTATTAATATTTCGTTATTGCACCATTTCTATTTATAACTTCTATAAGTCTGTTTGGCATAGAATTAAATAACCTTATACAATAATCATTAGTAATAATATTTTCCCATGCATTATTTACTGTTTCCAGTAATTCTTCGGCATTCCGTGGTCTCACATTTCGTTTTTGGATACTTCTTGTTATCTTGAAACCAGTTAGTTACGGTATGAGCAGTATGAACGGAACAATTGTCTTGTTGAAATATGAAGGGAGCATAATATTGTCTAAAATCCTAATATACGTTTCACTATTAAATCGTTCATCAATGTGCCACAAAACACCAGGACCACGTGCCGATATCCAAGGCCACATATTGACCACTTTTATCATTGTTAGATATATATTTCTCATCGAATCAAGTATTCGGAGGGCGGTAAACACGAATACGACCGCTACGTGTTGACTGGAAAGTTTTTTCGTCTGTAAAGATTACATTGTTCCAAAAATTTACATCATGCGCTAAAATTTCAAGCGCAAACCCTACTCCAGCTTCTTTATGTTCAGCTTTAAGTAAGTATTTCTGTGCTGCTGCATGACAGCGTAGCTCCGATTCTCTCACTCGCCGGCGACCAGTACTACCCGATCCAGGAAAATTCGTTTCTTCAATAACCTGAATAATTGAGTAAAATGGATTTTCTACTGAAGCATTTACCAATTGCAAATCTTGTTGAGTTGATATCCTTCGTCGCCCTGATCCAGGACTTCTACTAATCGTACCGTTTATTCTCCACTTTCTTAAAATTTTTGTCAATATTATAACGTAGTGCAATTTGTCTCATTGGCCGTCCATCTTCTGCTTTAGCAATAACCAGATTCAACTAAATCGCTTATAAGAGGCATGTTAGTTTTTTGCACACTTGCAATAAATTATGACAACTAACTGGCAATGTCACAAAAATTAAAGTTAGATGTACATAACTAGATTTTAGCAAAATGCCGTTATAAGACTTGTCCTATTTTCTTTTGCTTACGACCGTACGTACTTGACTCGGACCTGAACTTGTATATTTAATACTGTTATGTGCACGACTACGCCACTGTATCATAGAAAAATCGAGAACAGGCCAGAAACACCGCGAATGATTTACTGGAACATTCTAGAACAATCGAGTACATTCGACGCGGCTATCTAAGCGCACTGAGGGCAGTTATGTATTAGATGAGCAAGTGATAAGATAAGATGGAGAATAGTAACTACTTGTGAATTATAGTAGTGAGACTATAGTAGAATAAACTTGCAATTAGTGTGTACTAATGTGTAATTATAAGGACTAGCTATTGTAATTAAGTGATTAATAAATCAGTGGTTTATGAAAGTTCTTGTTGCAATTTATTGAACCTACGTACAGGGTGTTTACTGGAGATTGTAAACACGTAACAATTGGTGCCAGCAGCGGAATTGCAACAGGATTTCTGAATCAGAATTCTAGGAAGTTCGAGAATGTTCTATTTGGAAACCACTGATATTGAAGTGCTTTGAACTGGGAAGTGATATGGACATCAAATAAGACGTACCTGTGACATATTGAGAAAATTTGCAGAACCTTCTATTTGGAAACTAGTGCAGTTCGCTAAATTCAACTGGAAAGTTATCTAGACATTAAATAAGATCTATTTGCGATATGTCGAGAGAAAACTTCCAAAATATTCTATTCTGGAATTTGTGGAAATAAATAAATTATACCTAATGTAGACTTTATAGAAGACTTATTAGTGCCGATTCGGGAAGTTTAATGGAAACAAGAAGCGTGGCTGCTGAAGAACAAATGCAAGACATGTTCGCATAACTAACAAAAATGATGTCAGAACAGCAAAAGAGACGTCAAATTTAAAAAGAACTCGATAAAGAAGACGTCAGGAAGAAAAAGAAGAACAAGAGAGACGTGAAGGCGAAAAAGAAAGAAAACGTCAAGAAGAAAGAAAATTCGAGAAAGAAGAGCAAGAAAGACGACGTCAGAAATAAAAAGAACAAGAGAGACGTGAAGAAGAATTAAGGAAAATTATACAGGTAAAGTATATACGATTGGAATTGAAACTGGTCAGTTTTAAAGCACAGGACCGTGCGTACTGAACTTGATATTTTGTCCTATATATTTGGCAATGGTATTGAGATTCGAACGGTAGTTGAAACTGTGCAGGCGAGTCCGAGACTGGCAATGTAATCAGCCTGAATGAACCATCTACGACTGCACTGGTTTAAAGGTAATAAAACGGACAGGCCTACTACCACAAAAAAACTCGTAAATCGTTTCTTTATCTTGGAACGTGGAAGTCTAATATCGTGCTGTCTATGTGCCAGTGCAGCGCATAAATACCTATTATAATATCAAGCGTAGGAGTTTAGTTAGTTACTGTTCATATTTATAAATATTTACTACTGTATAAAAGGTAAAATATTTTAATCATTTACTAATTTACCATGGCTTTCTGGAGGCCATTTGAAACAGAGGATAATATAATAACGCCCGAAAATCTGATCATTTTGTTATGACAAGCATTTCTATTTACCTCCGCTCATGTACAATAAAGAGATGCCGACTGTTTTTGTCGGCTTTTAGTTTTTATACGGTTTCAATTCCAATCGTATATACTTTAATGTTCAAGTAAGAATAAAGTGAGACATAAAAAACCAAACAAAAACTTTACGACCTCATTAAAATACCGGTTCCCATTTTTTGTGCTGTTCGCAAATTGACTCGCTTACCTTTATAGGTTTTTAATGTCCATCGGGAATGCGTCATGTCAGGCTTGGAGCCATGGCCCCCAGCGATATAATTATGTTGTAAAGTTTTTGTTTGCATTTTTTATTTACTGGGGTCTATTTACTTCAATTTAGCGCCATGGCCCGCGGCGATAATAATTATGCCGTGAAGTTTTTGCTTAGTTTTTTTTGTCTCAGGAAGTCCTTACTTGAACTATACAACAAGACACTTATCCTTTCAGCTACTGAAGGAATAAGAAATGAAATCAAGGAGCATATAGGCTTTGTAAAGACTGAAGTTAGTGACATTAAGGGAAAAGTTACCGACGTCGAAGGGAAAGTGTCTACGAAAATTTAAAACTTATTTTACCATTTAACATCTAGAACTAGAAACGCATTACGACCATCTTAACCCCAACTATAATATCTGAAGCCATTCTAAATAATTTGAAACATGATTTTGACGTATTTCTATATAATAATAATAATAATAATACTGTCTTTATTTACCAGAATTTACAATTTACATATAAATTTAATATGATTTATGGTATAGGCGAAGTTAAATTAATAAGTCTGATCTTTCCTCTGTAATAGACAACGTTAACAAACCCCCTTCTCAAATACAACAATAAAATTTTTTAAAACATGTTTTGTATTAATTTAACTGATCAGAAATCAAGCACAATCTTATAACTAGAGTTTGAAATCGCGAAATACCTACACCTGACGTGGACTGTCGTCGGAGCCGAACTCAACGCAAAATTTAAGTTACCCAAAAAATTTAAAATACTCTCGTGAACTTTAGACGGAATCTGTTTCAAGATTATTACAGAAGTGTTTTTTAGGAAGTAGGTAAATATTTTTCAAGTGTTTTGCGACTACGCGTCCTTGATGAAAGTCCACGGTTACGAAAACGTGTTTTATTTGTTTAGGTATTCATCTATAGAAGATTGCGATATAATTAACGTTAGCGCAGCGCTAAATAGAAATCTTATGCATACTGTACCATTTTAATGTTTACATTTGCAGACAATGGAAAATGTGAATCTGCTCTTAATAAAATAGACAGTCTAATGCCACTAATATCAGTGTAGCGTTGCTAAGTAAACTTGTGTTCAAGGCACGCTTAGTTTTTTTAGGATACATCTTGAAATCGCTTTATAGTGGAGTGAATATAGATTTGTAGAGAACATTTGACATGAAGCAACGCGACAGAAAAATAAGTTTATTTTGGCGAAACTAAGAATACCCTGAGTTTTCTACTTCGGCTAGGTGGTGGAACCCTTTTTTTCAAGGAAAAAGGGTGTAATGGTTATGGGGTACCCTGTTTAATTACTAAAAGAAAGTAGTATGTCACCAGTTAACTTCATTGCTATTTATTTATCTGAAGGATAAACAAATAAGATTGGCCATTTGCGTGATCGTCTAGTTCTGTTAGTGTAGGACCCAAATTTCGTTGTGTGTGTGTAGTAACCCTTTTTAATTACCCCAGGTTCCTTTATATAAAGTTTAATATTACTTGTTTCTGTCTGATACTATATACCTTAGAAAATTAATCACTCTGTTAATTGAAATACCTGGTAAACTTGAACACACTGTCTATTAATTGAGAGACCTAGTTAATTATATGTGTTATTGATGTAGTATCTTATTACTCAAGATTGCACTGTACATTTATAGTTGAAGTTTGTTTTCTATTTTGCTTTTGAAATTAAAACATTTTAGTGACGAAAAGGTAAAGGTGAAAAAATAAGACAATAATTGATGGGAAAAAATAGTAAAAAAAACCCATTTATTTTATATAAATTGATGCAACAATAGTCGAACATGAAATCAAGAGTAATCCAAATATTTGAGACGATTGTCTAATAGCTTGTTGCACCAACTTCGTGTTAACGAACGTTTAATAAAACCACGTTTTATAGATAAACTTCTGTAAAATTCTTCTGCATTGCACCGTATGGAAGTTAAAGTCGATTAGTTAAACGGGGAAACTCTAGGGATTTTTCTTCTGTGGCTAATTTCAAATCTTTAAAATGCCGTTTTTGACGTAAAACTCATTTTCGACCAAACATACATAACCTTAAAAGTCGTATATTTCGGCGTTTATTTTATTTGTGAAAATTTTCGAATTTTGCGGACGCTTTTTCGGTTCATTTGCTGATTGTGAGATGAAGCCTGATAATGAAAAGAAAAGGTCTGCAAATTTCACTAATCACGACAAATCTCTGTTGTTAAATATAGTGTCCAGGCATAAACATATTGTAGAGAATAAAAAAACGAACGTAGTAACTACAAGAGAGAAAAATGAAGCATAGGCAAACGTCGCTGAAGAATTCAATAGTTCTGGCCCATCTTGTCCCAGAGATACGGAAGGCCTGAAAAGGTGTTATGATAGTAGAAAGAAACTGTTAAGAAAGTCGGTCGCAGTCCTAAGAAGAGAGCTGTGTAAAACTTGTTTAGTGCATTTGCGATACTTAACCACACTTCCAGCTAAACCTCAAAATTTGGTGGTTTAACATGATCTGAGATTAAAAACAATTAATCCACGTTTAAAAGTTGATGCAACAAAATTTTCCATTTAATCCAGGCTTAATATTAAACCTCCGTTAATTAGTGTTGGTGCAACAAGCCGTTAATATTGTAATAGGAAAATTTGCGTCGCTATAGTAATGACCATACTATAAATATGCTGAGTGTTTTGATGCAATAACAAGAACTGAAATACAAAAGTATGCTGTGTTATTTTAATAGTAATAAGGGTTGTGGCAATGACCTGATAATAATAATCCATAATTAGAGCTGTTAGCAATTGTTAGGTAATAATGTTTTATAATTAAATAAAGTTGTTAGCAATCGCTAGATAATAATGATTTATAATTAAAGTTGTTAGCAATAGCCAAATAATGAATCGAATGCAAAACAGAGGACAAGAATGTTTATCATGTCATGTTTATACATTATCAAAATTAAGTTGAAAGACGAGCATTAAATATTCGTGTAAAATATCATAGAGTGTTGAGGAAATATCCTTTAATTATACATTGTTTATTGATTGAAATCAGAGTAGGAACAATCGTTCAGATAATCATATTAATCTTGCAAAGGTGAGAATTTACACTCACATAAAGTCCTTTAGAATGCTGGGGAAATCTCCCTATAGTAATTAAATAGAAAAGCGACCAGAAGATTGCCTATGATTGTCAAACATACGATGCCGCGAATCCGCGAAGGTAAGAAAGTGCGGTTGCATCACCCTTCAATCGAAACAAGTGACCAGGCAACTGCCTGAAATATTGACATCCCTCGTTGTAACTGAACCCAACTGGAGAACAGAACCAGCCAATTGACCGTAGTCAATGATTCAAACCTTTGTGAACTCAAAGTACGCCGAATTCATATAACTATAATATTTTATTGTAGGTAAAAATGTCCAACAATCAGAAAACCTTGTGGTTACAGTAGGAAAATATTCCTAGTGTACTTTAAATATAAAGCATTCTTGAAAAACCTTACATGAGATGTGGTGGAAACGAAAGTCCACTATTTGTTTTATAAAAACTGCAGAATAATGATAGACATGAAGTTTGGCTAGTCTGTGATAAAGTACCTTGTTATTGCATAGTTCTAAATATATAGTCCTTGAATATAAACTTGTTACTTTGCAAGCGCAAATTTTCCTAGTAAGATATTTAGAAAGTGAAATTTTGTGAATTAAAATCGTGAATGAAATCATAACTGAATAACTGGTAATATATTATATTTTCTTGTTGAAAATCAAAGCTAATATTTAAAAAAAATCTAATATTCTTTTAGTACCGCAAATGCGAATGTCCCCTATTACACCCCGTCGAAACCAGAATATGAATGCAATTGCAAATAATAAAATAGAGTTTCGAAATAAGCAAGCGATCACCTTTAGAAATTTATGCCTACAGAATTTCCGTGCGCCCTGTATAGCGTTATATCGCCCGTGAATGCTCTTCCCCAGCTTCTTCATGTTTAGCGTACTCGTCGAGCATAACAGAGAGGTTAAAATGGTACTTCATAAAGAGTACGCCAAAGAATGGCTGTCTGCGGCGTCAATACAGCGAATTCAATGTCCAACGATGTACTTAAGGTATGTTTAAATTCAATCTTCACAGTACAGCGAACTCAATGTCCAGCGATGTACCCAAGGGGTGGTGCAATTGTAATCTCCAGGGAGCAACAGCGAACCCAATGTCCTGCGATGTAGCTCGAGTCTGATTACCCCTTTTCATGGGCCCTGCAGTTTCTTTTATATTGTAAAATGACGTCACAGTTTAAGCGTCCCCCAAGTCGGACGTGGGAATTATTTACGTTAACAACCTCAATATTTGATACGGCGTAGTTTTGTGCAGCGTTTCAGATTGAAAACTCCACTCTCTATCTCCTCCTACAGTTAAGATAGAAAAGGGTAGGCGATTTCACACTATGGGAATACACGAAGTACTTGACGTTTATCTGAATATACGATAAACAGACTCGACTCGATTTTCTGTGACTTTTTAGTTAAAACTGTAGCGTTTAACTTTGCTTTAAAAATATAATTTTAAAAGGCATTTCTGTTAAATTTAACGTGTGCAATATTTAATGACTACATAAATGAAAAAAAATGAAATGAAATTATATATGGGGTATATACAGGGTTCTTCGAGGGTAAATTTGTCATTTTTAAGGGTATCGTAGAAGGGTGGTTTTCAGTTTTAATTTATTTTGGACCCTTTAAAATGCTAGTTAAGAAACAAGAACGGTGTCCTTTTATTGTAGATGTTTAAGGAACCTTCAGTTCAAATTTCGTGAAAATCGGTTCACCGCCTCCCACAATATGTATATAAATATACTGAAAGAACGTAAACAATTGAATTACGGCTAACTTGGCCAAAATTAAACCGAATTTGGTGAAGTTTTTGACGAAAGTAGAACATTATTAGCCTCGACACGGACTATTTTTTAAAGATTTTTTTCCGACTGTTATAACGCTACGGGGGCTACTCTTATCAGCACAATTAAAATATTTGTATGTCTTTAGTTTTAAAGCAATTTCGAAGTTTTAAAAAATGAAGATAAGATCCTACAAAAATTACGCGGCTACAATCAACCCCTGCCACCTTAAGGGTGTAGCTCCCACAGCGTTATAAAAGTCGGAAAAAATCTTTAAAAATAGCCCGAATCGAGGCTAATAATGTTCTACAAAAATTGCGCGGCTACGATCAACCCCTGCCATCCCAAAAAATAAAAAAGTTTTAAGGGTGCAGATAAGGGCGCATTTTTCGGTGAATTTTAACGTTAGAAACTTCAGAGACATCAAATTGCGTATAAAATGGGACGGACACCTTAAATTATCTGATGTATTTCCCAAACTACTTGGCTTAATGTTACGGGTTTTATACCAGTTTGATTTTTGCCAGTAGAAAGCAATGGGTATACTGAATAACTGAAATGGCCCTATGATTTTACCATCAAGTTCAAGTTAAACCACTTATTATTTGCTTACTTTTATTCAATGTTTTTCGAAGCATTATGTCCTTATTCCTTATAGACCGCAAAGCATTACGTTCATTCCTAGCAATTATATCACGGTACCTACGTATTTTTTTACAGTAATTTAAAACAGCTCGTCATTGCAAAACACATCAACCAGGTTTATGTCAATGTGCATTATAGTATTAATAAATTATAATTGTTTTTATACGAGTTATTACCCATACATTATCAAGTTATTACTAAACGACCTCGAAAGAATAACACTTGACTCGTTTTTTATGGATTTTCCGTGAAATAAAAGAATCCCGTATTAATTCGTACATATCGGGTTATTAAAAAGATTATAAATATAATGTTAACGCCCCACCAATATTGCTTGTCTAGCATTTTTACTATCTGTATTAATATTTGAGGACTGAAATCATTTTCAGAATCTCTAAATTAACAAATATTACAATTAATGGAATAATATTATTAATTACATACAGGGCGATTTATGTAAACATGCGGAAAATAAAATGGTATACACGTCTGTTATGGGGGAAAGCCTCTGTAAAATTTTAAAGCGATCCGAGGTAATTTATTATATTTTTTTGCATTAAAACCTGGAAAGATACGCTTCTGAACGGGTGAGTTATGCTATCTCGACGCGTTCACACACGTGTCGCTTGTTTGTTTACCAGGTAATATCAGCTGTCTTAGTTGTCTAGGGTCAGTGCGCCACGCGTTCACTGTTCAGTTCAGTGACTCTTCGACTTCCGTTTAGAGCATTTCCCATTTTTGTTAAATTTTAAACTGTATTCACAAATATCGATTATGCCAGAGTTCAAGTCGCAAGATACTGCGACATGATATTAACCTATGGTGCAATGAATGAAAGCCTTGCAGGGGCTGTACGAAAATACGGGAGAAAATTTCCCCATAGGCGCAAACCTAATGAGAAAAAATTTAAGTGCAGTACAACGAGTTCGTACACCGAGTTTTGTTTACCAGGCGACAGAGAACGTGTAGTAAATCGTCCTGTTGAAGTAGACGAAGAAGTTCTAGAATTACTAGAACAAGACCCTTCAATAAGTAGATACCCTATACGCGAGAATTGTTTTCACCCATACCACATAAGAAAGGAAGTGATTTCGTTGCGCCGTATTACGTCAGATTGGTTAGTCATAGGCGGCGCACTTCTACAAAAAAATTGAGGTAATTTTTTTTCCAAATTTTTTTATTTCTTAATTTTTTTAACTCCTTTTGGTGGGGACAACCCACTGAATAATTTTCCGCATGTTTAGGTAAATCACCCTGTACATATAATTATTATTAGCCGTTACTCGAGTCCGAGTATAAAAATGTTACAGTCGATAAATTGTGTACAATAGAAAACAAGTAAAAGGTGTAGTCTATTGTAATTCCCATTCATCTACGGTGCACACGACTATGGCTATAGAGGCCTATTCGGGAGAGCACATGTCGACCGCAGTCAGGACAAACATAGACCTGGTTAGGTCTTGGATTCGGCCTTCTTGCAGCAACATTTCCTTGATAGCTGGCCACAACCCCTCGCCATTCGGTTCTGTCCGCTGCAAGTTGTTCCCATTGCTCGTCTGCAATACCGCAGGATTTTAGATTTTCATGGAGAGCGTCTTTGAACCTCTTTCGTTGACCGCCACGCCTTCTTCTACCGCTTAGCAATTCACCATAAAGTGTACATTTAGGAAGGCGGTTATCATGCATACGATGAACGTGACCTGCCCACCTTAGGCGTGCTCTTGAAATAAGCACCTCAATTGGAAGGCTGTTTGCTCTCCTGAGTACTTCCACGTTTGATATGTGATGGAACCAACGGATTTTCATCATACTTCGGAGGTGTCTTTGCTGAAAACGTTCTAATTCTTTCACATGACGACGGTAAGTGACCCAGCTTTCACATCCATATAGCAGTGTTGGAATGACAACTGCTCTGTAGACAGCCATTTTCGTTGACAAAGCAAGGTCGTGGTTGTCAAATACTCTCTCTCTAAGTCCCCAGAGTGCTCTAGATGCAGCGTTAATTCTATTGCGAATCTCGCTGTCCATGTTTGCTTTGTCATTAACAACGTTGCCTAAGTAATTGAACTGATCCACCACTTCAAGAGAATTTCCGTTAAGTGTAATGTCTATTTGGTTCACTTGATGAGGAGTTGACATAATCTTAGTCTTTCCAATGTTGATTTTAAGTCCCAAGGAATCATAGCTCTGGGCATACACATCTAAAAGTTCTTGAAGCTCTTCCGGCGTAGAGGCTAAAAGTGCACAGTCATCCGCATACTGGAGATCACAAATGAATCGTGTGCGTGTCTTCGTGAAAGCTCTAAAGCGCCCTATGTTAAAGAGACCGCCATCAAAACGGTATCTGAGACCTATTCCTCTGACTGTCAGTTTGTTGTCAACAATAATTGTTAGAGCAGTGGTAAACAAATTAAAGAGTAGGGGTGCCAGGACACATCCCTGCCTAACTCCAGTGAGGGTTTGGAAAGGTTCGGTTGCCTCATTATTATACATAACCTGGGCGTTGTTGTTTGTATGTAGACTGCGACATACTTCTACAAATTTTCTAGGGATACCTAAGCGGAACATAATTTTCCAGAGCATTTCCCTGTCCACCGAGTCAAACGCCTTGGTTAAATCAATGAAGGCCATGTGAATTTCTCCTTGATGTTCGAGTGCTTTTTCTTGAAGCTGTTTAAGTGTGAAGATTAAATCCGATGTGCCTCGGTTTGGCCTAAAGCCACTCTGTGTTTCAGGAAGTAACTTTTCCATAACAGGTGTTAGCCTATTTGCCATCGCTTTAGTGAGTATCTTCCCTCCAACAGCCAGGAGAGCTATACCCCTGTAATTTCCACAGTCCGCAGCGCTCCCTTTGTTTTTGAAGAGGTTGATTAAAAGTGTATCACGAAACTCCTGCGGAGCTTGACCACTTTCCCACACGACATCAAATAGTTTTTTGAGGTAGAGTATGAGCTCTGACGACACAGCTTTAAAGATCTCAGCTGGGAGTGAGTCGGCGCCGGGAGATTTGTTATTTTTTAGCTGCCCGATGGCGGTTAAGATCTCTTCCGTTGTTAGTGGTTTATCTAAGTCTTCGAAGGTGTCATATTGAGGGATAAGATTTATAATATCGTGATCGGCTTGACTTTGCTGGTTAAGAATGTTAGAGTAGTGTTCTTTCCATCGGGCTCTTATTTCCTGGTCTCCTTTGAGGAGATTTCCATTTAAATCTTTAATAGGGCACATATTTTTCCGACTGGGGCCGTACACTGCTTTTACTCCTTGAAAGAAATTCCTGTAGTGTGAATCGGCGTACCTTTGAATTCCTCTGGCCTTGCTTGCCCACCACTCGTTCTTTATTCTTCTGATTTCGCGTTGCGTTTCATACTTAGATTGGGTAAAAGCTTCTGCTTTTGATGAGTCGTTGGGGTGGTTGATAGCGTTTTGGAAGGCAGTATGTTTGCGGTCAAGAAGTTCTTGTATAAAAGCTTCATTATCATTGAACCAGTCCTCCTGTTTTTTACTTGCTGCAGTGCCAAGAATTTCCTCACTCGCACTTTTTAAACTGTCTTTAATTTGTGTCCAGGTAGCAGCGACATCTACAGAATTGGTTTTTTCTAGTGCACTCAAATTCTCTTGAACTTTTTGTTTTAGCTGTTCGACGGTTTGTTGGTCACGCAATTTACTAATACAGAGACGGGGTCTACGTTTTACTTGAGTTCGTCGGTGTTTGGGTCTCATAACAATTTTCATTTTAGAGACAACAGGACGATGATCGGTCCAACATTCGCTATCAATGCGCGCCTTTGTAATTTGGACGTCCTTGAGATGCTTCCTACGTACGATAACATAGTCCAGTAGATGCCAGTGACCTGATCTGGGGTGACGCCAGGTGCCTTTAAATTTATCCTTTTGTCGGAAAATGGTGTTTGTTATAACTAGATCATGTTCGGCGCATTTAGTTAGGAGTAGTTGACCGTTAGCGTTCATGTTGCCTAAACCGTTCTTGCCTATGATGCCTGGCCAGGTGTCTGCATCTCTCCCTACTCTAGCGTTAAAATCGCCAAGAATAACGAGTCGTTCCGTTTTAGGTATTCTACAGAGGGTTTCTTCCAGCTGTTGATAGAAGCTTTCCTTGGTTTCGTGACTTGCATCCAGAGTGGGAGCGTAGGCGCTTATTAGATTTACCCCGTTGCCATCTGATAGCTCATAGCGTAGCAGCATTAGACGCTCGGACAGGCCTTGTGGTACTTGGGTTAAGTTGGATACAAGTTGATTCCGAACGGCAAATCCTACTCCATGTTGTCTTCTTGAATTGGTGGGAAGACCTTTCCAATAAAAGGTGTAGTACTTTTCTGTGAGAGAGCCTTCCTCCAAAAATCGAGTTTCGCTGAAAGCTGCAACGTCAACATTGAGTCGGTGAAGTTCTCTATCTATTAGAGCAGTTCTTCTTTCAGGCCGATCGGTGCGAGTGCTGTCGTTCAAAGTACGAACATTCCAAGCGCCGTAGATGAAAGAATTAGTTTTGTTGGATTTAACTTGTCGGTGTTTTTTCGACATTCGATGAGGTGTCCCTGTGGGCACCCTCCCCCGGAGATCCGATCGGGAGGGTATTTTACCTCCGGATGATTTTGTCCCACTTGAACGCTCCATCATTTTTTTAAAGCCTTAATCGACTGAAAACGAAGCTGCATTTGAAGTTTTAGCTGGAGCAGGTATGCAACTGACCAGCTCGGTTGGGGAAGGCGAGTGGTGTGGTCCCATGGCACAGAAGGAGACTGCGACGATGGGGTAACCAAACGATTCCAAAAGCAACCTTTGTGTGCGGTGGGTTACTTTACCGCACACTTCGTGAGAAGGTGTATGTTCTCACGGCAAAAGGTAAGGGTTATTCCGCCCTTACTCGGTCGTTAGAGCCTCGTTAGTGAAAACAGGGTGCACCAAGTTCAAATTGAACTCATCGCGAAGGTGAGGTTAACAATTGAGTAGGAGAGGCTATAACTTGCGCTTCACTACCCCATTACATATAATATTAGTGTCTCGTATAACTAATTTAAACCCGCGTGATTTCATGAAAGGACGTTCAACTACTATTAATTTATTAAAACCTAATATTTTTAGTCGCAAACTCCTCTATAAAATATTTATTTTTAATAAGGAACGTAACCAGGCTGCAACCAACAGCGCTAGTCTCCGAGCTATGTGCCCCGCCGAGCGCTGAATTACAAGTTACAAGCCTGACGCGTTAAGTGTAATAATTGCATATTACCAACAAAACGCTAATGCTTCGATTGCAACGGACACCAACTGAAAGACTGATCCTACTTAAAGAAACTCTCGTACCAGTCGTCCCACACTACTTGGAGACTGCAGTTTCGATCTGTTGGCTCTCGTCAGTGCAAGCATTAGCGTTTTGTTGGTAATATGCAATTATTACACTTAACGCGCTAGGCTTGTAACTTGTAATTCAGCGCTCGGCGGGGCACATAGCCCGGAGACTAGCGCTGTTGGTTGCAGTCTCGTTACATTCCTTATTAAAATAAGGATTTTATGGAGGAGTTTGCGACTAAAAATATTATGTTTTAATATTCAGCCCTCTAAAAGCACGTTTGAACTATCAATTTATTAATACACAATACATAGCTGAAATTTTGGCTGTACAGGCGCAAACTTATGTTATATGTACTGATTTTTCTAAAGCTTTCGACAGGCTTAATCATGATATTCTACTTCGTAAGTTACATGAAATAGGTTTGTCTTATTCCCTGCTATAGTTATTTAGATCTTATCTGTCAAATCGAAGACAATATGTCGCGTATAATGGAGTTAAGTCTGCAGGGCTCCCAGTGGACCTCAAATTAAGGACTTAGGGACCTAGATCAAAATAAAAAAAGGACCAAATAGGGACCAAATAAGGCCCAAAGTTGTATAATTTTCCATGTTTCTTTTTTTTAAATGCAATACATGCATTAATGCTTTAACGCAACATAATAAACAAAAACATAAGTTCTGTTTGTTATTAACAAAGTGAAATTTGCCTTATAACTAATATGACATTGACTCATATACATTAATACTTTAAGGCAATAAACACAAAAATATATTTAATTTGTTATTAACATTTGCATTTGCTGTACTGATACGACTATGACTAGTCTCTTAATTAGAAACGAAATATATAAAAAAATGTACATTAGACATTTCCTAAGATATCTTGGATTTCCTGTTCAGAAGCCCAGAAATCATTACTGACTCCCTTTTCTCTACTGACGACTGAGACTTGCCTAGTTGTGTTCTTATTTAGTTAATTAAAATTTCGACTGAAAATTAAAAAAAACTGATAATATGTGGATCACTAGAAATATAAAAGAAAAAGGTAGAGAATTGACGGATATGTTTTGCTTGATGAAAAATTCAATGAATGGTGACTTGTCAATTAGATATAATGACATGAAAAAGGAACATAAAAAAATATACGTAAGGCCAAATTTAATTACTATCAAAATACGTTAAGTAGTAAAACTAGCATTCAACCTAGACAAAAACTAGTCTGTGTGTCAACAAAAATTATTAAATCGATTGCTTAATTTATCGCTGAGCCACTAGCCCATATTGCCAACTTATCTGTAAAATTGGGGAAATTTCCAGAGAAAATAGGGGAAGTAATTCCAGTCGACAAAAGCAATGATCCACAGGTAATAAGATAACTACAGACCCATCACTATACTCAATGTGCAAAATAATTGAAAGAGCTATACATAACAAAATATTCCCCTAATATTCCCCTATCTAACGAAATATCAAATAATTTCCAGATCTCAAAATGGATTTTGCACTGGTAGGTCAACCGAAAGTGCAGCAACGGACTTTTTGGAAGCACCACGGGCCAAAATCAAGAGTTCCTTTGTTACTGTAACAAGAGATAGTTTATTGTCGAACAATTTAAGGCTCGATTTAACTGCATTTGTAGTATTCAGCATACGCTCACCCCTTGATGCCCTTCCTTCCATGTGAGTGTCTGCCCGGGGCTAGAAAACACACGCTCGACAAAAGCGTTGCATGAGAAAGGACGAGAGCAGCATTTACAACTTGGCGTAACCTAGGGTGCTTTAAATCACCTGAACGATCTCTCCTTTTTCAAAACTGAGCCCAATACTCGTCAACTCTATCCTTTGTCTCAATATTAATTTCAGTCTGCAGAAGACTCCATTTTTGAGAAGGGAAGATTATTCTAGAAGATAACTCCCGGCAGCTACATAGTGTGCTTGTGCACTTAAAAGAAAACATAATCTATCTTTTTCTGTATTAAAAAAGAAACAATAAATAACAAACGCATAATGATCAGACAGCATTACTTATACAGAAAGGAAATAAGGGTTTTTTGTATTACTTTGCGTATGTCTGATCAGCGAGTTTGTCATCACAGACACCAGTCAATAAATTTACTTACCTATTCACACCAACAAAACCAAAAAAATCTGTAATTAAAGACGACCACAAATCCTGTGGTTGTTGCCGCTGAGAGCGCTAGCAAGCGCAGAGCTCAGCTAGGGACATTTAGGGACAATGGGCGTGTTTTAAAATGCTCATTACAGTTTTTTAACGAACGATCTGTGCTCAAACGTAATTATCAATGGAGTTCATTGAAAATAGGGACTTTAGGGACCATACTGAGAAATTACGGACTTTTCAGGGACTTTCCCTAAAATAAGGACCAAGTCCTTAATAAGGGACCAACTGGGAGACCTGTTAAGTCTGTCATCAGGTGTCCCTCAGGGCTCGGTGCTAGGTCCCTTACCATTCAATATTTTCGTTAATGATATATTGGATATTCTAGACGTTTGCTGTCTGCTATATGCGGATGATTTAAAGATCTTTACAGTAATAACGAGTACTGAAGACTGTTACCGCCTACAGTATAACCTTGACAGACTATCATAGTGGTGTCTAGACAACAAAAGGCCATTACATGCCGGTTTCATAGTGCGCATTAGCCGTGAATTTACGAACGTAAGCACTCTACAAACATACTTTTGTGAGGTCTAAGCTAGAATACGCGTTGCTTGCTTGTTTGTTATCCCTATTATGATATACATATTAACAATTTAGAAAATGTGCAACGAAGTTTTCTAAAACTGAGTACTGTTTTTTAAAACCAATTAAACATATCCTCCTATTGGTTACCCTCAACAACACTCACTCGATAATATTGGTACGGTTAGTCTTGATGACAGGAGGTAATACCTTTCGCAAGTTTCTTTAATAATAATAATAACACCACAGGTAATTACGACCCCCTTTATCCCGGAAGGCTCTAGAAGAGCCTTGTGTGGGAGGGGGCTACACATTTAGAGACAAGGGACGTATTATACAAAGTCATTCATAATAATCAGGAAAATTTGCATCAATCTGGTAAAATTGAGAGAATTTGATACTTTCGTTGTTTTTTTTTTGTTTTAAAAATTGACAGTGGAGTATCAAATTAAAAATGTCTTCCTTACTTGATTTCAATGAATATAGTGTTAAACTAAAAATTGAAGGAAGCCTATACTAAAAGTTTTGAAATAAAGCTTTCAAAGTCTTCGTTCAGGTGTACTTAAAAGTGTTAAAAGTTACGTCGTATGAGTAAATCGAAAACGTACCAAGTATACCTATTTTAATTATTCACCGCAGGTGAAATTTACTGACGCTTACATATGAAGGCCTAGTGCAAAGATAAATAATGTGAGTTTTGTTTCTATCACAACTCTATAGTATTCTATATTAAGCTGAAAATTTCAGTATTAGTTTAGTTATACTTGAAAATTACCACTTAACCCCATTTGTTAAATCAGCTATCGAAACCATTAGAAAATCCAATTAATCAGTAAATTGTAAACAGATTAAAAGTAATGACGAGTGTATATTTGTTTTGATGTAGTAAATAAAAATATATGTTTTTCATTGGCGGCGCCAGGCTTTTATTGTCAAAAACATACATTTCTGACAAAACGGGATTTGAGATAAAAGAAAAACACTGTCTTGTTTATTTATTTATTTATTGCATACACTGCTCAACAGGTAAAATACCCAATTATAGAACAGGAATAGAAAATTATAAAAACAAATCATAAAAGTAGAGTACAATATAAAACATTAAAAATCGATATAAGACAAAAAACAAACAAAAAAAAGCATACAGCATAATTATTATTATTATTAGCCGTTACTCGAGTCCGAGTATAAAAATGTTACAGTCGATAAATTGTGTACAATAAAAAACAAGTAAAAGGTGTGGTCTATTGTAATTCCCATTCATCTACGGTGCACACGACTATGGCTATAGAGGCCAATTTGGGAGAGCACATGTCGACCGCAATCAGGACAAACATAGACCTGGTTAGGTCTTGGATTCGGCCTTCTAGCAGCAACATTTCCTTGATAGCTGGCCACAACCCCTCGCCATTCGGTTCTGTCCGCTGCAAGTTGTTCCCATTGCTCGTCTGCAATACCGCAGGATTTTAGATTTTCATGGAGAGCGTCTTTGAACCTCCTTCGTTGACCGCCACGCCTTCTTCTACCGCTTAACAATTCACCATAAAGTGTACATTTAGGAAGGCGGTTATCATGCATACGATGAACGTGACCTGCCCATCTTAGGCATGCTCTTGAAATAAGCACCTCAATTGGAAGGCTGTTTGCTCTCCTGAGTACTTCCACGTTTGATATGTGATGGAACCAACGGATTTTCATCATACTTCTGAGGTGTCTTTGCTGAAAACGTTATAATTCTTTCACATGACGACGGTAAGTGACCCAGCTTTCACATCCATATAGCAGTGTTGGAATGACAACTGCTCTGTAGACAGCCATTTTCGTGGACAAAGCAAGGTCGTGGTTGTCAAATACTCTCTCTCTAAGTCCCCAGAATGCTCTAGATGCAGCGTTAATTCTATTGCGAATCTCGCTGTCCATGTTTGCTTTGTCATTAACAACGTTGCCTAAGTAATTGAACTGATCCACCACTTCAAGAGAACTTCCGTTAAGTGTAATGTCTATTTGGTTCACTTGATGAGGAGTTGACATAATCTTAGTCTTTCCAATGTTGATTTTAAGTCCCAAGGAATCATAGCTCTGGGCATACACATCTAAAAGTTCTTGAAGCTCTTCCGGCGTAGAGGCTAAAAGTGCACAGTCATCCGCATACTGGAGATCACAAATGAATCGTGTGCGTGTCTTCGTGAAAGCTCTAAAGCGCCCTATGTTAAAGAGACCGCCATCAAAACAAAAAAAAAAAAAAAAAAAAACAAAACAGCATAATACAAACTAACAAAAACATCAATAAATACAAAGTGTAAATTACAGATAATTGAAAACAAGTTTAATGAGGTACACGTGCAGTATTAACTAGAAAAAGACAGAAGGAAATAAAGATTAAAATTCAATGTTAAGAAAAACAAAAGTAATTTGAAAGTATTTAAATTAATTAAAAAGTTCACCTTTTGTATCATTAAGGCTGCAATTAAAAATATCGAGGTTGCTACACAGTTTATTAAAATTGTTACAGATAGTCAACAAAGGCGAATTTTTTAACAAGTTTGTATGTGGAGTGGGTAAATAAAAAACTTGGTCATTACGAGAATTTAATCTAGAGACGTGAAGATTTAATTTGCAAATTATTCCAGGAACATCAAGATCATTGTGTAGCGTTTTAAATAAGAATACTTGAGAGACTTATATTCGCCTGTCTTCCAGAATAGACGACGAGATCCTTTCAAGCAATTGACTCTGTGAAAAGCCAATAGTTGGATAGATACCATCCGACTTAAACCAAAGTAGTTTAACAAACCGGCGTTGAACTGCTTCCAGGTTGCTCTTATGAACATCATAACTGGGACACCAAATAAGTGATGCATATTCAAGTTTCGACCTCACAAATGATTGATAAAGGATTTTCAATGTATCCGTATTAGTAAATTTACGACTGGTGCGAGCTATGAATTCAAGAGCCCTAAAGGCTTCAGAGGCTATGGTATCAATGTGGTTGGTAAATGATAATTTGCTATCAAAGATTACGCCTAGGTCGACAAAAGTTGTAGACCTCTGAAGAGTATCACTAACCAAATGATAGTCAAAAATAATCGGAGATGTTCTCAATGAGAATGACATTACGTTGCATTTACTAGCATTCAAGGGTAGTTTATTTATTAAACACCAGTTGTTTACTTTACTAAGACAAGTTGAAGTTGAAAACAATCATCAATATGGTTTATAACTGAGAAAATTTTAAGGTCATCAGCATATAACAGGCAAGGTAAATCAATTTCGTCCGATATGTCATTGATAAATATATTAAAAAATAAGGGCCCCAAGATGGATCCCTGGGGAACACCAGAGGTAGCAGCAAATTCAATTGACTTGAATCCATTAAGAGTAACATACTGAAACCTATTTGTTAAATAAGACTTGAATAAAAGAAATAATGAGTATGAAAGGCCAATTTTCTTTAATTTGATTAACAGTAACTGATGATCTAACCTGTTAAATGCTTTGGAGAAATCCGTATATATGACATCAGTCTGGCGATGTTCATCTAAGGATTCAGAAATATACTGAGTTATACAGAATAAGTTAGTCGTCGTTGAACACCCCTTCATGAATCCATGTTGGTGAATAGATATCTTAGACAATTAAACAATAAATACTGTCGTGAAGTAGAATTTCTAAAACTTTTAAAAAATTACAGATTACAGAAATAGGCCTGAAGTTTTGAATACCTAATTTATTCCCCTTTTTATAAATAGGACGGACTTTGGAAAATTTCCATAAATCCGGAAATTGATAATTTTTTAAAATAAGGTTAAAAATTAGGGTTAGAGGATATGCAAAAATAATAGCACAGTCTTTCAATAAAAATGCTGGTATGGAGTCGGGACCTGCAGTCATTCTAGGTTTAATGCGTTTTAAGGCCTGGAAAACTTCTGCCTCATGAAAAAAATGTATATTAACAGTCGGGTTATTATTTGGACAATCGTTATCAATAGAATTATTCACGGCGTCTAATGAGGAATCAGAATATGACTGGCTAAAAAGTCTGGCAAATGAATCTAAAATATCATGCGGACTATTAAGTGAAGCACCGTCAAAGAACATTTCATCTGAAACACTGATTCTTTCTTGTCATTAATGAACGCCCAGAATTTGTTAGGATCGCTTTTTATATTATTTTCGGTGTTTTTGTAGGCAGTATTAATATCCCTCTTTACTTCCCGTCTGACCTTTTTAAACTCGTCAAAAAGATCATCGGTTTCCGAACACATTTTTCTGAGACGTTTCTTAAACCTAATTTTTTTTATAATACTACCACTAAACCAAGGGGGGTACTTATTATTTCGCGAGGCCAATTTCTTTGGTACACACAATTCAAACTCCAAATCAAGTCTATCATAGGACTGAGTGCATATATTGTTGACGTCATTGAGAGAGGAAAGAAAAGACCAGTCAACATTAAGGAGGTTAACATATAATTTAGAGAAATCACATTTGCGAAAATTATAATTAATATTATGATTAGGTGGAAAATTATTAGTAAGGTTTTTAGTGGCGTTCATCTCAATTGATATGACCAAGGCAGGGTGATGCCTCATTAATTAACGGATCAAAAGGCTGTGTTACGTCACAATTTTTGTTATGCAAAACTAAGTAAGTCAAGGATGCTATTATTGGAATTATGTACAAAATTGTACTGAGATAAGTTGTTACTGACCAGAAAATTATTAAAGGCTCTGATTTGGCCGTTGGGTTGTAGATCTTTTAAGTAAATCGCGTATTTGGAAATGTTAAAGTCACCGGGGATGGCAAAATCACTGCTGTTATCCTGTTGACACCTTAAAATACTTAGTGTCTCGAAAAAATATTCGCAAGAGACACACTCGGTGGTATATAAATGACGAATATATAGAGGGAACGATAGTTAAGTGAAATTCTTACACCCAAGATGTCAATGGCTGGCACGTTGTTAAAACCTGCAGAGTTAAGGTTTACCATAGAAGAAACACATTCTGAATTTACGGCTAATAGTACAGCACCGCCCCTTGAGCGATTAATGGCAGTAAAATTCCTATCAGAGCGAAAAATATTATATTCGTTGCTGAATAATTCGCTATCAAAGACGGAGGAATCAAGCCATGCTTCAGTTAATGCGATAGCGGAGTATTCAGAGCGCACTGACGCATTATAAAGTTCTGCGGTCTTAGTTTTTATACCACGCATATTTTGGTAATAAATTAAAAATTCCTTATTGTTATGTGAACAATGAATTAAAATACATGTCCTATGTACTGTGTGGTATGTTTAGAAAAAAAACTGATCGTTGCTTTTAATAGGTACCATACTGCATATTTAGTAATAGTTAATTTATTCACTGTATTTATTTCTTTTGTTTCAGATATTAGGTCAACATGGCGGAAGCCCATTCAGCTGTTGCCTTTTCATTTTCTATTACTCACGAAGGGTGGGACGTCAACTTTGACCGAGAAGTTCTCCATTTAGTATGGCAATCTGGTGTTAGGTCGTGGAAAAAACGGATAGCTAGATTTCAGGTGAGTAATATTAGATTCTATTATCTATTTGAATTAGACTATGATATGTACTTCCCCGCCCACCGATTCCCAGTTCTTTTGTGCTAAAGGAAGCTTGTTATAATAAAGAAAAAAATTATAGTTAAAAAAAACTAAAAAAACGCTTTAATAGCAAACCGCACTAAAAAGTAAAAAATAATGTTTAAAAAGTTCATTTTATTATTGGGTGCTTTTTGCTATATTTTTATAAATCTACTTTTATCAATAGCTACCAATAAAATATTGGTATTTTTTTAGTTTTTTAAACTATAATTTTTTTCATATAAAATAATAAAATATATATTAATAACAGCGGCGCGTCCGGCTAAATATCGACAATAGATTAGTCATTTTTTAAAAATGTGTCCTGATGAACCTGGTGAGGACATTATAGGACAAAGTTGTCAAATTATTGTATTGTCATTGGTCCTTGATAAGTGTGCAAAGTTTCAGTTTAATCTGACGTTTTGAAGTGGGTGAGAATCACGTTCAAATATTCCGTTACATACAAACAAACATACAGGTGAAGCTAATATAAAGCGCGTTAAACGTGTTTACACTCTCCAGTGAACCACCCCCAAACGTAGGTTCAATAATTTTCACAAATCACTGATTTATTAATCACTCAATTACGTGCAATAATTAGTCCTTATAATAACACACTAATTATAACTTTTATCTACTGTAGAGTCACTACTATAATTCATAACTTGTTGCTGTTATATTCTTATCTGATCACTTTGCTCATCTCAGAACTGTACTGAAGTGACTGTCCAATGCGCTGGTCCTGCTTCTTAGATTCATCTATTTCCCTTTAGGCTGTTCCGAACGAATTCTGCTCCATTCTAATACACTCTATGAGGGAGCGCCATCTCCGGTTCGATTGGCGAACCATCATCCTACGCCTAGCTTCTTCGTATTAGTAGATTAAGCCTGACGAAACTCCACTGCACAAATACGCTTAACAAGGCATTAGTTTGGTAATGAAGGATAACAAAAATTAACCCAGTGCAATAGCTTCATGTTGCACGAACAATGTAATTTTACTGAAAGAAAGTTGCCTTTATGTTAATGACACAGGAAAAGTCAAAGCCAAGGTTTATAGATAATTAGGTTGCCTGATTATCATTAGCAACCATTTTGTAGCATCATTCAGATGAAGAAAATAAGTTTTTGATCAACACTATTTGATCTTTGTGTTTATAAAGTGGTTTAGATATTTCAAATTGTTTTCTATTCATATTAAATTTTTTGGTGATTCATACTCACTATGTTCTGATTTTAACCGAAATTGCGAAATCTACACGTAAATAATAATATCTGTTCTTCCACCTAACCCAAGCAAAGATTATATAAAAACTCATAAACGCATAGCTCTGAAGGCATTATCAAGGCGACTACTGATTAATAGCTAACAATATAACAATTGTAATTAATAGTGAAAACAAAATACAATAATTCAATATACAATTAATGTATATACAATACACGTTAATACACATAGACTATTATAGTTGGCTATTATAGTTATTGGCTCATCATCAGAGCATTAAAAAGTCTTTTCCCAGCGTGGCTTTAGACCTAAATTTTACGATATCCGGCAAAGTATTCATACATTTAACAACTATATTATATTATATGAGAAAGATCTTTTAAATATAGCCGTTCGATGTACATGAGGCGTAAGAATGTTTATATATTTTTTTTATGTTAATATTGTGAATGTCGGTTCTGAAATGGATTTTGTTCTACAAATATGGTGGAGATTTATTGCGCAATAAGTCATTCAACAAACACATTTCATCTAGATGTCTTCGATTGCACATACTCAACCATTTGTTGTAATGTGCAACTAATTCTTTCAAATTTTCTTATGCCATAAATTATTCTCAGACAGCTACTTTGAATCTTCTGGATCTTTCTAGAGTCAATACTACATAAACAAGGACCGTACAACACGTTACAGTAATTTAGCTGCGAAAGGACTAAAGAATCGCAAAGCAAAGATTTTAACTGAACGTTCAGAACATGCCTGTGTTGATAAATTAGTTTTAAATTAACATAGGCTTTTTGAAGGCTTTTATTGATATGAGCGTAAACCTTAAGTCCTCATCCATATGCAGACCCAAGTTCCTAACACCATCTTTAAACATTATTATATTGTTATTTATATGCAATGAGTTGCCAAAATTATCTAAGAAAAAATTTCTACCAGCTTTCCTACCAAATGCTATTGCTGTCGTTTTGGCTCCATGAAATTTTAAACAATGCTCTGAATAAATTGATAAATTATGTAAATCATAGTTAGTGGCGGAAATGGCTTGAATAGAGTTCTGCAAATTAAAACTAAGATATATTCCGATGTACCATCGGCATAATAATGCTGAGAACAAGATAAAAATATAGAAGGGAAGTTACATGTGTATATAGTGAAGAATAAAGGTCCCAAGAAAGAGCCTTGAGGCACTCCAGTACCGACAGTTAAAAAATTCGAAATGTCGGTATTGTAAATTACTGCCTGACACCTACCCGTGAGATAATCTGACTACAGATTTGAAGCTTTAAGAGTTACGCCGATATAATTAAATAATGAGAACAGAATTTTGTGATTCAGAGTATCGAATGCCTTCGAATAGTGTAGTAAACTTGGTAATGTTATTTGTCCATTATCAATAGCTGTAAAGATGTCATCAGTAATATTTAATAAAACTGTAGTATAGCCGTGTCCCGGTTTAAATCCAGACTGCGTTATCGGAAGAATAGAGTTACGCTTAAGATGTTTTCGTAACGGCAGCTACTTTTTTGGCCCATGATGACATGATATGCATAATGCTCAAAATTGTGAGAAGGTTAGTGATCTATAAAATTTGTGTGAATTGTTTTTTGAATGAATGGGTCTTAGGTGACAGGTCGATGCAACTTCATAACGTTATTTATACCATCATTAGTATATTCGGTGAAATTAGTAGGCGTAGACTACACCAAATTTGAAAAAAATCCATTCGCCCAATCAGAAGTTACAAAAGTGTCCCTATCGGCTGAGCCACCCGATATATGCCGTCTTATTTTTCCTAGTATGCGTGTATATAATATTGTTAACTTTCGTACCGACTACCAATGGCGGATCCAGGATTTCGTGAAGCGGGGGATTTTAGATGAATTTTTTTCTATATACTGACATGGAATAAAAATAATTTGTCTTGAAATAAGTAATCCCAAAAACTTGAATCCCTCCCAATATAGTCGTCCATGGAGTAGCTGCAGAAAAAGGCTTAAAACACAAAAGTTCTGTGACAGGGTACCATGTACTCCCCCCCCCGTTTTCTAGGGCGCTGAACACGAGGTGATATTTTTAAGGTTTCCACCCCTCAGCAACTATCCGTAAACTTGAAAAACCACTCCCTTTTAACGTTTTTTTCCATCGTAGGCATGCAGATCGACTTTTTGGGCAGGATTCGAGTAGGTCGTATGAAATTTAATCATCCAACATCTTATTCACCCCCGGGGTAGAAACTACCCCCTCCCCAAAAAATCAAAATTCGTGAAAAATTTTTTATCCCCGTTTTCGTTGGTGCTCAAGACGATGATAATAATTATTTCTCCCTCACCCTTCACCAACCACCCCTAAAACCACTTCCTTTTCATATTTCAAGAAGTATCAAGATACTGGGCATGTGGGGACTCGTTGGATCGAGACTTTTAAGGGGATTTCGACATAGTAAACATTAAAGACTCCGATCCAACGAGTCTCCATATGCCCCAGTATCAAGAAATATGAAACGGGGGTGGTTTTAGTGATGGTTGGTGGACAGTGGGGGAGAAATGAATATTAACATCGTGTTGAGCACCCTCGAAAACGGGGATAAATAAATCATGCATTTTGATATTTTTTTGAGGATGTTTTATAGGGGAGGGCGTAGTTTCAACCCCGAGGTTGGATAAGATGTTGTATGGTTAAATTTCATACGGCCTACACAAATATTGCCCAAAAAAACCAATTCAACCAAAGCCGCGACATAGGGGTGGTTTTTCGAGTTTAGGGGTAGTTGCTGAGAGGTTGCATAGTAGTTTTAACACATCCCTGCTCCCCTAAATCCTCCACTGCCTACTACGTTGAGTGAATATAGATACTTTCTTGGGGGGCCGCGTGGGAAAAAATATCTTTAAGACGATTAGTGCAGGTCTAAGAAACAAAGCTTTAATTACTTGAGGTTACGGTCGAGGTATGGTAAACATCGCATTTGTTTTGTAAAAAATTCGCTGTTTATAAAGCAATGGTTGCAATTTGCCTACCTAGTTCGACGCCTTTGGCTCTCACAATCAATTGGAATTCGAATGGGATTCCTCACGTTCCGTAATTTATCAAAGATAAGAGCATGTGTAGATAGATAGATAGCTTTCGATAATATCAAGTATGAAATCAATAACTGCAAAAATAGATGCAAACATGGGGTCTCGTTGCAGATCTAAAAGTTCTGTATTAATTTCAACGATATATACCCTGCTATAGCATAGAAGAGTCTTCGACACTTTCATCGCGTGGAAGAAAACCCGAAACAAATTGAGATTTTGCTGCTATACTGGGTGGACATATATGGTTATATCCGCATATTTTGGCCCAAAAAATCTACCCCTGAACTATGGCATATTATTAATGGTCCACCCTGTATGTAGTAGTAGTAGTAATTATTGGGGGAGGCCTAGTGCCTGGCAAGTAGGCCACAAATGGGCCCTTTTTACCTACCCCCTGACGTCCCCTCAACCATTCACTTCCACTCGGCCTCCTACTCCCTCTTGAAACCTTCCTGATCTTCCAATGAAGGTCAGGACATGTTTCCATTCGAGAGAGTCCATTTCCTCTTTTGGGAGCGTTGTGGCGCCGAAGAGTTCATACCTCAGGCGCCCGAACGCTTCACATTGTCCCAAGAAGTGAAACGATGTTTCTTCATCATTTCCGCATCTTGGGCAAGTGGAATCTGCCTCAACCCCTATCAGCGATAGGTGTCTTCTGAGCCTGCAGTGACCAGTTAGGACTCCGACCAGTTGGTTCAGGGTCCTCCGGCTTCTACCTAGCAACCAGGCCGCCCTTGACTTGTTCGGCCCCGTTACGAAGTCTCGAGCCTGTCTGCAGCCGCTGCTCAGCCTCCAATGTTCCCTCAATGTTGCTTGTGCTCACTCATTAAGGGCCGTAGCGACATGTTTCCTTGTAATTCCCAACATGGGCTCCGGGCCTAGACAGGGCTCCCTGGCCCCGAGCCTAGCCAATTCATCGGCTCTCTCGTTTCCTGGGACCCCAGTATGTCCCGGAACCCATATCAGGCTCACTTCCTTGTGCCTGGCAAGTTCCTCTAGAGCATCTCCGCACTCCTGGACGAGGGGGGACCTCGTCCTAGGAGAGCAGACCGCCCGAAGTGCTGCCTGGCTGTCTGAACAGATACAGATATTTTGTTCCGTACCGTTCCTCGTTTCTTCATTATGTGCCACTTTTAGGATGGCATATACCTCTGCCTGAAAGACAGTAGTGTACGATCCTAGAGCAAAGCTCTCCTGTACTTCCCTGCCTTCCAGGAATATTCCTGCCCCCGATGACTGCCTCTGTCCATCTACTAGAAGGGAACCATCTGTGTAGCACACCAGGGAGTTCGGGGGGAAGTTAATCTTTCCTTCTGCCCACTCTTCCCTACTAGGTAGGGTTAGAGTGTACTTTCTCTCTAATCTCAAGCGGTCGGTTGCTTCCCTCACCTTAAGGGCGGAGATCGGAATCTCCGCCTCCGCACCCTGTATGTAAATTTTTAATTTAATTATCATCGAGCAGTTTTAATTAAATAGACCTTGTCACTTTAGAAACAACAAGATTATATAATATATAAATAAATAAAATATGCTGTTTAATGGTTTCAGAAAGTTTCATTAAAACTCAACACGTGTTTTGTATAGAAGTTTTAATAAAACTTTCCGAAACTTAAAAAAGCATATTTTATTTATATATGCCAGGTGTCAACGGATCATGGTGGACCCCCTTTTTCTCCTTATTTTTAAGAATATTAGAATGAAACTTGGTAGATGTATTATATGACCAAGAAGACACTTTGTGGTATAACTGTAATTTTTTCCCACTTCCGGTTCCACCGGAAATGACCCCAATTTTTCATTTTTAAATGGAACACCCTGTATAATTCTGAGTACGGTGATGCCCCATAAGTGACATTTCGACTGAAAAAAAAAAAAATTGACTCGAAATTTGTTGGTGGAAATTTGAGAATGTGTATTTTGTGGGCCATCAAATTTGGACTGAACAGTTTTTTTACCAAAACTTATTTTTTTCAAATGGAACTATAATGGTAAAAGTACTACCATAAAATAATGGATGTTCTAAGGAACCGGTGGATGCGCCCAAAAACAATTTATTATTATTTTAAATTTTTTTGTTTTTTTTTTAATTTTAAGTCAAATTTTTTTATGCAATGGAAATGTCGCTTATGGGGCATCGCCGTACTCAGAATTTTTCAAGGATTCCAAAAATATAATAATATATAGGGTGTTCCATTTAAAAACCAAAAGTTGGGGTCATTTCCGGTAAAACCGGAAGTGGGGAAAAATGATAGTTATGCCACAAAGTGTCTTCTTGGTCATATAATACATCTACCAAGTTTCATTCCGATATTCTTAAAAATAAGGAAAATGGGGGATCTATCATGATCCGTTGACATCCTGTATATTCATTAATAATGCTTTACTTGGTACCCACCCCGAAATCTATTCAAAAATTACATTATTTGTTCGTTACAACTCGTTATTTATTTTGGTCCAGTCATCGAAAAATTTCAGAAAACTTGTGTTTTATCATCTTGCTATAGAAATTTGTGAATATTTTATTAACGTAGGAGGATGTGTAGCTACTATAATTATTTATTTAACATAAGCTTCAAGTCAAAATAACCCATAAAAATGTTTTCATTGACGTCAATTGGCGTACTTTGCTTCCATTGACTATCACGTTATTGAGCACTCCTGTATGTTTATCCTTCTTGGAATTGGACGTCCGGGTCGAAGTTGAAAAGTATTTGTCGAGGTATTTGGGGATTAATAGATTAATCCTATTTGGGTGATAGCAAATATTGAGTTAAAACTTTCAATGTGCGGTTGATTAGAGAATACCTTATCTATTTCTGTTGCAATATGATCTATTTTTAAATTCGCGTAAAAACCATAAAATTGCTAATTTCAACGTTATGCAACAATGTGGGCAATGAGTATTTGACTCAAGGTTGTCGAGATATACAATGGGTCTATATTATATTTCGTATGTGTTGATTTTAAATATGAAATTATGATAATCTGAAACTAAACCCTTATATCCAAATAGTTTCTGAATTACACTATCGACGGTCATTTAACCGAGCCATCTTTTGACTTCCACCTCTGTCCTCTATAGGAGAAAACACTTATTGAATTTAGCCAGTTTGATTTTCGCAATACTCGACAATCGATAAATTACGCGGTTATACACATTAACAAATCGTAAAAGGAAAAAAAAGTTATATTGGGGTCCATTCTTGAGACTTGCAGAAGGCTTTTGGTGGTTTATCACATATAGTGGCGAGTTAATTAAATCCTACTTAACGAATCGAAATGCGAGTATAAATAATACAAATGCTGATCTCCTAAATATAATAATTGGGGTGCCACAGGGATCGGTATTAGGATCCTTATTATTTCTGATTTATGTAAACGATCTTAACGTTCTGAATTCGTGTTATTCGCAGATGATACTACATTTACCAACAACCATTTACAAATAAAATAGAAACAGATATTCGTATTGATCATTAGAAAATGTACTTCGTCATCGGTAAACCCTTTGGATTTTATAGGGAAAATTAAATCTAAAGCAGATCTATTTATGTTCAAAAACATTACAAATTTGACATCAATCGTCGACAAAACCCCAATTAACCTGTTGTAAATATGCATTTAAATTAGTCGATAGCCGCGTGGGTTAAGATGCGAGGTGGTAATCGTGATTAATCACACGGGCGTCGCACCACCGGGTTCGAATCCTGGCACTGTCGGAGGAAATAGTTGTATGTCCGAGTTTTTTCAATGTGTAACCCCCTTCCGCACAAGCCCCCGGCTTCTGGAATTGGGAGTTGTCTAATTTCTCTGGTGTTTGTTTATTATTATTTAACCTTAAATCGGTGATGGGTCTGTTGGTAATCTTTTTTTTTTTTGACATGTGAAGGTTTGCAGTTTTTTACACTTAAAATTACTTGTATCCTGAGGAATTTGAGCAATTTTATAGCAATGAATATTCTAATGATTACTTATCACTCCTTAATTACGTGTCATGGACTTATAAATTGGGGGCATGCAGTCTAAATACCTACAATATTTCCAAACAATTGCAAACATGAGATGCAGAGATAGTGGTAAACAAAAGTTCAAAGTTCTAATTTTTTAGCATTTCCTTCATTATATTTGTATACAATGACATGTTTATTATGAGTACAGTTGTGGTCACAATAAGGTTTCCATTCTGAGCAACTTACTTTATGAATCCTTCCTACTCGAGTATGTTTTACCTTTGCGTATTTTAAGCGCCTTCCGATCGGTTGCAGCCAGCGATATATTTAGAGTTCAGCGTCGACGTCGCAGATAAAAGTGTCTTTACTCTCAAAGTACTAACTTCGTTGACTTTCTCTTTTGACAGGCATGTATAGTTGAAGTAAACAGTTTCCGACACATAAAAAACGTAACAAAAACTTTACGACCTCATTAAAATACCGGTACTCTTTGTAGTGCTGTTCACAAATCGACTCGCTTACCTTTATAGGTTTTTAATGTGCGTCGGATCGTTTGATGAAAGGCATAACGCCATGGTCCGCGGCGATATAAATATGCCGCAAAGTTTTTGTTGCTTTTTTTGAGTGTAAGGAAGCCCTTACTTGGACTATACATACTGATGCGTTTGCTCTGTGACGGCGCGTGCCGCTTCCTTCGATTTCCTTTTGATTTTGAAATTTAGGTTCGTGTTGACAACATCTTTGTATTGATCCATGGGGTTCAAGAACCGCTGGTATCATATCTACCGTATTCGTTAGAATATGTCTCTTTAAACTTAATCAATATAATCACTTTGTTTGCCCAACAAATTTGGCGACACCTTCAATATTCTGATGTTAGTCTTAAAATTAGTAGTTCATTTGTTTGTTAAAAAATAACTGTCACAATATGTGAATCATTCCTTGAAAATACGTAACTACGTATCGAAATTTGAATGAATGAAATTATTATTGGTATTCATTTAACCTCAATCCAAAATAAACGAACTTTTTTATAATGTAACACAAAATTATGCAACTCGCTTTAAGACATTATTATTATTATTATATCGTTTTTAATACATGGGTACCTGTGTATGTGTAATTGAGTAGTAGATTACAATAAATGTACATATTTGAAAAGGGGAAAATGCAAGGTTATTTTGAAACAATTGATTTCGACAAATTATACGATGTTGATATAAATTTTATTCAAAATAATTCGTTACCTTTGTCATATATGATTATCATAATAAAATGATATACGCGTCCGCAAATGAACGGTATAACTATAGATATACTCTGTAGTTATATAGTGTATACGACCAGAATTGAAACCGTATAAAAACTAAAAGCTGGCAAAAAGAGCCGGCATCGCTTGCGGAGGTAAATAGAAATGCTTGTCATAAGAAAAACAATAAAGAGATGCCGACTGTTTTTGCCGGCTTTTAATTTTTATACGGTTTCAATTCTGGTCGTATACACTATACCACCAGATACAGTGTTGGGCTGGCGGATTCCAAAGAGTTTAGAAGTCTTCTGAAGAAGCTAATAGGATGGTAACGCGGCAATTAATAAGTTGTGATTGTTTATGGTTAGGTATGTCGCCCTCCCCCCTTTCCTCAATATAATTATGTTGAGATTCACTATAAATTACTACAATAATCATCCATAAAAATAATCAAATATGACATTATCTTTTTAGTTTTGCATTATCTTCAATACTAGAATGAAATAATTTTAATAAATCAAAAAACCCTACTGCGTAAAAGGAAATTCCAAAAAGAAACAAAAGATAATTAAAACTGTTTAACATGAAAAAGTCTATAATAAATGTGATGTACAAGAATATGACGCATATAAATATAATATAGGTATGTTTTATAATAATTGTTTGAAATATAAGTATATACTCATATTTAAGTATGCTAAATTAACCATGTAATAACTTATTAATTATTGTGAAACACAAACATTTTTTTAAAACCTTTTTCTATTAATTCTGCACTTTACCCAGGTCACGGCTTTTAAATGCTTGATTACATTAAATCGTTGCTATTTCTTACAGGTTGTACATATATGTATATAAATAATGTATTATTGTTATTGTCCATACTTTTTTCTATAGATATAAAAACAGGCAATGATGTCAGTGCCTACTTAATTATGCCATTACATTATTTAATCAATTAAGAGAGTATTATGAACGTAAAATATGGTTTTATGGTTGGCGGCCCAACACTGGGCGCCACATACAGTTTTCTAAAAAGAATAAAACATTTTACTAATTAATAAAGAAATAATTTCGAATTGTTGCCACAAAATTGTATGGTTTCTGGTTTGTTGATGTGTACCCTCTTTTTCAAATAACTCCATAGTTCACAACTAGTGGCCGCTAAATGTGGAAAAACTGGGGGGTCATTTGATGAATTTCTGAAAAATTTTCTCTCAAAAGGACCATGGTGTACATATATCCATCTTGTTGGAACTACAAATACTACAATTTCGGATTGCCATCTCAAATAATTTTCTATCATGGCCCCACTGTTGGGCCATTGACGGTATTCTGATGAGAATGGGCCAGTTGCCATCTTGAATGGAACACCTTATCACTAGCTCAGCAAAACGGGACATTGCGGTAGAAAATATTCTTTACAGGCTGGTTTGTTTTGTAATCAATAGGTACGGTCCCCTAAAAAATATACAAAAACTCTCGAAAAGTCCCATGAGGGGAAAGTCGAAAAAATGTCCGCTATTTTGAAATTATGGTTTATCTTTGATTAACTCGCTTATGATTCATTTTATCAAAAAACAGTAAAGGAATATTTTTTCTACAGACTGGAAAAATACACATTTTTATTTACTTATTTGTTTTTTCTATGTATCTGCAAGAATATCGCAGATATAACCATTAAATTCTTTAAAATTAGCAAAACGTATAGCTATTTTTTACTGTCTAAAAAATATTTTTAGTATTCTTTGATAAAATGAACTCTAACTCAGTTAATCAACGATGAACAATGATTTCAAAATGGCAGGAAGCGTTCCCCCTAATTAACAAAAGAGAGTTGAGCGTTTTGTTTATAAGGAATAATTTCTAGGTTTTGGTGTTATTCTGACTAGAATTAGTGGGTTATAAATTGTACATCTAAGTGCATCTAAGTGTGAATTAAGGTAGACTCACAACTCCAGAGGATACGATTTGGGGATTTGGGACTGTTGTGACAAAATTGCATGATTTCTGTTTTATTGATGTGTACACCACTCCTCCACTCTACCAATGTGGGGAGGACATTTGAATATGAGTTTCTAAAAAAAGTCTCTTAAAGGATCTATAGTGACTCGGCCAACGCATACATCTTGTTCGATTTCATCTTTGGATTGGCTTCAGCAGCTAATCTCAAATAATTTTCAGTAGTGGCCCAACAATGGGCGCATTCACGAAAGTTTTGTAAGAAGAATGAATCAGTTACCAAATTAATAAAACAATAATTTTGGAATTGTTGTCACTAATGGTTTCTGCTTTGTTGATGTATACCCTCTCCTTCAAATCAATCCATCCATGAAAAAAAAACAATGGCTGTTAAATGTGGAAAACTAATGGATTGTTTGGTGAGTTTCCTTCAAAAGTTCCATAGTGGATATTCTTGATGGAACTACATCTTCAGGTCATCTTCTTAAATAAGTTTCCATCGTGGCCCAACATTGGGCGCCATTTAGGGTCATTTTCCAATTATCATCTCGAATGTAACACCTTACTACTGCCACTGTATAGTGATAAGACTAATTAAATAAAAGAAATTAATTTACGTTTTCCAAAATATTCGTAGCATTAATAGAGTTTTTTTTTGTTGCAGAATAGTATACACAATGGTGTATATCCAGGACATTATAGATATTTATGGATTTTAATGGGACTAGTGACTGCTGTACATATGAATGGATATTCAGTGCCTTTTAATATAACAAATAAAATTTCACGGATACTGCCAGAGTAAGTCGTTGCAAAGTACATAGAATAAACATAATTTGTACTTAATGAGTTCCCTCCTTGTTTTAAATTTACATAATTTTTAATTTTGTGCCAATAAAACTGGTACTTGACTTTTTAATTTAATTAGACACTACACACTTTTTCATTAGATTGTTTTTTTTTTAGAACATTACCATGGCAAATAGCAGCATGTTTTCTAACATCGTTAATTTATTGGCTAACAGCTATATACATACTTAGATATATATTAAAGTTACTGTTCATGTACAAAGGTTGGATGTACGAGTCGAGAGCGAAAGGCTCACAAATATCCCTCAAGACTAAATTATGGTTGGTACTTGTAAAGATTTTTAGTGGGTGGAACACACCTAGGTTGTACAGCTACCAAGGATCGCTGCCTAGATTGCCATTGCCCTCTGTACACGATACAATGAGAAGGGTAAGTATTCTTCATGTAATTAGTAAAATTTATATTCCGTTCCGTTAATTGGCACATTCTTCGGTATGATCTACATGACGATTTGATGTAACCAGAACCATATCATTCTGTTTTAATGGTTAATGAATTTGGGGACTTTGAAGTACCTAGTCATCTAGATCGTTTTTCAAATGATGAAACATCGATATTTGCCTTCAACTGCGCCAATGACAATTTAAAAATATCTGCATGGTTTCTCTCGAGGTCAGAAGCTGTAATAAACGCTTTGTGTGTATGCTCAGTAGGGTCGAGATCGGGAGAAATTTTGCATCTGCCCTTGTAATAAACTTCTCAAATTGCGATACATCTAAAGAGAAGGACTTAGAATATGTCGCCAATTTCTTCTGATGTGTTAAGTACCCACTGTATCTAAACTTGTCAGGAAAAAATTCACCCATAAACTCTATGTGAAACTAACATTATTTTCATTGCAGTCTTGCTCACCTGTGCTCTAGGGTCACTGCATTGTACTATCAAACAGCTCTGTTATGAGCGGTGTGAAAACAGCAGCCAGACATAGCAGCTAAAATTTCCGAACAACTATAGCCGTCGGTAGCAAGGCTTTGCTTTTCAAATAATAACTATTTATTGATTCACCATTATATACCGATAAAGATAATTTTTATACGATATCTAGTATCTCAAAAGTACACAATTTAAAATTACTACTTACTTGGTCGAAATTCAAACTCATTCGCAATATGTTTAAGAAACATTATCTATATCACTATACCTGGTGTTTTACTTGATGCCTAATTAATACACTTGGTGGCTAGCGCAGCGGAGATTTGCAAAACTCCGGAGGGACGGAAAATAATTAACCTCGAAAATATTGTTATGTGCTGCCCTCTAACAAGGAAAGATGTGATTAAGTTCATGTTCAAAGTTTTCCTCAGAAGCTTAGTTACTTCCCTGACTAGTAGGGTGGTGCCGTCTATGAGCCAATTGACGAACAATCATCTATTACATGGTAGAAAACTATGGAGAATTCTAGAAAAAAGTTCTAGAAGGATTCCAAGTGTGTATATAAAGAGGTGACTCCAGCAGATGGGGGAACAGTTCAGTTGAGTGAAGTATGCAGTTTAGTGAAGTAAACAGACAAGAGAGTTTTTAGGTTAGACAAGAGTTGACAAGTTTAAGAAGAAAAGTAAAGTGCTTAGTGTTTTAAAAGTAGTGAAATTATATTAGATTAAGTTATTATTAGTTGTGTGATTTTTAAGTATTTGCTAGTGTAATTTTAGTGATTAAATAAATCAGTGGTTTGTGAAAATTCTTGTTGCAAGTTATTTGGAATCCACAAAGTGTTTACTGAAAATTGTAAGCACGTTACAATTGGTGTCAGAAGCGGAATTGCAACAGAATTTCTGAAGAATTCGACGAAGTTCCATAGTGTTCTATTTGGAAACCACTGGAGATAGTGAAGTGAGTCGAACTGGAAAGTGATATAGACATTAGACGAGACCTATTTGTGCTACTGTGAAGAAATTTCTGGAACATTCTGCTTAGAAATTAGTGTAGTTTTATTTAAGTGCTTTCAACTGAGAAGTGATATAGACTTTAAATAAAATTTGACTTGTACCTGGCAAAGACTATATAGACTTTAAATAAGACTTGTTAGTGTTGTTTGTTAGTTTTTGAATGGAAACAAGAAGCATGGCTGCTGAAAAACAAATACAAGACATGTGCCGCATTTAGAAAAATGATGCTAGAAGAGAAAGAAGAACAAGAAAAACGACGTCAAGAAGAAAAAGAAGAGCAAGAGAAAGAAGAACAAGAAAGACGTCAAGAAGAAAAAGATAGGCGACGTCAGGAAGAAAAAGAAAAACGACGTCAAGAAGAAAGGGAAGAACAAGAAAGAAAACGACAAGAAGAAAAGGAAGAATTGAGAAAAATTATACAGGTGCAACAAGATGCTATCCTGTCAGCAACTAATGAGGTCAAGGAAAAAGTAGATAAAGTTGAACAAAAAGTTGGTAACGTCGAAAGAGAAATTAGTGATATTAAGGGAAAAGTTACCGACGTCGAAGGAAAAGTGACTACAGTCGAAGAAAAAGTTACTGGCGTTGAACAAAAAGTTACTGGCGTCGAAGGGAAAGTTACCGATATAGAAGGAAAATTTCAGGTAGTTAAGGGAGAGGTAGAACAACTTAAGCGACAGTTAAGAGCACAAGGAGGCCAGTTAGTATTATCATCAGGTCCTCGATTACAACCGCCTTCCTTTGATGGTCAAACTTCTTGGTCAACCTACAAAAGACAATTTGAGGCAGCGGCATGCGCAAACAATTGGAGTAATGAAGACAAAGCTATGGCATTGGTGCTAGCATTAAGGGGCCAAGCCTCAGAGTTGCTTCAGAGTATCCCAGTGACGCAGCAACGGGATTTTAAAGTTTTGGAGGCTGCACTAGATCTAAGATATGGCGACCAACACCTCGCCCAAGTATACCGGACTCAGCTCAAATCACGCACACAAAAGGCTGGGGAAAGTTTACAAGATTTTGAAGCAGCTGTTGAGCGACTGACATACCTGGCTTACCCGGATGCGCCCAAAGAATTCCAGGAACAATTAACAGTTGGTACTTTCATCGATGGCATAAGAGATGAGGAGATCAGGCGAGTCCTTAGATTATCCCGAGATAAGACTGGTAGTGAAGCCTTGATCCATGCCCTCGAGGTTGAAGCCGCTTACAAAGAGACTGCACGTCCGAGAGTACGAACCATGAAGGTAGAGGAAGAGGACCGTTTAGAAAAATCAAATATGGAATCTTTGATGGCTGACATGCACAAAATGATAAGCCAGTTGATGACAAAACCAGATGCTCCAAGGAAGCAGGAAAGAGAGCAGAACGATGAACAGCCAAGGAAGGTGATTCGTTGTTATAAGTGCGGCAAACCAGGGCATATTAAGCGAAACTGTCGGCAGCGGAGCCCTGAGAGAGTAAATGCCGCAATGACTGAAGAGCCGCAGGAAAACTAAAGATAGCCAGCACCTTGGGGGCTGTGCTGGCTGGTGAACACGGTGCCCCCAGAGAGATACAGGTTTCCCAGATTAGAAGAGTCCCGAGTAGTCTGCTGTTGGATGGCCATGTAAACAAAAGGAGATGTATCTTCACTATCGACACAGGTGCCACGTCATCAATAGTGCGACCCGGATTTTTATCAGGAATAAAAGTTGATAAAAGCCAAAATGGATTGGTCGTTCGAACAGCCACAGGAGACAGGGTAAGGGTTCATGGAGAAGTTGACCTAGATCTGCAGTTTGGACGCCTGTGCTTTAGTCATAGGGTTATTGTGGCTGACATCACGGATGATTTCATTTTGGGGCTGGATGTTATGGGAGTACAAGATCAATTTGTACTTGACGTGGTAGAACGAGTTCTAAAGATTGGAAATGAAGAATTTATTTTGTGAACAGCAAATGACCGATTTCAAAAAGTGAGGCTACTGACGGCTCAGACAATCAAGATTCCTGCCCGTTCAGAACAAATAATCGAGGCCATTCTGGAAGGAAACTCTGGTGGATACCGTGTTGGCCTTGTTGAAAAAGATGATTCAATTAAGACAGAAAACGTAATCTTAGCAAGAACTCTGACCCGGACAAAAGACAAAATTCCAATTAGAGTGGCTAATTTAAATTCCCACTCGGTAACTTTTAAGGAAGGCGAGGCAATAGGATCCTACGAACCAGTCCAGTGGATAGCAAGGTGTGAGGAACAAGGGGAGAAATGTTCGCCAACCAGTGTAGACAGGGAAGTTGTGACTTTGTTGAGTACCCAGTTTGAACACCTATCCGAGGATGAACGTAGAGAGGCAATCAAGTTTTTGGAAAAAGAAAGTACGGTATTTGCCAAAAACACAGACATCCTCACGAAAACTGATATAGTACAGCATCGAATAGACACTGGTGATTCAGCCGCCATCCGCCAACAACCTAGGAGGTTGCCACTAGCTAAACAGGAAGAAGCTGCTGCGATGGTTCAAAAGATGCTACAAGATGGAGTAATTGAGGAATCAACCAGTCCCTGGTCATCACCGGTAGTTTTAGTTGCCAAGAAGGACGGAACTTTGAGATTTTGTGTCGACTACCGGAAGCTGAATGATGTTACGAAGAAAGACAGCTATCCACTACCACGAATTGACGATACATTAAGTACGCTGGCAGGGTCACGATGGTTTTCAACTCTAGACCTTCGAAGTGGGTATTGGCAGGTGGGACTTCACCCTGACGACAAGGAAAAGACTGCCTTCTCAACCGGTAGTGGTTTATATCAATTCACCGTGATGCCTTTTGGACTTTGCAATGCGCCAGCTACTTTTGAAAGATTGATGGAATTTGTACTCCGAGGACTAACTTGGAAGACGTGCTTAGTTTATCTTGATGACGTAATGGTTATGGGACGAAACTTCAGGGAACATTTGGAAAATCTTCAAGAAGTATTTGGGAGAATCAGAAATGCACACCTAAAGTTGAATCCAAAGAAGTGTCTACTATTCCAAAAAGAAGTGAAATTCCTTGGACATGTCGTATCTTCGGAGGGAATACGGACAGACCCGGACAAGATCTCTGCCGTGCGTGATTGGCCAAGACCTTCAAATGTACACGAATTACGAAGCTTTCTTGGCCTCTGCACTTACTATAGACGTTTTGTGGTAGGATTTGCGGATATAGCAAAGCCACTACACCAGCTAACGGAGGAGAAAGTTAAATATCAGTGGACACCGGAGTGTGAAACATCATGGAAGAAGCTGAAAGCAGCGTTATGCAGTAGTCCTGTGCTAGCATATCCCAAACCAAAGGGCCTCTATATTCTTGACACGGATGCTAGCAACTCCGCAATTGGATGTGTACTATCTCAAGTCCAAAATGGAGAGGAAAAAGTAATCGAGTATTTCAGTAAGGTACTGCCCAAACCAGAGAGGAATTATTGTGTAACAAGGAAGGAACTATTGGCCATTGTTAAGTCCGTGGACCATTTTCACAAGTACCTCTATGGCCAACATTTCAAAATCAGGACCGACCATGCTGCATTAAAATGGCTATTGCAGCTGAAAACCCCAGAAGGTCAACTGGCTCGCTGGATAGAAAGACTGCAGCAATATGACCTCACAATTGAACACCGACCTGGAAAGTCTCATAAAAATGCAGATGCTCTGTCAAGAAGACCGTGCAAAGATGACTGCAAGCACTGCTATCGGGTTGAAAAAGCACAGGGCACGGTAATAGTAAACACAGTTCAGGTAGATGTTCCAGATGATTGGACAAAGGAAGTTCTAAGACGAGAACAAATGGATGACAGCGTAATTGGTCCTATATTAAGGGCAAAAGAAAAAGGAACGCGACCGGAATGGAAGGATGTTTTGGACAAAAGTGTGGAGCTGAAGGCATTGTGGGCACAATGGGACTCCCTTAAGGTTATAGATGGGCTATTAAAGAGAGCATGGGAAAGTCCAGATGGGAAGGAAGTTACCATGCGTCTGGTGATACCCAGCTGTCGGATCCCAAAAGTACTTCAGGAAATACATGATGGAGTGTCCGGGGGACATTTTGGTATGAATAAGACATTGGCTAAAGTACGGGAACGATTTTATTGGATAAATAGCCGTCAAGACCAAAGGGCCACAGACGAAGAGCAGGGGCCAAATGAAGCAATATAACGTTGGAGCTCCTTTTGAGAGGATTGCTATAGATGTAGCGGGCCCATTCCCAGTGACAGATGATGGGAATAAATACATCCTGGTCGCTATGGACTATTTTAGTAAATGGCCGGAAGCCTATGCCATTCCGAATCAGGAAGCAGTTACTGTTGCTCGAGTTTTGGTGGATAACCTTGTATGCCGATTTGGTGTACCCCTGGAGCTACATTCCGATCAAGGGAGAAACTTTGAGTCGGGGGTATTTCAGAAAATTTGTGAGTTGCTGGGCATTCACAAGACTCGGACAACCCCTCTTCATCCCCAGTCAGATGGAATGGTGGAACGACATAATAAAACCATGAAGGAACATCTTTCTAAGGTAGTTCACAAGAACCAGCGAGATTGGGATCGACATATACCATTTTTCTTAATGGCATACAGGGCTGCCATTCATGAGACGACTAAACAGACACCGGCTCGTGTAATATTTGGGCACGAGATCAGACTGCCATGTGATTTGATGTTTGGTACTCCAGATAAGAAGCCACTGTCCGTGGATGACTACGCAGACGAAGTTAGTCAACAGCTGAGGAATGTCCACGAATTGGTTCGAAACCAAGTTAGCATAGCTAGTGACAGAATGAAGGCTCGCTATGACCGGAAGGGAACGTCAGCAGGATTCAAGGAGGGCGATCTGGTTTAGCTATATAACCCACAATGAAAGAAGGGAAAATCTCCGAAGCTTCACCCACCCTGGGAAGGACCGTATTCAGTCATCACTCGGATCAATGACGTTGTTTACCGAATTCAACATAGTAAGAAGTCCAAGATGAAGATCGTGCACTTGGATAGGTTGGCGAAGTATGAAGTATGTTGGGGAATCTGAATTGCCTGACCGGGACGTTCAGGCTTAAGGAGGGGGCAGTGTTATGTGCTGCCCTCTAACAAGGAAAGATGTGATTAAGTTCATGTTCAAAGTTTTCCTCAGAAGCTTAGTTACTTCCCTGACTAGTAGGGTGGCGCCGTCTATGAGCCAATTGACGAACAATCATCTATTACACGGTAGAAAACTATGGAGAATTCTAGAAAGAAGTTCTAGAAGGATTCCAAGTGTGTATATAATGAGGTGACTCCAGCAGATGGGGGAACAGTTCAGTTGAGTGAAGTATGCAGTTTAGTGAAGTAAACAGACAAGAGAGTTTTTAGGTTAGACAAGAGTTGACAAGTTTAAGAAGAAAAGTAAAGTGCTTAGTGTTTTAAAAGTAGTGAAATTATATTAGATTAAGTTATTATTAGTTGTGTGATTTTTAAGTATTTGCTATTAGTGATTAAATAAATCAGTGGTTTGTGAAAATTCTTGTTGCAAGTTATTTGGAATCCACAAAGTGTTTACTGAAAATTGTAAGCACGTTACAATATATTAATTCATTTCTCGAAATCTGTGTAAATGTTTAGAAAAGAATACACATCTGTTGGTTTCTCTGATGACTAGAGTGGTCAAGTCTAACTGTGCGTAGCTAATTAGTGAGTTTTGTCAAGAATTTACTTGTCATATGTTTTGGGCCAAAGCTTGAGTTGCTTAAGCTGACAGTTTGTCCCAGCATTGAAACCGCTAAGTCTTAGTGTTACTAAGCGAGGAGTAATCAGATGGTATGGGATGCGGTTTATGTTTTTGCTCTTCCCGATGATTTTATTGACTGCTTCAATAACCGAGACTTATTTTTTCAGTACTTAAGAAGCGTAAGACCGCTATTAGACGACGAAAACTACAAGAGAACAGAAAAGCTGGCAGAAGAATTTGAAAACGGCATAGGTAAAAAACTGCAGCGCTATCTGATATTGAAATCATGGTGGTCTTCAAACTACGTGTCCGATTGGTGGGAGGAATACGTTTACCTCCGCGGTCGATCGCCCCTCATGATCAACTCCAACTTTTATGGTATCGACGCTGTCCTCTTACACCCAACTAAAAACCAGGCGGCCAGAGCCGCCTCTGTCATAAACTCATTGTTGGTTTTCAGGCGATTAGTTGAGAGACAGGAGCTGGAGCCAATCTTAGTGCAAGGGTTGGTGCCATTGTGTTCGTGGCAGTACGAGAGGATTTTTAACACGACAAGAATTCCTGGTCCAGAGACGGACAAGATTAATCACTGGTTGGACTCGAATCACATTGTCGTGTATCACAAAGGAAGATATTTCAGGGTTATTATCTATAAGAGGAGGATCTTGAGGCCGTGCGAGATTCAAGTGTAAGTAGTATTGATTTAATTGAGTGCCGAATATACGAAATATTTTGTTTAACGCCAAAAAATTAGTTTTTTCTCAGAAAATAACTAATTGAGATATTTTTCACCAGAATCGTGGCATTATTAAAAATTCTGCAGGAGACAAAAATGAGACAGTCATAATATGTATAACAAAAAATTAGATGCAAATTATTTAAAGATGAGACTCAATTTTGCCCTCTCGGATCATGGTACACCTCCTTTTTTCTTTAGTTATAAGGATAAACAATTGAACTTTGGAACATCCTATATACTTTATAAATATCACTTTTTCACATATAAATGGTTCCTTTCCACTTCCGGTTTCGCCAGAAATGACACGAACTTTTGATTTTCAACACCCTGTATATTATTGCATTTTTCTATTCTGCGTAATTTTCTGAATTCAATATAAGTGATATTTAAAACGTCAATATTTATTTTACTTATATTTTCAGCATTCCATTTAAGTGTGCCATGACTTGTATTTGTATTGTATGTATATGAATTTATTATGAAAAGTTGAATGTACAAAGCACATCACAAAAATTTACGAAGGCGTAGAGAGGCCACGGTCTTTTATTTTATAATTTACACTTATAAACTGGGAGTTAAACTAATTTATTTTATTTATTTTTATTTTATTTTAATGCCTTGTTTATATTTACGTCCTGGCGGAGTTTAGCTACAGCTACTCTTCCACTCACCAGGTTGGCGAAATGAGATGCCATTCACCCATCCAAGTGACGGACTCGACCAACGCTGCTTAACTTCGCTGATCAATTCAATTCAATTCAAAACAACTTTATTCATGGTAAACTGAGTACAAGAAACTGCCTCCCCAGAACCCGTCCCGGGACCGACCCTGCGACCACCGCGTTGACGCGATGGCGCATCGCAAGGTCGGGCCGAGGCGGGGCTGGTTTGGCGTAAGTAAAAAATGTAAATATAAAAACTCAAAACTCCTTTCACCGCAAGGTGAATTAAAATAAGTAATATTGTATAAAAAGGCTTAAAAAGTAAAGCTTAACAAAGATTAAAACTATCACTCGGTTTTACCCGTTTGCGCACTGCACTTTGTTTAATTTTGGCACTTTTCGCTGACACCATAACTTGTACGGAGTGCCATCCGCGAATTACTCCAGCGACGGGCTGCGCAAGGCTGGCCTAAACTGTGATTCTAAATTTTGAATTGTTTTGGTATAAAAAATTTGGAAACTGTTACAAGATTAATGAGGGAAGAATGAGTTTACAGACAAAAAGGTACAAACAGAAACGAAGGAACAACAAACAAAAATACACAAAAACAAAAGAAGAGGGGGACAGGAAAGAATTAAAAGTCAATGAAAGGTATGAAATATCAGTGAAAGGTGGATAGTAGCAGGGAAGGTATAGTAGGTGAAAGTTTGGCTAGAGTGGCTGCCGGAAGATCGGTAACGTCTGGTAAGGTAAGGGGTGTTTAATCCGAAATGGGGCATTATGCTGTCTAATTTGTGTAATGTGTCTTGTTAGCGGACTATCGCCCAGTTTGAATGAATAGAAGTTTTGAGAGATGCGCTGGACGTAGTCGGCTATCGGGGTTATGTCGTTGCAGCGTTCGTAAAGGTCTCTGAGGGAGGTGTACCTTCCTGAGTTGGAGATGAGGCGCATAAATTTTCGTTCTAAGCTTAACTTCGCCGATCGAGGTCTCAGCACTTAAACCGATGATGGTACCTCACTTCACTTAACTTGCACTTACAAACTGGAAATTATGTTGATGTACTCTTAGCAGCTGGAAATTATGCTAATTTACAGTTACCAACTTAAAATTATGCTAGCATACACGTAGAAACTGGGAATTATGCTAATTTACACTTAGCATAATTCCCAGTTGCTAAGTGTAAATTAGCATAATTTCCAGTTTGTAAGTGCAAATTAGCATAATTCCCAGTTGGTAACTGTAAATTAGCCTAATTCTCAGTTGGTAACTGTAAATTAGCATAATTCCCAATTGTTAACTGTTAATTCCTATTATCTTATTCCTATCTCTATCTCCCTTACATCGGCCAAAGTAGGCCAAGGTTCTCCCAATATGGATTCTCTGATTGATGAGACAGCAGAGCAGTCACAGAGTACATGTTGAACCATCTCATCTTCTTGTTCACAACCTCTACAGAGAGGTGTTTCGCTTAATCTCATATTATGGAGATGTTTCCTTAACGGACAGTATCCAGTCTAGATTCCCGTTATAAAACGTAGGTTCCTTCTGGACATGGCCAGGTAATTCATTGCTGTACTCTTGTTGGGATATTTTAGTAGTTCCCTAGCAAGCTGACAGCGTTTGTTTCATCCCACAGTTTCTTGAATTCATTGTGGGTGTTCTCTTTAATTATTTGTATTATCGCCGTGATCGGAACAGACTGGCCGGGCCTGCTGCCTTCTTAGCCCGTCTGTCGGCTACTTTGTTACCACTACACTGTGTGTGTCCTTTCATCCAGCATACCAGTATGTTATTCATCCTAGAGGCACCCACAAGTGCTTGGTGACATTTCCATACTGCTCCTGTGGTAATTTTATAACTTCTCAGGGCTAGTAATGATTGTCTACAATCTGTGTAGATCCTGATTGTTTTGCCCGTAATTTCGGACAATCTCTTTTGTAGCTATGGTTATGCCCGCCAGTTCCGTTTGTACTATGCTCACACATCCATAGCCCATTTATATTGGATTTGCAGGCTTCTGGAGTATATTCCACATCTAATACTAATAAAATAATGTTGTCTCAAAATAAATCTAAAGCCGTGTGGCAAATAATAAATGCAGCCAATGGTAAAAATAACGAACCATCAAAAATAAATCTAATCGACAATAATGGGAAATTAGTTGAAGACCAAACTGAGATTGTCGAAATGTTCATGAATGAATTTATTACATCTCAAGTCAATTTGCAGGGTAAACCTCAATTTTTTCACAAAAATAAAGTTCAATTCAGTTTTTTTTCTAACACCCACTGACAGTAAAGAAATTGAAAGTATTATTCTGAACTTACCTAACAAGAATTCAGCTGGTTTAGATGATATTCCCTGTTCTTTATTAAAAACGATTGCTCATGAAATATCTGAACCGTTAGCATTAATTATTAACCACTGTTTTTTAAATGGGTTTTTCCCAGACGAATAGAAGCATGCTAAAATTATACCCATTTATAAAAAAGGGTCCAGATCGGCAGCTAAAAATTATAGGCCTATTTCTTTATTATCAGTATTTTCCAAAATTATCGAAAAACTTGTGTATAAGCGTCTTTTTATGTTTCTGGTACGATTTAACATACTTTCTCAATTTCAACATGGTTTTATACAGGGACGATCAACTGAAGGGGCAATATATGAAAGTCTTAATTATATTGTAGGATGCCTGGATAGAGGTGAATGTGTCGCAGGTATTTACTTTGATTTATCGAAAGTCTTTGATACACTTAACCACGAACTGCTGCTTTACAAATTGGAGTGCTATGGAATTAGAGGTATAGCTTTAAACTTCTTTAGGTCTTATCTTTCTAACAGAACCCTGAGAGTTTGTATTAGTACGAAAGAGGGTAATAACATAACTACCATCTATTCTAAACCAAGACAGATAACTACAGGGGTACCCCAAGGTTCAGTATTGGGGCCTTTATTGTTTTTATTGCATGTCAATGAATTACCTGAGAACTTGGCATTACATTCCATATATCAGTATGCTGATGATACCTCCTGTGTAATATCTACCAGAGATACTACTGCTACATCACACAAAGGTACAACTGTGGTAAATAAAATGGATAAATGGTGTCGTGACAACTCACTTATCCTAAATGAAGCTAAAACTGTACTTATCCAATTTAGTAATAAAACCCCAGATTCAAGCATCTACTTGAAGTTTAGAAAAAAATCCATTCCCGTTGCAAATAACACAAAATTCCTGGGGGTCGTGGTTGATTCAAAACTGTCTTTCGAATACCATGTTAACTCAACAATATCTAAGCTTAACAAAGTATGTTACTCAGTACGAAACATACGATCTTCTGTCGATCTTAATGTGTTAAGGGTCTATTACTTTGCCCATGTGCAGTCCATACTTAGTTATGGTTTAATATTCTGGGGGTCTAGTGTCCATGCCAGAAATGTGTTTATCGCTCAAAAGAATATTATACGATGCATGCTTAGGAAAAACAATCGAGAGCCTAGTAAGCCATTATTCAAAATGTTGGAGTTAATGACATTACCCACCTTATATATATACCTGTTGATTTTTTATTTGTAAAAAAAAATATTGGTAAATTTAGAACAAACGAGGATATGTACAATGGTATGATGATGGTAACTCGAAATTCAAATGCACTGAGAGTTCCTCATCATCAAACATCATCATTCGAAAAGGGAGTATACTACAGAGCAGTGCGGGCATTTAATGCAGTTCCACTGGAGATAAAATCTATCTCTAATATTTTTTTATTTAAAAAGAAATTAAAGTGTTACCTTCTTGAAACATGTCCCTACAGTTTCGATCAATTTTTACTGAATGCCAGAATATTTCCTTAATAGTCCTTATATGAAATAATGATCAATTTGTCTCTGCGGAGTTTTATATATATGTATGTATGTTTTTTTATTCCTTTTAAATATTTATGTATATATATTTTGTATGTACCGTTTTCTTTTTATGTATTATATATTCTGTGTGTTATCTATGTTATATACATGACAATTGACAATTCCAATACTTGTAAAAGTCTGATGGAAATAAAGATTATTATTATCCTGCCCTATCCTTCTTTTTTGATCCGTCTGTGAAGATGTTGATCACACCTTCTCCAGCAGCCTCATTCTCACTATTCATCTCTTTTATGAAGTGTCTGTCAAAGATAAACCGGGGACAAATACCATCGGTGCACGCCTGCAGAAGAGGTGTCTTTCTGACAACCTCATTCCACAGCCGACTTCTAGCCTCTCTACAGCCTACATCTGGTTGTATGCCAACGGATTTGAGGCCGTACCATTATTGTCAGAGCCACTTCTCCCAGATGTATATCTAGTGGTGGCAGACACAGCATTACCTCTATAACTCTCATTGGCGTTGTTCGCATAGCTCCGGTTATGCTTAGGCAGGCAACTGTCTGCACTTGACTGAGCTTGACCTTAGTTGTAGTCTGTTTGCTCTTAGGCCACCAAATCACAGTTTCCTAGGTTATCATTGGTCTTATGACGGCAGTGTATATCCACATGACCACTTTGGGTTTCATTCCCCAGGTTTTCCCCACGGTCCTGCGGCACTGCTCATAAGAGATGTAAGCCTTCTTTAGTTTTCTATCTATGTGAAGATTCCATGTTAGTTTGGCATTGAAGGTTACCCCAAGGTATTTCACTTCTGATGCGAAACTTCGTGTTGTATCCAGGAGAGCAGGCGCCTGCCGTTTCGCATCAGAACCAGGCCTTTCTATGCCTTCATATAAACTAGCCTAATTCCTAGTTTACAAGTGTAAATTACCCTTACAAACTGGAAATTATGTTAATTTACAGTTACCAACTTAGAATTATGCTAATTTACACTTACAAACTGGGAATTATGCTAATTTGCACTTACAAACCGCAAGTTATGCTAATTTACACTTTCCAGTTTGTAACTGTTGCTTAGTGTAAATTAGCATAATTCCCAGTTTGTAAGCGTAAATTAGCCTAATTCCCAGCTTATAAGTGTACATTATAATAAAATAAAATACACCGTGGTCTTTCTACATCTTCGTAAGAAACACTTAAATGAAAAAAAAAAATCTAAACATAATGATAGAAGACAAACAAAATCTGACAACATGGCCATCTGTGGCATGTTCCAGTCTCTAAATCTCACTAACTGCACCTATCATAGTTATACCTCAGACGTAAACGATAAACAGTGCCGTAGGGCAATCAGAACTTGGACGGCTTGGTTCATAAATTTCATCTTACTGAAAAATATCCTAGTGGGCATCAAGATCAGCGAGGGCTACTGCCTTAGGTCCGGTACCAAGGTGGCAATCTAAATGCTGAGTTTCTGTTTTTTTATTATTACAAGCCATTTTAACTGTCTAATACAACAGAAAAACGTACTCTAATTTTTTATATTTAATTTCCAGACAAATTCAGCAAATTCTCGATGACAAATCAGAACCTTTGCCTGGGGAAGAAAAGTTGGCCGCTTTGACAGCTTCAGAAAGGACTCATTGGGCCAATGTAAGGTCTAAGCTTTTCAACAAAGGAATTAACAGGACATCATTGGATATTGTCGAAAAAGCAGCATTTGTGGTCGCTCTAGATGATTTCCCATACGAATTTGACATGGTATTTCTTTTTCCATAATTTGTAGATATTTCTTGTATTGCAAATCATTACCAAATTACTCTTTTGCTTCTATTTATTGGAAAACTATATGGAAAACATTTTTATTTGTAGAATGAGCCATCAAAATTAGATCAGTATGGCAGGGCCTTGTTACACGGTAAGGGTTATGACAGATGGTTTGACAAATCTTTTACTTTGTGTGTGGGAAGTAATGGACGGATTGGTTTTAATGCTGAGCATTCGTGGTAAGTATCTATTAAATTTTCATCCTTTTTTGTGCTGCTCTTATTTGTTATGTCTGATTCGGTGCATTGCTTCAAACAGAAATCAAGTTTATACCATACATACTTATAATGAACTTCCTGATGAGTTGAAAAGATGTAACATACAATTATTTAATAAAAGATGCAAAACCCACATCACCATGTAATAATATAGGGATAAGTGCATAGACATTTACATTATTTTTATTTTCTTTTAATACGATTAATTTTAAGATTATATACATGTTTTTGTAATTGTATATCTGATGTAATGTACATATGTGTCCATTTTACTACTGTATTTATAAAATATACTATATGGTATTGCTATGTATACATATACCCACATTTAATTTTGTAAATATTCAGTTACCGTCCCCTGGGCGTTTAGGAATAAGAATAACTTTAGATCATCTTTTGACCTATAAATTTTTACTAAATAAATAAATAAAATAACCCTTTCACTGCACACTACTCTTTCAAAGCTGCCCATCATATTAAGTATTTTTTTAGCATTGGTGTATATGTTTCCTTAAAAAAATGTTTGTTTTCTTAACCGCCTCTCAAGTTACCGAAGTAACCCCTGGAAGATCTCAAGGGTCTTGTGCTAGGTAAAGAGAGACAAGGCCCTACAGTTTAATGTAGACTCCGAACCACTCTTGGGGCAATTTTTTTAATGAAAAATTGTTTCGCCTTGCGGGAATCGAACCCACTTCTCTAGGCAACTCAGTTTGCTAGCCAGTCGCTTTAACACACTGAGCTACCATTCGTCAAGATCTACTAATCCTCATAATTTTCTGTTTTTTTTTTAAATTTTTTTAAAAATGTTTTTTATCATTGTGTATTATCTCAAAATATCATGCCAGCAAGTTTGTTCAGGTAGAGCAGTCTGATCTTATTTTTATTAAGAATGCGAGTATACCCGTTTAGAGCAATTAACTGGTCGGTGAAGAGCAGTGAAAGGGTTAAAGTATTAAACATGACATCTGGATGTGGATTATCAAGCCGATGTTTTAGTTTTATATATTTCATAAAACAATTTTGCAATGAAGCAACACATTTGAGCAGTGACGGCTACAGGTGGTAGATGAGTGGAGAACTGCCTGGGGTCGTAAAATTTCAAAACACGTTTAATTTTCGCATAAATACACACTTTAACATTAGTAGGGGCTGGCACACTTATTTTAGAACTTGCGCTTAAATCATCCCTCCTATTTGTGGTTATATAAACAGATCTTGATATTTGCAATAATTATATTCATCAAAATTTGACACTTATGAGTTCCAAAATGATAATTTTTATAATTAAGTAACTTGATGTTGATTGACTGTACGAGGGTGTGACTATTTAAAAACCACTTCTAAAACTAGTGCAATATTCTTAATTTGAAATCAATTGGTGCAAAATATAGCGAGCGTGGTGGCTGTTCCAGTGCGGGATGTGTTTATTTGCTATAAATCTTGTTGTGAGATGACATGTTGTTTTCTTTTACACTCTTTCATGAATCGTATGGAGGAGTTAGATGTATTATTGCTCATTGGATCTCCAGGAACCTATTTAGTTATGATCATGTCCAAGATCACAAACTAATCAACTTGACAGTTTCCTCCACTTTGTTTACAGCGTGTCCAGTTTTTAAATAGTCGCACTTTCACCATATTCCTTTTTAAGCCAACTCTGTTATTAATTATATTTTTATGAACCTATGTATGTTTTAGAAAAAAATTTTTGGGTTTGATCACATTTTATTATTTGTAAATAAGTCCATGTTTTTTATACCCAAGACTTTCCCAGGTAACACTCGGAATATAAAGTGTGAAACTAAGTGCGATCTAAAAATATTGCATGTTAATATTCAGATTTTGTTAAATAAACTTGACGAAATTGAACTGTTTACTCATATCGACATCTTATGTTTAACAGAGCATTGGTTAAGTGATATAAATATTAACTTCACATTTTAAGATGGTGTCGCATTTCTCAACACTGAATTACACTCATGGTGGATTAATGATATTAACCAAAAGTTCGTTTAAAAAACACAAGGCAGTTAATAAAATAAATAATTTCTCAGTTGAATGTCCTACTGAATTACATAGTATCAATTTTGACAGTACAACACTTCTGTATATACCGCCCTCCAAATGGAGATATAAATATATTTAGAAATAGTTTAACCGCAGCGCTAAATTTTTCTTTAAAAAAGTGGCCCCTTTTAATAGTGTGTGGTGATCTAAATATAGATTTTGGCAGGGAATCTATTCATAAAAAAATGTTGTGCGATATTTTTTACTCTTTCCATTTGGAAATTGCTATGAATGTACTAACACGTGTATTTAAAAATGTCAATGGTAATATAAGCTCTTCAACTATGTTGTAACAAATATGTCGAAAGAATCATATCAATGTAATATCGTAAATCCATGTTTAGCAGATCATTTTGTATCAAAGTATCAAATTAGTTGAACATTTTTGGAGAAAATGTATCTCTACCATGTACACTCTCTAATAATATTCAAAACACTATTGTTAATCAACTTTATTGATGAAAATAATATTATGGAAGTTCTAAATTGTATAAAAAATACCAATTCTTCTGGATTAGACGGTTCTACACCGAAACTGATAAGACCAATTATAAACATAATAATCACTCCACTAACACTATTAATTAATAAATCCATTGAACAGGGTATTTTTCCTGGTACACTAAAAACTGCTAGAGTTTTACCTCTACATAAAAAAAATGATCCCACTAGATAATTACCGACAAATATCACTGTTGAGTATTTTTCCAAAATTAATTGAGAGGCTTGTCCACAATTTAATGTGGACACTAATAAACTTCTATCATCAGCTCAACATGGATTTAGAACATATAAATCGATAGAATTGGCTTCCTACCACTTATTCAACTTTGTGTATTCTGAGTTTGATCGGGGAAGATATGTAGTATCACTAATGTTTGATTTATCCTGAGCATTTGACACTGTAGATGTAAAACTACTAATACAAAAATTGTATATTGGTATACGTGGTAATTTGCTAGATTGGATTGAGTCATCCAGGGTGAACCTGGAAAGTCATGTATCGCAGTCGAAAGACGTCACACTTGGGGTTCCTCAAGGGTCAATGTTGGGCCCACTCTTATTTATGCTTTATGTCAATGATTTGCCAAATTTCATTAGTAGGAATTGCAGCTGATATAGGTAGGGTGTTTGCCTGTCAGAAAAGGATACTATGTTTAATATTTAATCTTGAACCCGGGCATCATGCAGGGATATTTTTAAAAACAGTAATTTGCTAGCAGTGTCTAGTATTTTTATCTTAAAGTGCGTTACCTATGCAAAAAGTAATATATCCAATTTTTTGAGGTTAAATGAAAACCATGAGTATTCAAGGCGTCATGGAGATGTGCTACAAGTCCCTAGGCATAACAATACATTCTTTAAGGATTCACCACACTACAACTTTTTAAGCATGTACAATAACTTGCCTAGTTGCTTGAGAAAATCAACTCGCTAAACATTTTCAAAATTAAAGTAAAAAAATGTCTACTTCAATTTGCCTTCTATAATATTAGTGATTTTTTAAACGAATTATACTGTAGGTATATTTAGAAACCTATACATGTACATTTTCTTTTTTATACATTTTTATATTTTATTTATGTATACATTTTTGATATTCTTATAAATTTTATTTTTTTACATTTTGATATTTAATTGTTATCATGTTTTTAGGTTGTATTTTTGACTACAAAATACAGTTTTTTATGTTTTACTTAGTTATCAATATTACTTATTTTGACCTACCATAATATACATTCAATGTATCGCTAAATGGTTAAGATCTATCTATCTAATACGTTCTTTTACATAATATATATATCCAATACATTTTATAGGGCAGATGCAGCTGTGATGGCACACCTCTGGGAGTGGGTAATAACCACAGAGACATGGGAAACTCGGTAATCAAATATATCTATTTTCTGTTACGACTTGCAGTCTAGGTGACGGAGAGCGCGGCCTTCCTCTTGCTTTCTTTTCTTTTTTTTTTTTAATTTTGTAAATATAATTGTTGGTGTAGGTTATTTCTATCTTTTTTTTTATTATTAGGGCAGATGCTCCAATTGTTGTGCATTGTTGGGAGTACATAATAACAGATGAACTATACAACCGGTAAATTATCTAATTTTCTTTGCTTGCCTACTAACATTTCTCATCATCTTCTTCTAACCTTATGCATGTGGTGTTCTCCGTTCCTATGTTTAAAACAAATGTATGCTATGTACTTGAACAGTTACTTTCAGATTTTAAAGAATATTGACATGCCTGCGAATTTTATAATTTTTTTCCTGACCAGTCAAGGGGGCATTGCAGTTTAATTGTCGTAAGCATTCTTTGAAGCTGAAAGTCGCCAGTTCCCACAATACTTTAGTTTTGAATGTTCTTTTTATTGTGTTGATTGATCTTATTTTTAAACAAAAGTATTTTATGTGTTTCCGAGGCATAATTAAAATTGCTATTCATCATTATTAACCTTCTTTTAAAAGTTGAAAATCATAACTATTAGTCACAATAACTTTTATGTCATTATAATATGAGTGATATTTGAGTCTGTAATAATAATTTCCTCATGTTTGTCCAATGTATTACATTAAATCGATCATTTTCATTGAGTTTCTAATACTCTCCTAACATCTGCTGTATTTATAGCAATAATAATATAAATAACTTCTAACTTACCCATACGTTTTCTTCAGATATGATGAGGATGGAAATACTATCGGCAAACCAGAGATAACACCCCCAGTGCCAATCCGTCTTAACTGGGAATTGAAATTCGAGGCTCAAGAGGCAATCGAAAGAGCCTTGACAGTAGCCGATGGTCTCATTAATGATATAGATCTGCGTATTTTTGTACACGACCACTACGGAAAAGGTTTTATGAAAACTTGTGGGGTGAGTCCTGACGCTTATATACAGATGGCGTTACAGCTAGCATACTATCGGGACGCGGGCAAGTTCTGCTTGACATATGAGGCTACCATGACCAGGTTGTACAGAGAAGGTCGTACGGAGACGCTTCGTCCTTTGTCGCTCGAATCGGAAGCTTGGGTTAAGGCCATGGAGAATAGCAAATCGTCAATCGAAGAGAGAATAAAGTTGTTAAGGATTGCTTGTCAAAGGCACCAGGTAGGTTTCAAAGAAGTGTATATGTAAGAACATTGTGATTGATAATAATTTTTTTTTAGACTGGCTATCAAGATGCCATGTGTGGTAAAGGTATCGACAGACATTTATTCTGCCTTTACGTCATTTCTAAGTACCTGGAAGTAGACTCTCCTTTCTTGAAAGAGGTTCTCAGCGAACCATGGCGGTTGTCCACGTCTCAGACTCCTCATGGTCAAACCACCCGTCTAGATCTGAAAAAACACCCTAAATGTATATCAGCAGGTGGTGGCTTTGGGCCTGTAGCAGATGATGGTTATGGAGTGTCGTATATTATTGCCGGGGAAGATTTGTTGTTCTTCCACATTTCTAATAAGAAAAGCTGCCCCACAACCGTAAGTTTTGCTTTGGAATTACTTTTCAGATGTTTTAAAACTTTTTCCTCGAGAATTGTTAAATTGCTGAGTATAAAAATTCAAAATGTGTTGCAATGCCATATTTGAACGATTTTGCAAAAAATACGTATATACAGGGTGATTTTGAAGTACGAGTATTCTAACTTGCCATTTTTTATAGCTTAATTAATTAATCTGATGTTTTTGTTTGAAAAGTCCATGAACAAATCAGGTAGGTACTTTTACTTCTTTTTACTTTTTATCTGTATTTGAGCATTTTTTGAGGTTCCATTTCGACAGCAATAGACAGCCTATAAAAAAACTGGTAATGGAAAGTGACTAAATAAATAAGAAACCTTGTATAACATGGGCCTAAAGCCTATAATTTTGGAGGGAAAAACAGAAGTTTAATAAATCTGGTTGAGAACCTCTAACCAGTATAAATTTTAATAGGCATAATCAAACCGCAGGGTGATATGCAGTCATGCTGGTCTGGATGTTTTCACATATGCAAAGTATTTACGTTCAACTCAGCCAAAAACAAAAACTGATCTTCTTGTAAGAGAACTTTTAATAACAGGCCTAATATTTGTTAACGATGGAATATCCACATTTATTAAAATGATTGGTTTAGGTCAATTTTTTGTGCCCCTAGAGGAAAAAGTTACGTGTTTCTTATTTGTCTGGACGTTCTTCATTACTAGTTTTTTTTTGTGACAAAATTATTTACACCTTGTATATTGTAACATTAGCAACCAGTCAACAAAAGGATATAACAGTAGAAATTTATCTTAAGGTGGGGAAGGACTGTAAGTGCTCAAATTTGGTATTGAATTTGTATATTTTCAATTTTAATGGCATTGACGACTAATACAATTTTGAAATATCTGCTCTGTATTAATACACCCATTTCACAGATATTTTGATAGTATACAAAACATTTTTTTTTCAGGATTGCCATCGATTCGCCAGAAAAATAGAGCAGGCTCTGGCCGACATGAAACAAATGTTTTTGGACTCCAAAATTCAGAACGGGACAAAATGACCTAATCATTAATTGCGTAACGTAGTCACTTAATAAAACCATCTGATTTTTTGACAGATGTTTTCCTTCAAAGGTTTTTGGTTGTTTGTTGGTGTATAGGAATAAATTAATTGATCTGTACATATCACTCAAAAGATATATTTTCTTCTTAAAAAAAAAGTTGATGGATAATTGTATTTTATTAAAAATGTACATTTGCTAGAGAATACATCATGAATATTTTTTATCAAATGAGATTATCGTGGGCTTGCTTTCTGACAGAAGTGATGTTTCTATTTATTGTTTTCTATGACCAGTTTTATTAAAATTAGTGATGGAAAAATACCTCGTAGTTGCTGTTTGGATAATTAACCTAAAATTGGTAATCATTAACTTTTAATATAATGTTGCGATGTAAGTTTTCATTTATTATTTATTTTTAGTAATTTTGACATTTAGTGAATGAATTAGAGTAATTTCTATAAACGATATAATGCTGCAATTACACTTGAAAGTATTTCATCAGAACTGCTTTAAATAACAAGTTGGTTGATAAAACTCGCCAGATGTAAGAGTGTTTTGACAGATTTTTTTTGTTTCTATTTTAAACTAATCAAAGAAAATGTTCACTGTTCACACACAAATAACACGACTCAAGCAATAGGTGGGGGCCATTATGTAAGGGGTAGGACGAGACGAAGGCTGTGGAGTGGATGTTGGGCATTAGTGAGATTTTTCTGTCATCTTTTTTTTAATGGCAACTCCAAGATGTCGCTCGGTATTTTGTTAAAGATTAATATCTGTATTCTTCCGTCTTTTGAAATTTAAAATCGTCCAAAAAAAGAGCAGATACAGGCAATTTTTATTTTCCCTAGTTGGCCATGAACTGTGATTGTACAGTCTTTCGGAAGTTGTTAAGTAAAATCATGTAATTTGTCTTAAAAATAAAACGTGTGATGCGGATGTTGAAATGCTATAATTGAACATTTTGAAATAAAAAATGTGAAAAAAACGACAGCAATGGACACGTTTTAGTTTATAGCCTACTTAACAACTTCCTATTGATAATTGATCAACAGTTTATGGCACAATCACAGTTCATGGCCAACTATGGAAAATAAAATTTTAACCTTTATTAAAATGTTGAGAATGAAATTGGGGTTGCCATGAAAAAAAAATGTAATTTTTTGACAATCTGCCCCCTAGATGTCAAAAAATGTCAAATATATGCAAGAATAATGTTCAATACCATACACGTGTTCTCAAAGTTTTAGATTGATAACATAAAAATAGGGGTGTATATAGGACATCCAGTATGTAGAGGGATCCATGACGACTGAACTTGACAAAATAATCAAAAGTGAATTCTATTTCATAAAAAAAATTTATTTTTATCCTGCTGCTATATATTTCAATGGGGGCTACATTGATTATTTTGGCCACTAGAGTGCGCCACAGACAGTGGAAGCTATCGAAATGTCAAGGATCAATCCCTGTTTTGATTTTTGTTGTGTTGTCACTTAATACGGAAAATTCACAGTTTGGATACATGAATGTAAATATCTCTGCCAGTCAACAATATTGTGGGTGTAATAACAAATAAACCTCATCTATTTCCAATCTACAATCTAGCATTCAATATGATTGTGAACAATGTCCACCTAACAGCACCAAATTAAAGATGACCACATACAAATGTTCTTTAATAACAATTAATTCAAAACACTGAAAATATATGAGAATAGCCCAATTTTAATATCAGTTTCTCCAAATTCAGAATCGATAAAGAATTGGGACCGAATACTGATGGTATTCGGTAGCTTACAGAATGTAGTGCTGTTATTTTAAATTTTTTATCTTTTTTTTTTTTTAATTTGGGATGATTCTAAAGAGGTGGCTTTTAACACAGTATGTATGTACCTTGCGTGTAATTGACGATTAATGCAATGTCATCAACACTGACGAGGCTGCTGACTGTGCACATTTGAGGCTGTCTCATTTCTCCCCTTATATGTATAAATATTTATGGATCGGATTAGAAGTTAAATAAATTAACGTTATTTGACTCATTTAAAAAATTTGTAATCAAAATTTACTAAAAATTAAATATATCTAGAATTACCTTGTTAAAATAACGTTTTTGATAAATAATTTAAAAATATATCCATTTTAAAAAATTATTATTTTGAATAATGTAAATTAACAAATTTCTATGAACTAACTCAACTAACACACAGTTTGAGGATGTGGGCGGCACATTTTTCCGCCTCTTAACCAATTTCGCTCATACGTCGATGGGATAGAACAGCAATTTTTTCATACGATGCTTGTTTATTGAATAAATCGAAAAAGAAAAATGCTCTCAAAAAGTAACCCAAAGGGGCGAAAAATTGCCAACTGAGACTCGAACTCAGGAGTGGTGCAACAACTTGCCGTGTTGTCTCTCACACAACCTCGTCTAGTCCACTGCTATCAAATATTATTTTTTTCTTCTAAAACCAAATATCAATTTTCCACCCCCTACAAGGGTTGGAAGCCTGGGGTAGGGGTGGCTGAGGTCAAATCCCTCGAAGGACCTTCCATTCTATTCGAGGGAACAATTAGTCGAAAAACTGGGGGAAATAAGGTTTATAGAAAAAGGAACTTTGGGGGTGGTTTTTGGCTAATTTTAAGGGGGTTGCCGAGGTGGAAAAACTGATTTGACCCCAGGAATCGATTCAGCACCCTCGAAAATGGGGGGGGGGAGCATTGTCTAGTCCGAGGCGCAAACATTCGGTAGTTCATCCGACTCCTTCAATAGAATAATATTGTTTGTTCTAAAGAAGGAGGTTCTTTATTAAGCTTGCTGTATGTATATTTTATTTAAGGCTGCAAACGAAATGTCAAAAGCAGGTAACCAACATAAAACTGTGTAAACCGCTCTAAAAAAATTCGCATGGTTTAAAACTGAAAACGAAAACAATCAGCTTATTGTAAATAAAATGCAGATTTAGTAGAAAAAAGTTACAAGTCAAATATTCGCCCTTTTCCTTTTTATGTATGAAGTACTATTTTGGTGATTTTTATTTAGTGCTTTTTACTAAAAATCGTACTTCGTACATTATGGACGAACATTTGACTTGTAACTTTTTTCTACTAAATCCGCATTTTATTTATAAGCTGATTGTTTTCGTTTTCAGTTATAAACCATACACATTTTATTTTAGAGTGGTTTACAGTTTTATGTTGGATACCTGTTCTTTGACATTTCGTTCGTGCCCTTAATGTCTGTGCATAATTTCGAAATGTGTGATCGATTTTTATCAATTTTTTTTATTTAAAAGAGGACGACGTGGTGATCCTATGCAAATTTTTTCTAGATAACTTCAGTGGAAGCTACAAAAATTGTAAAAATTTAAAAAGGATAAACAAAATTGGGGCAGAAAATTCACCATCTACAAAAGAAATCACTTTAAATTGAAGGGGGTGAGAGATAAAGATGCTAATTGATGTAATTTGTATAGACATTGTTTTTTTTTAATTTGCTATCGATCTCGTGTATTTTAGACATTTTTATTCGCTTTTCTGCCCACTCTCACATTGGTGAAAATCACAACCAAATCGGATCAGTATTTTGGAGTTGTTAAGATACATACATATATATGTATTATTATGTACAGGCAAACACATCCGAATCATGTTGGAGGTTAACAAATTATCCGTAGGCTATATTGGGGTATCCATCACTAATTAGCATGACTTTTTAAATTTTTCTCGTTATCATAGGACTAAGTATTAATTTTTGATTAGTTGTTATGCAAAAAGCAATGCAATAAATAACTTTTTTTAGACAATCCTTATATTGTTTTAGTTAGATTGTTATATTTAATAGACTTTGTGGCCCTTTTTGTATATGTACCTCCATTTTATTAAATATAATTACAAATAAAAAAATCTAATTGATAAATTGTTTTGTTTTATTGAATTTCTCGATAAGGCGCAGACCCCACCCGGCGGATAAATAAAATAAAAAATGTAAGTAATAAAACATTTATTTATACTTAACAGTTTTTAAAATATGTATATAAAAATATTTTTTCTAACATTTTATACAATTTATAAATTATTTTATGTACACTTTGCTGTACAAAAATGGTGGATGCAAAATATTACAATGACTAAGCTGAAAATATATTTACAATGTAAAGTATGTAACAAATGTGATAAATTATTTGCACTAAAAAGATCTGATTTACAACAAAAAGAAAGCCTCAGGCTCCATCAAAAATTAGTTTACAAATCTGAAAATTTTCTTGATTATTTTCCGACGTACAACATCAAAATAGATAAAACTGAGGTTAAATTGTTTAAAAAAGTTAAAAATGATTTTTGAAATCTATTACTTTTGTTTGTTTAACGATTATTTACTTGAGATCACCCTTCTATCGAAGATGAGGTACTTTTCTTATCGGAAAAGTCGCTGATGTTTTGTTTTAGATTCATCGAACTATAAATGTTACCAAGCCAATAACAAGGACTGCGTGTGTACATTTACAGGTTAATTTGGTACAAAACTAAACTTTCAAAACATCTATAAAGACCACTTCAATTTTGAGGTTATTAACATAACCTCAAAGTAGAAGTTTCGAAATTTGCATTTAGTCCACCGAATAATAAAAAAATTGATGGGAAGAAATGTGAAGGTAAATGAATTTTCCGTGATCAGTCAAATCACTTTTACATTAGAAGGTTTTTAGTAAATATTACAAATATACCAAGGAAATTAATGAAAGAGAAAAAATTGCTTGCTCATATACGTCCATGGCCAAAATTTTTGTGCTATACAAATGGAGGTCCAATAGATTTTCAAAATAGTGGGTTAGTTTGACGTTTATTGCTTAGGATATCTGGAAAACTAATAAAAAATGGCTCCACATTAAAATTATTTTTAATATCATTATTGACATAATTAGAACATATACACAATCAAATGAATTAACTGCAGTGCTTCGGTGAACTTATCCACAGTTAAATTGTTACTGAATTACTTCAGAGGTTTGTGCCTTGAGTGGGAAAGACATCACGAGCCAAGTCTCGCAACACTCACTCTCTTTTAACTTGGACCCTATTTACTATAATCAAATTTTATTGTGTTGGCAATTTTTTTATTTGGTCCTTCGAGCCGGATCGTCTAATATTTATATCGATTTACCAAACAACCTGTATGCGATTTTTAAAAATTGCTATATCTGTAATTTCTGGGGAGTTTTCCGATCATTTTCAAGCTACTCGAAGGTACAACACAATCGAACAGAGAACAAATAACAAAATTAAATGTTTCAATTGGCCAAATGTCTCTACCAAGTTGTGGCTACATTAGTATACTAAATTTATTTTGGTTATGCTGGTACATGTATATTGAGCTTAAAAGTCATAAACGATGGTAATTCTAACATTCAAGGTAAATGTTACAGAAGATGAGAGATTTAAAAAGTACTATGCTACTTTAAATACTTCCAAATAGAGGTTTATACCTTTAATAGAGAAAATTATTGGGGCTTTGGAAAAAAAATTGTGCTAAACATACTGAAGTCCGATAGATCCTCAAAATAGTGACCTAGTTTGAAGTTTATTGCTTAGGTACATCTGGGCAGCCAATCAAAAAAGCTCCGCATCGGTTATAATCTTTCTTTAATATAATTGTTGACTTAATTATTGTTAAAAGGTGGCGCTGTTTGAACAATCGAACATTTTGACTAGCACAAATTGACAAACCATGACTTGGTAGACTTGCCATTTCATGATGTGTGTAGATTCGTCAATGAACAGCATATACACAATGAGTTAAATGCGATGCCTTCGAAGTTTGTGCCTCGAGTGGGATTGGGTTGGAACACTCACTCTCCTTTAACTCGGGCCACATTTACAGTAATAAAGTTTTTAGTTGGTGCATAGGCAATTTTTTGCTGTTTGGTCCTTAGCCGGATCGTAAAATATTTATATCGACTTATCAGACACCCTGTATATGGTTTAAAGAAATATTGCAATCAGTGTAATTTCTTAGGGGTTTTCAGTAATCTTGAGACATTTGAAAATAAAATGCAATCAAACATGAAACTGACAAGAAAATTTAAAATATAGATTGACCAGGTACCTCTGTGGAGTTGATGAGTGGAATATTTCAATATACTGAATTTATGTTGTTTCAGTTAGATTATTATATTTAGTAGACTTTGTGGCCCTTTTATATATGTACCCATTTTTATTAAATATAATTCCAAATAAAAAATCTAACTGATAAATCGCCGCTTTGTTTTATTAAATTTCTCGACAAGGCGCAGACCCCACACGGCACATAAATAAAATAAAAAATGGCCAAGTAATAAAACATTTATTTACACTTAACAGTTTTTAAAATATGTATATAAAAATATTTTTTCTTACATTTTATACAATTTATAAATTATTTTATGTACACTTCGCTGTACAAAAATGGTGGATGCAAAATATTACAATGACTAAGTTCAAAATATATTTACAATGTAAAATATGTAACAAATGTGATAAATTATTTGCACTAAAAAGATCTGAGTTATAACAAAAAGAAAGCCTCAGGCTCCATCAAAAATTAGTTTACAGACTTTAAATCTGAAAATTTTCTTGATTATTTTCCGACGTACAACATCAAAATAGACAAAACTGAGGTTAAATTGTTTAAAAAAGTTAAAAATGATTTTTGAAATCCATTACTTTTATTTGTTTGACGATTATTTACTTGAGATCACCCTTCTATCGAACACGAGATACATTTCTTATCAGAAAAGTCGCTGCTGATTTGTTTTAGATTCATCGAACAATAAGTGTTACCAAGCACAATAACAAGGATTGCGGTACATTTGCAGGTTAATTTGGTCCAAAACTAAACTTTCAAAACATCTATACAGACAATTTCAATTTTGAGGTTATTAACATAACCTCAAAATAGAAGTTTCGAAATTTACGTTTATGTAATTAAAATATCACAATACTGTTTTCAGAGTTCTGAATAAAAATATGGATGGGGAGCAGTCAATGGGCTCTTAAATGTTGATATAATTTCTGCACATTGGCACAATTTCAAAAATAACTGATTGGAAACGCGAAGGAGTGCATGACTGTTCCTTGGGAATATTCCATTTCGTCTCATCTTTTGTTTCATGACCATAGGAATAAATGTACGAATTAAAGGCCTACTATTAAAATGTGTTGAGCTTGATTTATGGCCATCTGAACTACAATAAGTTCATTTTGACTATGGATTTGATACCATAGAAACACTTATTTCTACAAAGTTCCCATAGCATTTCATCCAAATCAAACAGTCAAATCACTGTTACATTACAAGGTTTTTGGTAAATGTTACAAATATACCAAGAAAATGAATGAAAAAAGAAAAAATTGCTTCCTTATATACGTCCATGGCCAAAATTCTTGTGCTATACATATGGAGGTCCAATATATTTTCAAAATAGTGTAGTTTGAAGTTATTGCTTAGGATATCTGGAAAACCAATCAAGAATGGCGCCACATTGAAATTATTTTTACTATCATTATTGACAATTAAAGCATAATATACACAACCAAATGAGTTAACTACAGTGTTTCAGTGAACTTATTAACAGTTAAAATGTTACTGAATTACTTCCGAGGTTTGTGCCTCGAGTGGGAAAGAGACCACAAGCCAAATCTCCGAACACTCTTTTAATTTGGGCCCTATTTAGTATAATAAAATTTTATTTGTCGCGTTGGCAATTGTTCTATTTGGTCCTTCGAGCCGGATCGTCTAATATTTAAATTGATTTACCAAAAACAACCTGTACGTGATATTTAAAAATTCCATGTGTAATTTTTTGAGAGTTTTCCAATCATTTTCAAGTTATTCGAAAGTACAACACAATCAGACAGGGAAGGAACAAAATTAAACGTTTCAGTTGACCAAATGTCTCTGCCAAGTTGTCACTACGAATATACGAGTTTATCGTGGTTATACTGGTACAAGTATATTGAGCTCAAAAGTCATAAACGATGGTAATTCTAACATCCAAGGTAAATGTTACAGAAGATGAGAGATTTAAAAAGTACTATGCTACTTTAAATACTTCCAAATAGAGGTTTATACTTTTAATAGGGAAAATTATTGGAGCTTTGGAAAAAAAATTGTCATAAACATACAGAAGTCCGATAAATCCTCAAGATAGTGACCTAATTTGAAGTTTATTGCTTAGGTACATCTGGGCAGCCAATCAAAAAAGCTCCACATCGGTAATAATCTTTAATATAATTGTTGACTCAATTATTGTTAAAAGGTGGCGCTATTTGAACAATCGAACATTTTGACTAGCGCGAGGTAACAAACCGTGACTTGGTAGACTCGCCATTTCATGATGTGTGTAGATTCGTCAATGAAGGGCATATACACAGTTAAATATGATGCCTTCGAATGATTTCTAAGTTTGTGATTCGAATGGGATATTGGAACACTACTCTCCTTTACTTGGGCCACATTTACAGCAATAACATTTTTAATTGACGCATAGGCAATTTTTTGCTGTTTGGTCCTTCGAGTCGGATCGTCAAATATTTATATTGATTTTTCAGACACCCTGTATGATTTAAAGAAAAACTTTCCATATGTGTATGTGTAATTTCCTAGGGGTTTTCAATAATTTTGACACATTTGAAAACAAAATGCAATCAAACATGAAACTAGCAATGAAATTAAAAGTTTAAATTGGCCAGATACCTCTGTGAATCTGATGAGTGGAATATTTCAATATACTGAATTTTTGTTGTGGTTAGGTCGGAACAAGCATTTGGCATAAAATCGTCGAGGCAAGTGTGTCGCTAAGTAATCTTGGTTTATGTGCACAATTGGAATGTTTTTTAAACAAATCACAGTGGAAGTATTGAAAATATTTCAGTTCAGAAAAACTTCGATTAACCCGAAGATTGGGCTAAATCAACACACTTGTTTTGGCATCGGTATTTCTTACCAGCAATCTCCAGCCATCATTAGATTTCAGTATTATTATTCTTAATTTCACTCGTATACCATTTCATACTGTCGCTTTTTTCAATTTTGATATATATCTTACAATAAAACCTCTGAGATACAAAAACGGCCGGCTACTTTGAAATTTGTTTAGTAAATTCACCTTTTTCAGTTGCGTTTAGGGGCAATACGACAAGATACAATGGCTTTGGTACAATTTAGTTTTCCGACGCCTGCCGTAAGAAAACCTTTTCGGCACAAGAACGCATTTGCGCGTTTCTGGAATATTTTCCAGACTGACGACCCTCAATGATTGAAAAATTTGCATCCTAGGAATTTATCCGTGTATCCATCATAACTCGTCCGCCGCATGATTAACTCTTGTTTTAATACGCTCATCACTATCTTTACGATCACTAGTTTTATCACTTTTTTGGTCGCTTATGACTATCTCGTCGGAGGAGTCTACGTTAAGTTTACTAAATTGTCCTAAAATGTTAGTTTCTAATTGGTTAACTGTTTCTAGAATGGAATTTAACTCGGCTAATTTTTCACTTTTGTCCGGCGTGTCAGTGTCTTTTTCCGTCTTCGTCAGTTCACTTAATTCTGCTAGTATTGACACACCTGCATCGTTTTCCGCTTTCACTAAGTCATCCTCTTTCTTGTGATACTCCTTGAGAAGTTCCGTGAGTAACCACTCGGTTTGTTTAACCACTTCTGTCGACTTTAATTCTTCTATGGAAGTTCCGCTTAACGTCTGGTAATAAATTCTCAAAATATTTAGAGGTACGAACAGTTCTTTACTCTCCGAGTGGATTATCGATTTTAAGAGTCCCTTTCTAATTTGGCTCCACTGATGATTCGTGGCCGCGTCCCTAGGAATGACTTCGTCTTTGATATCTTCGTGGGTTATACGAATCTTATCGTTGCCGATGTTCGCTTTAAAACTGCCGACTTCTACTACTTTAGTGAACGCGATACCAGTGTGCTTATTAAGGAATTCTTGGACGGAAACTTTCAGTTTGTGGAACATGCTTTCCTCTTCATTTTGAGACCAATTCTCCGCGTCTTTCATCTCGCTTATGGTGACTTCCACCTTCGGATCCTTGGACAATGCCAATAACAACTTGGAGGCATCTTGATTGAACAGAAAGACCGCTGGTATTTTGACATCGTCCACACCATCCCCCGACATAGAGAACATCGGCGAACTAACCGTGCTGCTACCAGGCGTGTTATCAATGATGATGGCCGCAACTGCCCCGTACTTTTGTATTAGCCTCACTTTATCCACAAACATACAATCTCCCCTTTCCATGATCGCTATTTTACCCTTTATCAGCTCCGGCAAGTGTATATTGCCGCAGCCCCGAAACGGTTGCACTAATATAGTGCGAGCTGTAACTTTTTGGTCCCCCTTTAAGTTTACTCCGAATTGGGAAGGGCCAGCTTGCATCACGATGATCTGTTCCCCTCCCATGTGGTCCTTCATTGGTAGGGAGACAGCCTGGGAGGCAGGCTCGGGCTGCTGGGCCTGCAGTTTGGACAGTTCCACCATTTCCTGCATGAATAGTAGGCCTTCTTCTGCGTCTGCCGTCGAACGTGCCTGCGAAAGAAATTGATGTCTTTTTGCTTTCTTTTCAAATTTATAGCAAAAAAATTTAAGTAAAAAACTTACCGCTGAAAAAGTATGTAGTAACTGAACTCTACCATCGCTCAGGGCGATGATATTGATCCCCATGTCCTTGATCATCTTGAGGTGGTTGATATTTGCAGCAGAAAATTCCGTGGCAGTAAGTCGACGATTCCGTGACCGTTTTGGGCACATTCCATCAACCATATTCTGTAGTGGCTTCCTCACAGACTCAGGGAAAAGCTGAAGAGTGTTCGGGCAGGATGTAGCAAATTCCGAGTCATCAATTTCTAATTCGAAACTTTTAGTACCTGAGGAGGGATTATTTCATTTCAATTCAAACTATTCCAATACACAAGTGGATGGTCGTTAATCTAAGTGGATGGTCGTTAATCTATGTTATTTGTAGTAGCCTGAATGATTACGCAAATTTACAACTTATTTCAATTACGTTAAACTGAGGTTAATCTTAAACATTGGTCCTTCGAGCCGGATGGCATTGGCATTCATAATTGTGCTAATTTACAATTTTTTCTAAACACTTTTAGCAGGGTTTGACAAACATCCACCACTTCATCCTTGCTTTATAATACATTATTCTTTACTTACCATTGCCTGTGCGTCCTGCCAGGCTCAAGGGCAAAAGATGCCCCTCGGTGGTGAAAATGAATTCGTCCAGATTCAAGATGAGGTCCTCCTTGTCAGCAAACAGCAGGAACAGATACTTGAAAGTCTCAGAAAGCACGAAGGAATCCATTCTGTCCTCTTGTTTACCAGTCCTGACATCATTAACCGCTGCGTACCCACAAGGCACCCTGGCGTACTTCTGTAAACTGTTTAATACATTTTTACCGACTTCTAAGTAGTACGGGTCGCCGGTGGCACTATAAAGGAAATAGGTGGATTCTAGAAACTCGGGACGCAAGGGGTGATTACCCCAATGCACTTGGAAGTCGGTGGTGAAAGCCTCCGGGATGAATTTGTGTCGCTGCATTACTTGGTAGAGCATCTCGTGGGTTTCGACGGCTGGCTTAATGTCGCCCTTAAGCACCTGCAAACCTGGCCAAAAAGCTAGTAATGCATCCATGTAGTTACGAGATTTTAAATGAGGTCTAAAACAAAGATATCGTTAGCAATTCGTGCTTTGTATAGGAAAGAAGGATAAAATACAAAGTTTGTTCAAAATAAATGTACTAGTTGCTCTAATAATATACTTCCCAAGGAAATAATCTATCTAATAATAATCTAATCTATCTGATCATGATGCGGTATATGCCATGGTTGACCTAGCTACGGAAGTCCCAGAGAATACTAGGTACTATAGAAACTTCAAAAATATAGACATGGATCAGTTTTCAGAAGATACTCTGAAAATAAATTGGTCAAGAATATATTTTTTAGAAGTTATCAACGAAAAAGTGGAATATTTTAACTCTTGCATTACAGCCTTATTAGACTTTTATGCTCCCAAAATTCCTATGAATAGCAAAAAGCAAAACATACAATATCAAGAATATGCTCAAAATACGCAATAAAGCTTATAAAAAATATATCCGGACAAGACAAGAAGTAGACAGAAGGTATTACTGTGATTTACGTAACTATATAATCAGGGCAGTAAAAATGGAAAAGAAAAACTATTATATATTTACTACACAAGAGAACATAAAAGACTCTAAGCGCTTTTGGAGTAAAATGCATCAGTGGGGTTTTATAAATAAGAAAAATGGAAATAGCGTTAGTGCAGATGAGTTCGATCCTAATGAAGTGAATACCTTCATAAATTGCGCAAAAGAAATAAACAGTGATGATGCTCTTACAGATTACTTCTATGATAACCGTCTGGGAGAAAATGAAATGAATATATTTACAGCAGTCGAGCCTTATGAGATACAAAAAATTCTGCCACAAATAAAATCAAATGCTACAAGTCTTGATGGCATATCAGCTCAAATGCTCAAAATTTGTTATCCTTTCTGCAAAAATGAATTCTGTCACATTTTAAACACTTCACTGTATACAGGAATTGTTCCACTTATCTGGAAGTCATCTAAAGTAATACCTCTTAAGAAAAAAGACTCTTCCATTGAATTTAAGGACCTTCGGCCCATCAGCATACTACCTCCAGGATCAAAAGTTTTAGAAAAAATATTACATGCACAAATAACTGATCATTTAGAAACAAATAAAATATTATTAGAAGCACAATCAGGGTTTCGCAAAGCATATAGTACTACTACAGCTCTAACCAAAATCAATGATGAAATAATAAGAGCCATAGACAAAGGCCAGATGACAGTAGCAGTTTTGATCGACATGTCCAAAGCCCGTGATAGTATAAACACAGAACTAGTTTTAGCAAAATTGCATTTTGATGGCTGCAGAGGATATGTATGGGAATGGTTTAGAAATTACCTATCAGAAAGGAGGCAACGAGTTGAAATCAACAGTGGAAACGACGTAATGCTTTCGAATGAATGTAAAACTGAAAAAGGAGTCCCCCAGGGTTCAATACTCGGCCCTGTATTGTTTAATTTATTTGTGATAGATATAGTAAATATTATAAAATACTGTGATATTCATCTGTATGCTGACGATATACAAATCATGTTGAACTACAAACCGGCAGATGCCGCAATTGCTTTTCAAAAAGTTAATGAAGACCTGAATAACATACATTGCTGGACAAATAAAAATGGTCTAAAAATTAATAGTAATAAAACTCATGCCATAATTTTTGGTAAAAAAAATGCGGGAAAATACTGCAGTGAATGATTTATATATTGATAATGTGCCAATAGCATTTAGTGAAGTTGTTTGTAACCTAGGACTACGAATGGATAATAACTTGAATTATGCAGCACATATTTCCACTCTTGGTAGAACAGCTTTCCTCAAGCTTAAAAGTATGTATCATTTAAAAGACTATCTATCAAAAGAAGCCAAAATAAAAATTTGTGACTCTTTAATATTATCGAGATTAAATTACTGTTGACGTGATATATGGTCCATGCCTACGAATGGAAGATGCAAACAGACTGCAAAAGGTACAGAATTCGTGTATAAGGTACTCCTGCCAGGTGGCCCGTCGTGAGCATATTAGCCCATACCTTAGACAAATTGGCTGGCTAAATATGAAAGAAAGAAGATTACATCACTTGTGCTGTCAAATTCATAAAGTAGTAATTAACATGAGTCCGTCTTATTTATATGCCAAAATCGAGAAATGTTCAGAAGCCCATAATGTAGAACTTAGACAGAGTGACCTAAGATTAAGTGTTCCCCTGCACCATACGGAATTTTTTAAAAACAGCTTCAGTTATCAGGCAGCAAACATCTATAACCAAGTGCCTACTAATATTAAAAAGCTTAGTATAAGCGTGTTCAAGGAAAAGTTGTTCCATCTTATTAGTGCTAACCTTCTAACCTCTTAAACGGTAATAATATGTTGACATGAGACATTTCTATACTTAATTTTATACGTTCTTGCAAGTTCATTCACAATTTTTGTGTGTTCGTTAATTTATGTGTTGTCATTTTACATTAAAATTGTATGGGTCCTAAGGCAAACCAAACCAATTTTTTCAAATTGTAACATGCCTTGTTTTGTGGATTTTTTGTATTTACAAAATAAAAAGATTTATTATTATTATTAAATAATGTCATGTGTACAACCCTTAGTAGAGAGAAGTTTGCAATACAGGGTGTTTTTAAAAAAGTATGTCAATCACATGGACTGAGAATATCAAAAAAGTTACCTCTATCCAAAATCACACCCCTATGAAGATACAGCCCTCTAAAAGTTGGAATTAAAAATATTTATTTTTTTAATATTGTGCAAATGGCTGTAGATATTTTTTTCAATTCTGGTACAGTGAAATGTATGTCAAAAGGTAACAGTTTAAAGTAAAAACTTTTTAAAATTAAATTTTCTAAAAGACTGATTTGGGGTAAACAACCCTTCCTTCCTACCCCCTTTTTTAGTGGTACGCCTAAGACTTTTTTGGTATATTATATTTTACATAAAATCTAATTGCACAACTTTTTTTTATCTTGGTCTTCTTTCGTTTGAGTAACTGCTTTCAAATGATACTAGTATGATCGATAAATAGTACATTATACACTAAGGGAGAGAAACGTCCTATTTTTCCTGAGGTGTAATTTGAGGCCCGAGGTCAACAAATACATCGAGGGAAAATGGCGGTCTCTCCCGAGGTGTATATACTATTTTGTCCACGATCGGGAGTAGAAACATTTATTTCATAAATAAAGAATTATAATAAATTGGAGCGAAATTACAATATTTAGAAGCCTTTGGGATATTTCCATTCAACGTATCATGGCAACAGATATTTGTTCAATCAGTTTAACTATTGGGCATGAAATAAAAACTCCCCTAGGGAAATTATTATCTTATTTCGTCCCTAGGGAGTAAATGCTTTACTTCTGTCACAATTTTGATGCCATAGAAATCGATTTCTACTCCCGGTCGTGGGAAAAATTATTTACTTCACGGTCCTTCTTAATATCAAAGGCATCTGTGAAAATTCAGTAGATAGTTGACAACTACTGTCATTTCTGTCAAACTACTTTAATGCATATCAATTATTGTTAACAATGGTGTTATTCCAATACCGAAATGGTGGATATGATTAGAATATTAGGCTAATGTAATGGAAATGGTTCTAGTGCAGCTAGGCGTTATGTGGAAAAGTTTCCAAACCATCGACATCCTGATAGACGTAGATTTTTTGCAGTCGATCGTCATGCACGGGAAACTGGAAGTTTATCAAATTACTTTGCTGGGAAATGTGGCAGACATAGGACTGTGCTAGTTCCAGAAGTCGAAGAGGCAATTTTAGATATTGTTTCAAAACGGCCTGAAAGCAGCAGAAATAACTTCTCAAGTAGGAGTATCGCATTATTCAGTATGGAGAACATTACTATTCCCATTTCATGTACAAACTGTTCAGGCATTGGAACACCAAGAGTACGGTTCTCTAATGGATTTTTGTAACTGATTTCTCAGAAAAAATGGAAGAAATTTTAAGTTTTGTAAATACCATTTTGTCAACTGATGAGGCCTCATTTCATAGAAATGGTATTACAAATCATCATAATTATCACATTTGGTCCGAAGAAAATCCTAATACAAAGATAGAAACGCATTTTCAGCGTAATTTTTCGGTTAATATTTGGGCAGGGATTGTCTAGTTGGATCTGTTTTTTCCACATCGTTTAAATGGAGCTGACTATCTACATTTTCTGGAGAATGAATTACCCGAGCAATTAGATATTGTTAGTCTTAATATTAGAGAAAACACGTGATATTTACAAGACGGTGCTTCACCCCATTATAGCCTGCAAGTCAGACGATTTTTACCAAGGCTTTTTCCAGGACGTTGGATAGGCCGAGGAACTGATGCTCCAATCAGTTGGGCTGCAATTATTGATCCATGCTTGGGGTGTTTACTAAAGAGTGTAAACATGTAACAATATAAAATTAGGTAATCTCTTAGCAATGTGGAAATTCTGCTTGAGTAATTCCTAAATAAAGTATTTCTTTAATATTTCTATTTGAAAGTGTATTCAATGATTTGACCATATTAACTCTGTTATAGAATTCCCAAAAAAACTGTAAGGTAAGATATTCCATCATATTTGCATAAAAATTTTAATAAAATGATACATACTATATAAACCAATGGTGATCAACTGCCCCAAATATTTACTTTTCCTTCTCAAAGACTTCTTAAATGGAAGGACTGTCCAAGTTAAAATTAACAATATTTTTTCACAAAAGTTACAATTCAGCAAGGTATCCCTCAAGGCTCTCCACTCTCGCCCCTGCTCTACAATATATATTATGATATATATAACTATAATTTGGATCCCGAATATTTAAACCTCGACTCATATATCCTACAATATGCCGATGATACCGCTCTCGTAAGCCACAATAAGAATATCCTTAAGATAGTGGGGGCACTACAGCAGCTGATGGACAGAACAATAACATGGTTCAACAAATGGCAAATGAAACCAAATCCTCTAAAATCACAATACATAGTGTTCAACCATAATGCATCCCCAAGCACCCCAACAATGACTATAGGCAATAACACAATATATTGCCAAACTGAGGTAAAATATTTTTACGTGCTTACAGTTTTCAGTAAACACTTTGTGGATTCGAATAACTTGCAACAGGAATTTTCACTAACCACTGATTTATTTATCACTAAAATTACACTAGTAAATACTTAAAAATCACACAACTAATAAAAGCTTAATCTAATATAAATTCACTACTTTTAAAACACTATGGACTTTACTTTCCTAAACTTGTCAACTTTTGTCTAACCTAAAAACTCTCTGTCTGTTTACTTCACTGAACTGAACTGTACTGCCTACTTCACTCAACTGAACTCTTCTTCTACAAACTGTCTCTGTAACCAGAACCACAGACTACCCAGAACTGTACTGGATACTAAACTGAACTGTTCCTTATACTTCACTAAAGTGTACTGTACTCCTCCATCTGCTGGCTTCACCTCTTTATATACCCACTTGGGATGTCCAGAATATCATTGTAGAACCTTCCAGAATATACTGGAATTCTCAACAATTTACTTAGGCACTACTAAATGGTGGTTCGCCAGTTGGCCCACAGATGGCGCCACCCTTCTGGCCAGGGAGCAATTACAACTCTCCTCTCTGTTAGAGGGCAGCACATAACAATATCTTGGGATCACAATAGACAATAAGCTTAATTTTAACAAACATGTTAAAATAATTAAGAAAAAATGCATTACAAGATGTAGACATTTCTGCAGCTTAACATATAAAAACCAATTGATTAATAAAAAAAACTGCCACCCATTTTACAGTTCGATCTGCCGACCCAAATTGGAATATAGCCACCCTCTATACCTCAATACGAGAAGACGAATCAGAAAAAACTTAGAAATAACAGAAACAACAACATTGCGATCCATTACCAAGATGAGACACCCCAGAAATCCTCTTCATAATCCCCCCAACACCCTTCTCTATGAAATCACACAAATAACCCCTATCAACCAAAGATTACAATCCCTAACCACAAAATTCGCTAAAGAAGATTATAACATAGAAATCATCCAACCACTCTGCAAAATAAGAAATCAAGGAATACCCAGCAGAAGAAAATACCCAGAGCTAACTCTATGGGAACATATCAGTTCTATGAACAATCGGCAATGAAATATTTTTAACTTTTCCATTCTAGTGTACTTGTTCCTTTTTTTTTACATAACATGAATATAATGTAGTTTATAAAATGTTTATATATAAAAAAATCTTTATATAGTTGTAACAGGCTGAAGGGCTTCGGTCAATGGCCTATTGGTGTTACCAATAAAATACTTTTATTATTATTATTATTATTATTAAAATGATACATCAATAGAACAAATTTTAAAATAATAAAATAGAATATATGAATGTTAAAACTGATTATTTCTATTACTAAAACAAGGGCCATACATTTTCATTAAATGTATTCATACTATGAAAGAATAATAACAAAATAATTGTCTGTATAATGTAATGGTTACGTCGACAAAAGTATACACCAAAATATTCAAATAAACCGTTAACCTTTAAACAATGGGTAATAATTTATTATTCTTCTTTTTGTACAATAAAAGAATAAATATTTCGTGTCACTATTTACATTTTGACAGAATAATTTCTGGTTAAAATTAGCAGCAAATACTAAATCACAAAGTTCATAAACAAACAATGCCGAATACAAAATGTATAGAACAACGTTCAAATTATTGAATTTTTGATGCATTGTAGACTTTGACCTACTGATTAAAAGTTTTATGGGCACAACCTTCAGAAATCAACAGTTCTTGTAATGACTGCCTGTCAAAACTCGACAATTTTAATCTTTTTAGCAATCAAGAATTTTTCACTTTTAAACCATCAACTTTATGGGAAAAGCACAAAAGTAAAAAAAGTCCAATAATGTATTTTTTCAGAAACCATTTTTCAATAACAAGTGTGTGGGATCTTTTATACTGAACAAATTTTCTTTGATTGAAAGGCCTGGAGACTGGGGTGAAACGTTTGGTATGAGCCAAAGAGGAGAAATAAATAGTCAAATATGATGCATTTTTCACTAATCATGTAGAAATGATCTGGGGATAATTAACCCCGTTTCAGTCATCTCCTGATGACGCCAACACGGTTGACGAAATGCGTATTGAGTATAAGTTTTCAGTGTTGTTGTTTGTGGACACTCTTTATTGTCAGTTGCAGGGAGATTACTGCGATAATTGCTGCTATATTAGTTTTTTTCTTCAGTTTTTCTCAACAATATAAAATATTCGTAAAATAGAATAATATTTACAACATTTTCAACCAGCGATATGTGATGTTTTACAGGAAGGTACCGCTTTATATTATCAAACTACCTGTAACTGTTTAGTTACATAAATTTAAGATTACTTTATGGTCTATGCTGCTAGGCAGTCCTCCTGTAGCTTTTGACACCACATGGAAGGAGCACCAGCGTAATAGATGGTTGCAACCACATCCTTTGAAGTTAGTAACCGAAGGTACAAGAATCGTATGCCTTAAGCAGACGAAAGTACTCTAGCACAACAGATTTCCCTCGTCCTTGTTTATTACCAGTATTGTCAACCACGAGACTAAGCAAAGTTGTCTCTGGCTGTTCAAGTCGGATCACATAGAAGTTGCTGACACAATTATTAATAAAATACTATCGTTATCAGTTTGTAATTAAAATATCAACCCTTTGCCTGATTGAGTAAAACTGGCCCGTCCATTATTTCAATTGTTTTTTTTAGGTCGTGTTTATTTTTATTTTTTCATGGAATGGTTGTGTCTGCGTTTTCCAAATCACGAAAATCTGGCTTTGGATTTAAGAGCTGTTTAATTTATATTGTTTATTTTACTTCCGAATTCGCTTCATATAAAACACCAACTTACTTGTGCATGTGAACATCCAACAGCATTGGTCCCTGTGAGATATACTTCATAATAGCATTGTAGTGCCTGTTAAACCTATTGAGGTATTTATTGTCTCCCAGCAAGATGTAAGCCTTTAAACAGTATTCATAGTAAGAGTCTATACCGGCCCCTACACCCGAGTCTCTTCTCACCCAATCACCGGTGTTGACGTTCAGCACCGTGCCCATTAAATCTGAGCTACGATGCCTCATTTTCCATAACTCATCCATGGATTTGTGAGCCTTGATCTCAAAAATAGGTTCGCCCGTTAGACGGGACAGGGCAGCCATTTCCAAGATCATTGATCCGGCGCAGGCGGTACAAGTTTCACGGGCTGATTCTAAACGATCGCTTTTCAAGCCGTACTTCATGTTAACCTGGAATTTTAAAAACGAAAATATAGTAATCACGAAAAAACAGTTGGGAGTGTTTAACATTACCCTAGAATGTGGTATCCCCGTTGTTGTATTGAATGCTGGCAACAACCTATATCCAACATCTTTGGCCATGTTGAGAAGCTCTCCTTTGTACCACGGCATAATGCCATCTCTCTGTTGCAAGTAATCGGCTAGGATATGTGCTGATAATAAACCACTACAAATTGTTAATGATATTAGAATAATCTGGACAGGTAGATTCTAAATATAGGTAAAGTTAGACAAAGAACAATTGAAAAAGTTAAAACCTTTTGAAACACTTAATGATATGAAGTAGTTTCTTCCGGGTTTTGCCGTGGTCGTTGAACTTGACTTGACGTTTCGTTGATCATCCTGTCAGCTTCCTCAGAAGGATTCTAAAGACTGAATTTGTTGTGTTACACTTCTCGTTATATACCTAGGCGCCGCTTCGCTTCGCTGGTCATTGGTCGTGCTTGGTTCGCTTCTCTGCGCATTCGTCGTGTTTGATTGACCGTGACTTACTACGGTGCTGGTACTTGGCAATACCAGTCTCCACGTGTTACTAAGTGATACCCATCCTCTCTGTTAAAGTTGTTCACGTTTTTCATAATTTTCAGTGATTCCTTAATGATTCGCGGATAATAGCGCGTATTCCTGTCTAATATATTGATGTCCTCGTAGTCGATTTTATGGCTCTCGTTATTATGGACATGTTCTGCTATCGCCGATCTATCCGTGTATCCAAATCTGGTATTTCTATGGTTCTTTAATTCTGCACTGGATACTCCGTCCTGTTTGTCCGATGTAGCTCTTACCACATGTGCACTTCAACTGGTAAACACCTTTTGATAACAGTTTGGGGACAGGGTCTTTGATTGAGGGAAGCATCTGCTGTATTTTCTTCACTGTTCGAAACCGTACACCTACTTTCTTTTTGAATAAAATCTTCTTCAGCCTATCTGTGACTCCCGTGATGTAGGGTAGGCATGCATACGTTGACTGTATCCGTTCTTAGGGAATCACTGGAAATTATGAAAAACGTGAACAACTTTAACAGAGAGGATGGCTATCGACTTAGTAACACGTGGAGTCTGGTATTGCCAAGTACCAGCGCAGTAGTAAGTCACGGTCAACCAAACACGACGAATGAGCAGCGAAGCCAACCAAGCACGACCAATGACCAGCGAAGCGAAGCGGCGCCTAGGTATATAACGAGGAGTGTAACACAACAAATTCAGTCTTTAGAATCCTTCTGAAGAAGCTGACAGGATGATCAGCGAAACGTCAAGTCAAGTTCGACGACCACGGCAAGACCCGGAAGAAACTACTTCATTAGACAACGGCCGTGAAAACCTGCATTCTACTACTTAATGATATGTTAGCTTAATTCGGTAAATCACCATTATCTAAATTTAAAAAATTGGCAGTTATCAGCAATGTTTTTTCGTAAATATAAAAAAAAATACTAATACACGCATTAATTTACATAAATAGCAGGAAAAAAAAATAAGTATACATACCCTAAAACTCGTATATTTGTTTCAAAAACGGAAACAACAACATCGTTGTCGAAAGAAACATCTCTTATGATAAGCTTCACTGCGTGTTCGAATTCGCCTAGGTCTCCCAGAACCACCAGGCTGTCCAAAGTATCGATCAAAGTTAAAGAAAAACTGAAACAAAAAATCAATAAATCAAACTTTCTTAGGCAACAAAAATTCTTTTCAAAAATAATAGGAAAGTGTACTAAGTATTAATATTAATAATCTTTATTAGCTTGGCTTACAAAGAAAACACAAAGTTACATACATAATAACACCACCGTTAATAAATAACATAGGAACATAGGCTAACTTTGAATAATAACAGACAAACACAATTTATACAGGACATGTATCTTTAACATAGTGCACCTAAAGGTTCTTAAATTTAATTAAACCATTACAACTTTTTATATATTGGGTAATTTGAATTCTTTTAAAAATAACTGATTTTCACCATATCTATTATGAGTTCGCTCAATATAAAAATGGTCACAATTTCGTGTGTGATATTCATGAATTTCATATACAAATGTGCAAAACTGTAAAAGGTGTTGAGGCAACATGTTATTTAAAAGCTTAAACAAATAAATAAAAACATTCAACATAAAATTTTCTTTAACAGATAAAAGATTTAAAGAGTCTAATATAAAATTTATTTGTGTATAAATATCACTATTTAATATTGTTCATAACGCTAAATTCTGTTTTACCTGTAGCATATTAGTGGAGTGTATGAGTCGGAAAAAAAGCCGAAAATTGTAAATATTTTGCTATGCAACGAGAGTACCTCCTCCCCTCGTTTTCGAAGACACTGAATACGATGGTGCTGGTAGAATTTCTCTTTGGAGTTGCGCAGCCCCCTAAACGGCCAAAAACCACCCCCAAAATGGGTTAAACGCTTATCACATCTTTTCCAACGGTGAAACTTAGCGTTTGAGGATGCTGAACGTGATGGTGATGCTGAATGTTTCCTCCGACCCCCTCCAACACCTCTACCGCCTAATAAACATTCCCGAAAGGGGTAAAAATCTATTCTTTTTTGTATCACCAGCAAAATGCATGTAACGCCCGTTTTCGAGGATGCTGAACATGGTGGTGATGATGAATGTGTTTTCTGATCCCCTCCAAGCATCTAACGGCTAAAAAAAGACCCCCGAAAGGGATGAAAACTTTTTTTATCATCAATATATACCGCCCCTTTTTGAGGATGCTGAGTACGGTGGTGATGCTGATGTTTTTTTCCAACACAGCTAATGGCTAATAAACACCCCCGACAGGGGTGGAAATCTTTTTTTATAAAATTCACGTACCGCCCGTCTTCGAGGATGCTCAGCACAGTGGCAATAACAAATGTTTTTCTGATGTGACTTAGTTCAAAGTTACGCGGGTTCCCAAGAATACAGCATCTCGTGCAGCTTCCACGGATCTGTTCGTGCCAAGAAGTGGAGTAGCGGCAACCGTGCCTCTGCTTTTACTCTAGTCCACGGGCTCCGGACTCTTTACCAGAAAGTTAGTTCTTCTAATGGCAAAGAATTTGATAATTTATCATTTTCAGTGGCTGCTTGAAAACTTCAGAAAATGTAAGTACCATACCAATTGAAAGCTCACATTGTAAACTTGCTAGGTTTAGCATGTAGTGTTCTTTGTACAAATTGTAATGGTAACAAATTAGTTAAGCTTATTTGTATGCGTCAATATAAATTTTTCTATAATTTTTTGTAATAAAATAAATTGTACGTATCAATGATTCAATAGACCTGTTTTTGTAAGTATTAGATATCTTTTTCAGTTAAAGGGTAAAGAAAGACCATTATAATCACGAAGAGAACCATGATTATTTTTCACGTGCTCAGCATTCTGGAAAACAGGCAGTATATACATTTTGTCGGTGACATATATATAAAAAAACGATTTTGATCCCTTTACTTAGCCGTTAGAGGGGATGGAAAGGGTCGGCAGAAACGTTGACCATCACCACCGTGCTCAGCATCCTCGAAAATTGGCGTTACATACATTTGCTGGTGATAAAAAAAAGAGTAGTTTCATCCCTTTCGGAGCTGTTTATTATTATTAGCTGTTAGATGGTTGGAGGGGGTCAGAAAAAATATCGAGAATCAGCATCCTTGAAAACAGATGTTAAGTTTCACTAGTGGAAAAGATGTGATAAGTGTTTAACCCCTCTTAGGTGTGGTTTTTGGCAGTACATAACATTTATCCCAGAATGAAATTCAGATTTCATAGATTTGTGAACATGCTTGAACAAGAGGCAGAAAACAAAAAAGAAAAATTAAAGAATCAACAATAATATTATTAAATGAAGATAGATACGTATCGAATTGTTCTGTAGATATTTGTACAATCTGGCTACCAATGTTAAAAGAAGAACTTAACAAACTCAACATTATCTAAAAGAAAATAAATGTAAGTAGTATCTATGGAAATAACATAAACAGAATCCTAAAACTGTGTATTTGACATACACAGCAAATAAGTGTTCTTCAAAAAGAAGCTTTGAAAACGGAAAGAGACTACTTTCCGAAACGTCAGCAAAATATATTATTTCTGTGTTTATTCCGATTTATATTATTTGTAAAAAATAACCTCTGTTCCTTTGACATAAACATCACAGGTGTAGAAGCTTTTCTCCAATAATTCAATTATTTTGTAGATTCGGTGATTTGTTTTGAAGAGGACAATACATGTGGTAGAAAGCCCAAATAAAAGAAAAGAATATAAGTTTGTATTTTTTCTTCATAACATTTAAGCTTAAAATTACGATTCTTTAAGTAAAAATTGCCTGATTAAAATCATGATTTTATACATTGCCTGATCTACAAAGATATTTTGAAATGCCCTTTTTATTTAGACAGTCTACATACATGCTTATATTTAAATATACGTCACAACATATTATAAATCAAATAGACAGTAAATGTTCTTATCTTGAAAGTACCCACCTAATTAAAATGATATATTTTTTTATCATCTACCTACTTTTAATAGCTTTTTAAAGAGCACTTCAAGTGATAAGCATGAAATTTATCGACTAGATAGAACTATGCAATTATTAAAATGGCAAACAAATATTTAACTCATCATTTCTCACTGAAATTTGTCAAACTTTTACTTATAAAATAACATTATTGAAATGACCATTGAAGAAACTAGCTTTTACAAATTAAAAACCTACATTCTCTCTAATTAGGAAGTAAAAGTATTCTGATTAGTTAAGAGAGGAAACACCAAGTACTAATTAATTTTACCAGGTAGACCTAAACATTTTCAATATACGGGATGTCAACGGATCATGGTAGACCCCCCCTTTTTCTTTCCTTATTTTTAAGAATATCAGAATGGAACTTGGTAGATGTATTATATGACCAAAAAGACAGTTTATGGCATAATTGTCATTTTTTTCCACTTCCGGTTTCACCGGAAATGACTCCAACTTCTGATTTTTAAATGGAACCCTGTATTATTATTATTATCAAAAAACTATAGTAACAAATACAATAAAAGTTTACAGTAAAGATACATATTTAATTGTATACATACTTAATTAAAAAGCACCTAGATGTTTGAAAGCATCTGTATGTGCTTAAAGCCTTATCTTATTTTAGGTTGAATAAAAACTGTAATTAAAAGTAGTAATATTGGTTACAATACATAAATAAGAGAGCGACTCGAAATTTGTTGGTACATCTGGAGTGCCATGACCAGAAAAAATTGCTTGTAATGGACCGGTGTGATATCAGAAAAATCAAATTGAGCATAAAAATTTGAGAATATGTATTTTATGGGCCATCAAATTTGGCCTGAACAGTTTTTTTTACCAAAACTTATTTTTTTCAAATGGAACCATAACAGTAGAGTACTGCCATAAAATAGCGGATGTTCTAAGGAATCGGTGGATGTGCCCAAAAGCAATTTTTTCTTATGTTAATTTTTTTTTTTTTTTCATGGAGCCGAAATGTCACTTATGGGTCATCACGTACTCAGAATTTTTCAAGGATTCCAAAAATATTCTAAAAAATGTCTCAGCTTCTACTGCCTCTTTATTTCTTCATCCGGTAACATCACAAGAAGTGATTGATGCTATAGCAGCTTTAAAACATTCTCATTGCTTTGATATTTATGGATTAAACCGTCAAATTGTTACAGAAACATCTGATATCCTTGTGTATCCACTAACAGTTATAATTAATGAACGTTTTGCTCAGGGTATATTTCCGGACGCATTAAAAATCTCGAAAGTTATACCATTGTTTAAAAAGGGTGATCCACAACTGGTTGATAATTACAGACCGATATCTATTATTCCTATATTTGCTAAAGTAATTGAAATCATATTAAAGTCCAGACTTACCCAGTACTTTGAATCAAATTCACTCTTGTGCTCCTGCCAATATGGCTTTAGGAGAAATTGTTCAACAACCAAAGCCATAATGCAGATAGTGTCAGAAATAGTTTGTGGTCTCGAGGAACGTAAACATTCAGCTATCACAATGTGTGACCTCACCAAGGCATTTGACTGTGTCACACATGACTTGTTAATAGACAAATTATATATCTATGGTATTAGAGGTTTACCTCTTGAACTTATTAAATCCTATCTTAACAATAGATCACAGTGTGTAGAAATCGACAATAAGCAGTCAAAACGAAATAAGATAAATCATGGTGTTCCCCAGGGTTCTGTTTTGGGGCCATTATTATTCATTATTTATGTTAATGGCTTATGTCATTTCATGTTGCCTAAAAATTGTGTCCTGTATGCAGATGACACAACATTAATATATTCTGACAAAGATTTAAATCATCTAAGAGACTCATCAAATGACACTGTCTCTCGAGCTGAAGAATGGTTCATCGCTAATAAGCTAAAACTAAATCAGCAAAAAACTCAAAAACTTATATTTTCTTTACACACGGATATTACGCAAGGTTTGAGTGCAAAATTACTGGGTATCGTCCTGGATGACAAACTAAACTGGTCCGGTCATGTAGAACAGTTACCCACAAGCTAGCCAGTGTGATCTTCCTCATTCGTCAGTTGAAGAATTTATTGAATTTTGATATTCTTAATCTATATACTTTTCCTTATTCCACAGCCATCTAACTTATGGTACTGTACTTTGGGGAAATTCTTACAGTGCACAAACAATTTTTCGTTTGCAAAAAAAGTGGTGAGAATAATGGCAGGTGCTGAAATAAAGGATCATTGTCATCCCTTTTTTGTCAGTTTTGGCATAATGCCTCTTCCATCTGTTTTTATTTACTTCACTTTATTAGATATCCATAAAAACATTAATGACTATGACATACAGTCAAGTTCTCATAATTACTGGACAAGATCTGGTTTTCTATTAAAAAAGCCTCGATTTAGATTAGCGATGTCAGGGAAAAACTCCATTAAATTAGATTTATACAATAAACTGCCTTTTAAAATGAGATCCTTGAATTTCCACTGTTTTAAACGTACATTGAAATCGTTTATGTTAAGAAACTGCTTCTTACTCTGTGAGCGAATATTTAAATTCAAACAATTTTATTGAATTAATGTAAAGTTCACCTTTTCTGTATTTAACACCTATGTTATTTTATATGCCTATTTTTAACGTATTTGTTCTATTTTACTTGTTTCTGCTTGCATATTTTTTTACTCATATTTTAATTTCAAAAAATTTTCTTCTTTTTTATTTTTGTTTGTATGTAATATTGCTGTGTATCATGTATTTTTATATACTGTACTGTTTTTTTTTTTTTGACCTGCTACAAATGTATTCTGTATGTAATGTAGTTAATAAAGTTCTATTCTATTCTATAATAATATACAGGGTGTTCCATATCCATATAAAAATCAAAAACTGGGGTCATTTCCGGTGAAACCAAAAGTGGAAAAAATAACAGTTATGCCATAAAGTGCCTTCTTGGTCATATAAATATATCAACCTCGACGTCTACCAAGTTTCATTCCGATATTATTAAAAATAACGGCAACCATAATCCGTTGACACCCGGTATAGAGAATCTATAGAACTGCGCACTTTTTCCTATGCAGAGTGATGTGGGGAATCTTTCTAAAATGTTTATTTGTTAGCACATTTAAACGAATTTTTTTTAAATGATAGAGCTTTAGTAGCTCTGTGGTGCAAAATTTCAGAATGAATTCTGCTTCTATTATTTTTCAAGGTCAAAAATCCAAAAAAGTGTAACAATTTTTTTTTTTTAATCTCAAATCTGAGACGTCATTGGCTTAGGATACCCTCAAATGATTGCGACTGAAATTTAACCAAAAAAAATTGGTTTCTAACAGAAATATTGCATAGCTAATATTTGAAAAAAAAAACGATTGTTCCATTGTTAATAGCAGGGTAATTTGTTAGTAACAAATTCTCAATAATTGTTTCACATGCAATTCGAGGGGGGAGACGTTGATTTTGATGTCGTGTGCTAGCTTGATGCTCAAGTCAGCACACAACATCATATTTTTAATAATTATGGAACGATAAATTTATCTTTACCGTAATAAATTACTGATTAATATACTGTTACGTGCTTACACTTTTCAGTAAACACTCCGTGGGTTTAAATAACTTGCAACAAGAATTTTCACAAACCACTGATTTATTTAATCACTAAAATTACACTAGCAAATACTTAAAAATCACACAACTAATAATAACTTAATCTAATATAATTTCACTACTTTTAAAACACTAAGAACTTTACTTCTCTTCTTAAACTTGTCAACTCTTGTCTAACCTAAAAACTCTCTTGTCTGTTTACTTCACTAAACTGCATACTTCACTCAACTGAACTGTTCCCCCATCTGCTGGATTCATCTCCTTATATACACCCATAGAAATGTACCACAGTATTCTACAATTTTCTGGAATTCTACAGAATTTTCTACCATGTAATAGATGATTGTTCGTCAATTGGCTCATAGACGGCGCCACCCTACTAGTCAGGGAAGTAACTAAGCTTCTGAGGAAAACTTTGAACATGAACTTAATCACATCTTTCCTTGTTAGAGGGCAGCACATAACACTGCCCCCTCCTTAAGCCTGAACGTCCCGGTCAGGCAATTCAGATTCCCCAACATACTTCATACTTCGCCAACCTATCCAAGTGCACGATCTTCATCTTGGACTTCTTACTACGTTGAATTCGGTAAACAACGTCATTGATCCGAGTGATGACTGAATACGGTCCTTCCCAGGGTGGGTGAAGCTTCGGAGATTTTCCCTTCTTTCGCTGTGGGTTATATAGCCAAACCAGATCGCCCTCCTTGAATCCTGCTGACGTTCCCTTCCGGTCATAGCGAGCCTTCATTCTGTCACTAGCTATGCTAACTTGGTTTCGAACCAATTCGTGGACATTCCTCAGCTGTTGACTAACTTCGTCTGCGTAGTCATCCACGGACAGTGGCTTCTTATCTGGTGTACCAAACATCAAATCACATGGCAGTCTGATCTCGTGCCCAAATATTACACGAGCCGGTGTCTGTTTAGTCGTCTCATGAATGGCAGCCCTGTATGCCATTAAGAAAAATGGTATATGTCGATCCCAATCTCGCTGGTTCTTGTGAACTACCTTAGAAAGATGTTCCTTCATGGTTTTATTATGTCGTTCCACCATTCCATCTGACTGGGGATGAAGAGGGGTTGTCTGAGTCTTGTGAATGCCCAGCAACTCACAAATTTTCTGAAATACCCCCGACTCAAAGTTTCTCCCTTGATCGGAATGTAGCTCCAGGGGTACACCAAATCGGCATACAAGGTTATCCACCAAAACTCGAGCAACAGTAACTGCTTCCTGATTCGGAATGGCATAGGCTTCCGGCCATTTACTAAAATAGTCCATAGCGACCAGGATGTATTTATTCCCATCATCTGTCACTGGGAATGGGCCCGCTACATCTATAGCAATCCTCTCAAAAGGAGCTCCGACGTTATATTGCTTCATTTGGCCCCTGCTCTTCGTCTGTGGCCCTTTGGTAGCTGCACAAGCCTTGCATTTGCGGCACCAAGCTTCCACATCTTGACGGCTATTTATCCAATAAAATCGTTCCCGTACTTTAGCCAATGTCTTATTCATACCAAAATGTCCCCCGGACACTCCATCATGTATTTCCTGAAGTACTTTTGGGATCCGACAGCTGGGTATCACCAGACGCATGGTAACTTCCTTCCCATCTGGACTTTCCCATGCTCTCTTTAATAGCCCATCTATAACCTTAAGGGAGTCCCATTGTGCCCACAATGCCTTCAGCTCCACACTTTTGTCCGAAACATCCTTCCATTCCGGTCGCGTTCCTTTTTCTTTTGCCCTTAATATAGGACCAATTACGCTGTCATCCATTTGTTCTCGTCTTAGAACTTCCTTTGTCCAATCATCTGAAACATCTACCTGAACTGTGTTTACTATCACCGTGCCCTGTGCTTTTTCAACCCGATAGCAGTGCTTGCAGTCATGTTTGCACGGTCTTCTTGACAGAGCATCTGCATTTTTATGAGACTTTCCAGGTCGGTGTTCGATTGTGAGGTCATATTGCTGCAGTCTTTCTATCCAGCGAGCCAGTTGACCTTCTGGGGTTTTCAGCTGCAGTAGCCATTTTAATGCAGCATGGTCGGTCCTGATTTTGAAATGTTGGCCATAGAGGTACTTGTGAAAATGGTCCACGGACTTAACAATGGCCAATAGTTCCTTCCTTGTCACACAATAATTTCTCTCCGGTTTGGACAGTATCTTACTGAAATACTCGATTACTTTTTCTTCTCCATTTTGGACTTGAGATAGTACACATCCAATTGCGGAGTTGCTAGCATCCGTGTCAAGAATATAGAGGCCCTTTTGTTGGGGATATGCTAGCACAGGACTACTGCATAACGCTGATGTTTCACACTCCGGTGTCCACTGATATTTAACCTTTTCTTCTGTTAGCTGGTGTAGTGGCTTCGCTATATCCGCAAATCCTTCCACAAAACGTCTATAGTAAGTGCAGAGGCCAAGAAAGCTTCGTAATTCGTGTACATTTGAAGGTCTTGGCCAATCACGTACGGCAGATATCTTGTCCGGGTCTGTCTGTATTCCTTCCGAAGATACGACATGTCCAAGGAATTTCACTTCTTTTTGGAATAGTAGACACTTCTTTGGATTCAACTTTAGGTGTGCATTTCTGATTCTCCCAAATACTTCTTGAAGATTTTCCAAATGTTCCCTGAAGTTTCGTCCCATAACCATTACGTCATCAAGATAAACTAAACACGTCTTCCAAGTTAGTCCTCGGAGTACAAATTCCATCAATCTTTCAAAAGTAGCTGGCGCATTGCAAAGTCCAAAAGGCATCACGGTGAATTGATATAAACCACTACCTGTTGAGAAGGCAGTCTTTTCCTTGTCGTCAGGGTGAAGTCCCACCTGCCAATACCCACTTCGAAGGTCTAAAGTTGAAAACCATCGTGACCCTGCCAGCGTACTTAATGTATCGTCAATTCGTGGTAGTGGATAGCTGTCTTTCTTCGTAACATCATTCAGCTTCCGGTAGTCGACACAAAATCTCAAAGTTCCGTCCTTCTTGGCAACTAAAACTACCGGTGATGACCAGGGACTGGTTGATTCCTCAATTACTCCATCTTGTAGCATCTTTTGAACCATCGCAGCAGCTTCTTCCTGTTTAGCTAGTGGCAACCTCCTAGGTTGTTGGCGGATGGCGGCTGAATCACCAGTGTCTATTCGATGCTGTACTATATCAGTTTTCGTGAGGATGTCTGTGTTTTTGGCAAATACCGCACTTTCTTTCTCCAAAAACTTGATTGCCTCTCTACGTTCATCCTCAGATAGGTGTTCAAACTGGGAACTCAACAAAGTCACAACTTCCCTGTCTACACTGGTTGGCGAACATTTCTCCCCTTGTTCCTCGCACCTTGCTATCCACTGGACTGGTTCGTAGGATCCTATTGCCTCGCCTTCCTTGAAAGTTACCGAGTGGGAATTTAAATTAGCCACTCTAATTGGAATTTTGTCTTTTGTCCGGGTCAGAGTTCTTGCTAAGATTACGTTTTCTGTCTTAATCGAATCATCTTTTTCAACAAGGCCAACACGGTATCCACCAGAGTTTCCTTCCAGAATGGCCTCGATTATTTGTTCTGAACGGGCAGGAATCTTGATTGTCTGAGCCGTCAGTAGCCTCACTTTTTGAAATCGGTCATTTGCTGTTGACAAAATAAATTCTTCGTTTCCAATCTTTAGAACTCGTTCTACCACGTCAAGTATAAATTGATCTTGTACTCCCATAACATCCAGCCCCAAAATGAAATCATCAGTGATGTCAGCCACAATAACCCTATGACTAAAGCACAGGCGTCCAAACTGCAGATCTAGGTCAACTTCTCCATGAACCCTTACCCTGTCTCCTGTGGCTGTTCGAACGACCAATCCATTTTGGCTTTTATCAACTTTTATTCCTGATAAAAATCCGGGTCGCACTATTGATGACGTGGCACCTGTGTCGATAGTGAAGATACATCTCCGTTTGTTTACATAGCCATCCAACAGCAGACTACTCGGGACTCTTCTAATCTGGGAAACCCGTATCTCTCTGGGGGCACCGTGTTCACCAGCCAGCACAGCCCCCAAGGTGCTGGCTATCTTTAGTTTTCCTGCGGCTCTTCAGTCGTTGCGGCATTTACTCTCTCAGGGCTCCGCTGCCGACAGTTTCGCTTAATATGCCCTGTTTTGCCGCACTTATAACAACGAATCACCTTCCTTGACTGTTCATCGCTCTGTTCTCTTTCCTGCTTCCTTGGAGCATCTGGTTTTGTCATCAACTGGCTTATCATTTTGTGCATATCAGCCATCAAAGATTCCATATTTGATTTTTCTAAACGGTCCTCTTCTTCTACCTTCATGGTTCGTACTCTCGGACGTGCAGTCTCTTTGTAAGCGGCTTCAACCTCGAGGGCATGGATCAAGGCTTCACTACCAGTCTTATCTCGGGATAATCTAAGGACTCGCCTGATCTCCTCATCTCTTATGCCATCGATGAAAGTACCAACTGTTAATTGTTCCTGGAATTTTTCTCAATTCTTCCTTTTCTTCTTGTCGTTTTCTTTCTTGTTCTTCCCTTTCTTCTTGTCGTTTTCTTTCTTGTTCTTCCCTTTCTTCTTGTCGTTTTCTTTCCTGTTCTTCCCTTTCTTCTTGACGCCTTCTTTCTTTTTCTTCTTCACGTCTCTCCTGTTCTTCTTTCTCTCTCTGACGTCGTCTTTCTTTTTCTTCTTGACGTCTCTCTTGTTCTTCTTTCTCTTCTTGGCGTCGTTTCTCTTGCTCTTCCTTTTCTTCTCGGCGTCGTTTCTCTTGTTCCTCTTTTTCCTCTAGCATCATTTTTCTAAATGCGGCGAACATGTCTTGCATTTGTTTTTCAGCAGCCATGCTTCTTGTTTCCATTCAAAAACTAACAAACAACACTAACAAGCCTTATTTAAAGTCTATGCCAGGTACAAGTCACACTAACACAAATTAGTCTTGTCTAATGTTTATTACTTCCCAGTTCAACTCACTTCACTATCTCCAGTGGTTTCCAAATAGAACACTATGGAACTTCGTCAAATTCTTCCGAAATTCTGTTGCAATTCCGCTTCTGACACCAATTGTTACGTGCTTACACTTTTCAGTAAACACTCCGTGGGTTTAAATAACTTGCAACAAGAATTTTCACAAACCACTGATTTATTTAATCACTAAAATTACACTAGCAAATACTTAAAAATCACACAACTAATAATAACTTAATCTAATATAATTTCACTACTTTTAAAACACTAAGAACTTTACTTCTCTTCTTAAACTTGTCAACTCTTGTCTAACCTAAAAACTCTCTTGTCTGTTTACTTCACTAAACTGCATACTTCACTCAACTGAACTGTTCCCCCATCTGCTGGATTCATCTCCTTATATACACCCATAGAAATGTACCACAGTATTCTACAATTTTCTGGAATTCTACAGAATTTTCTACCATGTAATAGATGATTGTTCGTCAATTGGCTCATAGACGGCGCCACCCTACTAGTCAGGGAAGTAACTAAGCTTCTGAGGAAAACTTTGAACATGAACTTAATCACATCTTTCCTTGTTAGAGGGCAGCACATAACAATACTTTAATTTATTACCACATGCATTCCGTTGTGTGCTACATTTGCTGTGCTAACTTTATATACCTACTCTGTGGAGCAGTCAGATTTGAGTTTAAAAATTGCCAACATTTTTTCTGAATTTTTGGGCTTAAAAAAAGTTGAAATAGGCCGCGAAATTTAAAATTTCATTCTGAAATTTTGCACCATAGTAAGTATATCTATCTATAAAATGGTTTCCATTTCATATGAAAAAGTTCAGGGCCCTTTCGGAAGGGTTCTTCATAAAAGAATCAATATTTTTTACTTCTTCATGTTTTTATATGGTAAAGTGAAAAATGTAATGTCTTCACTTTCTACACCCAAATCTATGCTGATGCCTTCTAATGTCTGGTTAATGCATTTAATATATCTTCATATTCCTATTTTTTGTTAAAGCCACTTTACAGTTTGCAATTTACTGCCGGCAATTTCTTGCCGGAAAATAAATACTCTTGCGAGTTTGCGCACTACTACGTAGCTTTGATCAGCTGTGGCAATGCTGCTTGCATTGCAGAAATTAGAACTTGTCCTAATTTTATTGGTTGCATTCATCACGGTGAGCGATCAGGTAGCGCTCACTGATCACGTGCTTAAATTACGCTTCTTGCACTGTCCTCATGGGCTCCTTGTGATCAAATGACGTAATGATACGTGATCGCTCAGTTAGCGCTACCCTATTCTTGGTGATTTTCATGTTGCCAACATTATAGAAATTAGAAAATTGGCAGAGACCTAAGTGGCAGACGTTGGTGCTTTTACTGCATGACAAGCTATTAATATACTTGCTGCTGCTGCTACTTTTGCTGTTTTATTCAAGATTAACTTTGCAAAATCATAACACCAGATAACCTATAAATATTCTTCCTAACAGCCGTCAAAAGGAAATCAAACCTAACATCAGTTTCTGTCTCTTAAGATGGTATACCTGTTTATTTCAAAGATATATTTTAAAATAATTGCCACTTTATTCCGTGGAATTGCTAAGTGTAAAGTCAAGCCACAAGAAACACTGCTGGCAATAAAAGTTGCAAACTACAAAGCGTGCTTTAAATTTCATACATGAATTGATTGTGAAGTGTATTTATACAAAATGACCGGCAAAATCATGCTTACGCATGGTATCCTCCTGTTGATTTATCTTATCTATATATTTTTAAGACATTAAAACTTAGATAATGTTTATGATTATATTTAATCATACACATTTCTCTCAGGAAAGCAACTTTGCTGGGGCATACAATTGTTATCGCAAGGTCATGGTCATTAAAATAAACCTAGGTTGTTTATGCAAAAATCTAAATATTTATTTCATTGTGATAATGTTTAGGAATTAAAGCATGTATATTACCTTCTGTTTTTATTTCGTCTGTTAATACCTTCAAAATATATGTGTTATTGAACAAATGAACAATGTACATATATTATATAATAATAAAATTCTTTGTAAATATTATTGCAACGTTTTCGTTTTTCGTTCAGTTTATTTGAAATTATATATTGAGTGAAAAATGTCTGCACGGTCACGGTCAGTGAAATCATTATCTATGTATAAAATAAACAAAATAAAGATAAAAACAGTACTCTATGGGGAGCCATAGTTTCCACCTAATATTTTCAGCTATTCCAACACATCGAATTGTACTGAGCACATAATTTTTTACTAATTTAAAAAACATTAGCTACAAATCTATAATTCTGTAATTTTTCAAAAAAAAACAAAACAGGGTTCTAGCTCTAGCAAGACTCAATAATTGAGATTTTTGGTTCTTCAGTTAACGCACTCACAAGATACGTGTCAGGTGTACAGGCAGGCAGACAGCACGAAGAACAGTCAAACGGACATTTTGATAGTTGTTCAGAATAAAATGACTTACAACTATATACAAATTTGATAAATACGTCAGTTGAGAATGGAATTTTTCCAACATGCCACAGTTATTCCTCTGTTAAAAAAAGGCGATCTCGCTGATCTCGAAAATTATCGTCAAATATCTATTTGAGCATCTTGTCTAAAATACCGGAAAAACTGGGATATAACAGGATTTCAAAGTTTGTTGAAAAAAAAAAACATGTTATTGACGTTATCTCAGTATCGCTTTAGATCGGGAAAATCGGTTGAGACGGCATCCTGTCACCTGCTGAAGCATCTGTATCACTGCTTGGATGAGGGCAGGTATGTGGTCTCACTGATGTTTGATCTTTCCAAAGCCTTTGATACCATCAACAAAGAAATACTTAGCCTTAAACTATATAGCATGGGTATGAGAGGCAACATTCTTTCATGGTTAATGTCATATATGGAAAATCGATCCTTGGTTGTACATTTGAATGTGGAAAAATATGACGTGCACGATATTGAGCTTGGTGTTCCTCAGGGTTACGTATTAGGCCCCTTACTGTCCATGCTATACGTCAACGATTTACCCTATCACATGAAAAATTGTCACGTGACAATGTTTGGTGATAACACAACAATTACCGTGTCACCGGACACTCCTGAGGAACTTCAAAATCTTGTTGGTAATATAATTGAGTCACTAAGCACATGGTGCCAAAGAAACAATCTCATCCTAAATGAGAAAAAATTGTGCTTTAAATTTTCATCTTCAGAGATTTTCAAATCACATTGTTCTTTATGAAAATATTACCAGGTCAGAATCAGTAAAATTACTTGGCACATTTTTTGATCACAAGTTATCCTGGACTCACCATGATCATGTATGTAACTAATTAAATAAAACGTACTTTGCAATGTTACAGTTGAAATAAACTCTTGATAAAGATGGTTTTAATTAATATTTACTATTCTATGGCATATTGTTTAATATTATGACATGGGGCAGAATTACAGAAGGTCTTTATAGATAAAAAAAAAATTACCCGATTGATTTTTGATCTGAAAGTTAATGAAACATGCAGAGATATATTTATAAAAACTTCAATTCTCACTGTTCCGTATTTATATATTTTAAAATGTCTTACGTTTAAAATTAACATGGAACATTTTAGAAATAGAGCAAACTTTCATAACTATGTACCATAATTTTGAAAAGTGCCTTCCACAAAGAATATAACAATATTATCCTAAAGTCCTTCAATGATCTTTCCCTGTAATTTCTCGTACTCAAATATATGTTTTATATTTCCTATACTTGTAGTGGATATGTCGCAAGGTATGATTTTTGTAAAACCCGAATTGTATGCCACCTACATCGATTAAAAAATTTAATTAAAATATTCACTTACTTTCCCAAGGAATCGTCGATATCGCCTCGGTTAGGAGTAAGTCCTCTGTAACGACCTGCACAACTTAGAGGCATCAGCTCATCGGCAGGATAAGCGTTTTCCATGTAAGCATTATAAGCATGGTAAAACATGTCCCTTGCTTCTTCCCTGCAAAAAAATACATGGCAATTTTCTATATCTGTTATCAAAAGACAGATCAGATCAGGTACCTGAGTTGAATACGTTCTTTCTTGGACATAACTTTTAATTCTCCGCAACAACATTTTGTAAATGATAAGATTACACCAACCACTATTAAACACTTAACTACCAGTTTTCCACAGTAAAACATTTTAAGCAGAACGAAAAGTTCGTCAAGAAAACCGTATTGTGCTTATTAACATATTGTTTTATGATTTTACACGTTATCCTGTCAAAATACAGGTGATAAGAGTCCTTATCAGTAAGTAGAAGGTTCTTGAAATGTAGAGTAGTTGTCGTATAGCATTTCCACAAATTTTTACAATTCTCGGCTGGTGATTGTGTTCACGGGACTTAATTTTGACATTATTCCAAAGAATTTAGTACACAAAAACTGACAGATTACTCATTTTGCGAAATTAACCCAGCTGGCCGCCCTCAATCTGGGAGGAGCTAAAATGCTACGTCGACGACACGCCATTGGATTGGCGGAAAGCTTAGAGATGAACCAACAGTTCAGGTACATAACTTACCTGCTTGTTTCCATGGTGGATTCAAAACGACCGAAACCATTAGACCAAGATGAGTCATATACCTGGGGCCAAGATAGTTACGACATTCTGTCCTCACTCCATCTCCTTTTAAAATGTCAGCTGCTTATAGAGCTGTCTCTCTTTGGAATTATATAGCATCTATCATTTTCCATTTCGTTATCATTTCTAATTAAACTCTTTATTTAGTAGTGGCATAAGACATATTGCACATGATTCTAATTGTGTCTGTTAAAGTATGGGATACTTACTTATGGAATGGTAACTACTTTTAAGAGTCGCACCGCATACACGCTATATAGGTACTCAATCATCTTAAAATATCAGTTTTTGTCAAAGTACTTCAAACGAAAGGCAAATTGTTTTCAATTAGATCGTACGTCTGAGAACGTTTCAGCTGAGGATAATCCCAAACCACAGAAAACCTATTATACCTGTATAGGTCTTCTGTGCCCAAACAGAGACACAAGATATGGTTTACATTCTATAAAAAGCCGACAGAGCTAGAAAGGTACGCGTAGACTTCGGAGACAGGGTTTTAAGAAAACGTATATGGTATCTTGGAGTCTATTTGTTTTAAATCTATAACGAAATCGAATTTGGTTACCAAAACAAAACAATAGTTATATATTGAAATAACAAATATTTTGTAATGGCGATTTGGTCATAGATGGCCGCTTTCGCAGTTTACCGATGAAAAGAGAAAAATGTGCCCAAGTATGTTTACATGATAGTTATAAAACGCCTCATAGCCGTTATTTAAATAAACGATTTTTTTTTAAAATTCTGGTATGAATGATTGTGTACAGCATATAATATTCTTACGAATAATAATTGTAGCATGAAGAACAAGTTGCAACTACACTGAGGGAAATTAACAGTGAATGTTAATAAGCGGCACTTCTTGACATACAATTGATTTTTTTTTCACTTCCGGTTTCGCAGGACGAATGTTCGCCAATTGCTGGACTGCTATGCTATTAATTGCTCGTCTTACTCGTAGCCCCAGCTCTTCATGGGTTGTAACGGCGGTTGCATAGACAATATTTTTTAAATGACCCTAAACAAAAAAATCAAGGGGCGTTAAATCAGGTAACCTTGGAGGCCACCTCACAGGACCATTCGTCGAAATTACGCTTTCTCTGAATCTTCGTTGAAGGTAATCAATTACTATCTTTGAATTATGGGGAGGAGCGCCATCTTGTTGGAAATACATTCCCTGTCCTACATCTAAAGGTAACTCATCTAAATGTCCTCAATCTCATTTTCCAGGAATCTCAAGTATCTGGCACCAGTCAGAGGTCCTTCAAATATTATTGGACCAATGATTCTACTTGTAAGTTACCCTCCCGTAATAAATTTTGATTTTCTTGTGACCAATATTTTGTATTTTGTCGATTAAATAATCCCAAATTTGTAAACCTAGACTCGTCCGAAAATAAAATCAGTCCCAAAAAATCATTGTTTGGCTGCATGTTATTATACTAAATCCAATTGCAATATTCCATCCTATGTTCGTAATCATTTTCATACAAATGCTGGTGCAATTGATATTTAAAAGATTTATAGTGGTATTTGTGCAAAATTCGGCTTACTAATGTCCAATTCAAACCCAACTTGCCTTAAAGAAACAGTTTTATCAACTTCTATTCGAGCCATAACATTAATTTCCATTCCTTCGCCAATAATGAAGTTTTCTTCGGGATCATTGTTGGACTCTCTTCAGAATTGGTTTTCAACTTGTTTAAAATAATTTTTCGCTGGACATTGTCCATTAGGATAGCGTTGGGCATAAAGATCGGTAGCCGCAACTCCATTTTTTTTATATTCTCCATAAATAATTAACATGTCCACTTTTTCGTCTCTTGTATAAATTTGCGGCATTTTGAACACAATTAACAAGAATTTTAAATAATTTTTTAAATAATGGACTCAATAAAAACACCGTTAAACCAACAAATGTTTGACAAGATAAATATTTCATTGTTTTCAAAGCCACCTTAGTTATTTCTTAACATTTAATTAGAATAAAATTGTATTTTCTTATTTTCTTTTAGCTGTAATTTTGTTTGTATTTATCGCACATTTTAATAGGACATATGAATAAATTCCTTATTAATAGTACTAATAAATGGTAACACGGTACCGATATGGTTCCATTTGGAAAAATTGAGTTTTGCCCCAAAAACAATTTTGGTGAATTTTATTTGCTCATAAATCACGTAATTTAGTATTTTAATGGGATTTCGATTTTTGTAGCATTACATGGATCATTTAGAATAAATAGGAACCGTCATGGCACACTTAAATGGAAAACTAAAAATTATATTATAAAAAAAATTGATGTTTGAAATGTCACTTATTTGGCATCGTTGGATTCAGAGAATTATGTAGAATTCGAAAATGCAATAATATATAGGGTGTTTCTTTTAAAAATCGAAAGTTACTGTCACTTCCGACGAAACTGGAAGTGAAAAAAAATCAGTTGTATGTCAAAAAGTGCCGCTTATTATGTATGTAGTATATCCTAAATTTCAATCAATTATCTTCAAAACTAAAGGAGAAAAGGGGGGTATACCATGATCCTGTTACACCCGGTTAATGCGTTTTCAAGAAAAAAATTAAAAGGGATTTAAAAAAAAATTGTTGCGATCTTCTGACCAGATAGTTCACATATAATATTGGTGAGGTCAGTACCAACAATCAAACTGAACCAAGTTCAAGGTCTCTTCCGACTTAAATCTCCAACAATGAGATTTCAACACTGCCACAGTTTTTTATGCATCAAAGTTTATTTTTCTCATGAAAAATGCGTAAGGATCACCGACTTCTGTTCTTTCAATTATGTTTACAGAGTCGATCAAATGTATGAAGTTATCACTTTAATGTTTTGTAGTATCTTAGACTGCCTAGGACTATAAAATATATCATAACCAAACCAAAGAATATACACAGGCATAGGTCGTTTATACGTAAATATTCTCTGACCGAAGGGTAAAGCGGTGTTGGCTTATTATTTATTTCTTCACAACTACATATCCATTGACCCACAGGTATATTTATTAAAAGTATTGATGTTACTTTTTTCTGTCTTTTTTGAGAAAAAACTATATAGCATTTTTGTTGATCTGGTCGATCCCTATTACTAGTTTTCTTTAATGACATAAACCTCACTATACCCCTATACAACACTATTGGACTGTTCTAGGATGAAAATGGAGTTTCAAATAAAACACAACATACAAAAAAATACGAATAATATTTTAGGCCTTGTTATTTACAAAATATTACACACATCTGCAAATAAAGAGGTTTAAAATTTAACTAATATGTAAAAATCTTTGGATGAAACATTACATAGCTTAAAACTACATACATATTGTAAAACCTAAACATAAATCACATCAGATTGTCACTAAACTTATAGAAAATGGCACGAAAACAATAAAAATCTGCGCACCATAATAATTAAAGTAAACTAACCTATATTGATAAATAAATGCTGCTTCACCGCACTAGAATGTAACGGTAGGTATGTATAATAAATAATTTGCTCTAATATGCATCCATGCGATGTAAAGTTCTAATCGTAATTCGTTTGTAAACCTATATTTAAATGAACATTTTCAACGAGATCTGTTGTACCAACCGTCTATTAAATCATTGTAAAGCAATGATATACACTAATGTACTCAGGTAGGTGTTTTATAACTGAAATGAGAAATAGGTATATTAAAAAAGGCAAACAAAAACATATAGCTTAGATTCTTCGTGTCAGTATAGTAAGGAGTGGCAATGTCTGCGAACTGTAATGAAGCTGATATTCATTGTTCAAGTCATATTTATGTTTACAGCGGACCTCGATAGCATCATGCCCTTTGATGGAAACAGTAAATTAGCAAATTCAATCTGAAATCTGATATAATATATATATGGACCATTAGGAATGACTTTCAAACGATTTTTCTATTTTAAGGCTCAACAAACCATCAACTCGTTTAATCGTGGCATGCAGTATTTCGTAAGTGAATACTATTTCAATACATCAATAAAACTATTACTAATCAAATTAAAAAGAGGCTGAAAGACCTTGGTCAATAGTCTATCGAGTCAGTTTGTTAATTAACGTACATTAGATCACTAACTGCATTTCGTGAAATAAATACTGGGTGGACCATTTCTAATAGGCCATAGTTCAGGTGTAGATTCTTTTGGCCAAAATATGAGGATATAACCAAATATGCTTTAGTAAAATGTTGCTGTGGAAAAGATACAGGGTCTCAAAGGTTCAAATTATTTTTTCGTTTTTTTGCAACAACTCAACAACCTCTTGGCTTATCTTTGCCAAATTTGCTACAGGAACTTTTTTTATTCTAAGAAACAATAATTTATGTATTACATCACGTTAGATCATAAAGGGCGCCACAGGATCTGTATCTGATGATGAATTTTTTTCATATTTTTTTTTGTGATGAAACGTTGTGGTACCTCTGACCAGAAAATCTGATGAGGGCGTCATTTATATGTTTAAAAGGTACACTTGGTAGAACTTGATAACTTCAACCGTTTTCGAGAAAAGTGCCGTTAAACATTTCAATAATTTTTTGAAAGACAAATTCAAATTTAATGAAACAAAGTGTATTTATTGAAAAGTGTGCTTTGGTTACGTTTTAGTTCTGTCATTTACATCATTTAATCATTTTATTTTGTTCTTGTGTTCCTCGAGCTGATGATTTCTTTAACTTCTTTATTTACAATGCGAAGACATAATAATTTTTCAAATAGGGAAATGAGGGATATGATATGTGTTTATGCACAAAATAATTTTAGCGGACGTGCTGCAGCGAGGAGATACTCATTGCAATATCCAAATAGAATACACCCAGACCATAAGATTTTCAAAGAGCTGTTTCGTCGTTTGGGAGACATGGGTTCATTTCGCCATAAAAGAGAACAATAAATTTTAGTTCGTGTGGATGAAGATCTTCAAGTCACTTCAAGTCGTTTAGCAGCGGTAAAAGGGTGGGTAAACAATCTGTCCTAAGAGTCTTAGTAAAGAACGTTTCTACCCTTATCATCTCACTCCTGTACAAAATATACTTCGAAGGGATCTTCCACAAAGGCTACAATTTTGTCAATTTGTTCTAAATAAACACAACAGGGATCGAAATTTTGTTAAGAACACTTTATTTACCGATGAAGCAACTTTTACTTGCCGAGGTGTTTATAACTGGAGAAATACCCATTACTGGGAAGTAGAAAATCCTCATGCCGTTAAAGAAAGACATTTTCAGCAAGAATTTAAGATTAACGTTTGGTGTGGTCGGCGATCAATTATTGGGGCCATTTGTCCTTCCTCCAAATTTAAATGGACAGTATTATCTGTTTTTTCTTCAAAATACTCTTGCTGATATATTACATGCTTTCATGCTAGACATATGGAACAGAATGGGGTTCATGCAAGATGGAGCTCCCCCGCATTTCTCCATTGAAGTTAGGAATTATCTTGATGAGACTTTTCCATGCAGATGGATCGGTGGAGGAAGTGAGTTTGCTTGGCCACGAAGGAGTCCTGATTATAATCCTTTGGATTATTAAGTGTGGGGAAAGTGAGAAAGAGTTTACGCTGTTATTAAGATTTTGTTTTCCTTTACGTTTTGTACTTTTTTCAATAAATACACTTTGTTTCATTAAATTTGAATTTGTCTTTCAAGAAATTATTGAAATGTTTAACGGCACTTTCCTCGAAAACAGTTGGAGTTTTGATAACCCAATCTGAGTAAGCGGTTACCCCACAATTTTTTTAACATCACATTTTTTAATAGCTGCCAGATGAATTATTTTACTAAGAGCATCTAATATGCATTTAATATATTATTGTAAAGATAATGATTCTTTTTTAGGTAAGCTAACAGCTTCAAGGTAAGGTTGGAGAAATATTCAAAGTTGTACCAATTCTGCTCAAAGAATAGAATAATAAATTAGTAACAAAGAATAATATATTAAATTGCATATACGAAATATCGTAGTCAAAAACAAAGCCCCAAAAGTGCTTCGGACTCCACAATAAATTGTAGTGTCTAGCCTATCTTTACTTAGCACAAGATCCTTGAGACCTGCCAGGGGGTTACTTTGGTAACTTAAGAGGCGGTTAAGAAAACATTTAAACTTGGATAGAATCTGAGTGTCAAATATAAGAACCATGATAGCGCGCACAAAGAATCAGCTGTGAAAAAACAAGTTTAAAAGAATGGATTTGTTAAAAAGGCAAAAGTAGGCAATGAACTAGTTTCCACATACACCAAAACACTGCACTTGGCATACGTTTTACCAAACATGCGGTACCATTTGGAGTTGATTAGAAAATGTTCAAGTGTTGTGGTGGTTGCGAAAAGTATTTTGTTATCAGTGTCACACCACAGGTTCCAACTATCTCTAGGAAAAAAAGCAACAAAAAGTTAGTGAATGTGTCACAAACAAAATTGATGCATCATCTGAAATTTACCATGATTTTAAAATTGATGTCCTAAACTATTTGTTGGATTTTAATCGATTTTTAGATTTTTTTGTAAGATAACTCATGTGGGATATAAAACCATGTAGATTTTGCGTAAAAATACAGGGCTCACACAAATTTACGTTTTTTCCCCATATATTCAGTAGACCATGTGGAAACCTCAAGTTGCAAAATCCAGTTTAGACCCAATTCTTGCCGCATTTTTCATTAACATTTTCGTTTTTGATACACTTCCCAGCAAGCAAAATAGACCACTAAAGGAACTGAACCATTTTATAATTCTCTAGTGTCATTTGAAGAACAGTTTTATTTCTTAAGGTGTCTAACTATGACACTAAAAAACGATTCTATACTTTGTCATATAAAATTGTATTACAGTTGTATACCTATTCTAATTATTTTTAATTTCAGTGGTAAAAAATTGCTGTGTGGCCTTATACTGCAAGGTGACACTTTTATTTTGTAATTTAGCTGAGCTAATAAATATTATTATTATTATTATTGTGACTGGCAAAACGCGCGTCGAGTAGATAAATTGTTCAAGTATAGTATGCAAATGTTTTAGTGCTCATGAAAACTGCTTTGTTTTGTTTTACTTTATTTACTTTAAAATTATTGTTAATTTATAATTTAGTATCTAAGAATTTTCATTTATTTTGTTTTATCTTAAAAATTGATAATTTTCTTAATATTTGTCTTCACAACTAGATTTTTTTTAAATTACTGTTAAAAGAAAACCAAATAATTTTCGTTACTTCTAATAAAGATTTCATATTCATTTTTGTTATTACATGAAATGTTTTATTCTACTGATATCCTTTCCCCTAGTAATATTACCATCCTCTCCTTTCCTGGTGGTTCTTGCTGGACTGAAACAATATTAGTTTTCAAACAATTACTTTTTGACTATTATTTTTTTCTAATAATTAATATTGTTATTGACTGAATTGGGCAATTCATTTTTTGTTATCAGTTTCATTTGTGCCCATTTGTTATCAAAATTACACTAAACAATAAAGTTAAGATATATTAATTCAGACGGCGAAGCGACCTTTGGACCCGGTAAGTTAAAGTTTACTAGACTTTATAAAACGTTATACAATTGTCAGAGCCATGCCATTTGGGAGAAAGAGAGAGAACCAACTTTATTTTAATTATAGTCGACAGATATCTTACACACTGAGCTACGCGAGGAAAACAATTCCGTTAATAAACGTGTAATATGTAGGTACTAGAAAACTGTAATACATTCAGTGGTTTGACAATGTCTGTTTGTCGGATGCAGGGCTGCTAACCGGTGTGCGTCGCACAAGGGCGGCTAAATGTGACGGCGGCCGCGGAAGCATAATTAACACAGAACACAAAAATTCAAATTCAATCCACCTGTGCAAGATGGAATATAAACATAAATCATTAATAAAATAGTCAAATCAGCATTAAATTTCTGAATAAACTATTTTTTATCACTGTTTATTGCAGATTTAGTTTGTTTATGTCTTACGATTTCTGGGAGGGACTTTTATTTCCTTTCCGATTCTGAAAATCTATTTAAATAGAGGTAGGCGGTCATGGTTCATTTATAAAGTTAGTTTTTCACTGAAGTAGATTTGTTTTCAGTGTTTAATCGTGAATATTTATGAACTACCAGATGAAGAAATTTCGCATTTAAAACTTGATGTATCGCGTGAAGAGTCAGATAATGACTTATATTTTTGTGATGAGATCAAGACATTAACATTGCATTTAAAACCACAGTCATTATCTTCAAACCAGAGTCATTATCTAACCCTTAATCAGTTTTACAGTATACAGGGTGCCATCAGTTTTATGTCAAAAAAAACTGGTGAAACAACCAGACAAATAAAAAACCTATATAACTTTTTCCTCTGGAATTTGCATAAAGCATGAAAAATTAATTTTTTGTAAAAATATATAGGTATACCTGATTATCACTTTTATAATTTATGCTATTTGGTTTTTCTATATCAGTTCAACGTTTTGTATTTTTTATACAATTATATTTCTCGTATTTTTTTGTTTTATTTCACGGGGCGCCAATGAGATCTCTGCACAAGGGCAGCTAAGTTTCTTGGCACGGCCCTGGTCGGATGAATGCCCACTATTTACTATTGAAAATAACTTAAATATTTCATATAAAGGCGAAAGTCATTGTAAAACATTACTACCAAAACTATTTAAAAATAAAGCCAAAGAATTTTGAATAAATAATGCTTTTTATTCATATGATAGATACTTATTGTAATTTAGATATAAGATTTTTGGCATATGTGTTGTGTTATTGGCTGTTTGTTTGTGAAACATATTATTGTATTTGTTATTTACAACTTTTAACTACACCATGTTTTTCCTTGTATTTTTTAAATTGTTTTGTGTAAATATTTTTGATTTATATTTCAATATTGTTGATATTTTAGTTTTGATTTTGCAGTTTAAATATAACATAACATAAAAAAGCACATTTGAACTATGCTAAGCCCAGTCAGGCTATTTGTTTTTCGATTGCAACAGACACTGAACCGCTAGATGGCGCCTGCTGACTATTTTACATGTCGCTATCCTAAAGATATCGAAATGTACCAAATAGTCAAGGGATCCTCGTGTCAGTCGTCACATGCCTACCTTGCACTGACGAGAGCCAATAGCTCGAAACTGCAGTCTGCAAGTGGTCTGGGACGACTGGCACGAGAGCTCTTTAAGTAGGATCAGTTTTTCGGCTGGTGTTTGTTGCAATCTAAGCATTAGCATTTTGATGTTAATATGCAATTATTACACTTTACGCTCCAGGCTTGTAACTTGTAATTCAGCGCTCGGCAGGGCACATAGCCCGGAGAGTGGCTGTTGGTTGCAGTCTGGTTATGTTCCTTATAGTAAAATAAGGATTTTATAGAGGAGTTTGAGATTAAAAATATTATGTTTTAATATTCCGCCCTCTAAAAGCATATTTGAACTATTTATTAAGTTGTTTACCTAAAGTAGTGGATAAACCTAAGTTGCTAATTTTGAGACACTTATAAAACTGATGTAAATATTTTTATAACTGCTTAAAAGCTTCCAATTGTTTTTATCAAATAAATATAGGTTGAAATATATGAAACATTATTATTGGACCTATAGGTTGGTAGGGTTCTAAAAAATGGAAAAATCGTGGCATGCAAAAACAAACATTTAACATTTTTTCCCCACGTGAGATATCTCTCTTAATAACAAAGATCAAAAAGTGTATCAAAAACGAACATGTTAAGAAAAGATGAGGCTATAAATGGGTGTACAATGGATTTTAATTTTACTGCCGATGATGAGTTTTGAATTTTTGAAGAAAAAAAGGTTTATTATGTCCTGCATCTAAAAAATATGTTATATTTAAAAATAGCATGGTTATTCATCTCAGAAGAGTTTACTTACAAAATAAAACAAGAATCCAACGGTTTAGAAATAATTAAGTAATGCATTAATTTTAGCCGTTAGTGTATTACCAACTATTTTGGTATTAATTTTTTTTTTAATAAAAAATATACCGAAATTCCTCATTTCTAAATATTCAGATCAAAATTTTTACTTTCAATCTTTCTGTTTATAATCCTGTAGAAAACATCTCAAAAGAGTAAAATTTAAATATATCTTAAAAATTAGAGAAATTCTTAAGGGAAAATACAGTAATGTTACTTATTACTGAACAGCGGCAGTCCTTAAATATAATGCAGAAGTTGACAGTTAACAGAGTGTAAAGCTATATTTTCATTGCCTTAATTTTGACTTAAGTTACACGAGTCATAAGGTTCAATTGTTGAGAGCTACCATTACAGCTTACATTTGATTCAACATGTCATATGGATGTATAAAATTGGACGCTATTGATGCACTAATGTAGTTCATTTTACACAACTCTTGCCTAAATAACAGCAGTGGTAAAGTACAATCGTGGAATATTTTATACCCCAATTTCCTCGGAATATAGCTTTGTGCTGACTTTCGACCAAAAAATTGTGTTCTAAGAGGAGAAACAGAATCACCAAAAGAAAAAAGGATAGCTGCTCAGTAATAAGCGCACTTACCAATGCACCAACACTATTGCTGCTTAAAAAATAACTACATTCAAATGGAAATCTATACAAAAAAATTGCCTCTTGGCAAACATTCACAGCATTATCACGATTGTGGCTTGAATCTCATAATCGCCAATTTATATCGTTTCCACATTGCTCCACAAGTTGTTGCTTTGTAATTTCGTAGTTTCCGTTTTAATATCATACTCTGGTTGTAAATTTTTCAGTCTACAACTTTGAAGAAACACAGCCAAAGAGCGATAGTAGCCATGGACCTGCCATGTCTCGTTATGTGTTCCACCGGGTACTTGTAGCAGTTGCTTTCGTATGCTGCTACAACGATTATGGAGTTCGTGCATCATCCGGGGAGGAACTAGGGCGTCGGCCATGCCTGATATGAATAATGTCGGTGATCGAATTTGCTTCACTTTGTGATATGATAGAAACTGAAAAGAAATAGATGGAAAGTGTACATACATTAAATATCTTTGTAAAAGCATATAAGCGGCTTCCAGTAATGCAAATAACTACAAACGTGCTACATTAACTTACCTTATTTTTATAGAAAAACAGCGGGAAGTATTGTAACAATTTCCAACCTAACAAAACCTTAGCCATATCAGGAATGCTAGTAAAAGTATTTTCAACAACCAAACACCATATTTTATTACTATTGTTTTCTCTAACGGCCAAATCTATAGCTACAGCACCACCTAGAATTATATAACATCAGAAACTTCAAAATAAAAATCCCACTTATACCTACCGAGAGATCTTCCAAATATAATTATTTCGGAATGATTAATATCGTTTCGTGTAAATAAATAATCGATACTAGCTTTAGCATCTAAGTAGAGTCCTTCTTCCGAGGGAGCACCTTCCGAAAGTCCATAACCTCTGTACTCAACTAATAATATATTGCAATGTAAATTATGGTACAATCCTACACAGTTTTGTAAACGGTGGCCCATATTGCCAGCGTTTCCGTGGAAAAAAACTATCGTAGGCGCATTTCGTTGTCTCTCTTTTGGTTGATGTATGAAATACATGTGAATGAGGGTCCCATCTGATGATCGAGTATTAATACTTTCGTATGGAAGGCTAAACATGGATGGGACTGGTATATATACTCTAGAATGGCTTGGTAATTCTGGATTGTACAGTAAACTATCTTGAACTTGGTATAAAATACCTAAAATTGGAATATTATTCATGCTGTTAAAAACATATCCTAAGATAAAATACCTGTGACAGCAAAAAATAACAATAATATAGCAAATATTCCACCATACATATAATACAGTAAAAAACAGAATACTAGAACTAGGCCCGAGTAGGCCCAAACTTTTAAAACCATCCTAAGTAATATTGCTGTTATTCTTGAAAATGGTACGTAACCTCCCATGTTCTTCCAATTTATTGCAAACTTTGCATATTATTTCATTCTTTCTAGGTCACAATGTGGCAGTTGCTTATTAATATCTAAGTCATTGTTCAAATAAATTGATTATTAATGAACTTCCAAAATTAACATGATAAAGATAAATAATGACAAAACTGACAGACAAAATCAGAAAACGCAGGCTGTACCAACCATACTAAAATAAAAATAAAGATTATATGGTGCCAACCTTCAGCCCTAAGCAAATAAAATAAATGGCCCAAGGTTGACTTACACGATTGGGTTGGTCAACGCCACCTGGTGTGCTGAGTTGGTACCACCAAAAAATATTGTTCAACTTGCCCTAAAGGGGCAAATATTCAAATAAAATTTAAGATTACATCGTGAAAAAATAACAGAAAAGAAATAATTTAAAGCACATTTATTTTGTCCCTATTATATTATAGATTGGCTAAATTTGATATATATTTATTGAATGTTTCTCCGCTAGATAGCAGCACAGTAACTGAGTTGTCGTCGCTCGGTCGTCTATTTTATCTATGGTCATTCGTCTCTCGTTGCTCATGCGTGGTGGTGATGAGTTTAATTGAGTCGACGCTGTTGACAGTTGTTTTGTGTACATTGTAAGAATATCTTAACATTTTAATTGAAAATGGGTGATAAAGATAAGTCAAAACCAACACAGCCCAAAAATATACCGAAAGATGGACAGGTGATAGTGGCGATAATGAAGGAGATGGGAATAACAGAATACGAGCCCAAAACTATAGTACAACTTACAGAATTTGTGTACAGATACGCCACATCTATCCTAGAGGAAGCTCGTATGTATGCAAATAACTCGAAGAAAAAGTTTCTGGATGCAGACGATGTTCGTTTAGCTTTACAGCTGACTTGCGAAAATACATTCACTACTCCACCACCTAGGGAAGTTGTATTGGAACTGGCTCACGTCAAAAACTATTCCATTTTACCTTCGGTGAAGCCACATTGTGGATTGAGACTACCTCCAGATCGTTATTGTTTATCATCTTGCAATTATACTCTTAAAAGTGGACAGAAGAAGGGTGGAAAGACTGGTTATGGATTATCGGGAGGACCTGGTATGAAATTACCACCCAAATCTAATATTAGCTTCTTGAAGCGTACCACCACTGGTGTTACCAAGCAGACAGTTACGATACCTAAGCCTGTGACCAAAATAAGTACTCAGCCTCAGAAAACCGTACTTAAACCTAAAATACAAATTACGCAAAATCTGCAGCTTGCAGCGCCAGCTAGTAATGGTATGGAGTTTGAGAGTAATAGTTTGAAAAGGAAACGGGAAGATGAACAAGAAGTGGCATGAGTCATTTAGCTGTAAAAAAATGTTTAGATATATTGGTCGTTAGCATGTTTTATTAAAATGGATGTGTTTAAACCGTTAACATGTAAATTTGTTCTGTGAACAAGACTTTATAATGCCGATATTAAATAAATTATTTCAAAGTTCTTGAAAAAAAAAACTACTTTTTTTCGTTATCTTTCTGTGCATGAACTACATGTTTTTCGACAATATAGGGCATAAAATACTGTATTATGTATGACTATTAGTGTGCAAAGTGAGTCTTTATAGCACTTGCATGTAAAAAAATAAACTTTGTGCATTGCTCTGTTGATGTTTGTAGATGACAAGTATTATAAATTTATGCACTGGTTCCATAATAGTTATTTTTGTATCTAGGGTACGAAATACTACTTTCGTGATTGAGAACGAAAAAATCGTCCGAGATGACCAAAGAATTTCGCACACGAGATGCAAACAATATTTTTTCTACAACTGTCAAAAAAGGCTCTGTTTGCAAATTGAAATTATAAAAAATAGGCAATAATAGGTATGTGATGTGCAAAATATTTTGCGCACAGTGTCATGGTAATACAAAAAAAAGTCTCATTTTAACCACTGACGTTTAAGCGCAAGCATAGTCTTTTTGACAGTTTTAGAAACGCATTTTCTTGCCTTTTATTAGTACATCGCACCGTATTGAACAACAAGTACTTCTAATGTCACTGATTGTAAATAACATATTGTTTATGAGTGAAAAACGAATATTTCTATTACTTACTGTTGAAAATAACACAAAATTAACCTTGAATCCCACACATACAAATCATTTTTGAATTAGAAAACTTCTCGAACAATTCAATATATTTGTTGAATGTTTTCAACAGTGGTCATAGCAACTTTTATTGGTTTATCCTTTGCGATTAATACACTACAAAATACTCACTTCAACAATCAGTAGGTATTTAAAGTGAGTGATAAAATAGAAGTATAAATAATTATTTGTATTGTAAAAATGTCCAAATTTAATAAATGTTCTACAAAATTTTGCAGTTTCAGTACCTATATTTCGTGTGGTTTTTGGAATATCCATGCAGAAAACGAAAAGAGTCAAATTTTAAATTGCATTACGGGGACAAGGTATTGATATTGAGCATTTCTGTGTTGTGAAGCGTCAGTAACACATTTAAAAAAAATAATTTGGTAAAATCATCACTGCAAACTTTGGCACGTAGGGTTCTCGTTTTCAATACATACCATTTAATTCTGAGTCTTTTTTTCTTTAGACAATAAATAAAGATATATATTGTTCATTTTTTCCTTATCACTGAAAGTCCAACTTTGAACTACATAACTTTTCATGACCTGCTTATTTGCATATGAAAACAAGTAACTTTCAATTTGAACAATAGTACCACTTCTCACCACGAGATGGCGCGTGAACAAGTTTCCAGGGTCTCTATTTCCAGTTAGAGACCCTATAAAGTAGAAACTCGTCACTGGTTGCATAATGACGGCGATGGTCTGAGTGTTCGCATGTCCATCAAGTGTGTTTACAAATATCGCAAGTGTCAAAAGTAGGTTGGAGTATTGGTTGCAGTATATGTTTTGAAAAGTGGAGAAATAAATTCGCATATCTTTGATACCTCCGAGTGAAAAATAAACCAAAATATATAAGTAATAACGTTACTATTAATTGTTTCGTGGCCAAATCAGTCATAACAGACTGTAATTTTAATTTTAACCTATTACATTTAGTTTCATGACATTATGCTAGTCAAAATAAAAACAACACTGCCGCCATTATGAATCCACTTTTCATACGGATCAATCAGTGCCTCCCACTCGAGTGGCCAGTCTCTACTTTATAGGGTCTCTATTTCCAGTTAGAGACTCTATAAAGTAGAGACTGGCCCACTCGAGTGGGAGGCATTGATTAATTAATGCGCATGAAAAGTATATGAATAATGGCGACGCCAATAAGAGTTGCTTTTGTTTTGACGAGCATAGTGTCATTAGACTCAATACTTCATATGACAAGTTAGTCATCCCGTCCGCACCTAACATATGACCTATAACTGTAAATATAAATACATTTTTTAATTAGGTGTTTCTCTCTGATTCAACTTTGTGCACATGCGGCGAAGGTACGAATACTTATTCGCTAAAAATTGAATCCACATCAACATTCGCGCCCCCTAAATTTAAAATTCTGCAAATTCCCTAGAATTTGAGCTTTTAAACTGACCAATCCGACTAATATTCACAAATTGTGATTATAAACTATAAGCTTTAGACTAGGAAGGAAGTCTTTTTACTTCCTGCCTCAGAATAAGAAAGTCTGAATATGAACCTGGTTGACCGCGGACTTTCAAACATGTCAACCTATTGACCATGAAAAATAGAGAAAATGAGTAAGCACACGTAGGAGAAACCGATACGCAAAACGCGATGCAATAAACCTGCACTGATATTAACGAAAACAGCGGAATATCTCTTAACTATAATAACCGCTCTCGTATTTTTCTGCAATCATGGTCCTGTATACCAGCTAACATCACCTAAGGTAGTGTTGTACCAGCACCACCTTCTCTATTAACTCTAATGGAGATAGTTCTAGAACAGTCTTTAAACATATTTCTGCTGTGGTTATACTACAGTGCAGTGTGCTTACTCCTTCTCTTTCTGTGATTGTTTCCGTTGTTTCCATCAGTAATATTTAATTTTAAAATATTATAGTCACAGAAAAAGACAAATGGAGTATATAAAAGAACTTATAATATAAATCTATTTTATTATTATTTAATAATAAATAATTTACTGCACCTAAATCTATCATTTTTTAAAATAATTTTGGAATCAAATATGATTGTCAAGCATTAAACATAGGTAAATTATTATTTTGTTTTATGGCAACGAACTGTCAGAAATACAATCATGTCGATTATGGTACCTTAATTATTGGAAAATTCTAACAAAACCTGTACTTGTTATCTTCGCTAAAATTTTGCTTTTCTCACATCGGAGACATGCGAATTAGGCGATGTGAAACTGAGAAAAGGGTAAGTGAAATTTTAAATTTGCCAAATCATCTATATTAATAATTACGATTTATACCTACATTTTATACTATTTAACACTTAATACATACAAAATAAACGCTTTGCATTTTTAAATTTCCATTGAAAATAGCCAAATTATTGGTTAGACTTGTAATTGCTTCAGTTTAGTATGTTAATGCAAGAATAATTAGTGGAATGTTCGAGGAAAGTCCATCAGAAGTGGCCATCGAGCGTGTGTGCGACCTGGGGCGGTTATACTACAAAAATGAGTAACTATTACAGGGTTTGTCTGTGGTAACTATACCACAGAGTGGTAACTACTGATACAATTCACTTTTTTTTTTTTTGACGAGGAGGGGAAACCCTCATGGGCTCCCAACCTGAGCTGGGTCAGTGTCAGACTCTTACTGACTAAAACCTCTCCCCACATGATCGTCTGTAACACTCCGAGGGCACTGCAGCCTCTTGGGCTTATTGTGCACTCCCTGTTCCGATTTACACTGCCCATTTTAATACTCCTGTGCCACTGATAAGGTGATACAGGTCTGAGAATAGGCGAGTTTTAACGCTTTGCGGGTCTGTTTGTGTTTGCCAGTAAATATTGTATATTCTGCGGGCCAATGCCTCACATTATCATATATATGGTCTACTGTCTCTGGTACCTTGCCACATAATCTGCAGTCAAGGTCGCCATCGAACTTGCCAATCCTGTGCAGGTGCTTCTTAACAGGAAAATGTCCCGTCAAGAGGCCTGTTACAATTCTCAACTGTAACCTGTTCTTTGGGAGCAGTTCTGCAGTTTGTTTTGGGCATGGTCCTTCAATGAGTGTTTTCCCATGTCGATTGCCTGGTATGTTCCTCCAGTAATAATTGTGTTTATTCCTGACCCAGTCTTTAATTACCCCTCTAGCTGAGCCTTTGGTAATACCCAGCACGGGTTCTGGGCCATAGAATGTGTTAGCTGCTCCTTGTCTGGCAAGTTCATCAGCTTTTTCGTTGCCGTCTATTCTGGTGTGTCCCGGCACCCAGAGTAGTTTAACTCTGTTCTGCTCACCCAGAACGTCGAGCTCTTTATGGCAGTCCCATACCAGTCTGGAGGACACTTTATTAGAGGCTAATGCGTTTAGTGCCGCCTGACTGTCAGATGCGATGCAGATCTGCTGGTTCACATGTCGTCGTTTGACATTCTCACGTATACACTCAAGTATAGCCAGAATTTCAGTTTGAAATACAGTGGCGTGAAGTCCAAGAGAAAGGCTTATACTTGCCCTCGGTCTCACTCCATGTATTCCTGCTCCAGCTCCTGATTCCATCCTGGACCCGTCAGTATACCAGGCCAAGCCTTTGCGTAGTAACTCAGGAGCTCCTGTTGACCAATCCCCTCTCTATCTCCAATAGAGATACTGAAGGGATTATTAAATGTGATTTTTGGGACCATGTAGTCTGACCTCATGCTCAATAGAGGATCTACTACAATGTTGATTATCCTCATATTTCCTGACTCCCCTGTGTGGAGAGCCACATCACGTGAGTTTTGCACCCTGTATGCCCCCATTCTTGCCTCTCCCTGAATCACTACGCTGAGTGGGGGAAGGTCCAATAGGGTCTCCATGGCTGCTGTGGGGGTGCTTTTCATGGCACCCGTGATTCCTAAGCAAGCCAGTCTCTGTACCCGGCTTAGCTTGTTGGCTGCAGTTATTTGAGTGGCTTTAGGCCACCAAACTAAGGCAGCATATGTAATGGAGGGTCTTATTACACTGGTATAGAGCCAATGCACCATACCAGGCTTGAGCCCCCATGTTTTGCCATATAATCGTCTACATATGTGGCCAATATGGCCACCGATTTATGTGTTACCCTGTCTAGATGTTGGTTCCAGGTAAGTTTAGAGTCTATGATAACTCCAAGATACTTTACCTCCCCCGACATCCTCAGTATTGTACCTTGAAGAACCAGAGGACCCAATCCCTCCAGGTTTCTCCTTCTAGTAAATGGAACGATATTGGTCTTTGAGGGACTTATTCTCAGCCCCTCTTCATCGGTCCATTTCTTGACCATATTCAGGGCCCTTTGTAAACGGTCCCTAACTATGTTATTAAAATACAATACACTTAGGTATAGTTCAAGTAATAAATTCCCGAGACAGAAACAAAAACTTTACAACATAATTATTATGGCCGCGGGCCATGGCGCTAGTTGAATTAAATGGATCCCAGTAAATAGAAAAGCAACAAAAACTTTACGACATAATTATACCGTCGCCGCGGGCCATGGCGCCAATCCTGACATGAAATATTCCCGACGCACATTAAAAACCTATAAAAGAGTACCGGTATTTTAATGAGGTCGTAAAGTTTTTGTTATGTTTTTTATGTTTCAGTTTTTTCCTGCTTGAACTATACATAGAAAAATGGTGCATCCATATAATTGAGTTTTGCTAGTGATAAAAACCCTAAAATATTAGTACGCTATACCATACCATATACTTATTAGCCCAATAGACTAATATTGCTAATTTATAATATGTTGTTAAGCCAAGAACAAAGGCCAAGACTCTAGCGTACTCGATAACTTATATGCATGTACCTACAGATCTCTGACAGAGATGATTAGATCAGGATAAAAACAATTTTAGAATGTACGTTATAGCTTAACCTATTTGTAACTATAAATGAATAGTACTGTATAGGAAAGTCCACATCTTCATGTACATTATAAGCATATGAAACTTGCAATTAGTGCTAATGAACTTTTAATAATGTATGTCAAAGTATAATCTTGCCACAGCGGAGTACATCTGTATAATTTGATAATACGCATAAGCCAACCATGAAAACAGACCGCAAAAAGTTTGGCGTATGAATAGAATAAGGCTCGCGGTACGCTAAGTCGTGGCCTAATTTTACTGCAAAGGAGATATGGGAAGCTAGCAGTGTTGGTTCTAATAAGTATATGGTTTAAACCCTCAAGTAAACGCCCTAAGCGTAGTTTCAATAATTGCAACACGAATTTTTATTAGCCCCTGCTTTTATTTATCACTAAATTACTTACAATAATCAGTCATTATAACTACACACTAACTATAATTTTTAACTACTATAAATTCACTACTTTTTGTCATTGTATTGGTTTGTTCACCGTTCTTTATCTTATCTGATCACTTGGCTCATCTAAAATATAACTGAACTCTGATGCGTCGGTCCCGCTACTTATATACTCCATAGTGCTTATTGAGATTGATCCACTTCATTCCAGTCCAGTCTGTAACTAGATTGTTTTACTCTTTCCCAGTATTCTATGGTCGGAAACTAATATAGCGCCATCTCTGGACCGACTGGCGAACCATCATCCTATGACTAGCTTCTTTCTATTAAGGGTAAACCTCCCCTCGTAAGAGAGCGTGGGCGTGCACATAGCAATAAGGAATTTCCAGTTAACAACAGTAATAAGAGCTGATCTGACTTTAAATTTATTAAATAGATGCGAACTAAAAGAAATCATTTTCACTGGCTAACAAAACTAAAGTAGTCCTGGTTATAATGTTATACAGGATGTATCATAATGGAATGTCATAAATAAAGGAGTTCCAAATTTTAAAAAAAATTGTCATAAATATATTTTGTCATACTACTATTACTACTATTGTCAACCTATGATTGATTCCTTTTATCGATTGTATACCTGTCATTATTTTAAGTGTGAGTAAGGGAACCTAACTTAGAAACGAGGATGTGCGCTTAAGTCGCCCATCAACAGATGGCATCAGTTGTACCATTTTATAGCTTTCCATTTTATTTAATAAAACTATATTTTTCAAATTTGTATATTGGTACTATATTGTAGAAGGTAATATAAAAAAGTTTACCTTATTGGTTAAAATCACGAAGGGATTTGTCAGCTTATTTTGATCTGATTTACACTTTCAAACGTTCACTGTGAGATCCTAGTAATTTATATTACGATCATTTCCACATTTCGTGTGTTTAACACAGCCAGGTTAATTTTATTTATTAGTAATTTAAATTTCAATAATTTTCAATTTTGTTCTTAATGCAATTTCAATTTTTATAAATAAACTAAATTCAAATCTTTTTAATTCAATAATTAATAAAATACTACATGTTACCACATGGTAAAAAAAATATTTGGCAATTTATACTTTGCGAATCAGCTTCTAAATTTATATTAATTCAGTTTCTAAATTTACATTTATTCTACACTAAATTTATTTTCATTCTGCGTCTACATTTACTTTTATGTATTAAGCTCTAATACATATTAATTACTTTTACGTATTAAGCAGATTTTGCCATTTACGTTTAGTTTTACGTAATTTCGCATTTACATTTGCGATTATTAATTTTTCCAAGCCGCATGGTTGGATAATATTTCTCTACCTTTGTTAAGGCATTAAAGCCTTCGATTTGTATCAATTCTACAATCTTCACTCATAAACTTCTTTTGAAAAACGCAGTCTTGCAAGAATAAATTACCAAAGATATTTAGATTGGATGTTCCTAGAGATAATTGGGGCCTGAATTGCAGTACCAGAGCTTTCCACCTTCAACCATACTTAGTCTGGAAATCTAGGAGATTGCCAATAATTTCATCTCGTCTATAGGAGACTGGTTTTACGAGAAAAAGAGACAACTTAACTAATTATCAACTGTAGATGGTGCCCAAATAATATCAATTTTTCATTGTCTTCTTTTCTTGAACAAAACAAAAAATTGTCTTTTATGTTGTACATTCAAAGAGTGTAAGTTTCACACCTCTTATAAGTACTCCGAATCTACGACTCTTTGCTCCGGCTTAAACCAGCTAGTCGTCCGCATATGCTGCTTCAATTCTTTCCCAAAAATATATAATCAGGGAAAGCAGGTAACAGTAGGCAGTTGATAGTTCGTCTCCTATCACCAGGTTTCATTTTGGCCACTGTCTTTGGCACACCCTGTATATCTAGGGCGTAACAGAAATAACTTTTTATTGTATCTTACACATTATACACATTTTTTGGTCAGTATTTCCTAATCAATCCCATCAAACAATCATTATTGTGGTAAATTCTCATGCAAATATGGACCTAAAATTATAATTTTCAGATAATAATTAATGCTCGACCACTAGAGCACTATCCTAAATTCACTTAAAACGTTGGCTTTCCACATTTACCACTTCATCTTATATGGCTCCCGACCTTGCTTAATTGATTATGATTACGCATCGAACATGCTACAAAGAAGGCTGGATGGCCATAGACCAAGATTGCAAAGAGCCGAGCGAGGTATTACATATTACTTCGATTTCGCACTCAAATCTCTCAAGATGTGTAAAAAGCATTTAATGAGTAATTTGTCAGTTAAAAAAATAATATATAGAAAAAATGAAATGATAGAAAAGTTGAACGCTAGAACTATTTGTTTGAAACTAAACATTGTTTTCCCTTATTTTAAATATTCGAACAAACCGATTAAAACCGTGTACTTGTTAGATGGCACCACCTAATAAATACTTTATTAATATACTGTTTATCCAATACTGTAATATTTATAAAAATGGAACAAGCGAAATGATCTCTCTGTACTCCAGACGAATTAGCATATTGACAAAAAAATAATGTTTCTAGGTATAAGCCGAATCCAGAATGTTCAGAATGATGGTAGGAGGGTTTCTTAGGCTTCATTTTTTGCGTGGCAAATTTTTTTATTGAACAATGAAGGTGTGAGAAAATGATTTTTTCGAGTTTCAAATATCAAAAAAGAACCAAATGTATTGGTTTGCTACAAGGAAAAAGTCCCTTGTAAGTGAGTTCGAAAAGGGCACAGAATGTAGCATAATGTCATGGGACAGTTAGCCCGGAATTGTGATGTAGTGCTCACGACAAAAGAAAAATTACTAGCCCAGTATCTCGGGGCGTAACTGTACAATCAATTATCAGTTGATCTCGTTTCCCCTAGCGTGACGATAAAATAAAACACCCTGATTCACAAATACAACACTTTAATATGGCAACGACTGACTCAGGATAGACTATATATTTAACATTTAACAATGTGACACTCAATATGTAATTTAGGTTATGCACTGCTATGTGACAACAGATTTTTTTTTAAATATATAGTTACAATACCGTTTGGTAACTACCGCAGGCGTACAGAAAATGATTATATATATCAACTTAAATATGATGTAAGAAATAAGTAGCAATTAATTCCCCAGACGGTGTGTCAGGTTGCTTAGTATGACGAGCAAATGAATGAAAGGGTATAACTGAAATTTTAGACATTTACCCACTGGAATCCGTGGCTTCGAGCCAGCCCCAACAGGATAGGCCAGACTTCTGACGACAGTTTCGTAGATCCCTCGGTTACGAGGTTTGATGGCCGGGAAGGGGCTCTCAATCGGCGGCGAAAGTGCTCTACGAATCGCACCCCAGAAGAGTGAGGGCTAACAGCGTGCCAGGAGGCATACCAGGAAAAAGAAAGGGGTACCAATAACATGCTAACAGTTGACCATAAACTTGCTGGAAGTAACCATAAATGCGTATTTTGAACATGCCGGAAGCGGCCTAAAATAATAAAGTCACTTGTCAACAGGTGAAAGAGTGACCATGGAACATGCTTACCGTTTGTCAACTAAAATTCTACTTAGTAGTGATAGTTTTCTCTCGAAACAAGTTCCACAAAATAGACAACAACCAAAATAAGGGAAAACTTCAACAGATTGCATAAATTTACAAATCCCACGAGGGTAGCTGCAGATAAACTTAGCAATCGTCAACAAGGCGGCCGCGTGCTCTACGAGACATATAATGAATCATGACCGAAGAAAAAAGGTTGCTTAACTCTCGTCGAGCGCTGGGTATTGATGCTTATATAATAATACGAGAAACGTCCAAAACTCATACCGTTTTTGCGTTCTACGATATTAGCTTAAGCGAGGGCGGATAGATGCGTAACTGTCTGCAGTGAGTTACCGCTGCTTACTTAGACGCCCAACGCACTTGCTCAAAAGGTTGCGCAAAAGTGTACACCTATGTGCGCGTCGCTTTTTTCAAGTTCAAAGATTCCGTCACAAACAAACAAACAAGCAAACATACGGGTGAAGCTAATAAAATAATAATAATAATAAAATACATATATTAATAACAGCGGCGCCTCCGGCAAAATCTCGACAATAGATTAGTTATATTTTTATTTTATCCTGATGATCCTGGTGAGGACGTTAGGACAAAGTTGTCAAATTATTGTATTGTCATCGGTCCTTGATAAGTGTGCAAAGTTTCAGTTTAATCTGACGTTTTGAAGTGGGTGAGAATCATATTCAAAGTTTCCGTTACATACATACAAACAAACAAACATACAGGTGAAGCTAATAATAAAGCGTGTAAAATTCACCCAATCCAATATATTGGTGAGAAACGAGTCGAGAGATGAATGGCAAGAGGGTGACTAAAAATGTCATGTCGCTAGCGTCAACCTCAGGGAACCGGGCACACCCTGTTGTATAAGAGCCTTACCCTTCTATCAGACCTCTGGGAGGATTGACCTTTTGTCATTGTCCATTGCTCGTGGGAATGTGAACGATCCATCTTTTGCGTCTGAAGGACTTTTACTATATTTTTCAAAAATGAATGTTAAGGTTCATAAAATAAGGGTTCAAAACGACTGTTTCAGACGGAGAATAATACAAAATCTATACTTACTGTTCGTTTATGCTTAACTGCTTCTCTGATTGTATCAATTGGGCGTCGTAACACTATAAATCTAACACAGTAGGTACTAAAACTTTCTTAAAATTATACCTGAAAGGGAATTTTGAAAACACAAGTAAAATATATTAAATCTCTTTAAAAATTCATGTTTTACAACAATTTATGAGGAACGACTTATAATGTACCAACTACCATCCAATATCCGGTTTTTGAGCAAACGATTACACAAAAAGATTCAAGAAAAGTTCAATGTTTATAAAATTTTGGTGGGCTTTTGCTTGCCTGTCTATTCACGTATTTTTAGTTCAATATCAATATTGGTCTCTCCTCGGAGCTTAAAAATCCTTGAATCGCAACGACTTTGAATTATATTTTGCAATTACAATTTCATACGTTCAGGCAAGGCGCATGCACATATGAGTACATGGTAACTATACTTTTCTGACACCGAATCACTGAGGAACCGGTTTAGGGCAAATCCCGTTAAAACTCATCATTTTCCCGTCAAAATCGATTGCTAGGAAATGATGGGGGTGCCTTGTCGCTAAAGATTATTTTCGCTAAAACTCTCGAAGTACTTTGACTAGAGACTGGATTAACTTGTCCTCATATTTAACGTGGATTCGTAAAAGGGTTTTAAATTCTGAAATTTCCGAAATTAAAGTCAAATTTTGTTACTGTTTCTAAATTTTGGTGGTCGGGACGACATTACGTCCCTGTGTAGCGACATTTACTACACTTTCTAAAATTACGCTCCTTGATGAGTTATTGAAATTTTTGTATAAAAAACACTCCGTAGAGCGAAAATATGATCAAAAATATGAACAGCCTCTTCCACAATATTTTTACGTGAAGCACACTTTTCATGCGAAATATTTTGTTTCGAAAGGTATATCGAGGGTTTTATCGTCTTCTTTAACAGGAACAACAATGAAAAACAACAGAAAAAAATTATAGTTTAAAAAAACTAAAAAAACACTAATAGCAAACCGAACTAAAAAGTAAAAAAATGATGTTTAAATATTAAGATTTCGTTTAACAGCGATAGAAAGTCCACTAACTGAATATAATTAAATGATTTTTAATAAGCTTTTTACTATATTTTTATAATTCTACTTTTATCAATACTTACTAATAAAATATTTATAACAATTGATATCAAGTTTTTTACAATAAAATGATTTTTTTTGTCAATCACTTCGTTCTTTTTTAACTTATTAAAAATCATTTAATTATATTGAGTTAGTGGACTTTCTAACGCTGTTGAACAAAATCTTAATATTTAAACATTATTTTTTACTTTTTAGTTCGGTTTGCTATTAAACCGTGTTTTTTTAGCTTTTTTAAACTATAATTTTTCCTGTGGTAAGATGCAATATCAAACATGTTTTTTATTATTTCTATTATTCATTATTTATAAACAATTTCTTGCAATGATTCATAAACAAATTAACCGACTTTGATGAAATAGGTCTCATTTTGTAGGTTTTTTCAAGGCTCACGTCTTTATAGTAACACTTCTTTTATAAAATCAATAGTTTTTTCTAAAACTCGAAAAAATCATTTTCTCACACCAGCATAATTGTTTAATAAAAAATTTTGCCACACAAAAAAATTGAAGCCTCAAAAACCCTACATTCCTACCAACCTTCTAAACATCCTAGATTCGGCTTATATCTAGAAACATTTTTTGTCAAAATCACCTCACTTTCGTACTAATTTGTCTGGAGTACTCGCCTTATCTAACGCTACAACACATGCATACACACATAATCGCGCAATTCGGCGTGGAGAGCACACCTTTCCCAAACGGATTACCTATCTGCGATAAATAACCAAATAAGTAGGCGATAACAATCAAAACAATCGAAAGGGCATGTCGAAGTTATCTCAGATATGTAGAGTGATCCTAATGGCAAATATCAATACTGACATTGTAGGTGGCAGTTTGGATTTCTAGTACGGCGAGGACGCGCCGCCGCCGCTGAGTCGGTCATCGGGAGTCACATAATCAATAGCAGTGGAGTTGGAAGCAGCGGGAGCGGTGGTGTGCGTGTTGTGAATGATTCCCCGTATATATTTTCCGAAAAAATGCAGCCTCCTCCGAGAAAGGTTCGAAACAAAATTCACACAATCACTTACATCATTTGCCACATTCATTTTCAACAAGACAGCACAAACTTTTTTTGTGTATACCACTACAAACCGCATTTTTCTAGGGCAACTATGTGAAATTTTTGAAAAATCTGCACTCGGAACAGATCAACAAATTGGTTTTAAAAAATCAACACGAGTGCGACTTGCTCGAAGACATAAGAACGTTTATCATCAAAAGATCCGCCATAGAAAAATCTTACTCAGAAGTAAATATTACAGTGTGTGTTTGTTTTTAAGATTTGTTTTATTGATTTGGGATTCTTTTAGGCATTGCTTAAAATTTCTTCGGCTTACTTAAACAAAAAGATCCCCAATATTCCGGATATTAAGTTGGACGGAGGCGAGGAAAAATGGTGAGTTGATTTTGTTTAGTTTCTAGATATAGTAAGCTTCTCAATTACCTATATATTTTTTTGTGTAACCATAAAATTTTTGATATACATTTATTAAAACTACCCACTTGACAAACTAAAGGCAACTAAATTGTTTTACGATTGAAATAAAATAATACAATTCTGCATTGTTTCAACAAGAATATTGGTTTCCGAATATTTTCATAATTATTACTTCCAATAGCTGCATTCGAGCATTCAACTGCGACTACTATTTAGGAGGTGGGTTACAATAAGTATTTTAATGATAGAAATGCTCTTTTATACACAGTTTTATCTTACTAATCTCTTATAGATCTAAAGAGATTTTTTTGTGTGTTGGCTTCTGATAGACAAACACCAAGATTTGTCTAGAAAGAAGGCCTTTATTCCCTAGTAAGATAAAGCGTTTATTTGGGTTTATAAAACTATTTTTGAGAACTTTTGCTGTCCGTCATAGCCTTTGGAGTACTAATAACATATTTCGGATTTCGCCCTCAAATTCACTGCCAAAGAAAAAAAAATGCATATATTTCGTGTTTTTCATGAAACTCGTTAATTTTTATGAACATTATCAAGTGTAACAATTTTTGGTAGTTTTAAAGCCCGATCTTTTGAGATCTCAAACATTAAATTTGGTCAAGAAGTAACCGAGATATGAAAATTCAAAATTTGGCCATTTTCAAATGCCAACAAGTTAAAAAGAACGGTCTTATAAAAAAAACTAATTTTCATACGAAATTAATAAATTTAATCACCTTTCATATACTTTTACTTTTCACTCTACGACCAAAATTGGCCAAATTATGGCCAAAAGACTGAAAAAAAAATCAGCAGCTACTGGAAGCGGCTGGAACCTCCCCACTCGGTGGATCTTTGAAGCCTAAAAGAGCATTAAATTGTGTGACAAAACGGCACTAAATGTAATCCGATCTCATCCAAAATCTTTTCAGATCTTCTGGGGCACTAAAAAAACCCTCAACTTAATGAATTTACAAACATCTATGCGAGTTATTACCTACATTATCGCTCGTTGAATAATATATTATTAGGATATTAACAACTTTAACATCACTTGAACGACTAAGAAAGTCTAGTTAGTTATCCTAAATACTACAGATTTGTAAAGCAACAAACTGAAAATTGGTAAAGTGATAATCTATAATAAATTCACCAACGAAGGTACAGAAAGCATATGATATTGATATTGTTACATCTACCTTTAAAGTTTGTGACAATCCACTAAAAGTTACAAATATGCTGAAATCTTATTAACATGACATGACACCAACGTTATCGGATGACAAACGATGACAATGACAATTGTCAAAATTTGCTCATTGCAATCCGATCACTCGCGGCTGTCTTTGTTTAATGAAACATTAGCATTTCAGTAATTTTACTAGATTTTAGAGGAATATTTGTAGTTTAATTCTTCGATTTGTCTGTATATATATTTAAAAACGGCACTAAACGTAATCCGCTCTACTTCTAGAGCAGTGAAGAAACCCTCACACGTGAATTGACACGTGATGTGACGAGTTTCACGATGTAACGGCTACGCGCATCGATCATGTCATGCGAAATGCGATCTATGCCATATTTACTTTGTTTTTAATTTTTTTCACGGAAACCAAATCGAAAGGGTGGAAGTGTGATATATCGTTGAAATCAGAATTTTAACTGCTTTTCAATGGTTCCATTGCAAATTGAAAGTAATTATAAAATAAACAACTTGTTGCGTCAAAATGGCACTAAACGTAATCCGATCTCAACCAAAACATTTTCAGATCTTCTGGAGCACGAAAGAAACGCACACGCAAAGTTTCATTCAAATCCGTTCAGTAGTTTCGGCGCTATCGTGCTAACACACATACACACATACAGACAGACATTTTTCAAAAACCACTTTTTTGCGTTCCTAGGACCTCAAAACGTAAAGATTTGATGTTATCTCAATTTTCGTTTTTGAACCAATTTTAGTAACCTCTCACAATTTTATTGTGGAGAGGTTAATATATCAAGTAGTTATGACCCAGAAAGTATTTACCCCCCCACTTTTTTCTACAGTTTTAAAAATAAAATTCTGAAATTCGGGAAATCAAATGTAAGTATCAATGGCCACATTTGAACCATTCGGCGGTAAAAAAACCACTTCCGGTATAGCCGGAAATTGCCACAACTTTCTTATTTTAAATAGCACCCTATACATATTTAAGTCGCTTTTCTCATAAATTTGCAATTTCTCTTTCCAACGCTTTTTTCAACTTTAAAATCGGATGAAAAATAACTTTGGAAATGGCATTTATTTGCTATTTCTAGTTGGCTTGGGAATTCAGGAACAAATTTCAAAAACTTCGAAGTAGGCTTGAATAATAGGGTATTTCTCAACAAATTAAAGGTAAAATTGGCCTATTTTGTTCATTTGCTTGGATTTAGAATTTTTTTTTCATTTTCCCATTTCATGGAAATTCAATTTGTCATGCCTCCAATTTCCAAATAGTACCCTGTATGTTTTATTTTTTTATCAGATAGAGGGGTGAATTTGATTTAGACAATTTTTTTCCGATTAAAAATTGAATATAAATTAAAATAAATATTAAGCTTCTTGTATAAGCGCTTCAAATTGTGTCCATATCTTGCAGTAAGCCATGGAAAACAGATGAAAAATTGCACCCAGCATCTGTCAAAACGTTATTGTTGAGTGAAATAGAGGCCTATTATTATTTGTAAATTCATAATTAGTTGCTTTATTCCAAATAAGATACGATTTACTTTTAATTTAAAGCGAATGTCAGAAAAATGCCCATGCGGCCCGCACGTCTATATTATGAAAGATGTCCCGATCGTCGTCAGCCATACCGGCAGTATTTTAAAATTCTAGAAGAGTCATTCCTAAATGCAGAAAATATTGAGGCGGCAGAAAACAGATTTATAGCAAGCGAAGAAATTGAGACAAATGTATTGGCTTACACATATGTGACATGTGATGTGTGACAAATGTTTGTACAAGAGAGCTGGCAAAAGAGATAGATATTGGTAATAAGACAGTTAGACGTATATTAAAAAAAACATGGTTTTAAATGCTACAAATACCAATTGCATCAAGAATTATATGAAAACGACGGAAACAGAAGATTGATCTTTTGTAATTGGTTTATTCAACACATGTACTTAAACAATAAAATTTTATTTAGTGACGAATCTCGTTTAACGAATAATGGCATATACAATAGATATAATCTACATTATTGGTCTAAAGAAAATTTAATGTTTGAAGGTATCTATCAGGATAGATTTGGAGTGAATGTGTGGGCTGGAATATTCGGTACAAAAATTATTGGTCCCATGGTATTTCAAGGACCACTAACCGGCGCGCATAACCTAAAAGTTGTTTGCCAAATGAAATAGAAAACGAACTGGATGAACTTTCCTTGAAAGATTTCAGAAATATGTACTTCCAACAAGATGGAGCACCGCCGCATAATGATGGTTTTGTGGGAAATTACCTTAGTGCAAAGTTTGACAACCGGGTAATATTTACTAATGGAGCCGAGAATGGAACTATTATAAGGCCTGCCACCAGACCTAACTCCATTTGATTTTTTTCTTTGAGGTTATCTGAGAGACAGTATACTATTAGGAGGCCTCCTAGGTCTCTGCTACGTAGGTGGAAGAGAGTATACTCAACGGCGCTGTCTGCCACATTAGAACAACTTCAAAATAAAATGTTAAATGCCTTTGAATCCATAACTCCAGTCATTTTACAAAGTGTTGTGAGTGAAACTATTCAAAGAGTGAACAAGCGTAACTAGTCTTCATGGGGCCCTGGGGCGACATACATTTTGGGGCCCCTATAGACAATAGTGATACGCAAAAAAAGATATAAAAACAAAAATATTTTATCTTTAAACGAACATAAAACAAACATTAATATAAAAATTCTCAAATAGCAAAAAATATATTCTCAAACATAAACAACACATAAATGAATTAGTTCAGATTAACCGCTTAAAGAAAAATAATGATAATACCTAATTCTGTATTAAAATTCTCTTTTTTGAGCTTTGGCATTGGCAAAGTTATTCATAGTTTCAATCAGAACCATTTTGGAAGCACTTTCTAATTCGATTGATAACAAAGCCAATTGGTTCAATCTCTGTTGACCCATAACAGATAATAATAATTTTTGATTAGCTTTAGTTTGCTAAAGAAGCGTTCTGCACTTGCTACAGTTACTGGAAGTGTAAAAAACAGTAAGAACGCCATGAAAACATCAGTCACGTCACTTTCAAGTGTGCCAAACTGTTTAATTATTAGTTCGAAATAATTTCTGATAGTCATACTTTCAGTCAAATCATTTTTAACTAAAGTGAGTATATGAATATATTGAATATATTTGATCAGTGAAAGTGGAAGATAGTAGTTCTGAATATTTTTTAAGAAACCTTTTTACATTTTTTAATTATTACGGCTGGCTTCTGTACACTCAAGAAGTATTTTTGGAACCAAAAGGCCAAAATGTACTCTGCACAAGTTCCATGCTCTGAAATATTTGTATTAGTTGTGTACTAACTTGATCAATTACAAAATAAAAAACATTCACTTTAAATTTTTGTTCGTGATTTTCAAATATGTGATATGTGTCAGCTCATCAAAATGTCTCTTACGCTTAGATTGTCTCTTTTCTTTAAATGTAGGGTCTATTTCCCATTTTTGTGTTAGTTTCTACGTCTCAGATTTTAGTTCCTGGCATGATGTTCTTAGTTTGCACACTTTTTCCTTAACTTTATTTAAAACTAAAGCAGCTTCATTTAAATCAATATTATTCTTTTGTAATACTCGTATTCGTATAGAGACAGTAAAGATACAGAATCTTATTTTTAAAACTATAGAATAAACTGGGGGGTTCTTTCTGGGTCACACCGTACACAAGGTGGTACAAAATTGTCTCTTAATATTTCTGCGACTTATAGTACATCAAAAAACAATGGTAGTCTTTTATATAAACTTATTTCCAAAAATGAATGATGAGGGAGGCAAACCCCTTAAAAGGCAGACAATAAATTTCAGTTTTTCTGCATTATCTTCCGACTCCCTCAAAATAGCAAATTCATATTTTAAACTTAGTCATAGGCCTTCCGAACACTAGTTTACATGGTATCAGCCAAACCCTCTCCCTCTCTTCAGCTTTAGTGGTAGTTTTAGGGGGTGACTGTCAGTATTTTCATCATAACTTTTTAATTTTTTTTCATATTCCTAAAAATTATTATGAAAACTTAATTTTCAGATCATCAGAAGTAAAACAGGTATTCTTATCGTATTTCGATAAACCAAGCCGTCCTCGAATAATTTATATCATGTGGGTTTTCTTTTTTACATAGTGCTCGCTATTTTAAGTACGTTTGGAGAGATTCCTTCTACATATCTATCTATGAAATAAAGTACATAAGTACAAGCAATATACAAGCGAAACGTCTTGGATACAGATGCTATACATATTCTGCTCCTAGATTTTTTAACCTTACCTTTGTATGTTAAACATTCAGTTTCACTCGATAGTTTTAAATAGAGGGTGAAAAAGTTGATACTGAAAAAAAATCATATGTTAATTGAATTTAAATAAAGACATTCGTAAAACATTTATTTTCTACTTTATATGTGCTATAAATAAAATCATAAACATTGGTTAAACTGTAATAAAATTATAAATATATTAATGTATTAGGAACAAAACGCAATGTAAGGTCAGTAGATATATAGATCGTGGATGACACCATTAAATATATGAGGTCGTATAGAGAGAGGGGGTTGAACTGGCAGCATTCGAGCTATTCAGGCTGAATCGAACCATTAAATATACTTATGTAGGATGAGGAAGTCGCCAACAATACCTTAAACAATATTCAATGCAGTCGTTTAAATATGTATGACATACGTAATTTTTTTTATTGATTTAATCTTAAACGTACTATAGTATATTTATTTATTTAACAATACACTGCCCAACAGAACAATCCAATTATTTGGCAGGAGTTTACAAGTGAACTACATATACAGGGTGGACTATTAATAATAGGTCATAGTTCAGAGGTAGATTCTTTGGGCCAAAATATGAGGATATAACCAAATATGCTTTAGTAAAATATTGCTGTGGAAAAAGATACAGGGTGTCAAAGTTCAAATTATTTTTTCGTTTTTTTGCAATAACTCAACAGACTCTTGATTGACCTTCGCCAAATTTGCTAGAGGAACTTTTTTATTCTAAGAAACAATAATTTATGTATTACATCACGTTAGATCATAGAGGGCGCCGCAGGACCTGTATCTGATGATGCAAACGTTGTGGTACTTCTGACTAGAAAATCTGATGAGGGCGTCATTTCCACGTATAAAAGGTACACTTGGTAAAATTTGATGACTCCAACCGTTTTCGAGGAAAGTGCCGTTAAACATTTCAATAATTTTTTGAAAGACAAATTCAAATTTAATGAAACAAAGTGTATTTATTGAAAAAAGTACAAAACGTAAGGGAAAACAAAATCGTAATAACAACGTAAACTCTTTCTCACTTTCTTATGAACTAAAGGATTATTTTCATGGTATTGAGATAAATATATAAATCAAAAGATTGTCTAAATAAGGATCTAATCTTATTAGAAGACCAAAAAGTAACGTAAAAGTTGATTTATTGACAAACGTAACTATAACTACTGGCTAACTCAGGATATTATTAAAGAAGGTGATAGACTAAGGCAATTGTTCTGGCTAATGACGAATTCAGGTATTCCTGAAATTAAAGTATTCTATAATACTAGGAAAAAAGAACATAAACGAAACATTAAACTAGTAAAGAGAAATTTCTATAATATAAAAATAAATCAAGCCCACAACAAGACCAAGGAGACCTGGAAAATCATTAATTTGAAATTAGGTAGAACAATTAACACAGATAATAAAATAACTCTTACATATGATGGTGACTTAGTTACTAATCCAGTTGAAATTTCCAATATATTTGCCAACCATTTCTCTTGTAGTGCGGAACTTAATATACTTAATCACTTTGGCCAAAATTTGGCGCTGCCTTGCACAACTGTTTCTAATATTAAGCTTACACCTTTTCTTTCAGAACCTATCACGGAGCGAGATATTATCGAAACTATAAGCCAAATGAAAAACAAAAAATCATCTGGGATAGATGAATTATCTCTCTCAACTATTTCAAGTATTTTAGATACTATAGTGAAACCACTGGTCTTTTTGTTTAATTAATCAATATATCAAGGCTGTTTCCCTGATATATTTAAAACCGCATTAGTTATCCCTCTATATAAGAAAGGTGATGTTCAAAATGTCGATAATTACAGGCAAATATCTTTGCTTAATACGGTCTCTAAGTTACTGGAAAAAATAGTATCTAACCTCCTTTCGATATATCTAGAAAGTAATTGTATACTTTCTAGTTCTCAACATGGATTTAGAACCAACAAGTCAATAGAGACAGCAACCTGTGGTTTGTTAAGTTATGTGTATCAACAATTAGATAATGGGAAATGTGTTGCTTCTCTATTTTTTGATTTGTCTAAGGCTTTCGATTCGGTATGTTCTGAATTCTTAACAAAAAAATTATTTAGCATTAATTTGCCGAAAAACATAATCAACTGGATTAAATCGTATCTGGAAGGGCGAACCATGGTCACTAAAGTTAAGGGCACTACATCAGCACCACATGACGTTAAGCTTGGGGTTCCACAGGGATCGGTGCTGGGGCCACTGCTGTTCCTACTATTTATTAACGATCTTCCAGAACATATCACTAGGATATCCTAACTGCACCTTCTATATATATTTATAAATGCTTAACTTTTGCAAGAAATAATCTACACTTGTTAGAAACAAATTCCGCTGTCCATGACCACAGTACAAGGCATGGCAATCTTTTGCGTATCCCCCGGCACAATACCACCACATTTAAACACTCTCCAATCTATAACTGTATAATATTTTATAATAAACTGCCAGCTAATTTAAGGAACACATCGAATTATACGGTATTTAAGAGGAAAGCTAGAACATTACTGAGTAATGGATGCTATTATAGCTCTGGCGAGTTTTTAAGTGACGCAAATATTTAATGATTTTTTTTTAAAACTGTGCTTGTCATATATTTTGTTATTTTCTTACTTAATTCATTATAGCTAAATATGCCTGATTTTTTATGTGATTATGTATTTTTATGTTTACTATATGTATGTATGTATATGTGTCTATATTTATATGTTTGTGTATATATATGGTTGTACATATATAGAACTTTAGTTAATACCTGACAATCGACTTTGTTAGTTAGCTGTTATTGTATTTTACTTTGTTTTCTTGTTGCTATTGCATTACTGTTATTATTTCTCTGTCTTTCTTTTATATATTTTTATGTTTATACTTTTATATGACTTTTCATATCTGTATTTCATACGGCTTATATATGAATAAATATTATTATTATTATAAACTTTCCCCCCATGCAAAAACCCCATTGCTACAACTTAAGAGTACATGTTCGATATGGTCTTCACCTACTTCTATACTTTTTCTAATTATATTCATAAAAGATTTTCTTACATGGACAAATACATTTTCCTGTCCTCTAATAAAATTCGCTGCGTTTTGTATTTTGTCCCATAGTTCTTCTCTTGAATTGATAGTATTTGCATACACTAAGGACTTCATATGTCCCCACACATAATAATCCAAAGGATTATAATCAGGACTCCTTGGTGGCCAAGCAAACTCACTTCCTCGACCGATCCATCTGCGTGGGAAAGTCTCATCGAGATAATTCCTGACTTCACTGGAGAAATGAGCATGTAATATATCAGCAAGAGTATTTTGAAGAAAAAACAGATAAGACTGTCCATAAGGATTTTCTACTTCCCAGTAATTGGTATTTCTGTATATAGTGAAAAACGCCTTAGCGAGTAAAAGTTACTTCGTCGGTAAATAAAGTGTTCTTAACAAAATTTCGATCCGTCTTGTGTTTATTTAGAACAAATTGACAAAACTGTAGCCTTTGTGGAAGATCCCTTCGAAGTAAATTTTGTGTAAGAGTGAGATGATATGAGTAGAAGCGTTCTTTACGTAAGACTCTTAGGATACCACTATGGCCTTTATAGCCTCATGACCAAAATGCAACGCAGCTTTGACTATTTTTAACTAGATGCATCTGATGGTCTAACTGCCTTTAAAAATCGTATTAAAGCACTTGAACTGTCTACAATTTTACTCTGTGATTTATTTTACCTTGTTCATAAACACTCCATTGTGCTTTAGTTGTTTTTCACATGTATTATGCTTATGTAATAATTTGTACTTTGATCTTGTATCTTGTTAAATATAAATGGAGTGTTCCGTAAGTTGTAGTAAATAAACAAATAAATGACAGATAATCATAATTGTATCGCGAACGAAGACACGATGGGATGGCCAATTGAGAATAAAACACATGTTGAAGTTCTACAGAACTTTTAAAACTCCTAATACATAAGGAAAACGGTGGAAGGGTGGATAATGGGCAGATTTTATCAGTCAGTTTACCCTACGATAAAAAGACCGGTCCTAAATAAAAAAGCAATCAAAACAAAAACAAAACCTTGTAGCTATGTTTGATGGCAAATCCTTAAGATGCCTTTATCAAGTCCTTTGTTATCGTATACAAAAGAATGACTGATTGTCTAACAAACGCAATAGTAGGTCTTTTCCTCGTCACTAAAGTCTGAAATAATGAAAATGCGACTTCGTCCTTTCTCGCTTTCTCTCCTAATGTCTATCTATAAAAAATTTGGTTAATTTCAATGTCTACAAAAAACTCAACAAGTAAAGCCCCATTAAGAAAGCTTCTTCAGTACATGGCAAAATTGAACGTGGAGGGAAAATTATATATATCATTGACACATCAATTGAAAATAATTAGATTTGTTTTTTTTTAATATTGTTTAACAAGTTTCATATACCAAATCAAATTTCAAATATCTCAAACAATATTCTTTTTTGGAAATTTATTATTAAGAATGTGAGGAATCCCTAGACCCCTTTTTAGTAAGTATATTAGACTGCATACACCTATACCGTAGTCGTATAAGGTTGGTTGCTTAGAACCCCTAAAATATTCTAGGGTAATTTTCTGGTAACTTTTATAGTGTAAATTGGGATTCTACATTTAGTCCTCCGGGTTTAAAAACAGACTATAGTAAAAGGATAACATTTATTATGCGAATATATTTGACCAAGCCTGCTTGTTTGGCTCACAAATAACAGCTGTTTAATTTTAAAGTACCCCTTCGGGACACATTGCCTTGAAATGACTTTATTCCTGTGAGATATAAAAATGCTGTTAACGATGCTTTGGCGCCGGTTTATCAATTATAGATGAATATAGGTTTGGGTGATGATATCATTTTTAAAGTGGGCCTTGATTTTACACAAAGGTTATTCAAATTTCTGTATACGCAGAAGGAGATAATTTTTGTAGGTCACCGCATTCTCCGCGGTCTCGAGAGGTTTTTATTTCGATTATGATCTGGTTGGAGTTTCATGGGAAACATAGGTATAAACACATGAGCTATGATAAAATTAGTAAGGTTAAAATTTTCCTTTGCACGTCATCCTTGAGTATAGTTTATCCAATCTTAGTTTGAAAAGATATAAAAAACACGAACGCGACATTCCTTTGTAAATCGACCTCGACGCGTGCCATGTATAGGCACGCGTACCTTATTTTTCAAGATATTACATGCCCAAAATATTTTAAAAATCGTTTATTATCACGTAACACTGTTTTGCAGACTTATTAACTAATAAATTATTATGAAATGATCGATCGGTATATGTATATACTGTATGTTTGTTTAAAGAATTGTAATATAATAATACATATATACTGTTATATAAACTAACAACAAACTTTACTCACTTGGTCAAAGACATTTTCTAGAGAACGTAAACATTTCATTGACTCTTAATGCAGGGGACTAGAAAAACTTGATATTATAGAAAATGTCACTGTCCAGCAAAAAATAACGGGGAGGTGTGAGTAGTTTTTGCCAGGATGGAAAGGGGAAGATATATAATGTTAGTAAGGTAGAACGTGAAAAAGGAATTGTTTGCAGTGTTAATATTTTTTTAATATGTTAGTTACATCGAATACTGTACGAAATAGATATTTTCTATCTCTAGCAACCGCCGCTACGCAAGTTATCGGCCATTTTGTGAAAAATCGACCAGTTTGATCGTTCTTTCTAAGTATAGATGAGTATATCTCGGTATGTGTAGATCAAAAAAAAAAACAAAAATTGAGGCTGTTCGTTATTATATAAACTATCAGCGATTACAGTATGAAATTTTTATCTACACACATAACCTTTAAAAAAATAAAAACTGAAAAACTGCTAAATTTTGGTATATTGGTTATAAATTCGGGTGTTTCAAGTCAAACTTGATGAAATTTTCAGAAATTGTACTTTATAAAGTGAACAATAACTGGTTAAAATTCGAAGTCAAAATATCTAATATAAGTCTCAAAAATTGACTTCAAATTTTAAAATTGATTGACCAATAACTTTTGTGCGTCGCATCGTATAAGGTTCTTTTAAAAAAAAAAAATGTTTTTTTATGCACTTTTGATGGTGAACAAGACACTTTTTTGAAATTTAAATAAAAGGGAAAAAATCGGTTATTTGTATTTTTTTGTCAATTTTTTCTAAAAATTTTTTTTGATAAAACTCAATTTTTTTGTATTAATTCATTTTTAGCCCAGTTGCCAGGGGTTTTAAGTCGGAATTAATTGTTGCCTCGCTAATTTTTTCACCAAAGGCTAGTTTTTTGCTAGTAGAAAGTGACTCAAAAAAGTTTACCATAATCTACCCCGCTCGAACCCTTATAAACAACCCTCTGAAACGGAAAAATTCAGTTTTTTGGTAACATTTCGAAGAATAATGAAAAAAAAAACGGATAGCACCACGTGAAAGAGCGGGAAATTTTACAAAGAAATAGTATAAAAGTTTTTTTAAATAAATTTTTCCCTTAGCATGAGAAATTATTACAGTTCGCTCAATATTTTAAGCGCGTCGCACAGGGAAGTGAAGCAGTTCTCGACCGTCGTGTAATAGATTCCTCGCGTCAGTTTTACGTATTTCTTTATTTTTAAATAAATTTATATTATTTTTCTGAAACCGTTAATAAAAGTTTATGAATTTTTAATTGTATCTAATAAAGATCCACTTTTTCATTTTGGTTAGATAGATAGATATCACGCTTATTTAGCCCCTGGCTATATAATCAAAAATACATAGTATAATTTCTGTTTTACATTAGAAACTCTATATACACAAAACAAAAACAAAAACATATTTAAAATAAAAGAAAAAATATACATATAATTCATATCATGGTATCTTTTAATAGTCTTTTGGAAATATTTAGATCAATTGTACGTCTTTACTTAATTTTAAAAAACACCTCAAAAACCTTTTAATGAATAATGCATTTTATTCTATTAATGAATTCATTTCGTTTGTTACACATACTGTTTACATGATTGTTATTTATTTATTTATTTATTTATTTTGTTTGTAAGGTTTACATTCTGTATGTCCTTCCTGTATGTATATCTTTTTCGTATATTATATTGTTTGGACGCAGTAGATGTAGGTATGCGTTTCTTGTCCTATTCTTTTGCGTATATTTAGTATAATTATTAATTGTTTTTATATATAATGATCATTTTTAATTAGTACGATAATTCTAATATGTTTTGTTTGTATATGTATGGTTGGACACTGTATATGTATGTATTTTTTTACTGTTTGTATACTTACATTACTACTCATACTCATATACTCATTACTTGCTATTATAGATTTTTTATCTTATCACATCGCTGTTAATACGGCATCTTGTTTGACATGTCTCATCCATATTGTACTATGGCTAAAGGGATTAATAAAGATATTATTATTATTATTAATTCTACGTAAGTTCTACATTTATTGATAGGTACCAACTGACTCGTTTAAGAACGCCGACTTTTTTGAAATTTTTTGCATGTAAAATCCACATGACTTGCTATAGTGTCGTCAGAAAAAAAGTGATATTTGCGATTTTTAAAGATTTTTGGCATATCATTAATATATATTACAAATAACAGAGGGCCAAGTATGCTTCCCTGAGGCACTCCCATGTATATAGGCAGCTCACTTGATAACACAATTTCACATTTCACCCTTTGCCTTTTGTTTTTTAAATAACATTCAAACCACTTCCATACTACATCTTTAATGCTTAGCTTATCTAATGTATTCTCTCTATCAATTGTTTCAAATGTTTTTTTCAAATCTAAAAATATTAATTAATCCTGACATTCTTCCTTTGCCCTTAGCTTCCTTCCACTCATTAACTACATATTGTAATGCACTATCACAACTAAAACTTTCTCTAAAGTCAGACTGATATTCACTAAGTATTTTTTTTCTCTATTATAAAATCTAAAAATAGCAGATATACTACTTTCGCTAATATTTTTTCAAAAGCTGGTAACTTATTTATAGGTCTGCAGTCTTCAGCTTTAATGATTTTAGGCACTTTTCTTACAGAAATCATTGTCGATACTTTTAAAGAATTTGATACAATATCACGTTCTAATGAACCATTAATTATATGAATCAATTGATCAGATAGCATGTCAAAATTATCCTTACAGAAAGCCATATTAATTTCATCCGGATTACTCTTGTTTGCTAGATCAAATAGGATTGTTTTTAATTCAGTTTTTGTCAACAACTTAAAATTTTGCATTTTTGGTCCTCTTAACTCGACAAGTTCAGACTGATAGTTGCTGTGAGGTATATTATGCACTATGTCGTTAATTTATTTATTAGCCTTTACTCGAGTCCGAGTATAAAAAAAAAATGTTACAGTCGATAGATTGTGTGTAATACAAAACAAGTAAAAGGTGTAGTCTATTGTAATTCCCATTCATCTACGGTGCACACGACTATGGTTATAGAGGCCAATTCGGGAGAGCACATGTCGACCGCAGTCAGGACAAACATAGACCTGGTTAGGTCTTGGATTCGGCCTTCTTGCAGCAACATTTCCTTGATAGCTGGCCACAACCCCTCGCCATTCGGTTCTGTCCGCTGCAAGTTGTTCCCATTGCTCGTCTGGAATACCGCAGGATTTTAGATTTTCATGGAGAACATCTTTGAACCTCTTTCGTTGACCGCCACGCCTTCTTCTACCGCTTAGCAATTCACCATAAAGTGTACATTTAGGAAGGCGGTTATCATGCATACGATGAACGTGACCTGCCCATCTTAGGCGTGCTCTTGAAATAAGCACCTCAATTGGAAGGCTGTTTGCTCTCCTGAGTACTTCCACGTTTGATATGTGATGGAACCAACGGATTTTCATCATACTTCTGAAGTGTCTTTGCTTTCACATGACGACGGTAAGTGACCCAGCTTTCACATCCATATAGCAGTGTTGGAATGACAACTGCTCTGTAGACAGCCATTTTCGTTGACAAAGCAAGGTCGTGGTTGTCAAATACTCTCTCTCTAAGTCCCCAGAGTGCTCTAGATGCAGCGTTAATTCTATTGCGAATCTCGCTGTCTATGTTTGCTTTGTCATTAACAACGTTGCCTAAGTAATTGAACTGATCCACCACTTCAACAGAATTTCCGTTAAGTGTAATGTCTATTTGGTTCACTTGATGAGGAGTTGCCATAATCTTAGTCTTTCCAATGTTGATTTTAAGTCCCAAGGAATCATAGCTCTGGGCATACACATCTAAAAGTTCTTGAAGCTCTTCCGGCGTAGAGCTAAAAGTGCACAGTCATCCGCATACTGGAGATCACAAATGAATCGTGTGCGTGTCTTCGTGAAAGCTCTAAAGCGCCCTATGTTAAAGAGATCGCCATCAGAACGGTATCTGAGACCTATTCCTCTGACTGTCAGTTTCTTGCCAACAATAATTGTTAGAGCAGTGGTAAACAAATTAAAAAGTAGGGGTGCCAGGACACATCCCTGCCTAACTCCAGTGAGGGTTTGGAAAGGTTCGGTTGCCTCATTATCATACATAACCTGGGCGTTGTTGTTTGTATGTAGACTGCGACATACTTCCACAAATTTTCTAGGGATACCTAAGCGGAGCATCGTCGTTAATACTAGATATATAGAATTCATTAAATTTTTTAGGCAATAGTTTGGGTTTTTACACGTTTCATTTTCGAATTGAATTTCTTTAAAAGATTCGCCATGTTTACTAGATACTAAAGATTTCAGAGACTGCCACATTTTCTTTGGGTCGTTCTTGCATTTATCAATTTTTTACTCATAACATTTGTGTTGTCTGATTGTCGTGACAACATTGATTCTACTAGTTTTATAGTTTGACCAATCATTTTGATTACTACTTATTTTAAAATTTTTGTATTTCCTGTCTTTAACCTTAATAGCCTCTAATACCCTAGCATTGAACCACCCCTTATATGTATTTCGAATTATGACCTCTTTTTTTGGACAAATGTCATCTAATACTTCCTTTCAAAAAACTACCATACAGAAAATCATATTTTTTATCTATATCAGGTTCCCTATAATCAACTTGTATATTATTGAATTTAATCTTTAATAAATTATCATTATATTGTTTACTTCTAAAAATACATTTCTTTGGTGCACTATAGTCTAAAATATCAATTTTTATAATACAACGATCAGACATAATTGGCGTGTCTAAGACTTTAGCGACAAGATCAGAATTAGTTGTAAATAGTAAATCTATTAGCTTAGCGCCTTCTTCAAATATGAGTAGGGGTTTGTACAATCTGTTTTAAGCCATAGTCAATACACCATCTCTTAAGCCTTCGTGATTCCTATTGCCACTTTTTAAAATCAATCAAAAAACGTCATATAAGTATAAACGAGGAGGACGGCATCTGGGCTCTTAATAGCTTCATTACGGCTTCATGCCCAACGAATTTTGGTACGAAGTGCGTTAAAAACTAGAAAAGTTTCATACAATCATAGGGGCGAGAGTTCCTTGCAGAGGAGTAGGGTATTATAAAGTTTTAATCTCTTTAGATTTTAGCCAACTCGCATCATATTTGACAGTTTAGATAATTAGAATGGAGTTTACGCCACAGAACTTCAAGATCTAGCCCATTCTAGGATTCTAGGCCAACCGGATAATTACATTGTGTTGTTCTATTTTCTAGGAATATGTGGAACGTGTGGAGGACGGTGCTGGAAGAGAACGAGAAGCTAGCGAGAGCGCGACTGGCTGCCGTGGAAGTGTTCCAACAACAAATAGCCGACGACGCCAAAATACTACGAGCGCATAAAGTTCAGACAGCGAAAAAAGTGAGTCTAATTAGAGTTCCCTCATTATGCACGAGTTGTGCCGGCAACTTTGCCGATGTAACCACAGAATGCATAATATTTCGCATTTATTTCGCTAACAATGTAAAGGATACTCTTAGAAGGAGAGGTTATGTAACGTTGGAGGGCATTTTTCTGCCTCGCTTTCTTTATCTTACGCGATTGTTGCGAAAATGTCGAAAGGCGGATTTTTAAAAATTAATTAAGAGTTTTAATTAAGTATCCCTTTTTTATTTCACAACAAGGACTTCATAAAATGTAAACATGAAATGAAAGTAGTGTTTATTTTATTCGCGCCAGGAAAAGTTTCTTAGTTTTGATTCTACAAACAGGGTGACCCTAGGTCGGGTTATTTACACCTCAAATAGAGCTAAATTTTAATTTTTGGTTAAAAAACACTTTATAAATTTTTTTTACTTGTTAATAATATGATTTAATTCAATCCAAGCAGTTGTGGTCAGAAAAACACACATCTAGGACTTTCACACCTAGATCATAGTTAGTTATAAGTAAATCTAGTTCGCTCTCAGCTGTTATTCTAGTGGGATGGCTAATTATTTACCTACAATCAAAACCTATTAACAAGTTATTTAGATAAACAGTAGCAGGATTGTGAATTAATATATTAATATTAAGATCACCAATTAGAATAAAAATGCATGTTATTTTCTAATAGATAATTATCGATCGGTATAGTTGAAATCATGAATGTTGTCATTCAGGTCATCCTTTTTTAATTTCCGTATCAAATCATCTCAAGACCACACAGAATGGCGCGCATGTGCGTATCAACGTATTCAACAGAGAAGTATTTTGTAATGAAAATAAAATGAATTCTAACATCCGCATCGCTGCCACCATTTTGAGGATAATTCACATACAGTAAAAATAAAGCGCTAAGAAACTATTTACCCAATTACAGGAAACTTAAAATATCACAATAAGGAAGCTTATAAAAAAAAACAAAAAGGAATATGTAATCAATACATTTGATATACCTATCTGTCCACCGCACGCTACTGAATTGACAGAGAACTGACAGAATGCTGAACATTGGTTGCGGCTACGACTAGCGGTTGTATTATTCACTTGTAAAACGCATTGTTACGCATTGAACTTCTGTCGTAGCCTCAGCAGACGTGACTTTCTGTTATTTACATCCACTTCAGATCAACAAGTATTTATTGTAGGTAAATGGTACAGATAGTTGCCTCACCAATGCCTGCTCCGGAATCGATCGTGCAACCACTACGTTGACGTGGTGACGGATTGCAGGATCGGGTGGGGCAGGCCTGGGTTGGCGAAAAACAACAATGCAAACAAACTAAACCTAAACTCCTTTTACAAAAACAAATCAAAATAAATAATAGATTTAACAAAATGCTTGAAAAACAAGCTCAACAAAACTTAAAAACTACACAAATTTTAAAACACTTTCGCACAAAACACTATTAAATTTGGTATCTGATGCAGGCATCACAACTCGAACAAAGTGCCTTCCGCGAAATTCTTCAATGCAGGGCTGGTCTAAACTTTGCTTTAAAAAATTTTAATATCGAAAAGGTTTAAATTTTTTTATATTTTTTAAATGTTGGTGTGAAGCAAGTTTAGAGAGAAAAATGTACAAAAAGAAACGAAGAAAAATATACGCGCCAAAAGTACACAAACAGAAAGGAAGAGGGGGACAGGAAAGATTTAAAGATGATCAAAAGGTATGAAATACTAGCGAAAGGTGGATAGGATTAGAAAGGTATAGTTGTTGGTTATTTACATCCTATGCGGTTGTATTTACAAAAATAAGAACATTCACATGTCATTGAAAAGTGCATAAATTGATGACGTGAATGGCAACATTCGTGATTTGAACTATAGGTATAGTCGAGTACACATTTACTGGACGCAACAGAAATTTTACGACCCCATTAAAATACCGTTAAACTAGTCGCAAAAGTAAGTGCGCCCAGGCACGCACTTGAAACATTTAGACCAGCAACTCAGTTGTTCATTTTTTAACACCGCATTATAGTCTAGTGTTATTAATCTGTACATTTTAATATATGCGAATTTTAAGTTCGGATCTGTACTATTTCGTTCGCAAATTGATTCGCTTACCTTTATAGGTTGTAATGTGCGTCGGCTTCTTTGATGACAACATGCCGCATGGTCCAACGGCGATAATAATGAGGTCGTAAAGTTTTTGTTGTGTTTTTTGAGTGCTCAGTAAATGTGTATTCGACAAATGTTGATATAAAGAGAATTTGGAGGCTCATATAAAACTCCTTCAACACGTAACTATCTTAACTTTGGCAATTATTGTATAGTTATTGTGCATTTCAGTAAAGACTATTCACCCTGAATAAATTTCGTTATTTTTATTTTTGCAAAAAACGCAAGAACACGCCAGAAAGAAACAATAGGGAGACACACATTTTATGAATAAACCTAGGACTTGAACACGAACAAGCCTTATATGTTGAGATAAAAAATTGTTGAATGGAGCTTCGGAGCTAGTAGAGACTCTTAAAGCCTGCGTGCACAAAATTTATTTGAATTTGAAGTAGGGGAGGTCGCTCTTAAAATGTTGGACAGGTCAACAGCTACACCCTGTATAAGTCCCTCTGGATCGGCTTTGTTCTGTATGTACTTAGAAATTGTCCAAACTCACTTTTTGTAATTTATTATTTATGGCAGGGTCAAAAACTACACCCTGCATATGACAGTTCTTGAGTTATAGCACTTTTGTTTAATCGAAATTAGAATTTTTTATTTAAAGAGTTCGTTTATTTGTTAGGGCCTAAAACTTCACGCCTTCGTATATATTAGTTGGAAATGAACTACATTTATTTAAATCGTAACCAAAGAATAATTTATTTAGGAATAGCAGAATTCGTCAACGTTTAGTTTATTATAAATTCACAAGTCGTTAAAGTAAATTTCTCGACACGAAATTCCGACTTGGGAATAATTAGTAAATGAATGAATAAGAGATAGAATAAATAAAATTATTATAAAATATTGAAAAAATTAACTTGCGGCGGCAGAATAACTATGTTTTACTTGGAGTTGTCCAAGGAAGCAATTATGGATATTTACGGAAATGAAATAAAATGTTTTCTACTGGGAATGGAAAATTATTTTCATATTGATTGAAATGATAAAGGGGCGGTATTTTTTAGGGCGATCTTTTGGAAGGTTCGAGTCGTAGAATGATTAGTTGGAATGTTTAGAAGATGTTAAGGGTGAATTTATGTAGTTTCGTGTGAAAGCGTGTGATTCTTGGCTGAAAAATTGTGTGAAGGCTACTTTTTTCTAGTTTGATTGATTGTATTAATTGATTGAATTATTTGACTAATTTTAAATATTTTCAAAAATTTTCTGCCTCTTATGAACGAAATGCACTATAACAGGCTCCACGCCCAGAGCCACAAACACCTACAAGCTTTTAAATGAAACACCATATTTTTTTAAAGTCATTATTGTTGATATTCTTGAACAATCCTTTTCTTGTAAATCATCTAGCGACTCTGGTTCAGTTTCGTAGATTGATCTTCAAGTACCTCTAAAAAAAGTCTAAAGGAGCCAAATCTGGTGACCGAGGTGGCCACTCAATTATCGGTTTTCTACCTATCCAACGAACAGGGAATGTATCATTAAGAAATTGAAGGACAGTCACGGCAAAACGTGGGGTTGCTCCGTCTTGTTGAAATACAGTACCACAAAATACGTCGATCTCGCTCAAAGTGCAAAAATAGACGGTGAACTCAACTTGACTCCCTAAATACGTTAAAATAAAAAAATTGTTAATTAGACAATTCACATTAAAATTTTAATTTGACCCTTAACCCCATGGCCATACCCAAATTCTGTTGATAGAAATCGTTTTTCATTTGAAAATTTTTCTGAGATTAATTCTAAACTATCCTGTATAAAACATACCAACATATTTATATAAATTAATAAACAGTTTAGTCCCCTGTGGAACTGCAGAAAAAGGCGAAAAACGTTAAAGTACTGGAAACGCAGCAAAAGCCGAGGTTGGCGAGGGGTGAGTGAGAAAACATTGCCACCATTGTGTTTCTCGCTCTCAAATACCAATTTCTGTTTAATTTGAAGCTTTTTGAAGGTATTTTGGTTTTTGGTGGTGTGGTTTCAGCCCTGGGGGTCGGGCGGAGTTGCTTGTGGTCGATAGTTGCTTAATTTATTGAAATTGAGCAAAAAAATCCCGATCCGTCAAGCCCCTGCATGTGCAGACCTGAAAAACTGGAAAAGGGGGTGGTTTTTGCATAAAGGGGTAATTTGCGCTAAATTGGAGTGTAAACCATTATCGGCATCGTCTTCCTCGCCCTCGAAAATGGGGCGGGGAGATGTCTTTTGCTATTTGCATTTCCACAGGGGCTACTTGTGATAACATTTCTATATCATCTAACCTATGCAAAAATATGTAAATTATTGTTGTTATACTTGTTTTATTATTTCAGTGTGTCGACCAACTTGCAATGGTACAAAAAGAATTACAAACGTGTGTACAGGATGTAGATAAAACGAAGAAATTTTATTTTGACGAGGAACACGGAGCACACGAGGTTCGAGACAAGGCTAGAGATATTGAAGAAAAGTAAGTGTTTTTTAATTATGTCTCTGTTAAAAACACAATTAGTTAATAATATGAGAAAAGGGGCTGTTAATAAAATATCTTTAAACGTGCCAAAAAATAATTAGAAAAAAAAACAGAAACCTGGCGCAACTGTGTAACACATTATTGCTTGAGCGCTTAATAGTAATATTTCTTCTTCAAAAAGAACCAAAACTTGTGCAATATGCGCATAATTTTGTTGATTTTCTCGTTGGCACAAACTTTCTTTTATAACCTGGATGTCACCGCTAGAGATATCAACTTTAAGCGGCAAAGGCAAACAAATCAATTAATCAATTTTACAATCACAAACGATTATTAGAGTTACAATAACAATATTCAACCAAGTTTGCCCACCGTAGGTACAAGGAAAATGTAATCACATTAGTCACTATGTTCAATTTAAACTTTTTGTACGTTATCGAATAATAAATTATTGACCTTTCTGCAGCCCCAGCAAATTTTTATTCAAACGTTGCAAAGTTTTAGTGTTTGAGTATCACGTGTGTAATGCAAGTTGTCTGGAAGTTATTCCCAAAGTTTTTACATAGGAAAAAGTTTACAAAGTAAATTTTAACCTTTCCAAGCACAAATAATACGTTGGACATATTTACAGGAACGAATGTTACAAAATTTATTAGATATTGGATTATCATATTTTTTAAATCATACTAAATTTCATCTTTGCAACTTATTAATTATTTTGTGATTTAGCATATGAGACAAAGGACTTGTTTATTTTCACGTCCTCTCCAAGCCAACTCATATGAGATTTCCTTTGGAGTTCCTTCGGCGTATTTTCCCTCCATGTTGAAGTACCTTTCCAATTGAGCTGAAAAAATTAAAATAAAAAATACAGTAATTAAACATTAACTTTATAACTTACCTTGTTCAAAATATGTAAAACAAAAAAGTAATCTTATTAGTCCAATTACCAACAAAATTCATAAAAATAATCAAGTGCAACTGAAAAATTCACTAAAGAGTCACTGAAAAACCGCCTTGCCTCATTACTATTTAGTCCAGTTACCAAAAGTTACAATCAATCATTCTTAGCAATAGTTTGTCCACAGCAGCCTACCAATCCCCAGATAGGCTACTGGTGCCCTTGGACAACAAAATTCCTACTACAAAAACGTATGTCTGAATGGGGATCTCGGTAACATGGCGCCCAACGTGGGGCTCCAAATTGTTACCGAGATCCCAGTTTGGACTACATTTTTGTAGTGAAGTTTGATGTCCGAGGACGCCAGTAACCTCTCTGGGGATTGGTACGCTCCTGTGGACGAACTATTGCTCCCATGGTCGATTTTTTGCTACAAGCGATGAGACTTGTTAGTTGATGCTGGTATTGCTATGTCGATTGCCTTCCACGTTAACAGGAGGGCCCGTGCTGATCTATTATTATTTTATTTTTTTCTGGACAAAATGAGGATTCGACAACAGATTTTAAGATACACAAATTAATTAATATCTCGCAGATAAATAATTAATAACAAAAGAATTATAATCGGAATATGCAGCTTTACATTCCTTTTAATTCTAAATATATAGTATGGATAATAAAATTTCATGATTTCATATCAAAATTTGCATTTAAAGAAAAAAAGTCACGTGACCCGTGGCCGTGATGAGCGGCAGGGGCACGACAAACGAAATTTATGAAAAACGTTCCGGCGAGACTCTCGGATCCATCAAACGCAACGGTCAAAAAGTATGATCCAACATTAACTTTCTGGAGATACCCGGAACCAAAAACCCTATTCACCTGGTCTAATTTTCCGGTACATTTATCTAAAAAAAGGGAATTTTTCAGTTAACCATTAAATAAAATGTGAATGGAATTTCTTCAAACAGCAATTTTTAAGCTACTAATTTTAAAATAAACTCTACACGAATTCTGCCGTACAGTTAAAAATCAAAATGTTTAAATATTTTTCTAAATTATTTTAATCCTAAATTTTCATTAAAATAAACATTGCAAATTCTACGTTTAAAACTGAGTTCTTGTTTCCTTCAATAAGACAATTTACTATACAGGATGTTACTCTAAAACCGAACTAGTTAGAAAAGAAAAATCCTGTTAGGGCAAGAGCGGGTCTGCGGCAAGTCTCATGCTCCAATAATATATTATTTTTTCAAATTTCAGACTCTCCTTCATGTTCGTCCATAGGGTCTAATTGTTGTGTTAATTTACAGTACTACTATTTTTTGAGAACGAGTTTGTAGTTTATTTCTGCGTTATGAGATGAGTATTCAGATACAAGTTGTGTATGCTGATTCCCCGCGGACGACCCCGTTTTATGGTTGAATTTTGCGTTTTTTCGTCGTTTTGCAATGAATTGTCACAAAATGTTTTGAATTTCCTCTACCGGGTGTACCTATTTGCCGAATTAAGGATAACATATCGAGTAGATCCTTAGAATTTACCTCGAAAATCCTTGCCTTTGGATATAGGAATTGTATCAAATTATACTTTATATATTTTAAATATAAACGAATTTAACACGCCTTTAACAGTTCAAAAATTTGTATGTACTTGCGCTAAGCGCGTACATATATCACCTTATGTTTGCCACTTTTATCGATAGGATCAGTTCGTATTGATTATAATTGAATCAACACCCAATATTTGCACTAGTATATTCTTATAGCTAAATATATATAGGTGCCTAAATCGTATAAATCATCTGATAACAAATAAGGGTCACAAGCTTTCGTTATTCTCGTTAATCGTTCCCATTATGTAATCCAAAGTAAGACTTCTAAATCGGTGTATCAATAGAATATATTTCTTTTTCCATTCATTATGTAAGTATCAACGATGCGCGTCAGTAAATTTTTACAGATTACTCATCTTATGATAGAGATTTGCTTAAGCATTTTATCTAGTAGTAAATACAATTTAGTATCAATGATGTTAAAATCGATATTAAATTATATTCGAAAAGGTGTGCAGTTGTAGACTAGATAATTGTTCCCCCAAAAATTTAATAGACAGGGTGATTTATGGCGGATGGAGCATTAGAAGTATATGGAGAACAGGCAAACACATCCTTTTGAAAATTTGGGTACCAAGGTAACAAAGTCAGTCTAAAATATTATCGATAGCGTGACGTTGCCAAATGTAGGTAAAACTGGCAACACCTTCGTTATTTTAAATGGAACATTATTTTGACTAATTTTCTTTTAAATAATAAAATACTGAAATCCCAACAGCATGGTTTCACAAAGAATAAAAGTTTAGAAGCTGCTTTAAGTAAATTCATCAATGAAATAGTTTCAAGTTTTGACAAGAAGCAATCAACTATCGGTCTAATCATTAATGTTACCAAAGCGTTTGATTGCGTAAACCATGTAATATTATTAACTAAACCGGAAAGGTATGGGATACGTAGAATATCTTACAAATAGACGACAAAGGGTACATGTTAACAAGTCAAAATCAGATTTAGCAAATATTGATGTATGAGTGCCTCAAGGCTCCATTCTAGGTCCTACTTTATTTATATTATTAATATTATTTATTAATGACTTGGCTCGATACCTTGAGAAATTGCTAATTTTGTAATTACTGACAGTAACATTGAAAATGCAGAATCCAAGATAAAAAATATTTATGTAGAATAATTATGTCATTGGGTGGATAAAAACCAACTTTTAATAAATAAGGACAAAATGTGCTACATTCTATATAAATTAAATATGGTATGCATACCAAATTAAACAATTTTACTTGGAAATACATGGGGCGAGCGTAGGTGCGTCTTTACTATGTACATACTTCGGTATGCGATGTAAAGCAACGACAGGCGCAGTTAGTACTTGGATGGGTGACCACTCCAACGGAAACCGCGTTCTCGTCTCACACATCTTCCAGCGGCTTGTATATCAGTGTATGCGCGGAAGCTATACAACCTTAGGCGAGGGTTGTATGGGAGATATACCATCCTTCGGAGGGGATGTAAAGCCGCCGGCCCCTTGTCTATTAAATGTTAGGCAAGTAAAAGATCCCTACTCTTCTTAAGGGAAGAGGTTCGGCAAAATTCCTGGTTGGGGGTAGGTCGTCTACAGGCGTCGGTGTTAGTCCTCAGTAGCGGAAATAGGCCGACGTTAAATAAATGTATAAAAAAAAATATTTGGAAATGACATAATTCAATATGCGACTTTCAGTAAATTTTTGGGAATAATTAATTGATAGTTAAATTGGAAAGAACACGTAAATTATCTAATAATAAAACTCTGGTTCATCCAGACCAACACAATACAACAATGTTTCAAAGGGGTTTATGTTATAACGCTTGCAAACTGTATAATGCTCTATTGGAAGATATTAAATGTGTGAATAGTATATATTAATTTAAAAGTAAAATTAAAAAACATTGTTATACAATGAATGAGTTTTTAATTAATAAAGTTGTACGTTTTAAAAAAAATATGGCCTGTATTTTCTGTTTCTTTGTATTGAACAAATATTTGTATTTTTATGTATTTTAATTATCTTGTATGTTATAATAGATTTTATAATTTATATTTATGAAATTATGTGTGTACTATGACTAATATATTACTTATTTTATTTTAGATTGATTTACACTATTGTGACTAAATTTCTTAAAATCATGTATATTATTAATTTATAGTACTGGATTCTCTGAAATTAATAAATATTATTATTATTATTTACAAATAAATACTTATAAATCGAAAACGCTATGAGTTAGGTATAGGTATACTTTACATATCTGAATAGCAAAATGTGTCAGCTTTCAGAGCCAGTAATAATATACAGGATGTTCCATTAAAAAAAATGACTTTCGACCATTTTTATAAGTTATTCAAAGAAAGCTACGTCTAACCTACCCTGTGTAACTACCACTACTAAGGTTTGGCCTTGCCTAATGGTAACCGGTTCAGCTTATGATTGTTTTTTTATTAGAAGTCAAATTTTGCTCAATAAATTTGGAAATTAATTAATATCTCTGAAACTGTTTGAGATAGGTATAGGAATATAATAACAAAAGTTACTCAGAATTGGCTGTAGCTTCTAAAAATAGAAAAATATACAAGATGTTCCCTTTAAAATAACGAAGGCGTTGTCAGTTTTAGCTACATTTGGCAACGCCGCGCTGTCGATAATATTTTAGGCCAACATTTTCCGCGCTGGTAGGACAGGATAGAAAAACACTCTATGGTTATTCTTCTATTCATTAATATTAAAACACTGTAGTCCCAGCCATTATTCTGATGTTTTTGTTATTGTTTCCTGATTAACAGCTAAATGCAAATCCGATCCAGCAGATATTTGAAAGACAAGGTCAGACATGAAGCGTTTTATAGCCAAATAACGAGAATAATATTAATGACCTACACGGCAAACGCCGGTGGGGAACCCCACTTTTGGTGGTGCTATTATTAAAGGAAGCGAATTTTGTGTGAAAAAAAAATCATTACGCTATAGTAGAATAAACGTTAAACACATTAGGGGAAACAATTACATTCCTAAATTGATTATGTTCCGCTTTCATCGTGTTATTTGTTATAAGACATATATCATATCAAACAGCCAGCGTGCGTTCTTGAAATGATAAATGATTCGTTATATTTTTATTAGTGAAAAGCTTAGTGATTCGTTTTCTATTACTACATATTCCTGCAGGTCGTTAAAGTCTGATATCACACACATATATAGTTTTCACAAACAGCAAAACGCTGGATGCACAATTCGCCCACCATGCTGAGTTTATGAAACTGCATTTTATTGTTCAATTTTTAAAGACTGCCTGCATTTTCGATTAAACACAGAATACCTGATACTCTTAACTATATTCTGCGATATGCTTTTCCTTTTGCAAACTTCTTCTCATTGGGAGGGAACTTATAAAAATAGACAATTGAGATTAAGTATTTTAGTGATTTTATTTCTATTCTAATGCATCAGGTTCATTGTTCTAATCCTAAGGCTTGAAAAAATTGCCTTCATCTTATGATGACGTATGCGTGTAATATGTTATGTCTGGTTAAGATGTAATGTATATTTGAGGTGTCGATGAGTATTGTAAGGATTTAATTTTGTAGGTTGTCAAGAACAGTAATAAAAATAAAACAAACATTTCTTTTTGTGCTGAAGCTGATGCACGCTAACCGATGAAATGAAAGTATCTCGTAATAAGCATTTTTAATCCCTGAAGATCTAAGCTTGCTATATTTGGCGCCCAACGTGGGGCAGGTGGGCACTGGACATTTTGGTTACGAAAAATCATTAATTTATATTTCTAATGATTTTTTTTAGGACAAGATGTGATGTCATATGCGCCAAGTCGTGGCGCAATGTGCTATTTGTCAAAAGCCGGGATAATATGAATTGCACCGTAGTTGAAAAATCTGACGATTTGATTATGGGCACGTGTAATACAGTTACTTGTAGTTACAGGTGCTTTTCACCATGTAACAAATAAAACAATTCTAAGACATTTAACTTCAGATTATTTTATGAATGTGAAGATTAAACAGTTATTTTAAGCGATAATGGAGCACAGTTCCATGTGCAACTATGAACTATGGTAGGTTAGTTTAGCAGAAAATAACGTTCAACGCACTTTATCGTATTTCCATGAAGATGACTGAGAGTATTTGTGAAACTCAAAGCTGAAAAATGTAATCTTAAACATAATTAGTGGTCTTCAGCCTATAATTTTAAAAGAAGGTGACAAAATTTTAGTTAAAGCCCATCCCTTGTCCTCCGCAACGAATTCTGAAATACATATGTTTTTACTTTACGATTATCCATTTTTTATGAGTTCCCTTGTTGGTTCCAATAGCTGCGAAATTCAATATTCATAAGGCATTATCCGGGAACAACATAGTATTATGAATGAGTGATTAAAATCTTGCAGTACTATTAAGTTAAAAAACTGCAATCTTTTCACTGCATCTGCAACACTCGACTCTGAAAGACCTAATAAACAAAGAACTCAAACACTTAAGAGCAGCTGCTCTCTGATGGCACAGCCATAGCGAGAGTTAATAGACAGCTCAATTTTCACAGTGCTTTGTCGATTTTGAAAGAAAGCGCAAATTTAATTTAATCGCGTACCGGCGCCTCGTTTTATTTTATAGCATTTATAATGCCATTATCGATGCGGCTGGGCTATCTGCTTTCAGACTCGGGTGTAAAAGAAAGACGGCCATTTTTTCCATCAATTACTTTATTACAAAGATGCCGAAGTGAACAGAGGTTCCCATAGACGAGAGAAATAAAAGTCGGATGAATAATAAAGAAAGTAATTATTCAAGCTAGAAATGTGGACACGCTATATGCCATATATAGACATTTTTCTTATGTAACCTCAATTATATGCTGAACTTTAACAAATTCTCTAGAAATTAATTTTGGTTATCCAATTGATCAACTAATTAACTTGTGTTTTTTCTCAAAATATGCATTAGCAGATGTTGTCTATAATTGTCGTATTGGGATCATTGGGAAATGAGGAAACTATTACTAAATATAAAACTAGCTTTACTGATCTACGGATGATGCCGAGATAATTGGGGAAACGTGTGTCGAGTGTAGTGCTAAAGTGTTTCGTAGATACTAATTACGTTTCTTTACATCCTTTATGTGAAGGAACGTACACAAATAACAAAGAACATTTATAAATGTACCGAAATTTGAAAAAGTAATTAGCAATACAATATGTAATAACAAATCTAACCTGTCTATATTCTACTAAGCTGTCAGTATCGATATCATAATACCTGTGACGTATATGTGTAATACGTTAGGTCGGGTTAAGACGTGATGTATATTTGAGGTGACGATGAGTATTGTTAAGGATTTAATTTTGTAGGTTGCCGAGGAAAGTAAAAAAAATAAAACAAACACTTGTTATGTTGAAGCTATATCCGATGCACGCTAACTTATGAAATGAAAATATCGCGTTGTAAGCATTTTAATCTCTGAAGAGCTAAGCTTGCTGTATTTGGCGCTCAACGTGGGGCCGGTGGACACTGGACATTTTGGTTAAGAAATATCATTAATTTATATTATATATAAATAACCATATGCCCATATCTAATGTATATATTAATTATTTAAGTAGACCTAAAGCAGAGCTTTTAGGAATTTTATTTAATATGTTTTTGAGCTCGGATCTTAATTCAAAATTTTCTGCCACTAAAAAAAAATCTGGAATCCAGACTAAGAAGGGATCCAATAATTCCATAATTTTTTGGCTTTTCATAATAAATCGTTTTACTCATATTATTTTTCTTCAAACGTCGCATATGATTGAAGTAAGTACTGTTATTTTTTTTTCACCTACTTTTAGTGTCGCTTCTGGGTGACAGTAAAAGACTTTTACTGCCGTCCAGAACGACGAGAGCAGAAGTAAAGAACTTCCACTTTCGTTAAGATGGTATGTCAGAGAAATGACAGTTTAAGTTTACAAAACTTGTCATTAAAGTCATATTCTCTTGACGGTTGAAGAAAAAAATATTCGTTTTTCTCTTGATATAATTACAGTGACAAATTGATCACGTACATATTTTTTTTCAGATTAAAAAAGAAAAAAGGTTCATTTTTCCAATCAATTACTTCACTACAAAAAAACAGCGCCAAATTCTCATCGAAGAGAGATCAACTAGAAGAAAAATCTACAGGTGCTCGAAATGACTATCTTCTGTGCCTTGCTGCGGCCAACGCACACCAGACCAGGTATGCGTCCTGATATTTCCCATAGCCTCACAGATATGTGTGTATCCACTTTACACTTACATCTGCCGTGACGTAACATTTTTCAAGGTCGTTGCTTGGAGTCAAAACAGATAAGACATAATCTCAATTTAGTTCCTCACAATACCACAAAGTACCACTAAACGTTTGGACATTAGGATCGTTGATTTGTTTAGCTGCAAGCAATCAGCTAAATAAAGTGAGGTTATGTGTTATTTGTTTTCCCTCCAAGCAACGTTGAAAAACGTGCAGATGCCCTATTTAAGAAATTTTGTTTTTAATGATCCATATTCTTAAAGCCTTCTGCAACAGATTGTCGAGGCATTGACAGTATTTATATTAACCATTTTAAAGGTACTTCGTGGTTGACCTCCAACTCTGCATGACCACCATGGAGAGCGGCGTCTACGACAAAGTAGCAGAGTACCTTTCGCTCATGGGCAGGACCGAACTCTTGACTTGCTCCGCAATGCAGAACTCCTTCGGCACCATTCGGGATCAGGCCAAGCAGTTGACCAGGGAATATAACCTTCAGTGCTGCTACCTGTATTACCCGGTTCTCAAGCAACACATTACCTACGACTTCGAACCTTGTGATAACGACCCAGTCGATCACGTGACAGCCGACCATGATTCGTCAGCGGCTACGCTCAGTAAAGAGGCGAGGAGGTGGGCCACTAAGATAGCAAGGGAGAACAACAATATTAGGGAGAGCGTTCGAAAATTACAAATCTACAATGCACTTAGGGAATCTGGACAGAAGGTAAAACTCAATCATTCTTTTTATGCTTTTTTGGTCAGCTGTAGAAAGTAGAAAATTTACCTGACGAATTTTTGAGGCGACTTAATTTTCATGTTCAAATACCGCACCCAAAACGTATTTAGCCTACCATGTTGGCGTTACCTGGAGATGGTAGTCATCTCCAGGTCATACCAACGTGGTTGTTGAGTCATACGTCGAATATAGTGCACGAGCGTAATATTCAAGTGTTTTGGTGTTTGAGAAACTACGTTATCACCATTTGAAAACTATTTTATGATTATAACACATTTGTATTCACCATCGAGAGGACTTCGAATAAACATGGACAAAGAATTTCAATCCATGGTCTTGTAGACTACATGTTGACGTAAACATACGCTTGAAAATTTGCTTGTTTTCATAAAAAAATAGAAAGAAAATTATGCGCGTTATAAAAATTGAAAAAAGTGTATACGTTACGATTTCAAAAACATAGGGCTTTATTTATGCCGGTCGTGAAAAACTTTCCACCCATCCTGTATAGATTGTAAAGGTAGAAAACATAGTTTAGGTTTTGTCGACCCAATATGAAAAAACAGACAGACATATAAACAATGATTTACCCGCTTATTCTTATAAACTACTTTTTCTAAAGACTACCGATTAACTTCCCAAACAAACTACAGCACGAGACACAGAGTATGATTGATTACAATCTCGTAGAACGAGGGTTTTCTTTTTAGCTATTCCATCATACTCGAGAGGAACTTGTCATTGTTTTTAGACGAGTTTCCGAATACTTTAACAGAATTGAACAAAAAAACTGTGTAATTAATCTATTTTAATCTCTTTATTAAAGCCGATAAATTTATTTGACTGCAGCTTAACTACCGCAGGTCACATAAAATTCTTAATTAATTTTTGCCTATAAACAGTTTATGCTCATAAAGTGAATTTATTGATTTGATAATGCCTTCTCCGTGGTTTGGATTCTCTACCATGAGTATACATGAAAGGGTTTTAGTTTGTTAAATGAATATCATGTCGATCTAAGAAATAACAGTAAAGGTTTTGTAGTTTCAGCATGCGATTAAGACTCTAGCTTGCACGAATATTTTTAACTGCACGATCGCCGTCAAATACATAACTTTTAACGAGTTTACAAAAATAACCCTACCAAATAACGGATCGAAAGTACTCACCATGATTTACCAAGGATTGAGAGCAATCGACAGTGTATTACTTTAAATTGCGATGAGATGTACCAAAAAATAAAACATTAAAGAATGAATAAATTGAATATTTTAGTTACCACAAAGAATGAACCGTTACCTATAGTAACTTCCTGTTACAGGTAGATCCGAATGATCAAAATGGACCAGACTTAGAAACGAAAATAGAAGAAATGAAGCAGAACATCCGACGCGCGGAGACGGCAAAAACCAAGGCAGAGGCTCGGATAGAGTGTCTTCGGGGAGGTGGTGTCAACGTAGACGAATGGCTCCAAGAAGCAGAGTCTTTGAACGTCCAAGATATACAAAGATCCGCCAGTTCTTTATCGGTGAGGACTGACGCGTCTGGGATGGTGAGAATCTTGGTGTGAGAAAAATAGGTGTTGGGATATGTTTTTGTGTTTTAGTGTGATATTTGAATGGAAATGTTGAGGTGTATCTGTGATAATGAAATGCCATAAGGAACTGGTCAAAATCCATCGATGGTGTTTTTTGTTTCGCATGTTCTACAGTTTTTGCCAATGAGTAATAATGTTTTCAAAACTTTTTTCCGTTTTTTGAACGGCATAGTTATATGGCCTAGATAACCGCTAACGTTTCTCGCTCAGTAACTTACTTTTTCATTTCTAGGATCATCCTAGCTCAGATTCCTTCTACGATAGCGACTTCGCTGATGGCGAACCGGCAGCCGAGGCCAGAGTTGACAGTAAAGAGGAAGATAGGAGAGAAAGTCAGTCTGATCAATTCGAGAGTGCCGAGGTCGACGGTGAGTGGGGTAGGCAACGAACTCATTCTACAACACTGTGTTTGGCATGATATCGTTGCACTATACACAAGTATTGTACATTTTTGCTGGCTTATATCGTGCGCTTTTGTCGTATATCATTGTCATTGTCCATTTCAACAGTATTACCATTGTATTCTATTTACAACTGTCGTTTAATTAAGAAGGAAGAAGATATACGTTTTAAACTTTTTAAATTAGTGATTCAGATGAAATAGTTTTTGTCTCTTATATTGGTTCTAAAATTTGCAAGACGTTTATCAGTTTTTCAATTAAAGTTGCAAAATTAATATTTAATATTAAAAGACTATGAAATACAAAGTTATTGTTCATAAAAATTCATCTACAGGCATAAACGATCAAACAATATTTCATTTTGTGATTTAGTAAGGCGCGGGTTAAGTTTAGAAGAATTGAAAGTGAAGAGTTTCAGAGTTTGTTAAGATACTTTTATAAGTAGGTGACATTGTTCGCACAAAATATCCTTGTTCTTGTTAAACCTTTTCGTTTGTTCGATGCAAACTTGAAATATCGTATATAGTTTAATAATTTTTCCATCGCTATCTTATTTCTTTGTACCTTGGTGAAAAAAGTTAAATATAAAATACCCAGAAACTTTCAGAGTAGCAGATCAATTCCCTATTCTCTTGATGTTCGACAAACCTTATCAGGTTAAATCCTGCATGAATTATGAATGAACAACTTTCTATAACGCAAAACTCTCGCCATATTTCTTTTCCCACGATGGTTGAATTTGATTGCGTTGAGGATTATTTCAGCTACATTATTCATAAACTTGCTATTGACTCTTTTAGTCATTGACAATATTGGAATTTAAATAATATTTAAACTTCTTAATGTATTTCATGATAAAATTGGTATTGCTGGCAGGTAATAAGATGCTTGAAAAATTACGTGAAAAGTTTATACCAGGTGATTTTTTTAGTTGGTACAGCACCTTTTCTTCGCTTATTATTAAAGATAGAGTTTTGAAATTTTGTAGGTATACTTAGAGACATTTTTTGCATCTAACGCACTTTGTTTTTATTTTTCCGCTGTTTTCCGTCTGACCGGAAGTGATGTCAACTTTCGATTTTCAAATGAATGACATTGACCATTTTCAAGGAAACTACATATTTACTACCTAATAATTTGCATGTCATGTTAATTGGTTTTAAAATGCTGTTAAGTTGTCCTTACATATTCATACACATCAAGGATACACGTTTTCCACCCCTAGTTCTCACATCATCAGTAAAATATGTTCGTTATAAATGTTCCCTTTATTGTCAAAAAAATATCGAAAAGTATCCAACTCGCCGAGACTTGGCAGGAGTTGACCATTTGCTGCGAGCTAGGGGTAATTTTATAAGCGCATTGTGCGACAAAACGTATCCATTCAATTAATTTTCTTTGGCTGGAGTCTCAACTCCTGCACATGGCAGTGTCGGGGCGAATGGTTGTTCAATGCGTTTTTCAAGAATCATCATCAAATAATCTTCACGAGAGTTTTGGAATGTGGGATAGTTTATATTATGTTGTGTCCATCTTATCTCCGAATGGCTCTATTTGCAATAGGTATAAGATTTTTTTATCTCAGAATATATTGGATTATCGATTTTTTCCTTTGCTCTGGGAGACTGTACAAAGTCCTTTCTAATTTCTGAAACAATTATCATCCCTAATGCTGCTCCCTAGGACAATTTGCAAGCTTCTTTCTTTCCAATGTCCAAAATTTTGCCTTTTTAACTCCACTAGAATTTGGTTAGAATTTTCGGACCTACCTCTCCGAGAAGGGTATTACTGACTTAGGATATTACTGATTTTAACAAAAAAAACAAACACGAAGGCTAAGCTTGTGACGTACTTCTTCAGCGTTATTAGACGAGATGAGATGGTGTTTAGTTTTTGTTTTAAGTGTGTTGGTACAATATCCCGTTACGCAGGGCTTGAGTAACTGCGGGGAGATATGGGTGACAAGCGGGTGAAAACTAAACTTCACACACAGTAGTAGAGGTTCATCAGAAAGAAAGTTTACAATATTTCGGCAAAATCTATGAATAAAAATAGCTCCATTGAAAGTTTTAACAACTCCTTTTATTTTGAAGTTATTTGAAAATTCAATATTTCTTTAGGTTTGCCAACCACTTATATAAGATATCATTCTTGGGAATTTATAAAACGACGCGCTGGATATTATCAACCTTGCTTTTTCAACAAGGGTGAATAGTAGTTCAACGAGAGACATTTCATAAATACCTATCATCTTAAGCAATGTCCTAAGACGCGAAAGTATGACATGTACGCCGCCTAAATACGTTTGGCACATTAGCAGAATACCTTCGTGAGGACTTACTAATATTTCTTTTCGCTTTTGCAGCCATGCTGGAACAAGAGAGGCAGAGAATAGAACAATTGACAGCCGGTTGGGACGACCCTACTCAGGTGGACTGGGGCACGGAAGAGGGGGCCGAGGAGACGGAAGGCCTCGTTCAACCAGAAAAGACACCTTCTGTGCCGTTGCTTAAGTGCACTGCGTTATATTCATACACGGTAAGTACTTAAAAAATGGCTTGATGTGGAGTCGGCTAGTTAAGAGAGCAACGCGACGTTGATAGGTTTGTCAAATCAGAAATTCTTCTATGTTGGTTGTTCTCTTACACTTCACCATAGAAAAAACTGTTAAAAAAATTATTATAATAAGAATAACTAGCTATTTAGAAAAGTATGAAATATTTTATGACGCTCAATATAGTTTTAGACAAGCCAGATCTACTGAAGATGCAATTGGCATTTTAACAAAAAAGTTATATAAATCTATAGAAGAAAGTAAGCCTACAATTTATATCTTTACAGATCTGGCTAAAGCTTTTGATACTTTAGCTACTCCAGACTGCTCAAGGCTTTCGAGCAAATAGAATAGGCTTCGGAGGTACAGCGCTGACTCTTATGGAAAGTTATTTATCTGAAAGAACGTAACAAGTAATTATACATAAAATTCTTAATAAAAGAAGTTAAATACGGTGTGCCGCAAAGAACAGTACTCAGGCCCTTACAATATTTATCTGCATAATTTGTTTCAACAAGGTTATGTAGGCCAAATAATTAGCTTTGCGGATGATACGCTGTACTATACAGTGTACACGGACAGTATTTGGGAGGCTGTATTGAAAAAAGCTGAAAATGATTTCAGGAAAATTAAAAGTTGGTTCGACTCAAACATCCTGACAATAAATGCTATTAAAACCAAATACGTGTCGTTTTTTAATCAACAAAACATATATGCTCCTTAAAATTGAACAGAACTTTGAGATTAAGCCAGTTAATGAAACTAAGTATTTAGGCATAATTGTAGACTTCCATTTAAATTGGGATAAACATATCAATAACTTAAGTCGAAAAGTCAGAAGCTACTTGCCAAATTCAAATATTTCAGGCAAATTCTAGACATCAAGCAACTGCATACATTGTAGAATCCCAACTACGATATGGAATAATAGCTTGGGGAGGGGCATGCAATTGTCATATGAGAAGTTTGGAAGTTATGCAAAAATAGATTATTAAAATTATATATAAAAAAGAAATAACTTACCCAACCGACTCTCTATATAAACTAGCTAATATTCTAGATATCAGACAGCTCTATTGTTATATCATATTTCTAAAACAAAAAAAAACAAATGTATAAAACCAGATGTATGGTAGACTCAATTACGAGTCCAAAGGCATTATTACGCAAAAATGTTTGGGACCACGTATATATAAGATAATTCCAACGAAATAAAAACATAAATTCCATACAATTATTCAAAAACAAAGTAAAAAAAATGGTTATTCAACTTAAATAGAGTAATACAATATATTAACTTTGGTTTCTATATCTCTCTTGAACCATCTGATTTTTATTCATACCAATATATCAAAGTTCAAAAAAAGTAGTGAGGTACATGTGTATCCCACTCGTCATAATAATGACATATATATATATCGATAATTTTTTCCACAGCTTCTATAAAACATTTCCTCACCTTGCAGGATCGAACCTATTATAATATGCTTCCGTTGATATGAAAGGCATGCCTATATCCAAATTTAAATCTTGCCTAAAACAATTGCTAGTACTCTATTCTATTCTATTCTATTCTATTCTATTCTATTCTATTCTATTCTATTCTATTCTATTCTATTCTATTCTATTCTATTCTATTCTATTCTATTCTATTCTATTCTATTCTATTCTATTCTATTCTATTCTATTCTATTCTATTCTATTCTATTCTATTCTATTCCATTCTATTCCATTCCATTCTATTCCATTCTATTCCATTCTATTCCATTCTATTCCATTCTATTCCATTCTATTCCATTCTATTACATTCTATTCCATTCTATTCCATTCTATTCCATTCTATTCCATTCTATTCCATTCTATTCCATTCTATTCTATTCCATTCTATTCCATTCTATTCCATTCTATTCCATTCTATTCCATTCTATTCTATTCTATACGCTCATCAACTAATTGATATTAAAAATACATATAGTTCATAAAGTTAATAAAAAAAAGATATAAAAAATTAAAAGTATATATGCAATTGAAAAGAGTATAGTTATATGACTGTGTATACGGATGCGTATCTGTATATGTGGGGGGGACTAATTTAGCATGTGTTAAGTTAAGTTAGATATAATACATTTAATTTAATGTAAAGCCGCAAATATAATTAAGTCACAGAGAGTACTATAAAATCAGAATGATTTTTCAATTGTTCACAGACAGATAGTTTTATTATATGTATCTAAGCAATGAAGAAGCAAGAAAATGTAGTAAGAGTAACCACAGACGAAGTTTACTTTTGTGGTTTTCTCCTACTTGTTTGCTTTTTATTTCCTAATAAAGTTGTATATATAAAAAATGGACACACTAAATGGGCAAATAAATATTATTATTATTATATATTATATGCAAATATAGGCATTATTTTTAAGGAAATGCCAGAAACAGCTATAACCGTTTGAATTTTAATTTGGGAAGTCGAATGCGTGTTTGGTGAGAATAAGAGCCCCAAACTTATACCAATTTAATCCTGATTTTCTGTTGCATTATCCTAACTCATTAAACAGCACAGCACACGTATCGATTCTGAAACTAAATTCGGTTATCAAGATTAAGTAATTTATTACCATTTATAATATATGATTTGCAGGAAACAACTACTCAGCGGGCAAATACCCCGACCTGCATTGAATGACACCTTACAAATCATTAAAGAATGGTAACCAATATCATTTGTCAACTCCCTGACCAGACATAGACCGGTTTCGAACTTATTAGTTCTCATCAGTATGCCATAGGTCATGGAGCAGACAAATGATAGTGGCCAACCTGCTAGTTTTATACAAACTATAGTAAATTGAGTAGTGGTGAGAGGTAAGTGAAACCTCTCTCTAGGTCTCTCTCTCTAGGAAACCTCTCTAGGTTACATCTAGTTGGTAGTTGAACTTTGAGCTTAGCCTTGTATTTATCCAAGATTAACTTGCAAATGACCGAGGTCTTCTTTGAGATTGAATTTTATTAGAATCTTTAAACTGAGACGACAAATATGTATATCGGGTGAATGAATTTGTTATACCTAATGATTCCCACGGTGTATACGAAATCTTGCTCAAACTGTCCCCAAACCTACATTTGACAAACCAATAGATGGATTAACAATAGAACATATGAACATCGTCTTGCAGTTAGAAAATTTTGCAAACATTTTCTCTGATGGCGTTGGCCTATTTCGAAAGCGGTCACGATATAAACGTTTGGCTGCTTTACTGTTCTTTCCGCATTCTCCAATTTTTCTTCATTATAGTGTAAGATATACCATTGTATAAATTTATTTAGATGTTTAGCATAAAACAAAAACGGATAATACAATTACTAATGAACAGCACAAATAACTGTATTTCAATTTGACGATACTAACAATGTCAAAATTCAATTATTTCCATGACCAACTATGATGATTTAGAAACAAAACCTTTGAATGTAGTTTTATCATATTTTATTAATTTTCTCCATTTTTTTCTTATGAAACTATATACTTTTTTACACAGTTGCATGCAGAAATAAAATCTCTAAAATAATCGGCAAAAAAGTATAGCACATTTGAAAAAAAATTGATTATCGTTACTTTGGCATGTTATTATGTGACCACAGAGATGATTCAAGGACATCATTTGATAGAGCTTGACAAGCGATTTACAAAAATACATATGGTTTTGTAGTTTATTGTTGAAATAAAAAAAAGCTACAAGGGCGCGAATACCACCCGGTATATACACTAAAATCAATGGTGAAAACAACGTAGCCCGTAACGTTGATAATTCACCCCGCAAGTTTATTTCACTCTGATATTATCTGATCAGACTGCAGTTTTGAATAAAGTGAACTTCCTATCTGAGCGAGTGAACTGCATCATACATCGATTTTTCTTTTGTTAGGCACAAAATCCCGATGAATTGACAATCGTAGAGAATGAACAACTAGAAGTGGTTGGAGAGGGCGACGGCGACGGCTGGCTGAGGGCCCGGAATTATCGCGGCGAGGAAGGATACGTCCCGCACAACTACTTGGACATAGAAAGGGAACAATCGGCGACTACTCCCGGCCTAGTGAACCAAATTTCCTTTTCTTCCGTCGATTACACGATCGACAACGAGGAGGAGAGCTTGCAACAGCAGACTGAAACTACCCAATCGCCTGAACAGGTGTCCGTCATTTCGATACCAACGCAGAAAGCTGCCGAGGAGCTGCCGGCTTCATATTGCATAGCCTTATATGATTACGACGGTGAAGGTATGTAGAAGGCGGTTCAATATTATATTATGTATATAAATACTTGGAAATGCATCAAATTGATGTTGTAATGAATTATAAATTAGATATGGACGAGTTTCTTAAAAGCATAAGAAATAGTAACCAGATATTCTAATTTAGAAAAAATTTTGCTTTAACGGATGTACTTCAAAAATTACATACATTACTTAGAGAGACGTAATTAAGAGGGTAAAACCCTTATAACTTTTGTTTTTCAATTCAATTAAATTAATTAATATTCAAGTATAATTGATAATCATCATTGAATAAACAATTTTATAACAGAAAGAAATTTTATAAAAATATAAAATATAGGAATTATAATATTCCAACCTTATGCCTTATATAAATAAGGACTCAACAAATGAAACCAAAACAGCTATTCTCCCTTATGAGCGCTGAATTATAAGGTAAAATTTACGTATTTTGTCTAAACACATCAGTTAGCAGTAAAATACAATGACTTGGAATGCTCGAATGCTACGAGGAAGATGCGAGGCATCCTCATATCGCAGGATGTCACTAACTGCAGACTGGTTTCAACCTAATTTTGGGTCTCGTCAGTGCCGCGCAAGTGATACCTTCAATACCAGTGAACCAGTGAACAGTGTCTATGAGATGCGAACTCCGGGTATTGAAGGAATCACTTGCACTGCACTGACGAGACCCAAAATTAGGTCGAAACCGATCAAGATTTTAACTCCTTAAATAGCAAAATTACAGTGTTACATGACTCCCGTGTCACCCGGTATATGTAAGGATTTGAAAAACAATTTTAAATATTGCTGAAACTAGGATACAATTTTTTAGGAAGTTTCTTTGATCCTCAACTTGTTTTTCTAAATTTTCAGGTGGCGAGGAGCTAACCTTCGAAGAGGGCCAAATAATCAAAGTGCTGAGTAAGTGTGCTCACAGCATAGACGACGGATGGTGGCAGGGCGAACTAGAAGGGCGCGTGGGAAATTTCCCTTCCCTGGTGGTGGAGGAATGCGATGAATTCGGCGAGCCGCTGACGAACCAATGGGACGAAACGCCACCCCCATCCGCCCCGCCGGTTTTCACACCTCCAGACGTGCCCAGTTATCTGGTGGAATCGGAACTGGAAGCCGCTGCGGATAAGCCGGTAAATGAAAACTCCCAGCCACAACAATCTCCGCCAGTACCACCCGCGGAAGTGGTAGAAACCCCACCAGCGCCCCGCGAATCCTCGCAGGGTGGCAGTGGAGCGCCCGTGTCGTTTGCGATAGCGCTTTCTCGGGACCAACAAGACCAATACGGAAGTCAATTCTCTAATAACACGTCCGTGCCGAGTAAGTTATGAAAGTTCTGTTATGTTTTAGCCTTTAATTAACCGACTGTCCTTTTACTGCTGCTTCCAGCGATCGACGTGCCGAGCGTCGAGATTCTCGATGAGGTACGCTTGCATGCTTAATCTTTTATCTTATAAGTTACACACACATCCATCAAGCCAATGTCTTTTCAATAGGGGCATGTTTCAAAGTTATCTGTGCATGGAAGTAATTAGGGTTTACTGTAAAACTAACTTGCTGTGAACTAAAGGCAATATCTCACTAATTCCATACTTATATAGTAATAAGTCGGGGTTACTTGAATTTCAGTCATCCAAGAGAAATGTATACACAATTTATATTCTTTACGTGCTCCCGTCAATTTTAAAGAATGGCTCAGAAGTTTAACAGAAAATAACAACGGAAGGATCTTTGAAAAATGTGCTTACTCTGGAATGGTCACAATTATGACCCAAAATGCGGACTGTCGATGTTTAGAGCCGCTTTACAGCCTGCGACTTTCTCGTAAATTCAAGAAATCTTGATCAAAGGCATGTGCAGTTTATCTATCTCGCTTATTATCTTTATCTGGCTTTAAAAGTACTAAAAATAATTGCACTTGATAGTTTTGTCAAAAATTAAAGCGTTTCGACAAAAACGCGAGATACATGTTTATTTGGACTTTGGGGGTGAATTTGGTGATAAACTCCCAAAGACGCTTGCTCCAACTTTGTTTTTGTTTATAAATACTTATCTAAAATACTACTATTTAAATTCTAAATAATTCGAAAATAATAAATCCATCGGAAAGTGTGTATACATCTTATTGGGTTGCCTGTAGACCAAGAACTACCAAATTGCAATGCTCAGTGTCTGAGAGGCATTTTAATTTTTAGTCATTCCCCGATGATGCTATCATGATAAGCGAAACTCACGTCGGGTAGGAGAGTATAAGTGTTTTGTGGAAACTGTTTTCAGACACTAAACACATTGATTTGTATAAAATGAACTTTATATCCACGCTCAGAACCCGGTCCGCGTGTAGGACTTGGAAGGTAGGAAGGACCATACAAGCTGTATGAAGTCCTCAGACAACTTTCCAAAGCTGATGTGGTTCTTGGTCTATTCGTATTTATCATGTGCACGTTACCAATGTTCTCACTATGTGCTTTATGTCACGGAATGTAACGGCAATGCAACATCTCAATAACTATTCTAGGATGGCAAGGAGGTAGATCAAAGCGATGACCAGCAGCCAGGCGGCGATTTCGGCCTTTGCGCGGCGCAGATAGTTATAACAGCAGCCACTCCCATGGTGGAAGAAGCCGAACCTTTCCCGCCTTCAGAAGAAACCACGGTGAATCACAGAGAAGATCCCGACGGTACAATCCTAGAAGAAGATGAAGAGGAGGAGCACAAAGAACACCCGACAGAAGTAGAAGCTGTTCATATAGATACAACGGAAGAAATGGAAGACCCCGTAGATGACCACCCCGGCGAGGCGCACTTCGCAGTGAGCAGTAGCACGGGAAGCGACGGCGAGACCACGGGACCTAGCACTGCGGAAAATTCGGTCAGCCAAGCACCTCCCTCTGTAGATAGCGACCCTAAGCAAGTAGTGGGTGGACGAGCGAGCATTCCGGATGAACTGGAACCTCATCAGCTGGCTCGTCTCCAAGATCTAAAAGAATCTAATGCCTAGAGATTTGTTTTAAGTCGTTGATTGCGGTTTTCGGAAATTTATCTATCCGTTCGAGGAAGTCATAGTTATGTATGCTTCAAATTATTAAATGCAACTCGTGAACGATCAAGCATATTAGACTGAAATATGGTGAATCGCGCGTATATTTGTACCTAATTTGTTATTTGTTAGACATTGACGATATTTTCACGTTAGATTTGGGACTAGTTAATTGTTAGGTTGATTTTTTGACATTGGCTGTTTTGTTGGTTATTCGAGCGACGGCGTCTAAATTGTTTGTGAAGGAGCTGTATTTAATTGACAGGTGGCATATCGTTCTACTGATGCCAGATCTATGAAATGTTATTACAATAAAATCTTTTTATTTTGCAGAGCGATTTTCTTTAAGTGGGTAAACGTTTCAGTGTTTTTCTTTACTTAACTGTAAGTACTTATTTTGATATTCCAACACGATATACTTGGTTGAGTAAGCAATTGTATAATTAGACTCATTAGAACGCGTAGGTAAAATTATTCTCAAGATGCGTACGGATGTTCCTCGAAAATGGTTCTGTTCTCTTACGCTACTCTCATAAATGTGTCTACTTATGACTGCGTTTAGTTCGCTGTAGGATATTTTAATATAATACTGACTAGATTCTAAGGAAACTTATGATAATTTAAAGAGTGGTCTAAAACAGTAACTTTGCAAAGGAAGATGTGGATATCTTTCATTTCTGTTAAGTATTGGTCACATAATACAGAAGAAAATGTTTAACCTTTTACATGTTTTAAAGTAGAGGTATGTGTATAGAGCTATCTCCGTTATTGTTAAAATACAAAACATTAAAATTTGACAAATATTTCACTTATCATATTGTAATATTAAGAATATAGTAAAAAAAAGTTTATTTTCAACCCCAAAGCTCATTATCAAAATTCGTTACAGTTACCATTTTCAAAATTTATAATATTTTCCAAAATCACTCCTCCGACCACTTTATTACAGTTACCAATTTTCCGTTTCAACAAGTTTATTTTTTCAAAATTATAAACAAAATCGTTTTTTGTTTCAGATATTTTGTAACTTCGATTAAACTCCAATAAAAACCATATCATGAAATTTTGATTCACTTACGAATTTAATATTTTATTGCAAACATATATATTTAACTCCAAAAACCTAAATTTTCCTAATTTTAATTTAATTCTGATAAAATATTTATTTTCTAAAACGTTTATTAAAATTTCATTAATATATAATTTTCTCTGCAAATCTCACGCAAAATCGGAATCGGTTTAAATTCAGTTTTGATTTCTTAATGTGAATGCTGCTAACAATCCATTTGCTTTCAACGCAAAAGTAAAATTTCTGACTAAGATTAAGAGATCCGGCTGGTCAAAGAATACAATAGTTACTAGTAACATTATGATACGTCGTTGAAAAGATTTAGAATATTATTGAACCATAAAATAATCCAATATGGCTACCATAAGAAATTCCAAAATAGTGGCATTAGTTGAAAAATAAACATTATTAATTGGATGGAATCTGCGGTAGGTTCTTGATGAAACGTATTTAATAGAATAATTATAAATATTCAAAAGAATAGTTACAATACGCACTTGGTTTATTATTTCATTAGTTTTGTTCAGATTTCTCTGACATATGTTTCGGCCTTGCGACCATTATCAAAGTGTCTTAAAAAAAACATATGTCCGAGAAATCTGAACAAAACTAATGAAACAATAAACCAATTGCGTATTGTAACTATTCTTTTGAATATTTATAATTATTCTATTGAAAAATAAACAGTGCAGAAAATTTTTACTAATGCCAAGGAAAGAACCTTAGAAAATGTCCTAACAATGTACCCATCAGAATATGACCGAACATTAAACTAAAAAGGTGTGGGAGGTTCTCTAAAATGCACCATTATTTTTTTGGATTTATCTCGGAAATGGAGATAACTAGACCAAATTTAAAAATGACACCATAAAGGTCATAAAAGCCTTCAGAACGGTCTATCTCCAACAATAACCTAGATAGCATTTCGTGTGTTTTTTGCTTGAATTTTATCGATATATTCATAAGTTGTTGATATTCGACTTTCCAGACCGCTTCTTAGCTTGCTGTATAATCAAAATGATGGAGAATGAAGATGTAAGCAAAGATTGAATGATAAAAGTTGCTAACGATTTTATACATATTATGTGGCCTATATACATAACAAAATAGTAGTTAGTCCGTCACTTCAGACTACCCCTTCCACTCCATTTTTATAAATAATCAGAGAGCGCCAAGCCATGCCCTATCTTTGGCAGAATTTTAAAAAAATCTGAACCCTCGTACTCTACTTTCGATCAGCCTCAATTTCCATAGTCGCGCAATTTTTTTCGCCATTAGGAGAGCCCTAAAAGTGAGCGTCTGGTCACGGTTGTCAGAACTGTAGACCCTTATAGCAGCAACAGCTGAGAAAACAGTTCTCTAAAAATGGATCTGTTAAAAATATAGACCCGTTGAAAAACTCATCTGTTAAAAACAGATATCTGTTTAAAAAACCGACGATCATTCGGACCATCCGGAGCTGGTAAAATCAATTTATTATTAAATTTACTGGTTAATTCAAATGGCGTGTGGTTTAGAAGCATATTGGTATATTCCAAATCCTTCTATAAATTGCTGGAAGACGTGTTAAGGAAAATTAAGTCAGTTAATTTTCTTATAGAGATTGCGTTGGCATAACCAAACTAGACCAGAATCTAAAACTAAACAAGTCTGTTTTCTTTTCAGCTCTTCGGCTGCTACAAGCCTTCAGCTCTGATCAATAACCAGAGGCTCGCTTCTAGAGCTCACCTGATGGCATCTGAAAAAATTGCCCGATTATGGAAATAGGGACTGATGCAAAGTGGAGGAGGAGTATGGAGGTTTAGAATTTCCCTCCAAATACAGGAGACGTAGCTTAGTGTTTTTTTATTAATTGATTGTTAAGTGGAGAGGGTAATCTAAAGTAACGGATTTACCTACTTAAGATATCTGATGTAGTGCCCACGGGACGTTTTTAAATTCGAATCTCAACATCTTAAATTCAACAAGTGGCCCTACAGAAGTGTCTGTTTTTGCCCACTCTGTACAAATGACTGATCACTCTAATTATACGAATAAAATATATGAGCAACGCACGAATATTACAAAATAGAATATTTTGTCTTAACTGTTACTGTTAAATACATTTCCACCATTTCAAGTCACTCACGTGTTACAATGAACAATTTAGATGATTCCGTCTCTAACCTGAATTAATATCCCAAGGGAGATGATAAGGGATAATGCGAATCTCTACATGCATGACAAACACAATGAACCGGCGTACTCGATATGAACAAGCATTAAGTACGTCTACATAGACGTGGAATATGAAGACAGACTGATGGCAGTTGCAATAATGGGTACCGACACATTATTATTATCAATATGCATTTGTAGTACCTACTGATTTAGTTGTATCCAAGGGAATTACAATACCTTTTTTAGGGAAACATTGGACAATATTCAGTATTATCGCTTTATTAGCAAATATGTCTGAAAATAAATCTTAGGTTTCAAATCTGGACTTCCAAGTGGCCATCGTGACTGTTTCGTAAATATTTTATGGGCATTGTAGATAGAGAGAGAAGTTTTCCTAAAAAGGGTACGGTTTTTCTCGCATTTTGAGTTGGCAGTGTTACGTCATTAGCAATAAGTAATGTTTGGTTTGTAAATACGATATTTATACGTTAACATATTGTCCCAGACGTAGTGACAGTGTTATTTTTGTTAAAAATTCTTTAAAATGCGCGTGTATCTGAAATTGGCATATGCATTTTGTTTGCGTTAGTTATGACATTTTAAGTAATGGGAACGTGCATTCTGACGGGTCACGTTGACGCTCTCATTACTGGTAATTTTTTGGGTTAATAGAGAAAAACTGACGTCGCAAGATTGTAAGGTAATGATGTTTTGAAAATAATCAGGATCTTGAAATAACAAGCAAATAATAATATGCTTAAAAGATTAAATGGATCATCTTAGTTTTGATACTTATTATACACCGATGGGAAACGTATGTCATGCCATTTTGTAACGGGATGAAGAAATACTGGAAAATACCTACGTTACTGCTGCAATTTTTTCAATATACGTGAGTCACTTGGGATGCCATAGATAAATGACTAATTTCAACTTGCATATCCAGTCTTTTGTTAAATGCTGGTGTATTAGTCATTATACAGGGTTAATTAAAAGTTCGTTTTATAACCCTAATTTTAAAACCCTCTGTGGAATAATTTCGTTGCCAAATTCTTTCAAAATACCAATTTTTGTTAAGAGCTGTTTCTTTTCTACACTTTGTTTTTTGGTTCATGTCTTTAGGTGCACTGGTTCATTTTTAAGAGCGAAATGAACTTGTCAACAACAGTTTACTTTATGACGAGACGGCTTTGCTCGTTGTTGCTCTAACGTCAGTTTGACAGCTTAGTTTATGAGTCTAGTAATGAAATGGCAACAATATATTGTTTAGTTATTACAACTTACATAAAAAGAAAGAAAAATAAGAAAATTTATTTATGCAAACAATTCAACTTCAAACTCAAAACAATTCAACTGTAACTTAATTAACCTAAAGAAACGTACTTTTTACAACAAATTTAACTTAATATTTTGTATTATCACCTCTAGCCCTAATAACTGCCTGCATACGTCGGTTCATACTGTCAATAAGGTTACGAATAGTATCTTGAGGTATATTTTGCCATTCGTCCTGAAGGGCTAAACGAAGCTCATTTACCGTAGCCGAAGCTACTTCGCGATCTCTGATCCGCTTATCCAGTATGTCCCACACATGCTCTATGGGGTTAAGATCAGGCGAACATGCTGGCCAGTTCATTTTGTTAATACCAACTTCCGCGAGGTATTGTGTTACACGCAATGCTGAATGTGGCCGCGCATTATCCTGCATTAGGATAAAGCCATCGCCGATAAATCCACTAAAAGGTACAACGTAATTGCTTAATATCTCCTCAATATATCGGTGGGCCGTCAAGGATCCATCGATGACCACCAAATCGGTGCAGGCCTCCCGGGTTATTCCTGCCCACACCATTACCGAACCTCCTCCATAGCTTAGACGAGGACTGAACGTGCACTTTGCAAATCTTTCTCCGGCCCTTCTCCATACTCTTTTCCGTCCATCTGGAGAATGTAAGCAGAATCTGGATTCGTCAGTAAAAAGAACATTATTCCATTGCCCTAAGTTCCAAGGTAAATGTTCAGTGGCAAATTGCAGTCTAGCTACTCGGTGACGAGGAAGCATTTTAGGTTCAGTTGCTGGTCTGCAAGCTTTCAAACCAAACTCATTCAATCTTCGACGAACTGTCCACACACTAACATTAGTACCTCGGACCTCTTGGAGTTGATTTCTTGTCTGCACTGATGTTAAATGACGATCCCGCAGAGTGTTAATGTGAAGAAATCTGTCATCCATAGCAGTAGTTTTTCGTTTTCTGCCACAACCTGCCCTACGTTTATTTCTGCCAGTTTGTCTAAAACGTTCGACTACTCTTTTGATGGTAGAGCGATGAACATGAAGGGTTCTTGCAACATATTCATAATTACGTCAATCTTCAACAAGAGCAACAGCTTTTGCGCAATTTTCCGCACTTAAAACCATAGTAGCAGTATAACAGGTCTTGCGTAACAAAATTACTGTCAATATGACATTAGAGATTAGAGCAACAACGAGCAAAGCCGGCTCGTCAAAAAATAACATTTCTCAAAGTAAACTGTTGGTGGCAAGTTCATTTCGCTTTTAAAAATGAACCAGTTTACCTAAAGACATGAACCAAAAAACGAAATGTAGGAAAGGAATGATTCTTAACAAAAATTGGTATTTTGTAAGAATTTGGCAACGAAATTATTCCACAGGGTGTTTTAAAGTTAGGGTTATACAACGAACTTTTAATTAACCCTGTATAATGACTAATACACCAGCATTTAACAAAAGACTGGATATGCATGTTGAAATTAGTCATTTCATCTACAGTTTGCTAAAAATTTATCAAAATTGAACTAAAAATAAAAAAATTATAAGACCTCAAATTTTACCAAATATTAACTTGTTGCGTTTTTTTTGCATGTGAGTATATTTTCCAGTGTCAATAATTTTAGTATCATTCAGTTTACTCATAGAATTAAAATTATTTAATTGATAAAGAGTGTTAAAAACTGTCGATGTATAATTTTCATTTTCGTGTCGATCGGCGTCCGTTTTTCTTTAAATGAAGCCCAAATCTCGTCAAGTTGTACAAACTAGAAGACTACAGGCTGTTTATGCGCGATTGTATTGAATTCCCCCGTCTTCTTTCAGCGGTGCCTTCTTATTATAAACTTCAATCTCTCACCTGTAGATATTATAATTATTGTTCTACTACCCGTACAGGACCTGATTTCAAATCTGATATTAAATCATCCGTTCTATGTAACATCAAATATATATGAAATAAATGATTTATGTAGCTGGAAATGTGTTTTATTTGTGTGTTGTGTGGGTACAACTAATTAAAGGAGTTATTTATTAAACAAAACCTTAACAAAAAGTGGTTACGAATCTTAAATTTAAATATACGAAGTGAATGGTTTGGGAACAGAAATATGACTGACCTCTTTTGCCTGCATTTGGGCGGTCTCTCGTATACCTCTCGAGGGATGGGTAAATGAGCGTAATTTCCAAATTACGGTTAGCTATTGTAGTTGGCCATTACTACCTCCAGCCTGTCGGCATTTTTGCCTTAAAGGTATAACCTTTGTTAGTTTTACGATTATGGTATTTCCGTACTTAATTGTGGGAAAGTACGCTACATTGTGTTACATTGGAATAAAATTTGGTATCGTGTAAGAAACTAAACAATCTAACACAAATATAAAAAGACCACGACACAAGAACCTATACCAAAGAAATAATAATAAATAAATAAACACCACAGAAATTAGATAGATAGATAGATAATATAATAATAGTATAGGATAATTAGCAAAAAGCGCCCTTTTTGGGATTTTGTTGAGTGAAAAGACGTTAAATGAGGTGTGACTTATATAATAGAAAAAAAAATGTATAGCCCCTTGGGAACACATAAATAATTCCATTTTTTACTATTCCTTAGCCATTTTTAGTGAAAATGAACTTACATTGCTTATTTTTGAATTGTTAGACTATTAGAAGTGCAATGCAAAATTATTGTAAAATCATACTATCCAATTGTTTCTTCCAGAATTCCGGAAAATCGTGAAAATTTAGACATTTAGACAGAATATGCATACAGTTTTTCGTCAAAAGTCGCGTACCACTTAGTTTACAGAACAGGACTATAAAAATAATTAGAAATTATATTTTTATAAGATACAAATATAACAAAGTCAAATTTTGCACTGCTTTTCCAAAATTTTGGAAAACCTTGAAAATGGACAGGTTTTTTGAGCTGAAATCGCGTAACTTAATTTTCACCGCTATTTTTATAATTAATACGAACGAAATGTACCATAAATGGGTTTTTTAAAAATGTGTTACTCCTGAAAAGAAAATTATGCTTGGTTTTAAAATATTTTGGAAAATTGTAAAAATCTATGCCTTTTATATGACTGATGGTCGAGAGGTACACCCAAAAGTCGAAAATACTGCGAGAGGGATTTTTCCACTATACACGGATATTTTGGGTGTGTGTCCCTTGTCTCTAAATGTATAGTCCCCTCCTACACAAAGCTCTTCTAGAGCGAGGGTAATTATCTGTGGTGTTATTTATTTATTATTATTTTGTAATGAAAATCGTGTATATTAAATTCGTTTCTAACGCCTAATGTCGCAAAAACATTGTAGCGCGGTAAAAGTAGCACAAAAAATCAATATAAAGGAACTTTTCCCATAAGCAAAAAATTACACTGTTAATAACAATTGAAGCACAGGGTCTTTGAAGTATAAACATTTTTTTAGTACCCCTTAGCACCTTCCGAACAGGATCCAACCAGAAAATTGCTTATGGAAAAAGTTCCACTTCAAATTCTATTTTGACTGCATTATTGTGATACTTCTTATTAATCTAACTATTCAGAAATATGCAATGAGAGCTAAGAATGGCCATAAGTAGGAAAAAAATACAATTATTCCCTTTTCACGTAGAAAAATTTTACTTTTTCTCTGGCGACTTTAGTTAATTACTTCTTACTGTAAATAAATAAACAAGACTTTAATTGAAAAGTGTTAAATAATACGGAATTTTACTACATTCTCGAGATTCGCTTTTCGTGTGACTGTATCGAAGTCTGCTGGTTTCCGAATACCATTATTTAGTGGTTCAATACTACTCGTATCTACCCCATCTGGTTTTGTTTGTTTATATTTCACAGCCCTTAATGTAGTCATGCTTGCCAATCTCAAAAACATAATACAATTCCATATACTAACTCATACTTTTTTAAACTTTTTTTAAAAATAAAAAATAATAACTATATTGCATAGTTAACACATTAAAACATTAAAGATATAGAAAGGCACTTTCAAAAACTTTTAAGATTATTTAATAATTGGGTGTAAAACATAAAAACTATATAGTAAATTATAAAGAAGAAAAATATATAAACATTTACGGTTAAATTATCTTTTTTTTGTCATTTTTAAAATCACGGGACATACTAGGTATGTAGCTTTTGTAATAGGTAATGTTTCTTGTACAGTACAACATAAAAGTATAACTATACGCTAGAATTGAAGAGCGATAATATATGTACCTTTAATATTCTCAAAGTCTCAACGTTTCTTTCTTATTTTTATTATAGATTATGTGTTTTTTATATAGTCGATAATATTAAAATAAGAACTATTTAGATTTTCTATATATGTTCGTTTGCTTATACTGTTGGGATTCTTCTTAATACATATCATTTCATTGAACATTTTCTTCTTGTAATTATTATTTTTAATATTACAAAATTTCTTATACCCAAAACCTTTCAGAGAAACTTAATCGAACTGTTACAAAAAGTGATTCAACCATTGCATATGCAAGTGAAATACTATTGGTAAAAATTTTTACTAGATTAAAAGATAAAACACCTAAAGTCTTAGACTCTAATGTCGTATACTAAATGTAATAGTGTATACATAGGTACCACAGGCAGATATTTTAAAAAACGAATATCTGAATATGTAAGTAACTGTACAAATTTCTATACCAACAAAAATCCAACACAACTAGTTGAGCAGTTTATAGAAAAGGACCACACTTTTGCATTTAGTGATGCCAAAATAATAGCTAAAAATAATAATTACAAGAAAAGAAAGTTCAACAAAATGATTTGTATTAAGAAGAATCCCAACAGTATAGACAAACGAACAGATATAGAAAATCTGAGTAGTTCTTATTTTAATATTATCGACTACCTAAAAAACACCTAATCTATTATATAAAAAAGAAATGCTGAGACTGGGAATATTAAAGGTTTATTGCTCCTCAATTCGCCAGAACGAGGTGTACCAGCGCCTAGTTATACATTTATGTTGTACTGTACAAGAAACATTACCTATTGCAGAAGCTACGTATCTAATATGTTCCGTGATTTTAAAATTTAATGACAACAATTTTTTTCATTTAAAAGTGTTTATATATTTTTCTTTTTTATTATTTATTACACATTTGTTATGTTTTGCACCCAATTTTTAAATAATCTTTAAAATGTTTCAAACTGTCTTTTAGTATTTTTAATGTTTTAATGTGTTAACAATGTAATATAGTTATAATTTTTTGGTTTTAATGTCGTTAGGTGTAAACAACAATTGTTAAATTTTATCTATACCTACATTTATATGTTTTCTTTTAGTGTCCTGAAGAAGTTAATAAATTTATCGAAACGTCGACAAGTTAAAAAAAGGAAATTTTGTTCATTTTTATGATCCCAAAACTCACTTAAAAATACATTATTACAATATTCATATTGGATCACAAAAAATATTCAAATATTTAATCAATATTTTAGTGTCGGGAGTTTTTATAATTTGTGGTTTAATTTTGTTTTATATTTTTTAAAGTAATAATACACATAAATCGAGTTTTGTTACCGGATCCTCCACCATTTGTTAGACCGTCTATATAAATACAGTAATATACTAACAAGGGAGTAACTAGAAAGGAAAGGGGACGTGCTTTAAAATAACATAAAGCGCTGAATGAGGCAGGTAAGTTCTACATAAAGTTTTCCTTGTACCTAAAGTTGCGTTTTTTTAACGTGGTTTCGTAAGCTTAATCCATAAAATTATTACTTTTAAGTACTTTTGGACGTAGGCTCTACCTCCCAGATGATATGGAAAAGAGTTACAAAATGAAATGATAAATACCGTACCTATTAAGGAAGTATGGTGTCCTTTCAAAATATAATGCAGAAAACTGTGTCAATGCGTTTGATGTGTGTTCCAGACGAAAGAATACGTTTTCATAGAACTTTTTCTTATATTACACCAACAAGAAACTATGAACTAAAGTCACTTCCTGTTAGAATAGCAAAAAGTTATAATTCATTACAACGGTATCTAGATATATTCGAAGATACATATGTCATGTTCACAAAAGAATTAAAAAATAAATCGCTTAATATGCAGGACGAAATAGAAATTTTGTAAGCAATTGTCTAGCATCTAACATTTTGATAAACTAATTTAAGTACCGTCATCTCCTCTCCCTCCCCCTCTCTCACTCTTATCTCTGAATACTTTAATTTAAGTTTAGTTTAAGTTAGGTTAAGTATATATACAGCCTGTAATTGGCTTGTGAAAGCTATAGACTTGTATCAAAGAAAATAATAATGATAGATATTTATGTTGAAATTATATTGCACATAATATCACTTAGCCCACATTTAAGGAGACAAGTGCAAAAACGTCCACCGCTACATTACCAATATTTGCTTTCGTTTTTTTTCATAGGACCAATAGGAACGGAGGTATTTGTAAAAAACTTATTTTGAGCGCCATCGGTCTTTCCCCAATGTCGCAAACTCAGGGTTATGATCAGTACGGTCAATTTTACGATCCCACCAAATTTCATCTCCTCACGACCTTTTGCGTGGTAAAACTACCGATTGCCTGGATTTATAGTGAACACGACAGTTTTGTCTCATCCAAATTACAACATTCACTTTATCTGTAGATTGATTAAATGTGTCTATGGGCGCAGTTTTACAACAAAAATCCGCCAATTCAACCACCTCTTTAAACGCATGTTTACCTGTTGTACTGATCATAAACCATGCTGAAAAGACTCCACGTCAGACTCGGCATTTAAGAATACATCGCCCAATTCACCAATGGTGATATACTTATGCATATTAGTGGTAAAGAAAACATCATTGCTGATACATTATAGCCCGTAAATGATCTTTCTTAATCTAATCACATTCCACTTTTATCTACACCGTTATTTCCTCTGTAAATTCAGATCATTTCAATTTACAGCATTTAAAAGATGTCCAATCAAACAATTGCGAACTTTAATTTTTAATTGCAAACCAATCCGATACAAATAGTAAACCCAAGTATTCTTTACAACAACTTATAATGCCTAATTCAACTGAAAAAACTTGGTGCGATGAATTTAATGTCGACCTTTCGTATCAAAGTCTTTATGACATGCAGTATTTGATGTCTTTCATAAAACAAATTCAGGTATTCATGCCACTAGAAAACTTGTGACTTCTAACTACTTCTGGCTCAAAATTAATTCAGATTGCACTTTATGGACAAAAACCTGTTTAAATTGCCAAACTTTCAAAATTAATACACCAAAAGCTCCCATTTCAGATTATGAAGTACCCAAAGGGTATTTGAGACACATTCACATAGGCTTCGTTGGACCTTTACCACTTTCCAGCGGGCGTAGTTGCATCCTCACTATGGTCGAACGATTCACATGCTGCTCGCTAGAAGCGTATCCTTTATCAGTCATTCCTGCTGAAATCCGCTAAAACGTTATTTCAAAATTGTATGTCATTTTGGTGTTTCGTTGACTGTCACTACGGATCAGGATATCCAGTTCGAATCAAATTTGTTTCGCGAGTTTTCTAAATTCTTACCTTTCCATCGGATTCATAAGACAACATATCATCCACAAAGCAATGGTATGGTTAAGAGATTCCATGGAACCTTGAAGACTAATGGCTAATGCAAAATTCACTGGTATGATGGATTGCCAATTATTTTATTGGGTTTACGCCCCTAAAGATGACTTAAAAGACTCTTAAACCCAATTTTGGGCACAAAATTTTCGTCAGTCCTGACATCACATCTTGTAACTATATTTTCATACGGCCGAAATAAAATAGATCACTTTTAATTTATTTTTTATTTTAATGCTGTAGTTATTGCTGTAGTAAATGATGGATGGTTAATGAGACAAATTGCACTCTGCCTTATAACATTAACAAAAATTTGGTGTGTAACACTTTAAGAAAGTGGAGAATAAATGGTACGATTAGTATAAATCCTGGATCAAAGCACAAAGGATATCCTACTTAACAAGAAACTAACTATTAATATTTCGCTATTGCACCATTTCTATTTATAACTTCTATAAGTATGTTTGGCATAGAATTAAATAATCTTATACAATAATCATTAGTAATAATATTTTCCCATGCATTATTTACTATTTCCAGTAATTCTTCGGCATTCCGTGGTCTCACATTTCGTTTTTGGATACTTCTTACGAGTAGTCCCCATACTTCTTCCACAGGGTTAAGATCTGGGCTATGACTGGGACAGTTAAGAACATTGATGTTGTTATCTTGAAACCAGTTAGTTACGGTATGAGCAGTATGAACAATTGTCGTGTTGAAATATGAACTCATTATTAGGAAATAATTGTGACACAGAAAGGAGCATAATATTGTCTAAAATCCTAATATACGTTCCACTATTAAACCGTTCCTCAATATGCCACAAAACACCAGGACCACGTGCCGATATCCATGCCCACATATTGACGGAAAATCTACCACTTTTATCATTGTTAGATATATATTTCTCATCGAATCGAGTATTCGGAGGGCGGTAAACACGAATACGACTGCTGTGTGTTGAAAGTTTTTTCATCTGTAAAGATTACATTGTTCCAAAAATTTACATCATGCACTAAAAATTATGTTTAATTAGCTTTAAGTATTTCTGTGCTGCTGCATGACAGCGTAGCTCCTATTCTCTTACTCGGCGACCAGTACTACTCGATCCAGGAAAATTCGTTTCTTCAGCAGCCTGATAACTGAGTAAAATGGATTTTCTACTAAAGCATTTGCCAATTGCAAATCTTGTTGTTGAGTTGATATCCTTCGTCGCCCTGATCCAGGATTTCTACTAATCGTACTGTTTATTTTCCACTTTCTTAAAATGTTACACATCAAATATTTGTCAATCTTATAACGCAGTGCAATTTGCCTCATTGACCATCCATCTTCTGCTTTAGCAATAACTCCAGATTTAATTAAATCGCTTATATGAGGCATATTAGTTTTTTGCACACTTGCAATAAATTATGACAACTAACTGACAATGTCACAAAAATTAAAGTTAGATGTACACAACTACATTTTAGCAAAATACCTTTATAAGACTTGTCCTACTTTTTTTTGCTCATGGCCGTACATTTGATGGCGTTACGTGGTTGTTAATATCGGCCTGAATTCTCCATCAATCAACTGGCAAACCCCATAGTGTAGGATCAGAGGTTGGCATATTAAGATTTTTCCAAATAAAACACTGCAAATGCGCTCGAAGTAGTTGGTACTTCGCTGCATTTGGTGTTGGTGGCAAACGAGCTATATCAAATTCTTTATTAGCTAAAGCTGTTTTCTTAATGTATTGTTCATAACGAAGCATATTTAGGTTGCTTGTGTCGATGTTACCTCCATATAAAGACACAATAACTTTACAGTTCAAATCTTCCTTAGTAATATCCTTGGATGGTCCAAATTCGGAGGCCCATTCGCACAAGATTTTGGATTTTATGATATTTTTGAAAGCAGGAGATGTAGCCTCCTCTCCAATAGATCTTTGCTGGTTTGAATGTTACGAACTTTTTAAGATTGTGTAGCAGACTGCATTAAAATGTTCTTAGAATAACGATATAGTAGTAGGATTAAAATTTCCGTATCATCAGTTACTACAGTGACATGTTTTTCCTGGGCTATGTTTAAAGCTTCTTTGACGATTATCTGCATCACCCTCTGCATGAATGGCGGAATGACCTCTTCTTTTAAAATAATTTCCCAGTATAATGACAAAACGTTGTTTGTTTGTAAAATTAGAAAGAAATTTGTTTTTCTTGATGATCACAGGCGAATTTTCATCAAAGACCTCTACAACAGATGACTGCATCATACGCAACCTGTCACTTTTCCATACCTTCTGTTGACATACGATTCGTGCTGCCTTATGACATCGCCAAATGTTGCAGAAGCGGACCATGGTAACTTGTAAATTAATGCACCACCATCAAGAACGTATGAAGTACTTTGCTGGGAACGAGACCGTTGTATTTCATTTACATGCTATCTAATGAGTTTCTTAATCAGTTTTTCTCATTTGCTGGGTACTATGGTCAAAAAATGAAGTTGGTAGAGTGGATAACTCGTAATTGAAAAACTCCCTTACATCTTGAGCGATATTATCCAACGAAATACAAGCAAGCATCATCTGTGGTAAAACCCGCGAATCTACATGTTAAGTCTCACCAGTCACCCGCAATAGCAATTCCTTTTTTTCAATACTCTCAAGCTTACTGCTTGGTCTGATTTCAATAAAGTTTTATTTTTAAAAAGTTTGCCGGTAAGTTTATCGTGAATGTTTCTTCCAATGATGTCAGCATTTTCTGCAGTAACTTTGTTTTCACTATCCATAATGTCGATGAATATATTCCATAAGTCATTTGAAGAAGCAGTAAATGGATTGTGGTCAATAAAAGAATTTACAATTGAAGCATTAGCGTTTTGATGGTAATATGCAATTATTACACTTAACGCGCCAGGCTTGTAACTTGTAATTCAGCTCTCGGTGGGACACATGTCCGGAGAGTAGCTGTTGGTTGCAGTCTGGTTACATTCCTTATAGTAAAAAAAGGACTTTATAGAGGAGTTTGCGACTAAAAATGTTATGCTTTAATATTCGCTCTCTAAAAGCATATTTGAACTATGCTAAGCCCAGTCAGGCTATTTATTTTTCGATTGCAATAGACACTGGACCGCTAGATGGCGCCTGCTGACTATTTTACATGTCGCTATCCTAAAGATACCGAAATATACCAAGTAGTCAAGGAATCCTCGTGTCGGTCGTCAAATGCCTACCTTGCACTGACGAGAGCCAACAGTTCGAAACTGCAGTCTGCAATTGGTGTGGGACGACTGGCACGAGAGCTCCTTTAATAGGATCAGTCTTTCGGCTGGTGTTTGTTACAATCGAAGCATTAGCGTTTTGTTGGTAATATGAGATTATTACACTTAACGCGCCAGGCTTGTGTAACTTGTAATTCAGCGCTCGGCGGGGCACATAGCCCAGAGAGTAGCTGTTGGTTGCAGTCTGGTTGCAGTCCTAATAGTAAAATAAGAATTTTATAGAGGAGTTTGCGACTAAAAATATTGTTTCAATAGAAAATTGCATTATCTTTTTCACATTTTCGAAATCTCTGGCCATCCTAGCAGCAATTAAATCAGTATCTTGTTCACTACCAATACGTAAAACATTTATCAGCAAACTCATTGCACATGTTACTTCATCTTTGTAAACAACAACAACAATTTACTTTTAAAAACCAATATCATATTCCTTTTCAGTAAATTTCCTGTAATTTGATACCACACATGATTTTTAATGATTTTTAAAATTGTTGATGTTTTTTCAAGATGGCGCGACAGTACGGATGTATATTTTTAGTATGTTGATAAGGAGCGTATTACCTACCATTTACAATAAGAATCATCATCAGGATTTGTTCCACCTCTAACACTATTTCTACTACACTAATATAAATGTATAAATATCCACCTATTAATATATTATTTATTTCTTTGCGTGTGGACCTACTCAGATTTAGGGGAAAATTACGATCAGTAAGTATAGTTTTGTATATGCCGCTAATCTACACTAACCAATTTTTTTCACGTAACACAATTTATTTCAGAAAAATTGATGTTAACATACGAGTTAAGGTGGGCATATCCAAGGGAGAGAGAGAGAGAGATCCGATAAGGAAATATTTATTATTTTTGGCCATAACTTTTTTTTAATACATATTGTTCACGCACGGTGAACTTGAGGGAAAAAAATTATATTAATTTAACCAAAAAAAGCGGAAACAAAAGAGAGTGGACTGTATAGCGGCGCGAAAGAGAAATTAAGGTCCCTACCTTTCAGATTTCTTCCTCTAGGGTCCAGGTTCTTGAAGGCCTCCAGCTGCAGATATTGCAGGTAGATCCTAAATTCGTGGTCGTCGTTGCACAATACACACACAAAAAATGATTATTAGCGGGTAAGTCACAATAAGAAGCGGGTAGAAAAATATATATATAAATGTAAGCTATAGAGTTGTGAATCCTCTCGTTGTACGAAGAATAATGGCTTCAAGCAGCGGCGATGCGGTGCGGTGTGGTATGATCACAAAAAATCTCTTTCTTTTGAATCGCGTAAGGGACACGGTGCACCAAGAAAAGGATATATAATTAAGTGTATTTTAATTCTAATTGATATTGCGGTGAATTTAAATTACGTAAAGACAAACAAAATAAACAATAATAGAAAAAAGGAAATTTAGAATAAATAAGGACGTAACATATATATCGGTAAAATAAGTAGAAGACTACCTAAGTAGAACTATGACAGGTGTAGTGATATGAATTTCCACTCAATAATTTCAGTCATTTGCAAAATTAGTCAATTTGAAACTACAATTCATATCACACCTGCCATAGTTCTACTAAGGTAGTCTTATCCTTTTTTTACCAATATAATAATAATAGATTTTATTGATAGATACCCAAATATACAAAGTAAAAATTAATAAAAAAAAATATAATATAATAGTGGATCTATCAAAGGGCAGAGTTCGCTGTTACCCAGAGTATGAGGAACTGCGCTCTTCCAATTACCAATTAAAAAACATTTATTCAACATTTAAAATTACATACATAGCATTTTGTCCTTAAATATTTCACTCAACCCCAAACGCCCACCAAGGATGAATGGAACAGGAAGATATCTTTAGATTTATATTGAGAATCACATGAACTTAGTTCGTTACCATTTTCCAAGGTGGGCCAATTTCATAAAACAAATAAATATATATCTACACACACAATCACATAAACAGACACATAAAAATAAAAATACAGACGTACTTATATTATACCGATAAAGTGTAAAATAGACTAAGCTGAAGGCAAACAAATTAAAATTTTTACAAGATTGAACAAATTTAAAATTTAACACTTAAAATCAAAATTAGAAATTACCCAGTAACAGCATTTCCTTCAGCTTTTTCTTGAATGAAAATAAGGGTAGCCTTTTCATGTCATCCGAAACCTTGTTATATAGCTTAGCAATATTGTAAGAATAAGACGATTGAAAGAGAGCTGTGTTGTGCTGAGGAATTGTAATAAGATCTTTGCGACGAACATTTATGTTGTGGACATCTGTACGAAACTTGCTTTTATTGTACAGGTAAGATGGTTGTTGCAGGTTTATAATTTTATGATAGAGAACACAACTGTGCAAAATTCTTCTCTGTTCTATATTAAGCCATCCAATCTCCTTTAGATGTTTAGTGACATGCTCCCGTCTCCCTAAACCACAAATTAAGCGAATACATGAGTTTTGAATAAGTTGAAGACGTCGCGCGTCAACTTTATTAAAAAAAGTTTATAAAAAAAAGTTATGGCCAAAAATAATAAATTTTTCCTTATGGAATCTTTCTCTCTCTCTCTCTTGGATATGCCCACCTTCACGTGATTGACACACATTTATTCAAATCCTTCAACAGACTTGACCGCGGAATGCGGAATCTTACTCAGTAATCTTCTTCTAAGGTTTCTCTTCCTTGTTATTATTTTTTATTGAAACCTACTTAAGTAATAGACTTGTACTATTGGATGGTGTAAATCTAAAGTACAAAAAGATTTAATTTTTTTGCTGTTCATTTAAAACGTGCAATATATAACAATTAACACTGTCAAATTGATTACCAAGCAAACTGTCAAATTGTTATTCGTCTATTTTCCACATTCCACGGCTATTTCGATTTTTTAAAAGTTTTTCATAAATCGGATCGTAAATTCCAATAATGTCGTTAACAAATCCGAATAATCTCACACAACCGCATATAGCTGTATGAGAAATATCCAAGAGAATTTGACATCATTAAGGCGAGGCAAAAAAAATCGAAATATAGTTATAAAAGATGCGAGTTTAGTATTTTATTAATGTGATAGTCCTTTTAATCGTAAAAACCTGAGATTCCCTGTATATCGGATAAACGTCACAGAAGAAAAAAAGGTCCTTCAGGTCATTCAGCTTTCATAATTTATATTCTCAGTTTCACCCACGCTTCTATTACGTCACCGCCACGCTTTATTCATCAAACAGCATACAGTGCGGGACCCTTTTTGCGCACTAATTGCCCTCCAGGCGTCCACCAGAGCGATAGAAATCTAGGTAGGTATAGACACACTCATTAGTATTATTGATTTAACACACTAAATATCCACCGATTCGTAAAGATTTGCGTTAGTTAATCGTTGGCATGGATACTCAGCTCAAGCGTGACCCTTTACACCTGCCAAGATCCTTTTTACCAGTTACAGTAGCAGTCTGTCATCCCTTACAAAATACGCGGTTTAGGGCAGCTTCACCAAATGACAATCAGTAATAACAGTAGCTTTAACAAATATTTCTTGAATCTGATGCAGAGTTTCTTTGTTTTCCTAGTGTAAAATAAAGTTTGTTTATAAGCGAAATAACTAAAAAGTATTGGAAGTAAAACTGAAGTGATCAAGTGAAGTAAGTGATTTAATATGTTTTGATATATTTTGTGTAAAATGTGTCTGAATTAAGGATTTGGGCGACTATTAAAGAATATATTTTGCATTTTGACCTCATTAGGCAGCAATAGTTGCGTAGTCCTACCATGTAAGGTGTTGAGTTAGTTAAAATTAATTTAACCAGGTAAGTCTAACACCAGCCGGTTTTGTGGTTCAAATACCAGTAGAAAAAAGTTGGAAAACAGAAACTGATACTAATGAACGGATATGCTGCAAAAATATGACTTGTTTCACTTTTTTCGAAAGTTTGCAATTTAGAGCAACAAACTACACCGGGTGACCCAGAAAATACCCCCCCCCTCCTCACTTTTTTCTACAGTTTTAAAAATAAAATTCTGATATTTGGGAAATCAAATATAGGTATCAATGGACACATTTTGACCATTCGGTGATAAAAAAATCACTCCCGGTATGGCCCGAAATTGCCACAACTTTCTTATTTTAAATAGCACCCTGTATATTTAAGTCACTTTTCTCATAAAGCTGTAATTTCTCTTTTCAACGCTTTTTTCATATTAAAAATCGAATGAAAAATAACCTTGGAAATGACATTTATTTGCTATTTCTAGTTGGCTTTGGAATTCGCGAACAAATTTAAAAAAATTTGAAGTAGAATGTGTAAATGTCAAGTGATCCTCATGTCTGTCGTCATATGCCTACCTTGCACTGACGAGAGCCAACAGCTCGAAACGCAGCAAGTGGTATGTGACGACTGGTATGAGAGCTCCTTTAAGTAGGATCAGTCTTTCGGCTGGTGTTTGTTGCAATCGAAGCATTAGCGTTTTGATGGTAATATGCAATTATTACAATTAACGCGCCAGGCTTGTAACTTGTAATTCAGCACTCGGCGGGGTACATAGCCCGGAGAGTAGCTGTTGGTTGCAGTCTGGTTACGTTCTTCATAGTACAATAAGGATTTTATAGAGGAGTTTGCGACTAAAAATATTATGTCTTAATGTTCCAATTAGTTAAAAAAATAGAACTCCAATGAAGGGGTACATTATGTTGTAGAAAAAAACCTTCGACTGTATATTTAGACTGTATCTTCAGAAACCTAGTGCGAATTACAAATTTTAGCTGTGAGAGAAATATCCTCCTATATTTCCGCAGCGTTTGAGATTATTGATGTTTCGACGTTCCGGTTCCCGTTTCAAATTTCAAAACTCAAAAATTGACAATAAGTAACAAAAAAGATTTCAAAAAAATCTTTGCCATGTGATACACTTTTTGTGGTTCAAATAAGCCTTGTGACCGTTTTTAGATTTTTATATCGATTCTTTAATTGACAACAATCTAAGTTGATGAACGAAAATGAACGAGTTTTAAAATTATTTTTGAAGGAAATTTTTCTTTCTACAAAAATGTACGTATAGTCCTAAGTTGAACAGTTTTCGAATTATCTTTTCCAACTTGTCCCCTGATAGTTAATATATAGTGTAAAGCAATGCAATGCAAACAATGTAACACAATGCATCTTTAGATTTTGATTTTTTTTAAGAGCAGTTATTATTCTTTCTTTGATATTGTGGATTGTAGAACAGTAGAAACTTCATTTCAAACACGCATAGAGATGTGTGTCCATCAACATGGGCCACATGTGGAGCACTTATTATAATTTTTCCTGCTCAATTATTTGAAGGAATTGTTCAATAAATCGAAAATGGTTACAAATAGCCATAGAGATACAAAAAATGTCGTTTCTTCCTTCCTACACCATATGGTCGAATAATATACATCAATGTATGACTGATGGTCGAGAGGTGAGCGTACTTGCCTCACCCAAAAGTTCCGGGTTCGATCCCCGGTCGTGGCAGTGGAAAATACTGTGAGAGGGCTTTTTCCACTATACACGGATATTGGGTGTGTGTCCCTTGTCTCTAAATGTGTAGCCCCCTCCCACACAAGGCTCTTCTAGAGCCTTCCGGGATAAAGGGGGTCGTCATTACCTGTGGTGTATTTATTTATTTATTTATAATGTGTTCCATTTGAAAAAATTGAGAAGTTCTAACAATTTAGAACCTTTTCTATAAAAATCATTTTTGTCCACCCTGTATATTTTTTAGAAGTGAAAATTATTCAAAAATATAACATATACGTCTCGTAACTGGTACTTACACATTTTTTTCTTAAAATCCATAATGGTGACTGTAGTGATTTTCTCAATATGCATCTGCAGATGGGATTATTTCAACAACAAACAAATACTATATCCAAATGGTTAAGAGATAATCAATAATAATATAGGAGTCAAAGAAGTCTAGAAAGAGGTTTCTAAAAATGTACTGATATTTATAGCTTTTCATTAAAAAAAAGGACGCTTGGTTCACCACAAATATTCAAAAATAATTTCTAGGTATAGACTTTTTATGTAGTTTTTTAAAAATTCCTAACTATCGTAGAACTCGAGCTATCGCACTATATATCTTATAAGCAGCTTCTTGAGACCTAACTACTTATTTATTATTCAGTGTATCTTGTATCTTCAAATGTTTCTCTATTATTCTATGCGCTTACTCCTTACTCATTTTCACTTGACCTTAGTTCATTTCAATGTGTGTATATTAATAATCGACATAGTAATAGTCAACAATTTCCTTTATAATTTGTGAATACATTTGTTCATGAATGATTCATACAATTTGCTCTGTAGCTGAGAACAAGATGTCTCTAGAAGGAAGCTCAAAAGACTCAAATTCTCATTCAGAGTCTTCAAGCAGTTCCCCAAGCCAAACGCCGTTTTTCCAAGAGCACTCTATCAAAGAATTAAGTTCAGAAATTACAGATTTGACTTTGTTTGGAAGTCCTGCTCCTACCTTCACGAGGACAGGCACGGTGAGAAGGGTCAGTTGTGCTTCACTGAGGAAAGAAAAGGAACCGTTTAATCTAGTCAATAATAGTAACGAAGATGCGGAAAATAATATTGCTGTACAAAGCCCGGACCAAGCAGTGATCAATACTCGATACAGAAAATCTTTGGATAGCACCTTTAGGTAAGTTACCATGAAATGGCTATATTCCATGTTTCATTAGAGTTTGGAGCTTTCATACTCTGAAGAAATAACAAACTTTGTAATTTTCCGTAATTAATAGCATTTTAACTTCCTTTTTATATAGTACAATCAATGAACCGATTCACCTCCGAAATCTGATCAACTCAACCGATTTGTTTGAAATTTTGACAGTAACTCAAAAATGATGCAAATAACAAACCTGACTTAGTGCCGATATGTGCTTCCACCCCGGGGGTGAATGGCCACCCTTTCTCGGGGGTGGAAATTTAAACATTCAAAATGATACTGGGAATCGATAGAGGATCAAATTTAAGAAGAAAATGTAGTATAAAGTTTTTTCTACAACCTAATAATTTCTGAGTTATTCGCGATTGAAAATTCCAATAAAAAACACGTTTTTCAATAGTTTTTCGTGAATAACTCGAAAATTAAACGTTTTCTGGAAAAAACTATTCTTATCAAAATTGAAGCGTATAAAAAAAAGCGATTCGTCGGTTTTTCTTTAATGTTTTAGGTCATATTAAGCGACTTATGAGTCATTGAAGACGAATTTTTGTTTGACGTAAATTTATCTAAGGATTTAAAGTCAAATAAAAAATGAATAATTTTTCAGAGAAAATGTTCATAACCTTTTTAAAGTGCTTTATTAAACCTTTAAAATAAGCTTTTACAAAAGCCTCTAGCATGAAAATTAAGGAAGTTATGACGAAAATAAGATGTCTCTGGAATTTTTGAAAAAAAATTGACAATAACATTGGCGCTATGAGCGGCAAAATTAAAATTAATCGTAGCCCATGAAAAATTAACTTTATTTATGTCCCAGTAACACGTTCCAAAAGTTTGAATGGTTAGGAGAATGTACATTTTGAAAAAAATTGTTTTAAGTAAATTTTTTAATTTTTCAAAAAATACGTTGTTTTTTCAAAATAACTAAAAAAATAATGGTTTTACGAAAAAAAAGTGTTCTCATTTAGCTTTCTTTCTGCTGAAAATTTTCCTTTTCTTAAATTCATGTAGCTTAAAAATTAAGCGAGATATAGGCATTTAAAGCTTTGATTTCTATGCGAAGGAAACCTCTTTTTAGCCCTTCAACCTTAAAATTCTCTGAACGAAAGGGTGTAGAAATATTGCAATCATCATGACTTTATAGCTTATGAAATTCCCTACAAAATGATGTTTGGGTGAATGCAAAAAGCTTAAAAGGAAGCCGAGTTATTATTAAAAAACTGAATACATTTTTCTAGAGATAACGTAGGAAAATTACGGAGCGCCTAAATTTTGAACGTTTTGGAGCATTTATTCTTTTGTACATGCTGTGCCTTCTTGATACATACATATCTGGAAGAAGTAAAAGAAGTTGATAGTGAGGAAATGGATGAATTTGAAAATTAAAATTAAATTATTAATATTCACTTTAAAAATCATCTTAATATTGTAAAATAAATATTTTTATTATAATTACAATGTGAAGTTTTAAGAGTTTAATTTCCCTGAAAGGGATGTTTTTAAGGGATGAAAATTTTAGAACAATTTCATTATATCATAAGCAGCAATTTATTTTCATTTTTTTACGCATTCCACTACTTGGAGCTTTCAAAAGGATTTTTTCCCTAATTTTTATTGTAAGGGGTGGTTTTTAGGGGTTGAATCATACTGAAAAATGATGTATCAGGTCGTTTACACTTAAAGAATATATTTTTTTTATTCAAGATCCAAAATAAAAAGATTTTATGCTTTTTAAACCGTTATTTTTAATAATTGTGTGAGGGGTAGTTTTTAAGGGTAGTTACATAGTAAAATATCGAAATATTAGTTACATTATAAAAAACTACAAATATTTAACATATTTGAACATTATGATAACCTATCACTGCTTCCATCTATTACTTTTCATTTTTTCTTAAGTTTTATTGTTAGGGGTGGCTTTTGGGGGTTGCATCATTAAAAAAATTAAGTATCAGATTTCTTATACTTAAAGTGAAAAATTCTCCTATTACGATCCAAAACAAAAAGGTTTCATGCTTTTTAAATATATTTTTTTATTAATTTTCGTGTGAGGGGTTGTTTTTAAGGGTAGTTAAACAGTAAAACATTTAAATATTAGATCCATGATTAAAAACAATTGATATTTAACATATTTGAACATAATTATAGCCCATCACTGCGTTAATTTATTAGTTTTCAATTTATTGGAGTAAGGGGTAGTTTTCACCCCTTAAAAACAAAAAGCACACTTTGCGACCAAGTCAGGTTTGAAGAGGAGGGTAAGATGAACTAAATTCTAAATTTTCAAGAAGATCGGAGCAGTACTTCAGATTTCGGAGATTTGGCCCCTTTTTAACGTTGAATGACTGGACTAATATTATTAAAATCTTTTACTAAACTTGCAAAATGTTTGTTTAGGTCAAATTTTGCAAACAAAATTTCGATTAGTTCTAATTAAGCTAGAGCTTTGAAATTTTGCACATGTGTATAAGTCCGGTGACAATACTCTTTAACATTTTTATATAAGAAAAAAACAAGATGGTGGCTTCAAGATGGCCGACGACTTTAGCGTTTATGATCCGATTCGTAGTGCATTTTGTGAGTCGGAAAAAAATCCGAAAAATGTAAATGTTTTCTGACGCGACCAGACCCTCTCTCCCCCTCGTTTTCGAGGATGCTGAAAACGATGGTGGTGGGCAAAATTCTTTTTAAGCATGCACAACCCTTCAAACGGCCAAAAAAACACCCCCAAATTGGTGTGAAACGCAATGGAGTACACTTCCGTTGGACAAACACCGGTTTATCCCCGTTTATCCCCCGGATGCTGAGATCATCCCCGATGCAAACCCACCCCCTAAACAGCCAAAAATGTTTGTTGGGCGGAAACCCGCTCCTTAACGTTTCACCTCCTTTTCCAGGGTGATTTTGGCTGTTTGGGGAGTAGGTTTTACATCGGGGATGATATTCAAGGCCGGCGTCGGTCTCAGCATCCTCGAAAACGGTGGTAAACCAATGTTTGTCGGACGGAAGCCCGCTCCTTTACGTTTCACCCCGTTTTCCGGGGCGTTTCTGGCTGTTTGGGGGTGGGTTTGCATTGGGGATGATTTTTAAGGCTGGCGTCGGTCTTAGAATGCTAGAAAACGGGGATAAATCAGTGTTCGTTGGACGGAAGTCCGCTCCTTCGCGTTTCACCCTTTTTTCTGGGGTGTTTTTTGGCCGTTTGGAGGGTTGTGCATGCTTAAAAAGAATTTTGCCCACGACCATCGTTTTCAGCACCGTCGAAAACGGAAAGGGGAGATGGTCTGATTGCATCAGAAAATACTTACATGTTCGTCCGACTCACAAAATCGATATCTGGGGGTCTTCGAGATCGCCAATTATGAATTCTTGATCAAAATTTAGAAATTCAAAATGGTGGTGCTAATATGACCGACGACTTTTCTTATTTATGGTCCAAATCGATCAAAATCAATATGTGGGGGTTTTTCGGGTTCACCGATTCCGAATTTCTAGTCAAAAATTTAGTTCAGGATGGCGACTTCAAGATAGCGGACGACTTTACCGTTTAAGATCCAATTCGTCTCAAAATCGATATCTGGGGATTAGGGCATATCAAAAGACTAAAAAGTAAAAAATAAAATCGTATAAAAAATTATTTTTGAAAAAACCTTTTATTTAAATGCTCTAAAAAGTATAAAATAAACTTTGAAGTAAATCAATTTGTAACATTATATAACTTTTTTTATGATATGAAAAGTGTGTCGCGAGATTTTCCTGTATAAGGGAGATTGCTAGCGACAAGCTTTTATATCATAAAAAAATTATATAATGTTATATAAAAATGATGGGTTTGATTTACTTCAAAGTTTATCTTCTACTTTTTAGAGCATTTTAAAAGAAGGTTTTCTGTATTATTTCCTTCGTATTGTATAAATATCTACATTGGTGCCCAGTTGACACATATATATTTCCAGAATATAATTTTGTCGTTAAAAAAATTGTAAATATAATTTTAGTTGTCGTTCCCGGGCTAAAGAATGGTTACAATGTTTGTTGTAGTTATTACAAATTAAATAAAAACGAGAATTTTTAAAGGTGTTGGTATATAAAAAGTTAGTTCCTGTCTAGAAGTTATAGCTTAGGAACAAGACAGTTTAACTTTCCTACTATTTCGTGGCAGTCCAAAATATTATGAATGACCTTGTATAAAAAAAAACTTGTGAACGGTATTGCCTCCTGTCCTCAAGATTAACCGTACCAAAGCTATATTTTTGCGCATTAGATGCGATAAGCGGTGCCATTCCAGCGAATAAGTCATGACATCACGCTTAAAGGCACTTGCAGCGGTATCGCGCGGCTTCATGAGTACGCAAGAAAATGACGTCACGCTTCAAGGCAATTTAACTCAAAAGTATCGAATAAGTGTTGTTGACGGTAACCAATAGGAAGATATGTTTCATTGGTTTTAAAAAATAGTAGTTTAGAAATCTTCGTTGCACATTTTCTAAATTGTTAATATGCATGTCATAATAGGGACAGCAAACAAGCGACGTGTGTTCTAGCTTAGACCTCACAATACAACAGTATAATGTTTGTAGAGTGCTTATGTTCGTAAAGTCACGGCTACTGCGCACTATGAAACCAGGTGTTTTAAATGCATTACCAAGTGTGTTTTAAAAATGAGTATTGAAAGTTAACTTCGGATCAAAAATTACACCTAGGTCACCGAAAATGTTGAGTCTTTGTATGACGGTGTTGTCAAGATGGTAGTTAAACACGTGGGGAGTTGTTACGCGTAAAAGACGTAACATTACATTTACCGGCATTTAATGGCTATTTGTCTAGATACCACTGTAATAGTCTGTGAAGATTATCTTGCTATAGACGGTAACAATCAGTACTCGTTATCACTATAAATATCTTTAAATCATCCGCATATAGAAGACACGAACGTCTAGAATGTCCACTATATCATTAATGAAATTACTGAATAGTCAGGTACCTAGAACCGTGCCCTGAGGAACACCAGATGACACCAAGAAGAAAACTTAACTCCATTATACGCGACATGTTGTATTCGATTTGACAGATAAGATCTAAATAACTGCAGCAGTGAATAAGACATACCTATTTCATGTAACTTACGAGGCAAAATATTATGGTTAAGCCTGTCGAAAGCCTTAGAGAAATCAGTATATGTAACATCAGTTTTAAATATTTGGCAACATCAAGAGTCCCTCAAGGGCCCATACTAGATCCGTTGCTGTTTAATGTCTCCATCAACGATATCGTAGAAGTCATTGACGTAAATCGCCTCACTATACAGAAGATTTTAAAATAATCATTAGTGTCGATAGTCTCGATGACTGATGTCGTCGCCTTCAAAATAACTTAGATAGGGTAAATAATTAATATATACGGCAAATCAGTTGGCCATAAATGCCGAGAAATGTAAGATCATGAGATTATCGATGAAATCAGCATATGTAATGTTTGATTATAAGCTGATCAATCTCAGTTTGAAACGTGCAGTTACACCTTTCATGATATTGGTGTTATCTTTGATCAAAAACGTATGGGAAAATCCTATACACTTATGTATTGTAGCGGAAAACGATAAATGGAAACAATCACAGACGTAGTGGGGGGAGAATAGTAGTGGGTAGTGGCAATGGATAATGTATAGCTGTTTCTATCAGATCACGTCTTACGTCTTTTATGTCGCGTGCATTAAAATGAGAGAGAAGGTCATGCTAGTGTCTGGGGCCCACCTTCTTAGCGTCTCACCTCGCACTTCCCTTCACGATTAAAGATTTCCGCTGCTATACATGTGCAATACGGGTGAGAATGTATGTGATTGGGGTGGAGCGATCCAATGCGCTGTACGCTGGCGATGCTGTGATTGTCGATGTTATGGTTTTATTTATTCGTAAATTGCTTATTTGGCGACCGGTCACCTACATACACCTTCTGCTCCAAATACATTTACATTACTAACCGCATCGGATTGGATCGCCCAGCTGTTATACATATCCCTCACCATCAGTTTCGTATCAGCTCATGATTCTAGCCCATATTGCATATGTAGGTACATAAGTGTATAGGATTTCTCTATACGCCTAATAGCGACCCCCGTGTACTGTATATCATAAAATATATTTATTCTGCATTTCAGACACAGCCTTGACTCGATCTCAGAGCACAAAACCAGAAGGTCCTTCTCGCCAACTTTCCTATTAACCAATTCTAGCAGAGAATGCAGTTCGCAAGATTCCAATTCAACAGAGCACACGGATAACGCTTTGAGGAGTAACTCGGATACAGAAGAAAGAGACAAAACAATTCAGAGTCCCAGCTCGAGCTACCTCACCTGGATAGAAAGCGTTAACAGCGAATATTTCGGCAGTGCCGTTACCACCACCGAAGTTGCGGAGATAGACAATAATAAAGTTGGTGAATGGAATAACTTCTGGTTAAATTACAATAATGCAAGAGGCCAGTATTTGTCCAGCCCCTACTTAAGCGTGGAAGAGAAAATGGTAAGTTGTAAAAATGCAAAAGGCACTTAACGATGCATTTGTTGTTGTAGGCTGATGATATTTCAGAACCTAAAAGTACCTGTAGCACTCAAAGAGAATTCGACAAAAATTCCAGTGAATACATAACGCTCACAATGGACGAAATCGGCGAGGCTGTAAAGTGCACTCAGAGGGTAACAGAAATATTACAAAATGCACTCAGACGGAACGATCAGGATATAGAAAATTTGAATGTGGAAAATTCGTACTATTCTGAATCCTTCTCTCGGCAAGTAAGTTTTAGTTATTAGATGTCTTCTTTCTAGCTACAAACTGATCTAACCTTATGGAATCTAGCTTAGTTGTGTGTTCTATTTGATCTTATCTTAGGTTAGCTCAGTTAAATACCTCCCCCCTTACCTACGCCAAGGCTACAGTATTTCTTCCCAAACTTCAGGAATTTGTCTAAGTTGATTTCAAAGGTGACAACAGGTCTGTCCATAAAATTTAGTTTTTAATTGGAAATGATAGATTTATGGGTTTTATAAACTCCTACAAATATTTTAAAAAATGTAGTCATTTACTTTCGGCGTTATTTGTAATCCTCATCGTGTCGTGGCGAGAGAGCGCTCCATTGGCGCGAGGCTAGGCGAGTGACGTCACATGCCTGCTACGCGATATGCAATGCGATACTCCAGGTGTTGCTTGTAGTTAATTTTGTCAGGTGACTTTTCATAACACGAAAATAATGGGGAACATTCTCTTTTATTTTATCCACCAGAATGCACCAGCTGTACTCGGTTGTTTGTCCGTCAATGTCAATACGAAAAAATATGTCTTTGTATAGACAAATTTACCAACTACCGTACTCCTTTTTATCAATTCAGTCATTTCTACGAATAAGAGGTTGGAAAACTCTCGGAAACCGAGAAATTTAAACTATTTAAAGGTTATATATGATACAAGTTGTGAATGACATTAAACCGAGTACGCATGGCGTCATCTATTGGATATATTAGGAACTGGCTTGGATTGTTCTTCATTCTATTTATCAATTTGGCTCATTTCTACGAATAAGAGATTGGGAAACGTTTAGAAATCGGGAAATTTAAACAATTTAAAAGTTATAACATAACCGTATAATAAACTGAACCTTGCAAATTAATGAAGCTTTCTAATTTTTCAGAATTCATCCGTGAAAGAAGACTACCGGGAAGTAACTAGAGAAGATATAAGGAAAATGGCCCGTGACAGGTCAATGTCGTATGCTGTAACTTCCGCAGAACTACAGAAACAAAAGGAAATGTTAAAACCAGCCGTACAGTCTTCCAGCACAAGTTGCATAAATGCGCTTCTGAATACAGGCGTTGCCGATATATTAAAGAGAGTTATTAACAAAAGGAGAGATGTCATCTCGCCCGACGAAGTACGTTCCGTGACAAGAAGCAGCTTTTCGGAGTGGAGCGCCAAATGATTTTTGCTTATTAAATATTTTTATAACAGCAAATACCGTGTACATACATTTTTTGTATCTAAAACGTAAGCAAGCTATAATATAATGGCGTAAAATAAAATATATGTTTGTAACATAAGATCTATATCTAATAAATATTTTGCTGGTTTTCTGTAACTTGTATAGTTATTATCAATTTAATTATACCTCAACTGTTAAACATCATTTAAACTAATTTTTGTAAAGAATGTCACATTTTACAATAAAAAAATGTTGTCAAACGACAACAAAAAGATAATTATTAATTAGGTATCGCTTGAAATAATAAGAGGTTATAAAGTATCCAGGTGTTAAAACATGCTAAATGTTGCTAATGCAGACAGAATTGTCCAATGGTATAGTGTACACGACCAGAATTGAAACCGCATAAAAACTAAAAGCCGGAAAAAACAGTCTTTATTGTTTTTCTTATGACAAGCATTTCTATTTACCTCCGCATGAGATGCCGACTGTTTTTGCCGGCTTTTAGTTTTTATACGGTTTCAATTCTGGTCGTATACACTATACCAATTTAGTAGTGACGTCAAAACTAGTTAAAAGCGCCCGAATGTATGCAATCAGACATAACGAGTTGTGAGTGTATACTGGTGGTGGAATTGAACCTTATGACGCACGTAGTTTGGGGTAAATGCGAACTTACACGAAATATTTAACTATTTCGGTCATTCTGCAGTTTGTCCACTTCACGATTTTTGAGTTTTTGTTGTAGATATATTAATAAGAAAGTTATATGAAGCGTTTTTGACTTATAAAACGTTGCGCAAATGTATAATAATCGAAGAAATTGACGGGAAAGTGTAGCGAATAGGGGTGCAGAGTAGGTAAGAACGTGTGAAAATATGACGTTTTTAGGTCACTTTGAAAAAAGTAACATTGAAAAAGTTATTTTAGGGCACGGGTAAATAATATTCATGCATAATTTAGATTGTTTATTACTGCAATTCATTGATTCAATTGAGTCCCGTCGTGCCCTAATAAACCTTCAAATTTGTCATGACGCTTTTAAATGTTTTTCATGTGAAAGTAACCTGAAATTGTCGTGTTTTTACTCCTTTTTTGGGTTCTTTACGTATAGGTCATTGCTAACCGAAGAGGGTTATAGTAGATGTACCTACTTAGTAGAGATATAATGCTGTCATGACTCTTATCTTATTTACCCTTGCTCTAAAATAAGTTTTTTAACGCTAATCGTTTCAAAGTGACCGAAAAGCGTCGTATTTTTACCCATCCAGCAGGTTCAATAATTGCAACACGAATTTTCACTAACCACTGATTTATTAATCACTAAATTACAATAATTAGTCCTTATTAATAACACACTAATTATAACTTTATTCTACTATAGACTCACTACTATAATTCATAACTTATTAATGTTCTTTATGTTATATCTGATCACCTGCTCGTCTCAGAACTGAACTAACTTTGATGCACTGGTCCCGCTTCTTATATATCCGTGGCGCTTATTCTTGATTAATCCACTATGTCATTCGAGACGTTTCTATTCCTTTCAGTGTTCAGTTCTATAAGACAGTGCCACCCTGGGCCGACTGGTGAACTATTGTTTTATTGGTTGCCCATTAGGCAGGCTTCCTTTACTCTACTTCCAGGGATTAAACCTCTCTCCGTAAGAGAGCGCGGACGTGAACATAAGAATACCATTATATTGAGTTACATGGAGTAAAAATTACGTTTTCTATGTCGAGGAGTACTTGACAAGAGCAGCCGATGAGACACTAAAAAAAACTAACTTTTTTCTTCAAACGCCACAAAATGATGACATTTCTTACTCATTTCTTGACATTAAAGTTTGACATTTTAGACGGCTGTGCGTTGTCATTAGCACAGCTAAATTTTTTATCTTGATTTTTTATAGCTAATCGATGTTTGAAAAAAAAATAACATGTCTTATTCGAAGTAAAAGCCACTTGTTGTGATTTCGTTCATCCGGCAAACCTACAGACTCGTCACAAAAGTATCACTATTGCTCCTAATAAAACAATATACTATTACTGCACATGGAGCATGGCACTTTTTCTTTAAATACCTACTTTTAGTGCCGGTCAGGTGGAGTGTCAGAGGAATGATCATAGTTTAAGTTAACGAAATTTGTTATTAAAATCATGTTTTTTTTACATATATTTGAAGAAAAAAAATACTTATATTATATCGAAATCTCCCATATAACCTTAAAACAATTAAACGCGAACTTTCAAAATAAAAAAAAACTAACTACGGTGCTGCTCCAAGTGGTATGACGTAGTTCTCAGTTTTGATGCGCCTACGCCTGTATTGGTCAATACAAATCTGTTATCGGCGTGAGGTAATAAACAACTTATGTGCATAAAAAAAATAAAACCTAATAGATGAAAATTCTGAGAGTTGGACGTCTGTATTAGTCTGTGGCGAAACAACCGTGTACGGTTGGTGCTCTCTGGCCGATAAAATAAAAGATAATGTTCCCCATTGAAGTTGAACTTTGTTCCTACGACCCAAGGAAATCCTTGCCTACAACCCGCCCTAACGAAAAAATAATATGGGCGCCTAGTCCGGCAATCCCGTACAAGAAAGTCTGGTGGCGCCACTGATCACAGACTGGATTTGCATGCCGCCAATATAATATTTGACAAATGAAAGTGCTATATTTTACAAATTTAATACTAAACACAAATATGATAAATAATATTCGAAACAGTTTTATAAAGATTATGTTAAAGATTTTTGAATAGGTAGGTACTTACTTAGTGATTTAAAATATCGATTCTGAAATATTCACGATGACTTCTTTAAAATAGATATATAGAACAAATCAAGACTCCTAAACGTTTGCACTTGTTCACTTAATCACTGACGTTTATATCTTTGTAACCGGACATTATAGTTTCATATCCGACGTGCCTATTTTCAGCGACTCCCGTTCGTATTCCCGCTTCTTTCACAATAACAACTGTGTTTTCAGCATGTTGGTAGCACTGAATGTACATCGCGAGCTTCCGAATGTAGTCGTAAAAACGCGACTGTCATTACGTCTCCCGGATGCCCGGATTGGTCCGGAAATGGTTAATTAGGGTTGCTCTCGTGTTTTTACAGATTAGTTATGTTTATAGTTGTTTATTTTGTTATGTAACTCCTTAACACAATTTATAGTTCTTGCACAAGTTAAAAATACCACCAAGGCGCAGCTAGGTATTCGGCGTAAAATCAATTTGTTAAAAAAAGGGTGAGTAAGCTTAATTTATTTATAGGTTACTTTCAGCTATGGCGTCTTATTTCCTCAAAATAAAATCACCTCATTTTTCTAGCGAAATGGCTACGACTGAACAATTCTCCTTGCGTTGGAATAACTTCCATTCCAACCTAACCTCTGGGTTCCATGAACTCCTCGAAGCTGCTGAAATGGTAGATGTTACGCTGGCTGTAGACGGGCATTTCTTCCAAGCTCACAAGATAGTACTCTCTATTTGTAGCCCCTATTTTAAGCAAATGTTCAAAGTTAACCCGTGTAAACACCCCATTGTGATATTGAAGGACGTGGGCCACGAAAACATGAAGGATATTTTAGAGTTTATGTACATGGGCGAAGTTAGTGTGTTGAGGGAAAATTTGACGCAATTTCTGCGAACCGCCGAGTTGCTGCAAGTTAAAGGACTGACAGGAGATGATTCGGTAAGAATGTGCACTATTAGTTCTTCCCGTACATATTTGTTATATATTATCGTATTAAATTTGAAATTAAGTATATTCCTTGAGACTGAGGCTTTTATATTGTTACTATTATTATCCTTGTTTTGACTATAGGGAAAGGTCAGCATCTGATATTATTTATTCCCTTACGTTATTTGCAGTTAAGTGCTTAATCTATTTCTTTTTGTTTAGTGGTTTGTTAACAATGCAGATTTCAGACAAAATATTTGGCTTTGACTACATACATTCATCCGTAGTTTTCTTTAATGAGAAATAAATAATATCTGTAATTAGATCATTGAAATATGAAGTGAATTATTTGTGTGGTAATCTAAAATGGAAAGAGAATTCCTTTCCATTATTCCATTGCCACTGACAATTATTAAAATTAAAGGAGTATTCTTACAACTGGCAATTGCTAAGTCACATTTAGCAGATAAAGCATTTCATTGTAATATTAAGATAATATATTTATCTTTTATATACTACAAAGCATAATAAGTTTCAGCTTACATGTAACAATCTGAATTCTTGAACAATGAATGAATTATTCTAGCAATTTAGATTGTAATGTTTGTCCAGATCCAGAATGCTTATTTTGATTTTCTATATACAATATTCAACAAAACATCAGATGGCAGTTTCTTATATTCATCTGAATATGAAAAGATACCTACCTACTTAGATTAATGAAAGATACTTTCATTTCTCTTCATTTTTAATTAATTGGTGACAAAATTGTAATATTTTTTATTGAAAACATGTTCAGTTTGTTCTTTTATTATATTCAGTAGCTATGAAATTGGTAAAACATTTTTGCATTCTTTTAAATACCTATTTCCTGAAAATAAGCAGGTTTGTTGAGGTGTTTAATAGTAATCTGCATTTATGATGTTCATGCAAATTTCATAAGCAAATGTTTATTCATTTGAAATGATGACTCGGCCAATACTGCATCAATAAATCCATGTTGAATATGACACATTTTCATTAGGAGCTATAATTTCACTGTCCAGATTTAAAAGATGACAATTTTTGCTGAATTTCGTATTTCTTTTAGTCAGAGATACAATTTTTCAGGAGGTCAGATCATATATAATTTAATTGTTTGTCAATAAATAGGTAGATAGTGTAAAGTTCAGTAAACAACAACAAAATAAAATAAAAAGATACACCACTTATAACATTTATTGAACTCGATTATAATGATCCGTACATTTACAACGCTATAAAATTAATGATCCCAACCATTGCATTACCGATACATAAGTCGTTTAGTCAGCATTATTTAAGATTCCACTAACATGACATCACCGGCTTATCTCAATAATTTCCACGGCCTTTCCTGACTACACAGGAACGTCCTTGTTCCAGAAAGTATCTAATACGCATATAGACTTTGTTCTTATATATCAACATATTGAAAAAATGTCACTAAGATACTAAATAGATAGGTATAGGTGTAGGAGCTGGCTAGTTGGTCTTTATCACTGCGAATTTTACCTACCTATTCGGATCTAGTTTTATGCATTGTATAGTATCGTTGATATAAATGACAAATTTTAATCCATGACTGTTAAAGTCTAGTACACATTTTCTGGGCACTCAAAAAACGCAACAAAAACTTTACAACCTTATTAAAATACCATTACTCTTTGTGCAGTCTCGACCGCAAATGGACTCTCTTACCTTCATAGGTTTTTAATGTGCATCGGCTTGTTTGGTGACACCATGGCACATGGGCCAACGGCGATAATAATGAAGTCGTAAAGTTTTGGTTGCGTTTTTTGAGTGCCCAGCAAATGTGTACTATAACTGTGGTGTTCTGATGACGACCTATGTATCAAAAAGAAGAAACAAATGACATTGAAACATTTCTGATCACTGTCATCTTTGGTTTGTTAAATTTAGATATTCTGTTGAGGTTTTTTGTTGGGCAGAGCGACCTTAGGATTGAACTTCAATTGCTAAATTTTTCTCTGAAGTAATGAACACTTTATATTATATTATTATTCTGACAGTTGAGTTATAATTCCATATTTTATTACCTTCTTCATTATCTATTTTAGAGCGAAGAAGCATCCTCCACAAAAGATAACAAAGCAGATTGTGATAACGATGAAGAAAATGAAATGTATAACCAGTTAATAGAAACAGATGTAGAGTTACCTATTTATGCTTCCCCTCCTACACAGGCGACACCTACACCGCCTGTAGTAAAGAGACCTGCGAAAAATACTAATACCAGTACAAACGCCAAGCGTTCTAAGGTAAGTTTTTTGTTTAAGTGTTGATTATTGTAGAATCTGTTTTAACAGTAGTTAACAAACGTTTAGGGTAGTTTTCGAAGGAAGTGTGTGAGGAAAATATGTAATTGCTGGTATTTCTTTTAGTCAGAAGCACACCAATCCCACCCCAACCAGCAGAAGCCAGTCAAACAGGAACCAGAGCCAGTCAAAGCCAAAAACGAATACAATAACTCCGAGTTTATGAATGTCGACAGTCATGCGTGTCAGAATGCCCCAAATACTATTAAACCAGATGTGGAAGAAAGTAAAGAAGCCATGAATATAAAAAATATATGGGAGAACAGTATAGGGGCTGCCACTTCCGGGGACCTCAGTTCTTCTGACCAAGGTAAGACGTCGAGAAAAGAAGTTGCATGCATGTTTATTAATTTCCGTGATAAGTTTTTCTTTAGTGATTTTAAGGATTTTTCGCTTAAAGGAGGGAAAATTGCACAAGTAATGTTTTTTCCAAAATTTTTCAATCATATTTTTAGAGTTCCGAAGTTCAAAAATGCTCATGTTATTTTTTCAGACTACATAAGGAATAAAACTAAAATTATAAACTGCAAGCAATAACCTCAACCTAATTGGTCCCTAAAAGAAGCCAAGTCAGGATCATTGCATTTTAGAAAAATTCTATGGTCAGCATTCTTGACCGATTCTCAACTATGTTTCTTTTGATCAATTTATACAGGATGATTTTCTACGTTATTAACTTTATGAAAAATATTTGTTGATGTTTATCAAATGACATCCAATGAAAAGCGATTTTAAATAAAATTAAAAGTCTACCTTGTCCTAAAGTTGAGCTAACTTTTTGGGACAGTTGCTTACAGAGTTTCTTTATGACTGGATTTACCAGTGAATGGGTTCTTGTTTTCAATATCACTTTCAAAATAATCAACAACTAATAGTTCAGCACTTTGTATCCGATTATCCGTATTCATTGTTTGATTGTATACGAGTTGAATGTGGAGGCACGTTATAGAAAATTTACGTAAAACATTAAAGGTGAAATTACTGGATGAAATTCAAGTTTGTTAACTTTTTAGAACTACTGTTGTAACAGCAGCCTATAATGTCTCTCTATATCTGTGAGTTTCTAAACAAGCAGGTTCCCATTTTAATTAGCAATTAATATATACATTTTCTAACCCTTTCGCAGTAACTTTTTCGAAATGTTTGACTGTACATGAAAAATGTGCAGCAAAATTATGTCACAACCCAGTCAAATAGTAACTGTATTATCATTGAAGAAGGGATAACCTTATATTTTTTCTTTGTTTTATGGCAGATTTATTTGTAACGTCTAAGGAAGGTTAATCTAACGTTAATCCAGTGGCCCTTAAAATGTTGGTATTTTCTATTCATTCTTGGCGACCCTGACGTTTCTTTTGTTTTTTGTATACTATACTTGAGCCTTCAAAGAATACGTTGCTTCTTAAAGTTAATAATGAAAATTGATAATCAGTTCTGCATAATTCCTTCCCAATTTGCGCGAACATTCAAGGAAAACTTATCACTTAACATATAGCTGTAAAAGCTTAGTACCATCCTCAGTTACTACTATATGTACATATTTTTATTTACATTTTTTTTTTTCTAATTTGCATCGTTGTGCTAGCGAAAAGTTTATTTTAGCCTAGCTGTCGAAGTTTTTGAGTTACCGTGAGTTTTTTTGTGCAGTTTTACATTATTTTTTTTTGAGTTTTATGCTCTTAATACCCTTTTTGCATGGTAAGTAGACGTTTGTGTAAAGAAACCCACTAATATATTAATACGTATATTTCGATGTTACTAAACTTTTTGCAGCCAAATGTGAGACGTGCGGGAAGTGGATGCGGAAGAGCAGCATAAGAAGACACATCTACGATGTGCATGTGCCGGCTCAGCAATTGCCGTGTGATTTGTGTCACAAAATATTTAAAACGGCTAATAGCTTGACGACGCATCTGATCACCATACATAAAAAGTTCAAATCGGATAGGCAGATCATTTTCAAAGAGAGACAAGAGAATTATTAGGGATCAGCTGATTTTTGTACACAGGGTTCCTTAAAATTAAATTGACTAATTAGTTAATTTAGGTTTGGTTCATCATTGGTATCTTTTTCATTAGAGAACGGCAACGATACATATCAAATAGGAGCCTGCGAAGGATGTTAAAAAGCTCTTTTAGTTTAAGACATGTACTGAAGCAGTGCGTTTGTAATTTGTTGTTTCTGTTTATGACTTGCCTATGATATTAAAGTAAAGGGGTCTTTGCGATATTTATAAATGATTTCTGAATTAAAATGTTTTAAAGAATGTTGAGAAACTGGCTGATTTTACCCTAAAAATTGTTTAAAACTTTTGGGACTCGCTGCATTAATGGCTGATTTTCTCAATTATAATTAAATTCTTCAAAATGAGTTACATTTTGAGTAATATTAGAGTAGCAAGGTACAGTTTAAATTTATGCGCATCTTTGCCAAAATAAGTAAAATGATAGTAATAATAATAAATAACTTTATTTAATGTGGTATGATGTTCGATGAAAATCAGGTATCACTCTTAATTAACAAAACATGATGTTCTTAAAAGATGAAAACTTGGCAACAACTAATCAATAGGCATTTTATAAAAAGGAACCTCGCAGGGAATGATGATGGTCCTGCACCAAATTTTAATATATTATAGGTCTTGGCCTCCTGAATAATAGTTCTCATGGGCACAATGCTCAAAAGTCGATATGACAAAAGCCACTACTTGTTGAAGACAGAACCATTAAGTGCGTAATAAAAGATCTAGTATATATACTGTTCTTACCCTACAAGAATTAACCTATGTTCATATTTATGTATTCCAATAGTGCTGTATGCTCATGTATATACGAATGTATGTATGGTATTAAGCAGGCTTATGTATAGAAATAATCCTCAACAGCATTGAAATATTCGAAAAAACCCTAATTCTAGAACCATTGATGAAAACTAAATACGAGCTTTATAAAGCAAAATACCCCTACGAAATCTACTTGAAAATTGGGGGCACTAACTTTGAAGAAATAGAACTCGCTTAGAAAATCTACTTATAAATCAGGACCCAGCAATTTTGAAAAATAAAAACCTAGAAAATTAGTACGAATCAGTGCTTCCAACATTGAAAAAAATAAAAGTCCCTAGAAATGTGGTCAGATTCAATTATGGGCAGACATCGGAACTACTAGTTTATTAAAAATAAAAACCACAATCATAATTGGCCCTTTTTAGGGCCAAGTGGTGTGCAAATTCCGATCCATAATCTCCTCGAGGTGCACATTGGGTAATGCTAATTCGTATGGTTCGTGAAAATACTTATGTATTTGATTACTTGAAATATATATAAATATTTTTTTAATTAAATCATAGAGTACGTACTTATATGCTAGTGGATATGCGTGCATATTAATACATTCTGAATGAAATTCCGACGTAAATGTTTACTGAATGAGAATTGACACATACATTCGCATAGACATAAGCATACAGGATCATTAAAACACAAAATGAACTTACATTAAGAGGCGAGCGTAGGTGCGTCTTTACTATGTACATACTTCGGTATGCGATGTAAAGCAACGACAGGCGCAGTTAGTACTTGGATGGGTGACCATTCCAACGGAAACCGTGTCCTCGCCTCACACATCTTCCAGCGGCTTGTATATCAGTGTATGCGCGGAAGCTATACAACCTTAGGCGAGGGTTGTATAGGAGATATACCATCCTTCGGAGGGGATGTAAAGCCGTCGGTCCCTTGTCTATTAAATGTTAGGCAAGTAAAAGATCCCTACTCTTCTTAAGGGAAGAGGTTCGGCAAAATTCCTGGTTGGGGGTAGCTCGTCTACAGGCGTCGGTGTTAGGCCTCAGTAGCGGAAATAGGCAGACGTTAAATAAATGTATAAAAAAAAAAAACTTACATTAATTAGCGTATGATAGGAACAGTATACTAGTTTTTCGGTTTCACACTTAATGTTCGGTCTTCGACAAGCAGTAGCTTGTGCTAAATTGATTTTTGAGTGTTATATCCACGACAACTATTGTTCAGTAGGTCAAGACCTATAACGTACTAAAATTTATTGCAATTTAACAGGGCCATTTTCCTATCATTCCGTGCGAGATCCTTTGATGGTAATATATGGGTATGTGATCCTTCCTTCTTTAAAAAACCATCAGCCTTGCGTTTAAGGGTTGTGTACCTCGTAAAGGTTAAAATATCGATTTTTTGGGTATATCTTTCTTTACGATATAAAAAAATGTCTTATTTTTTCGTATATACAATCGTCTTTGAGACCTTAGTTTAGGAGACATCTCTTTGGAAATTCAACCTGTATCTCCAAATCATCACGCAACTATATAATTTTATATACTGTTCAATGTCCAAAAAGATTTGCTATCCAACTATATGAGGAAAATTTTCTACATTTGTTAAGTTTTTGAGATATTCGGTTTAGTCATTTAATTGTTTCATAATATATCCAGTTGTTTTCGAGCTCCACCTAGTTTGAAAGATAGGGCTTCTCAAAGTTAGGGTTGCTGTGAAGTCCTATTGACTTTTCTCATTGGTTTGGAAATTCAACAATCTCCGAATCGTCATACATTTTCTATATCATCTTATATATTATTGAATTTCCTATAAAATTATATCCAATTGTATGAGTTGGATTTTTTTATGCTCAAGTTTTTGAAACTTGTGGACCTCATTTCCCTCAACCTATAAACATAATGGTGTTGTATGCCAGACGCATGGTTTTCTATAGAAGGGTCGTACATGCAGGCATCCCTAATAATTTCGTTGTTTTTGTTTAATCAAATAATTTTGATTTAATTCTATGAGTAATAATCCAATGGTGAACCAATTTAAAATTAATTAATATTACAGTCAGGAATGCAAATTTTTTGGCAATTTCTTTAGGTGATTGTTTTTTATTTGCGATTTTGTGAGATGGTGCTAATTTTATTAGATTATCAAAGTTTCAAGATTTGACAAATTCACTAGGCAAAAATTTGCTTTATTAAAAGTTGTAATGAAATTAGTAGTTTATTACTTTGAAGAAAAGGTATTTTTTTAATGATACAAGAAGCATTGCATATTACAATTAGATAATGAGACTTTCTAGGGTTTAACAGCTTGCTTGATATGAAAATCATTGTAGACATTCTTGTAAGTAAATTATTGATAATGTCAACATAAATGTTTTGCTTTTAGTGTAGGAAAATGAGCTTTTTTAGAAAAAAAATTTATAAAGTTTTTAAATTTTGGTTATGAACTCTCAGTAGGAACCCAAATACAGATCCGAAGAGTTCCCACCTCTCCGGTGGGAGCTTCATCCCCTTTTGCCCAAAAAACCACCCCTAATCGTGACCTTGTGATCTTTTTCGGCGTTTTGATCGTAAACCGCAACTTCTACGAAAAAATGTTATAGGACTTTTTATATTCTTCATGAAATTCTCTATAAAAATGTCTCTTACTGTTTTTTGCGTATCTCCCACCCAACGCTCGTAAATGACCTTGGAAAATAAGCATAGTTCTCAGGGCAAAGAGAGAAATGAGCCCAGCGCCGTTTTTTGAGGCGATTATTTTAAAAAGTATTAGTCTGAGCAAAAAAATGTATAGAATCGAAATTAAAGAGCAGTTTTTTCTCTACAAGGTGCATATAAAATAAGATATTTATGAACAAGTGTTTCCCCCTTAGGCCTATTCCACTAATAAAATATATCTATCGTAATTTTCCTCTGCAAAGTCGCTCCCCTCGTCCGAATTGAAACAACTTTGCCCATGACAACTAGAGCACATTGGGGAGCAGCGCAAACCAACTTTTACACAGCTACATCGCTTTCCACACCCCTTTTTACAGCCGCAGGATATAAGCTGAAGAATTGAAGTTGGAGCTGGCGCTTCAGTCATAACCACCGGCATTAGAATGTTTTTAGTTTTTCTCCAGCCCTATTCAGTTATAGTTAAAGTTTTTCCTCGCCACGTATGAATTTGATGAAAAACCCGATATGAATGTTGTGCTAATGCAGCAGATGTAGGTGGTAGTCTGGGCAAAATTATTGCGTGACTGGATTGGCTAACTAACTTATTAAATGAAATCAACCGGTAATGATTCAAAGATGTCTCATTTCGGGGTGCCTTGTATAAGGCGAGCGTAAATTTCTCACCAGCTCTTGCTATGTCGTCTTTCGCCGATGAAGGATTATTGAACATTTCAACCACTTCTTGTAAATCCTTTCTTGGATTTATTAAGTTTATAGTCTGCGATTTTCCTTTCCCAGAAAAGGCAGAAGTGGTGTCGCAGCCACTAAACGCATAGGCAAATAAAATATTATCTTTGCAACCCTTTAAAACTTCCGAAATTTGTAGGTCATGGGAACTATACGCCCTTTTCTTAATATTTCCTTGAGCATCTCTCAAAAAGCGAATGTCTGTGTCCGATGGAGAAAGAGCCATGAGGAGTGTTAGCAAATCAATATCTTGCCCAACAACAACAGGTTTTTCATAATTGTTGACTGCGTATAGTTCCCATGACTACAACTGAATGGGGCTGGAGAAAAACTAAAAACATTCTAATGCCGGTGGTTATGACTGAAGCGCCAGCTCCAACTTCAATTCTTCAGCTTATATCTTGCGGCTGTAAAAAGGGATGTGGAAAGCGATGTAGCTGTGTAAAAGTTGGTTTGCGCTGCTCCCCGATGTGCTCTAGTTGTCATGGGCAAAGTTGTTTCAATTCGGACGAGGAGGGCGACTTTGCAGAGGAAAATTAATGATAGATATATTTTATTAGTCGAATAGGCCTAAGGGGGAAACCACGTAAAAAATAACGCACCGAGAGCTCTACCTCAAAGGTGGTGTGGAAATGGGCTCAAAGTACAGAATGCACAAATATAAAAAAATCATCATATGAACACTAACACTTGTTCATAAATATCTTATTTTATATGCACCATGTAGAGAAAAAACTGCTCTTTAATTTCGATTCTATACATTTTTTTGCTCAGACTAACACTTTTCAAAATAATCGCCTCAAAAAACGGCGCTGGGCTCATTTCTCTCTTTGCCCTGAGAACTATGCTTATTTTCCAAGGTCATTTACGAGCGTTGGGTGGGAGATACGCAAAAAACAGTAAGAGACATTTTTATAGAGAATTTCATGAAGAATATAAAAAGTCCTATAACATTTTTTCGTAGAAGTTGCGGTTTACGATCAAAACGCCGAAAAAGATCACGAGGTCACGATTAGGGGTGGTTTTTTGGGCAAAAGGGTATGAAGCTCCCACAGGAGAGGTGGGAACTCATCGGATCTGTATTTGGGTCCCTACTGAGAGTTCATAACCAAAATTTAAAAACTTTATAAATTTTTAATTCTATTCCTTGTTTTTGGAACTAACTTGCTTACACTATTTTAAAAGAATTGAATTTCAGAAATAGTTCAGTATGAGAGTTATTAAGGGTCAAATTGATGTCACACTAACATAATCAGACCTTTGGAAACAACAAAAACTGCAATTTTCTGCAAACTTGCAATGTCAGTCACATTTTGAAACTGGTAATTTTCTTTCAGTTCCTTAAATTGCCAAAAAATGTATCCCTGACAACCATGTGATCAGTTAGGTTTATATTATTGTACATACATTCTTAACTTCCATTAATTCAAGAAACAATTTTGTATTTTCATACTGCATGCATAGATACTAATCACTTAATATGCCTAACATTGTTACATATATTTTTTAGAAATTCATTAGGTACTAACAAATTATTTCCGAGTTAATTCTTTATTAGGCTTAATTTGTAGATCTCATATTTTTCGAAATGAACATATTCGTTGCACTTCGAAAATAAGTGGATTTTGGAAAAATTTCTTTTAACATTAGAAATAAAAAACAAGAAAACTGAATTTCAACACAATTATTCTACAGGGTGTTCTTTTTTTTTGACAAGCAAGTTTGAAAAATGTAAATCGAAAACTGTAATTTAAGGTAGAAATATGTAAAGGACCTAACCAGGTTCCATGTGTAATCTGCCCCAAATCAAATTTCATATCAACTCTTTTGAATCACTTGATCTGAGAGTGTTTTTCCCAGATTTTGAGACCGTTAGCAGCCATATTAGAAGAGTAGTGGCGGATTTTGTAATTTTAGTTCTTTTCTGTTTTTTGGTGTAACGCATGCAGATTTAACATTGCATTCATTTAATGTCGACATATTTTCGCTACTGAGACCTAACACCGACGCCTTATAGACGAGCTTAAAGGGTTAAGAAATATCTCATAAATGTATCTTTGTTATTACTTTCTCTATTTGTTTATATTTTCCACCAATAGTAATGTTTATTAATACCTTTCACATTTGTTCAATTATATAAAAATTTCCATTACTGAGGATCACACGTCTACCGTAATAATTTTATTTGTATACTCGCCTTTATCTTTTCTTTCTTTTTATATTGCAAAAATTCACTATTTAGTTATACTTATAATGTATATCCTTTATATGAATATATGTCTGTTGGGTTAATCAATCTATTATTATTATTATCTTGAAGTGAGTATTTTGTGGTAACGAAATTGATTTGATCCCGTAAAGTTAGCAATGAAAAAAATTTTTTTAATTCGAATTTTGGTCCAAAAAATGTTTAAAATGTTACAGATTGGAATTTTTTAGATTTTTATCTGATACATATGCTTCACTAAAGAACGAACGAAAATGACAAAATCCACTGTACTCTTCCAGTATTGGGAAAAACAGTTTCAGTTCAAATGCTTCGAAAGGGTTGATACGAAATTTGATTTGGTTCGGGGGCAGATTTCACACAATTAGGCCCTTTAGGGACATTTTTTTAAAACTCATCTGTAATGTCAAATAAATCTATTTAGTGATATTTGTAATATTACAGTCAAATTTGTCTGTGATGATTGTCTTTTCTGAACGTTACTGCTATCAGTATCTCTTTTGTTACATCAAAACTAAAAATTGATATATAACATTTAGCCAGAAACTATCCCCAGATTTTTTACTATAATGTCATGACCAAAGTGACAAGTATGCCAAAGGAATCTAGCCGAATAAGATAAGGAAATTAGCCTAAGAACTGAATCAGATTAAAATTTATTCATCTTGTCGGTATTGTTGAGGAGAACTTTTCATAAAAATATCAGACTCCCTACTATTTTTAACTAGTTTTTCTCTTTCTATTCAGTTCCTCCTGCTTAACATTTTTGTCTATTTTCTTCCTTTTCTTGGATTTCCACTTTTTGTATACCTAATACTCGACATTTCAATATTTTCAAATTCATCAGTCGGATTTCAATTCAATTCAATTCAACATAACTTTATTAACATTATAATATAATACGTACCTCTCCAGAACCCATCCCGGGACCGACCGTGCAACCACCGCGCTACACGATGGCGGATTGCAGGGTCGGGCGGAACGGGTCTGGTTCGGTTAAACAACAATTAAAAACTTAAACCTAGACTCCTTCTGAGACAAACAGATTAAAAAGGTATTAAAATTACTTACATCTAACATAAAAGATTTAACAACACTTAAAACTACACATTTTTTTAGAAAACTTGTTCACATCACTTTTTTAAAAAATTTCGTAGCTGACGCAGGCACCTCAATCCAAACGAGGAGCCTTCTGCGAGGTGTTTAAATTCCGGGCTGCGCAAAGGCGGGCCTAAACTTTGATTTTAAAAATTTTGATTTCACAAGGTTTTAATTTTGTAAAAACGTGCGATGAGAAATGAATTTAGAGACAAAAATGTACAAAAAGAAAGCAAGAAAAAATAAACGCGACAAAAGATTACAAACATAAAGGAAGAGGGGGACAGGAAAGATTTAAAGATATGAAAGTTATGAAATATTAGTAAAGGTGGATAGGGTAAGTTGAGGTTATAGTTGGTGATGCTTGGCTACAGGGGTTGCCGGAAAATCCGTAACGTCTGGTACGGTAAGGGGTGTTTAATCCGAAATGGGGCATTATGCTGTCTAATTTGTGTTATGTGTCTTGTTAACGGACTATCGCCCAGCTTGAAAGAGTAGAAGTTTTGAGAGATCTGCTGGATGTAATCCGCTATCGGGGTTATGTCGCTGCAAAATGCGTACAGGTCTCTGAGGGAGGTGTACCTTCCAGAATTAGAGATAAGGCGCATAAATTTGTGCTCAAGCACTTTTAGTTTTTTCATTGTCGTGGTCGGTATGCTGCACCACACTGGCGCCGCGTATGTGATGGATGGCCTGACCACCATTGAGTACAAATCAGTCGGATTTGATTCCCCTAACATTACTTGATCATTTGATATATGACTAAGTGCATTTCAGAACCGGATGAACATGGATGGGGGCCTGTAGGCAAAATTGGGGTGGAGGCTTGGCCAAGACTGGTGATTTTCGGAAAAACTTTCTGGAATCTGGAATGTAAATCATGACGACCTTTTTTCTTTCTTTTTTTTTCATGAAACTTATTACACCAGCAAGATGTACAGTAATCATTCCTTTTTTTTCTAATTAAATAAATTGTCAGGGCAACTTGGTGGGGGGCCCATTTTACTGGGGGCTCCGAAGCAATGCCTCATTGCCTTGGGGTTAATCCGGCACCGGTGCATTCATTTTTATAAATTGACCGTCCTTTAATTTTCCATCGTCCATGGTTGCATTACGTACTTGTGGTCCCTTTTCTAATATTTTTTGCATCATTTTGTTCAGATAAAATTTTCCATAGCTTGTCACATCTAATTGAAAGATTCGGGGTTCGTCATACAGGATTTCAGCCATATTATTATTTGAAATTAACCATAGAAATAATTTTGTTTGATCTACTTGACATTTTCCTACATTCGACATACATATAAATTCCTACATGATGCAGTTTTTTCACATTTTCTAATTTTTCTGGTTGAATTTTGCGCTAAAATTGTATTAAAAGAATTCCTTTTTGTAGGTTTAAGTATTACCTTTCAAACGAAATTTGATTTTTGTAAATCGGGTAAAAACAGCTGAGAAAATTAAAAAATACGAAGAAACAGTATTTTTGAGGTTATGGCTCGTAGTAATGACGTGGGGATCTGAAATTTTCAGGGAACTTTTCCACAATAATACCTACAAGATGGATATACTTTTATTTAATTATGTTCCTAGGTGGATTTACCTATCTTATCCTGGCCCTTTGTTAAAGAATATTTAGATCTACTGATTCATATTGTATTGTCGTATTAAGTCAAAATTCTGAGTGAGCTTTATTGATTTAAAAAAATATGACTCAGTGTCACTGAATGATAAATTTTATTGATTTGAAAAAATATTACTGTTACATGCTGAAAGATCTTGTTGGTCAGTAGCCTGTTGAATCAGTTTGATGATTTAATAAAGGTTATTTATTATTATTATTTTTATTTTTAAGCGGCAGTAAAAGATTTCTTGTGCCACTCAAGTGGCGTTAATGAAATGTGAATGTGAATTCATGAAACTTGTTATTAAAGTAATTTTTTTTTGATGTTTGAAGAAAGAGATTACTTTTTTATATCCCTGACTGTTGAGGTCTTGCACTCTAATGTAGGCAACCATACTGGTGACCTGGTCTTATTGTTGTAATTGGTTATTGGTGACCAGGATGCAAGATGGTCCTACTCTAAATATAGCACAATATTTGCTGGTGGCTTGTCTATTTCATCTAGAAGATCACTAAATTTTAAGTCAAGAATTTAGAGGTGGTTTATTATTAATACAAATTTCAGTTTCTATAATAGAACACCTCTCCACCTTCGTAATGCTGTGAGTTGCGATTTAAACCAAACTAAAAATATCTGTTTTTGCAGTTCTGTGAACTTTATTGGTTATTATTGGCAGTGAAAAAAATAAATTTTTTCACTCATATTAAATGTTAGAAATTAATGTTTTGATTTTATCACAGAATTGCAAAGAATCTTGTATGTTGCAAAAATAGGTGTTTTTTTTCCAGTTTTTGCGACATATTGCATAAATAATCATTTTGTTTATGATTGAAAGCATTGTCTGAATACTTTCCGCATCTGTCTGTGATACTAATATTAACAAATTTGTACATTTCGTTAGATTTAGTCATTCATTTGTGATAACGCCCTAACATATCTAACTAGTCCTAGTAAGTAAGTAAAATTGTATGTTGATTTAAAACCAAGTAAAATATAGTACTGTACTCTTTACCACTGTATTTTTATTGCCGCTATGTCTTGATTTTTCAATGCTGCTAAGCTCGGATTTTGAAGTAAGAGTTGTCGCATGCGCCACTTATTTCGAGTCTACTAATTCTCGATTGAATTTAGGGAAGCCGGAAAAAGTCACGAACAATAAACATCTGTACCAGTGTGGGCAGTGCCTGAAAAAATTTTCAAGGCGAGACCATCTGAGGACTCACGAGAAAAACATACACGGAGAGTTTGCGGGCCCCTTTAAGTGCGTCATTTGCGAGCAGTTGTACAAAAACACGGAGAGTCTTAGGAAGCACATTGCCAAGTTCCACTTTTCAACGATCAATGAGACTATACAGAGGATTGAGGTGAATTAAGAGCATTTTTTTTAGCAATTCTTTAACAAATTTTTTTATTCTAACTCATTTATAGCAGCCAGTTCATGCAAGCGACCATTTTTTAAAGTAGATATAATGGATTTGTATAAAAAATCCCAATATTTCGGAAAATAATATAGATAGGTACATTTTCGAACAGACCCACCTCGAGAAATTAAAGCATCTCCCCCTGCGCCTCCTCCAAATATATATATTTTATCTCAAAATGATCCTGATGCCATGCGATAGAGCATGCAATCTTGCATAAAAATATTTTTTTTATATTTTACTGTTATCTCTTGTGCGAGGCCCTTTAGCAAAAAGAAGGGGGGAGCCCTCTAACAATAACACATGTTCGGCTACAATTCCAAAACGACCCAACAAATCGAAATTCCATATGATATAAAAAATGATTAAAATTATTATTTTTTATATCAATTGAATTTGTTTACATTATTTATTTAAATTAAGTTACCAGAGCTGTTCATGTAACGTTATAGTCTTATTTAATAAGCATTATTCTTTTACGAAAACTTCAAGTTCTTAACTTATCACTTCAATGACCCGATAAAGGACCCCGCACTAAACCAATGGATCCCAGCCGAATTGGATGAAAATTCGTTATAATGTAGTGTTACGTGCTTACAGTCTTCAGTAAACACTTTGTGGATTCGAATAACTTGCAACAGGAATTTTCACAAACCACTGATTTATTTATCACTAAAATTACACTAGTAAATACTTAAAAATCACACAACTAATAATAGCTTAATCTAATATAAATTCACTACTTTTAAAACACTATGGACTTTACTTTTCTTCTTAACTTGTCAACTTTTGTCTAACCTAAAAACTCTCTGTCTGTTTACTTCACTGACCTGAACTCTTCTAACCTACAAACTGTCTCTGTAACCAGAACTGTACTGGATACTAAACTGAACAACAGAACATCTTTATACTTCACTAAACTGTACTGTTCCCCCATCTGCTGGATTCACCTCTTTTTATACACCCATAGAAATATACCAGAACAGTATTCCATAATTTTCTGGAACCCTACAGAGTTTTCTACTATGTGATAGATGACTGTTCGTCAATTGGCTCATAGATGGCGCCACCCCACCTACTGGCCATGAACACAATACAGGTTTCCCTTCACTTTGGCCAGGGACTTAATCACATCTCTCCCCGTTAGAGGGCAGCACATAACAGTAGTTTATGATGTCGTGATCAAAAGTCTTAAAGAAGCGAGATAGAAAAATGAACAATTTTCGAGTTACAGGGGGTCAATGAGGAAGACGGGTTCATCAGATTATTGATTTCATGGAGCATGTGGCTTTGCTATTACCATACATAGTTAAATATCACAAATATTATAGTTTAAGACACCTTCGTGATGTGCGCAGGTTGAATAGTTTATGCACAAGGTGGGCCATTTAACTTGAGGCAGCCATATATCTCGAAAACGATGCATTCTATAACAAAATGTTTTAAATAACAGTTGTTTGGAACCAAGTGAGAAACAAGATGGTGATATTTTTTTTGCGTTGGCCAAGTTTTCAAATGCGCACATCACGACAGTTTCTTATTATATAACTATAATATTTGTGATATTTAACTATGTATGGTAATAACATCGCCACATGCTCCTTGAAATCAATAATCCAATGAATCCGTTTTCCTCATGTTTGACACGAAAACTGTCCATTTTTCTATTTCGTTTTTTAAAGACTTTTGATCAGTCATAAACTACATTAAGCGCTTTATGCACGGTCCGCTACCTACCTGTACGTCCGCTCAAGGCCGCGGTGCTGGACGTACCATACACGCTATTGTGTGCGCATCCAGCGTGCTAGATGCAATCGAACGAGTTAAATGAGCGCACGTATTTTATGTATTTATAATGCCACCAGTTTTATCCAAATGCCAAAAAATGAGAGTTCTCCTAATGTTGTCATCTGCAGCAGAAGAGAATAAAAGAACAGGAGGAGGTTTTGGATGAAAAAAATTTATCATAAATGTACACAGTATACTCAAATGAATAATATAATGAAAGATTTGTATGTGATACAGTTTCATACTTATCTTAGAGTAGACAGTGAAATATTAGAAATGTTTTTAGGAATGGTGGGAATTTTGCTGTACACAAAGTTACTACACGATCAAGCATGCACGACGCTCGATCGCTCTGACGTACGTCCGCGTTATTCATTGTCTATTTGCAGGACATTCGCGATGGTGGGAGCACTTGCTGGATGTAAAATTGGTCATGCAATCCAGCAAGCAATTATCTATACTGCCGTTTTGCATCGGGCATCGTGGATGACCTTGACCGGCTGTATAGCAAGATGGATCATGAATAAAGCGCTTTATACCAAATTTTCATCCAATTTGATTGGGACCCATTTTCCCTTAGTTTTAGTGCGAGGTCCTTTGATGCAAGATAAAAAATATATTATTTTTTCTATCAATTGGTACATAATTTTAACTGGTATTTATTTAAATAAAGCCACCAGTGGCATACATACAAAAAGCATTGTATTTATTTGCATTAGAACCTATTTTTAATAATGGTAATACCCAACAGCCGTCATGATTTCTCAAGGCGTCTCTGTTTGAAAATCTACTTTGACTAGTTCTAGGTAGCTTGATTTGTCGATTTGCAACAACTTCCAGTACCGTGTTCATTAGTCTGTGTTCTTCACGCCCAATTGTATTAGTTTTTTTCTATTGTTGTTATGGTTAATGTCTTCCATGTACTTGGAAATATACGATATTCTAAACTTCTATTTATTCTTTGTCCTACAACTTCAGAGTCTTTATTGTTATACCATCTGTACTGCTGTTTATATTTTGTATGTCCCTCATTATTTCAAGTTCCATCAACTCGATCAGTTTAAATCTCTTTAGTATACAGTTAGGCACTGTCGTATTACTAGTAATAAGCTCATATGTTCCTTTGTCTCAATTAAATGAGGGCAATTTGGTCATTTGGATGAACTAAAAGACCGATTTATAACAAATTCATGGAAAAAACTAAGTAAAACGTATTAGGAAAAGAAAAGCATAATAATATAGTAAGTAAGTAAGTTCCTTATTCATCGTGTTAAGTTACACAATAGTGAAACTTTAAGACTACTCAAAACAAATAAATACAGTTAGAATAAAAAGTTTATATAAAAAAATTACCAACCACAATTATTTCTTTATTTATTTTTGCAAACGGAGTTTTAAAAATGTTAATATATTCTATATAAACATTAAACTGTTACAATAAAAATTTTCAAATCCTGGAAAAATCCAGAAATTTGTAAGTTGAAATTTGCTGAGTATTTTGGCTTTTCAATATCTTTTTAGCTTTTTGAACATATTTTACTTCAAAATATATGTTGTTTATTAGTTTCAAGTGGCCAGTATATCACAGGCTGTGTCCTGAAGACCTTAAACTATCCATATTTCCGAGACTACCAAAAGAGTATGTTACGATTTGTAGCTTGAAAAATACAGATAATGTTCACACATCCTCTATATATCAAAAGTTTTATACATTTTTACTTGCATGTACTGACATTCTATACTTGAGTTCAGCATTTTTGACAATTAATATAGCTTTCCTTCCATGTTTCTATCAATGTTTTGTTAATAATAATCATTAATGTTGTAAAGAAGTTGCTGTTTATTATTTTTGTGATTTTAACTGTTATCTGAGAGTTAATAATTCGTTTTATGTTAATCATGAAATAGCTGTAATATATTTTGCAATATTATTATTTGTACTTTTTTTATAAATCGTTAATAAATTCGACCAACTCTTTTATTCTGCACGGATTTGTTAATGCAGTAGAGATGTTTACTATTAATTGTATTCATCATTATGAATCGTTTCATCATTGTTTATATATGCAATTTGTTTAGTATTATCTATTTTTTAAGGTTAGTCATCTCTAACAAATAAGTTTCCTATATTTTAGCATAGAGAATTTGTTTTTTTTTCTTTACCGTTCATGACATTTGTAGTATGCTAGTCAAGGATAATTTTTTTTTACCAGTTTTAAGACTTTTTGGACAAATGGAATTAACCGAGGCATATATACATAATATCTGAATCTTTACTAATATCGTTATTGTATAACTGTTACGATGATTTATATTAAATTGTATCACTGTTGGAATGTATACCTATGTGCCTATATTAGTATAATAACTAGTTATATTTAAATGTTTTATTGACAATAAATATTGCTTCCTATAATTCGGTGTTTCATTTATTTAATTCCTTTAACAAAATTATTAATGCACAAGCGTGTAAAATGCATTTGAATAATAATTTAGAGGTTGTTTTTTTCTTTATCAGCTAATGTAGACATAACAGAATTTCTTTAAATAAGTTGTTAATAATCAGAAAATGGGGTTGGAAAAGAGAGGACGGTGTAAAACTCAAAATTACGCGCGTTTTGCCAACTAAGTTGGCATTGTCTGGAGTCAATTGAAACTCGCAAGCATCTGCAGATGATGCCAACGTTGTTGATGAAATGCACATTGAATGTGGTGTTCAAGTTTTACTTATATTTCAAGTAGCTTTGTTGTATTTAATTCCGTAAATTAAGAACGTTCCCAAAAGGCAGTCGCTCTCAACCGACAAAAGGATTTCCCCTATGTGAATTACCATACTTACAATAAAAACTAGTTGACAAGCACTACACTTTTTCATCCCACCCCCTGTGCGCATATGCACAGAGATAAACCTACTGCGTCGCTTGACTCAGTCTGTCAACGTCTCGTTTTATACTCATTAGAACATGAGTGATTGCTTTGGTTTAGAGTGCATTATCGTATTTTATAGGTTAAGAACATATTTGTGATTTTTAACAAAGCATAAAAAATGTTTTCGAGAGCAGAAAATGTAGATTTGCCATAAAATATCAACTTTTATTCTTATGATAATCCATATTTTCTTAACATCTGTAAAGTACACACAAAGTGTTAATAGCATTTTAAACGTTCCCTTGTATTTGCAACATTGCCAAGTTGCAAGTTCCTGCTCACCAACTTGTCTGAAACAAGCCGAGAGCAACCGAAAGTCACGAATTTTCAACCTATTTTACAGAAAAAGGAATATCATTTGCAGTAATTTTTTTAGAAAAAAAATTTCTCTTTCCTTCTAATAGCTCTCAGACTTTGAAGAAAATATATTGTTTATATATGCAATTTGTTTAGTATTATCTATTTTTTAAGGTTAGTCATCTCTAACAAATAAGTTTCCTATATCTTAAGAAAATTATCATTCTAATTAAATAAAACGTAAGTGGATATGGGATGGATATGGGATTCATAAGACATTAGTATGTTAAAATGTCAATTTTAGGTGCTAATATTTACAAATTTAGTACCGCAAAAGCTACTAAAATTTTTCCACATATGCAGAACATGAATAAAAATATACCATGTAACTATTTTACGAGGGTTACACCAAATATCTCGTTTAAAATCTATTGTAGAAGAATAAAATTTAGAAACAGTTATCCCATTTTTAGTGAGCTATATTTCAGTAATAAGAAATTTGAAATCCATAGCCTACTTTGTGAGATGTAATAATAATAATATTTATTGGTCCAATCGATAATTAAAACAATAATATAAGACAAGTCAAAATAAAAAATATAAAGATAAAAAAGTGTAAAGACATATATGATATTAAGTAAATACATAAAACATATAGTATATAATATACGTATATACAATACAAGTGATACAAGTATATGTGGTGTAGTAAATTGTAATTTATAATAAAATCACAATCTGTCATTCAAAAACTCATTGATCGAGTAATATGCTTTTTCAATGAGCAGTTTTTTTATACGCTTTTTGAAAATATTAGAATTTAATAATATGAGTTCATTTGGTAGTCTATTGTAAGCCTTAATGGCCAGATATTTTGGACAGTGTTCATAAAGCGTGGTTCTGTGATAAGGTATTTCTAGAAGCTCATTGTTTCTTGTATTGTACTGATGAAACTCATTTAGAGTTTGAAAGTTTGAAAACCCCCAAGCAGTGATTCCATAAGACATAATTGAATGAAAATTTGCATAGTAGTACATTTTTATGATATCAATGCTTACGGCGTCCCTCAGGTTTTTGATGCAGTAACAAACCGGAGCCAATTTCTTACACATCTGTTCAATATGGGTCCCCCACCTACAATCTTCAGCAATGTATAAGCCTAACAACTTTATTGACTCAGTCTGTATAAGTGACTTATGTGAGATTTTTATATATAGGCTGCTATCAGAGGTCGTCAGAATATTTTTGGAATTAATTAAGACCGACTTTTTTATATTTAATAAAAGCCTGTTACTCACTAGCCATTTATAAATTACTTCTAATTCCTCATTACTTCTACGAACAGCATTATTTAAGTTTTTATCAGCTACAATCACAGATGTGTCATCAGCAAATAGAAATGTGTTATGGGCAGTTAGATCATTTATATAAATTATAAATAACAAAGGGCCTAGTATAGATCCTTGTGGGACACCAACTGTAGAGTAAAGCGATTCTGATTGATAGGAATTGATGCGGTCGATTTTCTAAATAGCTAAACCAAGTTTAGTGCTAGTCCTCTAACCCCATATCTAGCCATCTTGTATAGTAGAATTTTATGCAAGATCAAGTCAAACGCTTTACTAAGGTCAATAAAAATACCAATGGTTTTCTTGCCGTTATCCATTTTATCATAAAGTAAGTTTAAAAACTTGTTTACACAATTCGATGTTGATCGTCCTTTTCGAAAACCAAACTGGTTTTCATTAAACAGTTTATGGTGTGCTAGCTATGATTTTAATTGCTGCATATTTTTCAAAAACTTTTGCAAAAGTGTTTAATATTGCTATTGGCCTGTAATTATTGATGTCATCAGTCTTTCCGGATTTGAAAATGGGTTTTATCAGAGAACACTCCAGCACTAAGTGAAACATTTATCAAGTAAGTTAATGGTTCTGTAATATAATCCTTACATTTCTTTAAGAGATTTGAGATGATTTCATCTATTCCTGCAGAATTGGAATTTTTCAAGTTGAGTAAAATATCAAAGAATTCAGATTCAGTTGCAGGCTCAAAGGAGAACGTATAAGGGTTATTTTTTATGTTATTTGACGGGTCAGAGTTGCTAAGTGGAATGTTTTCTAACAATTTAGTAGGAACTTCATTAAAATGTGTGTTAAAAGTATTTCCTAAAACGACTGGATCATTTATTATTTTATCATCAATATTTAGTTTTAATTTATTTTCTTGATTCTTTATATTAGGTTTAATAATATTCCATGCCGCTTTGGATTTATTTCTAGCATTTGTTAGAATGCTGTTATTATAGTTTTTCTTTGCTTTTTGGAGAAGTTTTCTCTAAATAGATTTATACCTCTTATAATATGATATTAAATTTGCGTCTGTTGAGGTAAGGGTCAACAAATAAAGGTCTTTCAATTTTTTCGACGATACACGTAAACCTTTCGTTAGCCACTTGGTGTTTTTATGGAGCTCTTTTATATTTTTTATTCTTACGGAAAAAGCAAGATTAAAATAAAATAAAAACGTTTCACAAAACTCATTAAACTTAGCATCAATGTTATACGCGTAACAGGGAACAGAAATAGTCAATGTTATTTTCATTATTTAGTGCTCTGCATTTAACTTTTTCGTTATTCGCTATTTCATAAACCTGAAAAATAGGAAAATGACAAACGGTTATAGTTCCTTATTTGAGGAGATACAAAAAAAGTTAGAGAGATGAAAGTTGACAGCAAAGACAATAAGAATAATAATGTGTATTAAAAAATTCGAAAAATGCAATAGGTTTTGCCGAACGGTCTTGTGCAAAAATGAAAAGAACAAATTTCAAAGTAGGCCACGGCAGCATTATTTCCGTTTATTTTTTCCTCTTTCCAACGATATAAAACATTAAAACATAATATTTTAACAGCTACTCTCCGGGCTATGTGCCCCGCCGAGCGCTGAATTACAAGTTACAATATATAAATAATATAATAATAATAATATATAAAACGTGTCACAAAAATTGTTACTGATAGTGTCAATATTTAATATTTTACGAAAACCACAATTCATATCGTTGAATCGTAAAAATCAGCTATGCCATGATTAGTGAAAAACAATGTAACAAATTTGACAGATTGTCACTGTTGTATGTTGTGTTGTCGAGTTCTAAGACAAGTTTTATATCAATAATTATGATGTATACCAATAATAACAAATTCGATATGATTAGCATTTATTGTCAGTGCAATTTTGATGCTGAGATGGCAGTCACGGTTTACGGAGATAGATTTCAGATGCTCCCCAGCCAAATGGAACTATGTTTAGGAAATTAGTTCATAATCTAAAAGCGCACGGTTCATTTTCAAAGAAAGTAGTAAGGCGAGAGCATGTTGCGGATAATGTAAGAAAAGTGAATAAAGTATTGAATTATGTTAACCAAAATGAAGAAACCTCTTTGAGACAGATTCAGAGAAACTGTTGCATAAAAAAAGACAGTACAAGAAAAATATTTAAAAAAAAAATGGATTTCGATGCTACAAAATGAGGGAGATAAGCCGAGGAGAGAAAGATTTTGTCCAACGAATCAAATTTTTCTAATATTGGATTTTTCAATAGAAATATGCATTATAAGTGGACACGAGAAAATACACATTGATGCAGAGAGACTCCTTTCCGAGAAATATTTTCTATGAATGTTTGGGTGGGTCTTTTAGGGACTAAAGTAATTGAATCTTATTTTTATGATGGCAAATTAACCGCTCATAGATACCTTAATTTCTTGCAAAACGAATTTCAAGATATTAATAGTGGTAGAAATATTAAATTATTCATATTTTTAACAAGATGGGGCTCCACCTCACACTGCTGTAATATGTACAAATTATTTAAATCAAGTTATGCCAGATAATTCTATGTCCAACTTGATCACCAGATATTACTCCCTTGGATTTTTTCGTCGGAGTTACATTAAAGACAAGGTATTTCAAACTGCCCCTGAAAAACCAGAATTAGAAATGCATGTGAGGCAATTACTCCTGAAATTCTCCAAAATGTAATGCGTGAAGTGTCCCGTAGAGCACGCTTGTATATTAGAATGCATGGTGAACAGTTTGAGCATTTGTATTTACAGCGCTTTGAATGTTGTTAAGTTATAGTCATAACCCAGATTTTAATTCAAAAGAATACCATCCTAGTTTTGTTTGCTCAATACATGCCCTAAAGTATAGGACAGATAGGGAGAATATTTCAGAAAAGAACGACATATAAGAAGCCACTGAGAATTCCACATACACCAACCAAAAAATTAAAAGTCATTTATACTTTATTTGGAAAGGACAGAGAGTAATAACCGCTTATTATAAATGCAAATACTCTAAAAACATACAGCACTTAAAAGTTACTTTAAATATTTCCTTGTATTTTATATTAGTGATCTGTTGTTTCAGAGAAATTTAATTGAAAATACCTGTACCATGACAATCATACCTGCTTGGACCATAAAAAGTTAATCTCTGGTAAACTGTCCTTGCCTCTGCCATTGTGAACTGTATCTTCAATTTGTCTCATTAATATGCAAAACCAATGATTATAATTACACCAAACATCATAACTGATCTTATGGAAGTTTTTCTGTAGTTCAATGAAATTATTGAGACCAAGGCTAAGAACTAATAAATCGGATAAATTAAACAACAAAAGTTCTTTGTGTTCTGTTGTAACATAATTTTACACCGAGTGAAAGTTGAACCAACACAAAAAATCCTTCATTGATTTGATAAAATTATGTAAAAATAAATAAAGAAGCATCAACAGTTTGGAAAAACCTGCAGGGCAGCAATCATTCTCCTTGAAATTTCCATCTGTTAGAGCTTGCATTTTAGCCCGGGAGGGTAGATAATAACTGATATCACGGAGTACACACTAAAGTAGAGATTTTTTTAAAAATTCCCGACCAAAATAAAACTTGCAACAAAGAAAGCTACAGGGTATTCCCTGTCTTCATGTAAATCAAAAGCAACAATTTTATTAAAGAGAACATCCAGTGGGTGCCCCTCGCAGAGAGTAAAATAAATCACATAAGTTCTAGTGTTCTATCTTTTACCATATACCCGAGGAAGAAAGAGACATAATGTAATATGATGGTGTATTTTGTATCGTTTTACAAACTGCTTGATGTCTTTGGTGGGATTTTGCTCAGGTCCGGATTTGTACAGTTTCAAAATTAAAAAAATACTGAAATACGTGCTATTTCATTTAATGAGACTGTGCTCAACTTTTTTATATTTATAAACCAGGCCATTTTGAGCAAATTATGGATAATTTTTTTCAACTGTATAGTTTCAGTTAAAATATACAATTTTTATCCGTACCCATGATTCTAAGAATACCTTGGGTTGGTTCTCTCCATTCAATTTCATGTACCTAACAAAGACATTCAATAAAGGCTGTGTACTTGCGAATTTCTTGGCTATGGTTTGTTTACAACGGAGAAAGATGATTTAAAGCTGCAGCTTTCTTTGTTGCACGTTTCACTGTGGTCGAGGACTTTTTAAATAATCTACTGTAGCTAGTTGCGCTACAGAGCTCAAGAACAAAATATAAAGTTACTCTTCCATATTATTGTTTTATTTAGATACATTTTAAAGCATACTTATGTACAATTACTTAAATGGCAAAAAATTTAACTGGAAACATGTTAAACTCATTTGTAGTGCTTCCAGTAGATCAGTCCGAAGTCATGAATATAATTAGGGACTTAAAAAATGGGAAAGTGGGGGGACCGATAAATTAGGAATCAGGTTAGTTACCTGGAAGTTTAACTATCTCCAGTAATTGCATATCTATTCAATATATCAATATCAAACGGTGTGTTTCCAGATGCACTTAAGAAAGCAGTGTTAGTACCTATATATAAGGGGGGAGATAAACTACAAGCGAGTAACTACAGACCAACAGCTCATATCAATAATCTCAAAAACCTTTGAAAAGCTAATGTCAGATAAATCAGTGAAATTTCTTTAAAAACAAGTTTTTTTCAGAAAATCAGTTTGGGTTTCTGAAAGAGCGGGGTACAGATATTGCTCTCTTGAAATTTACTAATGACATTAACAAAGAATTAAATGGCAGAAAAAAGTTATTGGACTATTTGTTGACATTAACAAGACATTAGATACAGTTCCACATGCAAAATTAGTAGAAAAACTGGAGACAGCTGAAGTTAGAGGGGTGATGGAAACATGATTTCAAAGCTATCTGAGTGGCCGAACACAGGCAGTTCGTATCAAGAACCATACTAGTGCAGAAAAGCAAGTAGGCTAGGGAGTTCCACATGGCTCAGCGCTGGGCCCTAGATTTATTGTTTATATAAATGATTTATGCTCAGCAATGTTAAAAGGGAAAAATTGCCTAATACTGCCCTATTAAATGCCAGTGAGTCGAGTGACCAAAATCAATGAAATATCGAGCGCAACTTAAAATTCCTAAAAAATGGTTTGTATACAACAAAATGCTAATGCCACAAAAACCAAATTTATAAACTTTATCCTAGGAAAGAGTTGGAAATATGAAAATAAAATGTCACAAGTTTGGTTGCAATTTGTAAGCGGATTGTGAATGTCACACAATAGAGCAAACAGAGACAATTAAATATCTAGCTGTAACTTATGATAAATATATTTCTTGGAAACCTCACATACAGAACACTAGAAAAAAACTTCTAGGCATCCTTGCAAAATTTAAGCAAGCAGCACAGCTTATACCAAAACACATAACATGCTGGCATATTCCGTTCTCACATATGGAATTGTAGTATGGGGAGCAACCTATGTGAGTAACCTTAAAGCAAAAATCATTTATGAGAATAATGTGTAAAAAACCTAGGGACCATCCCTCTCACGAGCTATTTGTAGCACTAAAAATACCTAATTTAAAAAGGCAATTCTGCATTAATACTTGTACTCTAGTGTACAAACATTATAAGTCATTACAATTAGATAGACATATCAACAAAAAAAATAACGAACATTTTTTAAACACATAAGCAACATAAAACGAGGTAAATATAACTCACTAGTCTTGGTACATGTGTAATAATATGTATTATCATAATTATTATATTTATATATTTTGTCTACACTGTATTATGTCTTATATTTTTTTACTATACTAATGTCAAATTATGACTGTAGACAAATAGAAGAAAATAGAAAATTTTTTCTTTTCTTACGCTAAACCGCTAAACACAAGCTGAAAATTGTATTCTACTCATAAGTGTTAAACTTTGTAGAATTCAAGAGTATATGATATAAAAGCAAAATGTATCTTAAGTATTTTAATAAACTTCTATTCTATTCTATTTGAGTTCTACTAAAACCAATTACTAGAATGTGTAAATGGTTAGTTTTGGATGAAAATCGTTTTTTAATAATATGATTGATTGAAAATTAAAGCTTTTTTAAACGTCCTCCTTTACAAAGTGCCTATCATTGAAAAATTCCTTTGCAGTACAGCGACATCTACATATACACATGTTAAAAAACGATTTGTATCCAAAACTGAAGCCATTTTACATACTCTAGCATTGTTTTACAGAACCCAAATAGCTATAATATATAATATTTTCTGAAATCTACATCTGGCTGTTCTCCCTGTATATGTAATCTGTAATTAGCTTAAATTAAAGGTCCTTGGTCCTTAGATTTTTGGATATTATCCTATAAAGGCATTTTTAAATGTTTGAAAAAAGATGCTGGGAAAGTCGCAGCTAATTTCTTGGAGATTATTATATTAGATAAAAGTATGCCACATTTAGAAATATCCATTTCCTACTTCATTCATGTCCCTGACTTACATTGTATGGATTACGTATGAAACAAACTTTAAACTAACCCTGTATATTACTGTTTCACAATTTATCGAGGTTTTGGTGACAAGGGGCTTAGTTAACTCACTGTACATACTTCAATAAGGTAATATAAACCTGTTTAATTTTTATGTTTTCATTCTATGTTAAATTTTTTCAGATATTATGCTCTCGTACTCGACCGACAACAAGGGTCACGTGTACTGCCCGTACTGCTGTAGGAAGTTCGTCAACAGATACAATTTAAAGGTGCACGTTCGTGACAAACACGAAGACAATTCCATGGACTTAGACTGTCAGATTTGCGGTAAGACTATGAGGAACCAAAGCTGTCTACGGGTGCACATGTACCACCATCGTAAACAAAGGTTAGAAGAAGCAGGGATCATTTAAGATTATTGTTTTTTTTTGTTTTTATTGCTCATTGAACATTTTTGTTAATTGTTATGTAGAATCTTGATCATTCTGGTGTTTTAGTGATTAACTAATGGTTATGTTATCAACATTATGGACACAATTGCATATTAGGTTACTTTCGGGGATGGGGGCAGGTGGTGATGAATTCAAATCTAAAATTTCCCAGGATTTTTGGCGTTTGATATTGCCCGACCTGCCTCTAGATGTTTTGTGTGAAATTTTACAACTAAACTTTGGAAAAACCTTTCTAAGTTGTTAGTGTTATTACCAACACATTTAAAATTGTAAAAATGCATTGAACTTCGATTTCATTTATATTATCTTTTGATACTTTTTATGTTAATACTTTCTGTAAATATCAGTTATTTATGTCGTTATTATTACCATTTAATCCTAATATGCAGTGTACAAGTCCAAATCGTAATGTTATTTAATCTGGGTAGACTTTTTTTGTTTTTATATTTATTATATAGGTTATAAGGAGTTTTAAAATAATTTTGCGATATTGAAACTCATTTTGACGCAACAAATACATTCTTTTTCTACATTCCATTTTTTAGGTATATACATAACTAAAGTGCAGTGTACAAAGTTTGCGATGAAGGTTGTTATGTTAGACCAGGGCCAATCCTGTTTAAGGTAATAAAAATTCTTAGCAGTATACGAATGGTCGGAAAATGTAGTTAATGGTGTAAATAATTAAGGAAAAATCGTTCAGACTGAGTAAAAGTTCTGGAAGGGGGATTGGGGTGGTAATATATACTTTATTAGGGGTTGGTACTCGTTTTTTGCGATTTGCGACTAAACTATGCATCCTATTGAAAAATGTTGAATATAAAAGTTGTAGATAATAAAAAAATCTAAAACTTTCTTATTAGACATTATTGACCATAACCTCAAAATTATCGAGAAAAATGCAAAAAACCGTTTTTTCGGTTTTTAATTGATAACTATCGCAAATTTTTTTATATTTTATGTACCTAACTATTCTCGGCTTTCAAAGTCGCGAAAACATTATTTAATCTGCAATTAAATAGGTAAAAATTCAAAAAACACAAAGGCTGTGAACTGAGAAAATTTGTTAATTATTTCTTGCGATTCCTAAGTATTTACAAATTATCACGTCAAAGTCTTATATTTGATTATGAAATACAAAAATTAAAAGTAAAATAATTTTATTGAAATCTTTTGTTCTTCGTGGGCAATTCTTCATCGCCAGAATCGATCAAACTTTCGATTTCTTCACGCTCATTTTCTATATCTACAATTTCTTGGAGTTCTTCTGGATTGTCCAGTTCAGTATCAATAATTTTTATTATTATTTATTAGACAGTGGGTACTGTCTTCGTCTTCGATGTCCTCGAGATTACAATTTTTTTCGTACAACGATTTTTCGGCATTAGAACATCTATCAGAACCGTGACAATTTGAGCACAAATTTGTGCACTTTAAGCCATGCTCGCGACACCCACATTTGTTATTACCGCATCCTGTTTCGCAGCTGCAGCAGATAATTTTCAATAAACTTTCAGGAATTAATTCTTGTTCTGTAAATATAGATACGATGGCCATTAACGTAATGTTTCTATCCCCAATCTGTAGCTGTTAATTGATTACCAAGCCATCTTTGTATTTGAAAATACACCCTGTAACAATGTTGCTTAGCTGCCCCTTCAGTTGGAGGTAATTTTTTCAAATGAAATGAGGATTTAGCAGTAGCCGTTCGGTAGAGTTCAAATCTTAAATCGTGTAGAAATGTATAATACTTTTGTAAATAGAAGTTATTATTTTTAATCCATTTTCGGTAATCATTTGTTTGTCTGCATTTGTATTGTACAAAATTTCTGCGAGATTAGGTAAATGTTTATCGGCCAATAATGATTTTATAATTGCTTTTTTTTCCTTTCCCAGCAAAATTGGAAGTTGTATCGCAGCCAGAAACACAATGCAAAAATGCTACAATATGTTTATGTGATTTACGATTAAAACTATTAAGAGGTGTAATAAGTATCATTAATAATTCCCCTGCACATGTAAATTACTTGTATAACATAGTATTGTATGAGAATTAACGCTTTTTATGAATGTAAACGTTTATTTACAATAAAGAAAAAGAAATTAATGATTTTCACCGAAAACTCGATTTTTAAAAAGTAGTTTTTTCGGTTTTCGCTTTTTTAACGATATTTTTGTATATAAACAATATTATATTTTAATTCTATATTAAAGTTGAGATTTCAACGAAAACAATGAGCACTAGTAAAGTTCATTAGTCGAAAATTTGCTAACCAAATTTTTCGATTGAAAATTAGGTCTTTTTTAAATTTTCTTCATAAAACATCGAAAATTAAATATTTCACTTTGAAAAAATTTGGGCTTGTTTGAAACACAAAAAAGAACATTTTCACCAATCTTCATGAAAATATAAACATTTTTGAGATAGTTATAAATTAAAAACCGAAAAAACTGTTTTTTGCATTTTTCTTGATAATTTTGAGGTTATGGTCAATAATGATTAATCAAAAAGTTTTAGATTTTTTCATTATCTACAACTTTTATATTCAACATTTTTCGATAGGATGCATAGTTTAGCCGCAAATCGCAAAAAACGAGTACCAACCCCTAAAAACGTATATATTACCACCCCAACCCCCCTTCCAGAACTTTTACTCAGTTTGAACGATTTTTCCTTAATTATTTACACCATTAACTACATTTTCCGACCATTCGTATACTGCTAAGAATTTATCATCTATTACGATATTTTAAACGGTTTGGCCCTGGTCTATGTTTCCAATATGCATTATATGGTAACTGTTTTGTTAAGACTCAGTAGTTGGTGGTAAGTCCTTCAAAAAATGTAGAAATTATACTAAAAAGGGGAATGCTATTGAATATTCCATTATTCTCTGTTATTCTGTTAAAACTAAATTTAATACGTTTGAGATTTAAAAACTCAAGGGGCGTTAAATTGGGCAACTTGACAGGTCCTATTTCTCAATCCATCTATTAGGAAATGCCTGTATGTTTCCTTACATACATGTGAGGTCGGACTGGGCCGGACTGCAGTTGCTGACGGGCCAAACCGCAGACTGAAATAATGCTTTGCATAATTATTTTCTCAAGAAAGATGCCATAGCCAATCTGTTTATAAATAAATCTGAAAATGCATATTTGGGCAATATACTGCCCTCCTAACACATGAACACTGACTTAGTAGTAGCATAAGGTAACATGACCGGTTGTACCTAAGAAATGCAGGGAGGGTGGTTGCGGGGGGCAAGGAATTAAATAGTTTTGAAGCTGTGGGGCGCACAGAGGTCGATTTTCAATTTTTAGGACAAAAATGTAAAAATTTATAAAGAAGCTCTAAATAGTTTTAAGAAAATTTTGTGAATTTAATTATATTATATCTGTAAATACAACAATAATACTAAAAAAAAATTCTATGAACCAAGGGGGTGGTTTTTGAAGAGGTTGAAATATAAATTTCGCTTGAAAGTTCTGAAATTTTGTAAATTTAATAATATACCTGTAAATACATCAATAATAGTAAAAAAATTCTATAAACCAAGGGGGTGGGCGAGTTTTAAGAGGGTTGAAATATAAATTTCGCTCCAAAATTCTGAAATTTTGTGAATTTAATAATATTATACCTGTAAATACAAAACAATAATACTAAAAAAATCTGTGAACCAAGGGGGTGGTTTTTGAAAGGGTTGAAAAATAAAGTTCGCTTGAAAATTTTGTAAATTTAATAATATTATACCTGTAAATACAACAATAATAGTAAAAATCTATGAACCAAGGGGGTGGTTTTTGAGGGGGTTGAAATATAAATTTCTCGTGAAAATTCTAAAAATTTTTGAATTTAATAACACTATACCTGTAAATACAACAATAATAGTAAAAAATTCTATGAACCAAGGGGGTGGTTTTTCAGAGCGTTGAAAAATAAAGTTTGCTTGAAAATTCTGAAATTTTGTGAATATAATAACGGTATACCTGTCATTCCGCCAAGAATAGTAAAAAAATATCACTGAACCTAAGGGTGGTTTTTATAAGAGGCGTAAAATTAGAAATTGCGTAAATATTTTCTGTTTTTGTGGTCAGGACAACAGAAGACATACAAATAAATACTATGATCCTGATTTTTTGATTGTATTGTAATATTGACACTGTTTATAATTCTACACTAGTGTATTTTAAAATGAATCTAAATCACTTTCTGAAGAATCCAGAGAGTCCTCTTCACTTACTGATGACTCATCCGAGTCTTGACGATCACTTCTTGGTGGGAATAACAAGCAGGTTAATTACTTGTTGGAGTAATAAGTTTATTTTCGTTTTCGGTAAAGGTCTTAAACTGGAAATAAACGGATCTGAGGATTTCTGCAGTGCACGCAATAGGTCTTCAATATTTTTTCCCTACTCATTTTTCGGGTATTGTGTTCCCGAAAGTAACGGCATTCTTTGTGCATCGCTTCTAAGGCTTCTTCACTCAATTGTCCTATTGGGAGCAGAAGTGTGTCCATAATGTCAGCCCCATGAATTAAGATTTTTTGGACACTAGCTGGCATTTTATACCATGGATATAATTTGACAAATAATTCTGCTGTGTGGTGAGCATACTTTCGAAATGACTCGGTGTGTATATTGCTTGTAAAATCACTGAGAATCGTGATATCAAGGTTTCATCAGTAATTTCTGCAGCCTTTTTAGGTTCTTGGAAAAATCGCCGGGTTGTGTTGCGTCATTAGTAGTTCCACTGCCTTGTTTAACGACATCCACAAGCAGACCAGTTTTTTGACGAAATTTTGCGATAACTTCACTTTTTTTTCTTCAAGTGCAGCTCTGTTATCTGGGCCTTGAGCTTGCCAGGTTTTAATATCACTTCGGTATGAAATGTGTAAGATACATTAAAAAAATTGAATATGTGCATGTAGTGTAGATAATCCGTATTGAAACGTACTTGTATTGCAGGGCATTTACATAAGGGCTTTTATATCGTTCATTTGGCTTGGCTCTGCTTTACAAATGTAGCAGCTCTGTGTTGATGGATCGTTTTTAATCGTTTGATATCCTTCCCATCAACTTTTATGCAGGTTGGTGTCAGTGTTAATAATAATAATAATAATAATAATCTTTATTTTTAAGTTGTCGTGCATTACATGTATATAAAAATCGTCAAAATTCAAAAATACACTAATAAGTTGATAACAACATAGTCAATATATAAACATATAAATATAAACAAAAAAACAATGTATAAAACATATATAAGAACAAACAATACAGAGATACAATATAAAGGACAAAGACAATAATTAAACAAGTAAATAGTGTTAAACTCAGCGTTAAATGGGTTAAATGGTAATACTAAAGAATTCATCTATTGAGTAAAACGGTTTTTGTAATAGCAATTCTTTTAACTTTAATTTGAATAATTTTGCTGTAGTTCTTTTAGATAATTAGGTAAACAATTATATATTTTAATAGGCATAACAGTCACACCATTACTAACTGCAGATGAATTATGTTGAGGAAGCAAAATGTTAGTTGTATTTCTCAGGGTATATTGTATATTGCAATCTGAAAAATGACTAAATTGATCTATATTAGACTTGACAAATATACAGCATGACAGAATATATAAAGCAGGTAGTGCTAATATTTTAAGTGAGACAAACAAGTCCCTACATGAGTAGGTGGAATTCTTCAACATCATTGTTCTAATTATTTTTTTCTGGACTACGAATAGATCATTAAGTCTGCTAGAGTTTCCCCAGCAAAGAATTCCATAATTTAATAATGATTCTATATGTGCAAAGTAGTAAAAAGTGGCCAAACAATATAGTATTTAGCAGATATTTTTTTCGATACCGATTCAATATGTTTAAACCAGTTTAAGTTTTGATCAACCGTTATGCCTGGTAGTTTGACGCATTCACTATTTTTTATAGACTGATTGATTTTTGTCAGTAGGCTATAATCGGGAGTATTTTTGGTAAATATAAGCATTTGAGTCTTTGAACTATTAAGTTTTAAACCGAATTTATTACAGTAGTTGTTCATTAATGTAGTACATCTATTTGCTTTAAGTGAAAGATTCTGTAAATTGTCGGCTGCCGACGCAATTGCCACATCATCGGCAAATTGAGTGACGTGAAAATCATGTGTTACTGTAAAACTATCTTGCAGATCATTAATAAAGATTAGAAAAAGAATTGGACCTAATGTACTACCCTGGGGAACACCTGTTGGTACCAATTGGGCATCAGATTGATACAATTTGCCATACACTTTTATTTCAACTCTCTGAGTACGGTTACTGAGATAGGATTTTACCCAAGAGTTAGGTTCTCCTCTTATTCCATAGGCATCCATTTTGTTAAGTAGCATTACGTGATTCACCGTATCGAATGCTCTGGACATATCAAAAAGTAAACATTCACATTTTTTTTTCTTATCCATATTAGAAAGTAAAAATTTATATAGCGAAGTGACTGCATCTTGGGTAGAGTAACCCTCTCTAAAACCATACTGACTAGATGAATGATGATGTATTATTTTTATTTAAATAAATTAAAGTTAAAAAAAAAATCACTTCTCTGAACCCACGCATATTGTGAGTAGTGTCATTAGACAAATAGATAAATGTTTAATAAAACTACGCTATTTTTAGCTTCCATAAACGTAAATATTTTTTTTCTACTCTAATGAACTTTAAACAACAGTTAAGAAAATGATTTTTTTTTTCAATTTATAAAAAACAATAATATAAACAGCAAAACATTATATCCACTTAAAAGTTATTTCATAACTAACCTGTAGGACCGGTAGCCATAGCGCGATTGAGATTTTCACAATAAAACACTGTGGATACTTGAGGGAACCGTTTAGTAGCAACGACTAAATGTAATTGAGCATATTCTTCATCTGCTCGCTTAACTTCCTCGGTACCGCACCCTATACTTCCACGTATTCCAATTTTTGTTGCATGGCCTACCAGGGTAATTTCAAGGATTTGCATTTTGTGTCAAATGTCCCCGTAAATTAGGTATTTCGTCCACTGTGGGGCAGTCTACTCCTAAATGGGAAAGTTTGTATGAGTTATCGCAGACCGATTTTTTTTTCTACAATATTGCAATACTCATGTAATCATCATACATTATTCTATCTTTTAAAATTTTATCCTTGTTGCATCTTTCATTTTCAAAGCATCAACCCAGTACATGCCAGACAGTTGATCAAACATACTTATCACACAACACGCTTTGGACTGCTGAACTACTGTGTTGCTCATAAGTATGTTTTTTTTTATTCTGAAAATTATTAATCTTTTCATAAGAGGTGGGTAGGGTGTAAGGGCCAAAATAGATCTGTTGCCTATGGGGCCAAATGAGGCCAATCCGAGACTGCATACATGGAAAATATAATGTATTTGTAAGAGTTAATCTTGAACAGTTTAATTTTCATCTATGAAGGAATAGATCAATGACATCTCTCCTAAACGTTTATTTTTAGTGTCTTTATAGAAAAAAAAGTTGTTGAATGTTGTTAGGCCATTATATTATAAATCTCTGGGCCGATGAGTCTAACATGATATTACCGTACCAAAGTTGCATTTCAACATAAGGCGCCAAAGTTGCATTTTATTTTTGGCGCCCAACGTAGGGCGCCAAAGATGTAATGTTATTTTCAAATGCGATCATGGAATAAAATGTGAACACTTTAATTTTAGTAAAACTTATCGTTTTATCTTATGGAGGGATGGTAAAATTTTAGACGAGACAAGCACATAAAATGGTAGCTGATGCTCTGAACCCTCTCTCTGCTACATTACAATATAAATTAATGTTTATGTATATCATCTGTGACAAGGGGATTCGGCATCCTAAAAACTTTGTACACTGTTAATTTAGATATAATTTATTGTTTTTGTTACTACAGCGTTATAATTTTTTTTGTTGTTTAAAATATTGTATTTAAGATTTACCTTAGTAGCTATTTCCTCTTATGTAACTTATTATTCTTTATTGGTTTTAATTCCTGATTTTAATGATAATTTTAATGGTTAAACCTAAATGCTGTGACCAGTATCTGTTCTAACGCAACTAAATATTTATTTGATATTCGTATTAGATATTAAAACTAGTTTTCGAATGATTATCTCTAAGACTTTTTAAAAATGTTATGAACTTTTTAAGCTATTCCTGTATTTGTAAATATTTTATTGTTATTCCATGTATTTGTTGCTATTGTGATAAACGAAACAGCTATATAACTATAAGCAATATATTGTTAGCTCAATTTTCCAAAAGAAAAATCTAATGACAATAAATATTACATTCCATTTTATACATTTTAACTTGATATGGGAATTAAAATTGTAACTTGATAACACAAATAAAGATATTTCAATAAACTGTGTTTCTTTATCTTATCTCCAGGAAATGCTGACAAACCCTGGGGTTTTTATCTGGATCGGGTATTACAGTGTCACTCGCTTTAAAAGGAGAGTCTTTTTTAGTTGTAAAAAGAAATGTTTCATTAAACTAGTTATCATCAATTTTTATGTTGGGATTAGGAATTTTTAAAAGTATACTCAGAGGATTGTGGGTGGCGAGTGATAGACATGTTCGAGTTGGCAAGATCTAATGGTTTTCCCACTCAGTATGGCCCAAATGCCACACCTGTCACGGTGGATGTTCTAGAGGCTGGGCTGATAACAGCTTTCCTTATTTTAGCTGTGTCCTTTCTGGCAGCCTTACCGACTACCAGACTGAAACAGGTAAGTAATTTATGAAAATTTATCTTGAGCGAATATACTGGTAGACCAGGGCCAAACCGTTTAAAATATCGTAATAGACGATAAATTCTTAGCAGTATACGAATGGTCGGAAAATGTAGTTAATGCTGTAAATAATTAAGGAAAAATCGTCCTGACTGAGTGAAAGTTCTGGAAGGGGAGTTGGCGTGGAAACATATACGTTTTTAGGGGTTGATACTCGTTTTTTGCGATTTGCGGCTAAACTATGCGTCCTATCGAAAAATGTTGAAGGTAAAAGTTGTAGATAATGAAAAAATCTAAAACTTTCTGATTGATCTTTATTGACCATAACCTCAAAATTATCGAGAAAAATGCAAAAAACCGTTTTTTCGGTTTTTAATTTATAACTATCGCAAAAATGTTTATATTTTCATGAAAATTGGTGAAAATGTTCTTTTTTGTGTTTCAAACAAGCCCAAATTTTTTCAAAGCGAAATATTTAATTTTCGATGTTTTATGAAGAAAATAAAAAAGACCTAATTTTCAATCGAAAAATTTGGTTAGCAAATTTTCGATTAATGAACTTTACTAGTGCTCATTTTTTTCGTTGAAATCTCAACTTTAATATAGAATTAAAATATAATATTGTTTATATAGAAAAATATCGTTAAAAAAGCGAAAAACCGAAAAAAACCACTTTAAAAATCGAGTTTTCGGTGAAAATCATGAATTTCTTTTTCTTTATTGTAAATAAACGTTTACATTCATAAAAAGCATTAATTCTCATACAATACTATGTTATACAAGTAATTTACATGTACCTAACTATTCTCGGCTTTCAAAGTCTCGAAAACATTGTTTAAACTGCAATGGGGATGTTAAACAATTTGGGCCTAGAAGGTACGTACTTTTTATCATGAAAAGGGTACTATTTATTATTGGCGTAAGGATTTGACGTAGATCTTTCTCATTACTTTGACAGTTGAAATCCCAACGGTCGTTCTACTTTTGCTCATTTGCAAGTGTTTAATGAATCTTGTATTTTGTGCTGTTTTTAAACGTTATTATCTATGTATTTGACAACTATTTATTTCTTATACAGTTGTGACTGTGGTAGTGTGGTTTTTATAAGATATTGTGCACTGCACAGATGACTGAATTATTGGAGAAATAAACAGCGCTGCTGAGGCAGAGCAGTAACTGACTGCAAACACTTTGCTTCCTGCGAAAACACGTGCGTGATAATTTGCAGTGCACTCAAATTATTAGTAAGTTCAAAAAATATTATTTTACTTGGCTTGGTAATCAATGAACAGCTACAGATTGGGGATGGAAACATCACGTTAATGGCATCGTACCTATATTTACAGAACAAGAATTAATTCCCGAAAATTTATTGAAAATTATCTGTTGCAGCTGCGAAACAGGATGCGGTAATAACAAATGTGGGTGTTGCAAGCATGGCGTAAAGTGCACAAATTTGTGCTCAAATTGTCACGGTTCTGATAAATGTTCTAGTGCCGAAAAATCGTTGTACGAAAAAAATTGTAATCTCGAGGACATCGAAGACAAAGACAGTACCCACTGTCTAATAAATAATAATAAAAATAATGATACTGAACTGGACAATCCAGAAGAACTCCAAGAAATTGAAGGTATAGAAAATGAACGTGAAGAAATCGAAAGTTTGATCGATTCTGGCGATGAAGAATTGCCCACGAAGAAAAAAAGATTTCAATAAAATTATTTTACTTTATACTTACGAATCACAAGAAATAATTAACAAATTTTCTCAGTTCACAGCTATTGTGTTTTTTGAATTTTTACCTATTTAATTGCAGTTTAAATAATATTTTCGGGACTTTGAAAGCCGAGAATAGTTAGGTACATGTACATTACTTGTATAACGTAGTATTGTATGAGAATTAACGCTTTTTATGAATTAAACGTTTATTTACAATAAAGAAAAAGAAATTAATGATTTTCAACGAAAACTCGATTTTTAAAAAGTAGTTTTTTCGGTTTTTCGCTTTTTTAACGATATTTTTGTATATAAACAATATTATGTTTTAATTCTATATTAAAGTTGAGATTTCAACGAAAACAATGAGCACTAGTAAAGTTCATTAATCGAAAACTTGCTAACCAAATTTTTCGATTAAAAATTAGACCTTTTTTTTTATTTTCTTCATAGAACATCGAAAATTAAATATTTCGCATTGACAAAATTTGGGCTTGTTTGAAACACAAAAAAGAACATTTTCACCGATTTTCATGAAAATATAAAAAAATTTGCGATAGTTATAAATTAAAAACCGAAAAAACGGTTTTTTGCATTTTTATCGATAATTTTGAGGTTATGGCCAATAATGTCCAATAAGAAAGTTTTAGATTTTTTTATTATCTACAACTTTTACATTCAACATTTTTCGATAGGATACATAGTTTAGCCGCAAATCGCAAAAAACGAGTACCAACCCCTAAAAACGTATATATTAATTACCACCCCAACCCCCCTACCAGAACTTTTACTCAGTCTGGACGATTTTTCCTTAATTATTTACACCATTAACTACATTTTCCGACCATTCGTATACTGCTAAGAATTTTTATTGCCTTAAACAGGATTGGCCCTGGTCTATGGGTGTAACACGAACCACTCTTTTTTCCTTTAGATAATTTGTCACATCCTATATACTTACTTAATAAATGTCACTTTTTGACAAATAATTTTTTTTCCACTTCAGGTTTAACCGGAAGTGACTAACTTTTTATTTTCAAATGGAATACCCTGTATATTTTTGCATTTTCAATTTTGCATAATTTTATGGATTCAATGATACCACATATAGTGGAGTAAAAATCGCCCAAAATAAGGCGATAGAGACAATTTTACATGGGGCAATGGGACATAGAAAAATAAGTTTGTTTTGGTAGGAGAACCCTTTTTTTTCGCGGAAAAGGGGGAATTGCTCATTTTTAAGGGTGGTTTTTCAGTTTTAATTTATTATGGACCGTTTAAAATGCTAGTTGAAAAACGAGCATGGAACCCTTTTATTGTAGATGTCCAAGGAACCTTCAGTTCAAGTTTCGTGAAAATTGGCTCAACGTCTCCCACGATATGTATATAAATATACTGAAAAAACGTAAAAAATTGAATTACGGCTAACTTGGCCAAAATTAAACCGAATTTGATGAAATTTTCAAAACAATTTGTCCAAACATGAATAAAATAAAATAAAAATCAGTATATGTAAAAAGTTTAATAAAAATCAAGCCAATTTTCGAAAAAAAAAATTATATCACATTCGAGTTTTTTTTATCTAAGTTAAAACCTGCTCACAATCACTTTTTACTATTAATATTGTAATTTTTATAACGAATAATTACTCTACAAATCTATATTTACTCCACTAAGTGACATTTCAAACATCAATATTTATTTTAATTTAATTTTTGGTTTTCCATTTAACTGTGTCATGTGACTGTTCTGATTTATTCTAATTGACCCGTGTAATACTAGAAAAATCGAAGTCTCGGCGAAAATATTAAACTATGACCAGCAAATAGGGTTCATCAAAATGGGTTTTGGAACAAAAAAAATATTTCAATAGAAGCCATATTGGTACCTTGGTCCTATTTATTAGTACTATTAAATTGGAATTATTCATATGCATTATTAAAATGTGCTATAAATGCAATCAAAATTACAGCTGAAAGAACATAAAAAAAATATAATTTATTTACCATGCATAAGGTGGCTTTGGAATATAAAAATGGTAATAAAAATATTACAAGTTGTAATACAACAATACAGGGTGTTGCATCATGAGAGGGACATAGCTTAATAGGAGGTAGAGAACATCAGTGGTAACCGGAACCTCCCATAGAAATGTCTCATTGGGCCTTCACTACGAAGTTACAGGGCGTTTTATAATTTTTGGCCAAACCTGTTTTTTGTTATAACTTTGACAGGGAATGAAATAACGGATTCATATTTGGTACGGCTAATGTACTAACGAGCCCCAAGAGGTACATGTATAAAAAAAATATATCCAGGTCCAGACTCACTATAATTTATGTTTCTTCTTTGCATCAATAAAACATCACCCTGTATATATTTTTTTGAAATTTCGATACGATATTCGAAAAGAGCAAGAAAAAACAAATAAAATGGCCTATTTCATTTTTTTGTTACACCTTCGTGGTTATTTAAATACGTTGTTAAATGTGCAAGAAAATGGATTACAGAACCCTATTAAATGAGAAGCACGTGAAATAAATAGTTTTATAACTAAAATTTGCAAAAATTCTATTGAGCCTAGGTGGTCTGGGTGAATCCTAATTCCGGCACGTTTTAAAGGTCCATTTTGGTAAAAAACTGTGGTCCTAATAAGTAATCGGGTATGAAATAACAAAATTTTTAATCAATCACAGTAGGCTTGTTCAAAGAATAAAAGTGACAGATAATTTAAACCATTTAGGCCTAAGCAACCAGTTACTTTGATCAAGAAAATCATCAACATTTTATACTTAATAAAAATTGGAAAAGAGAACAAACTAAAATCTAAATAAATAAAATATTTTCCATTCAATTAACAATAAATAACAAAACAATAACTAAATGTGTTTAAAAATAAAACGTAATTGACACTAAAGTAAATTTTCAAAATGTCCTCCCCCACATTCTGTGCATTTTCTTGCGCGTTTAGAAAGGTCACCAATTGCTCGACGTATTTCGTCGCAGGTTGTAACGATGCGCTGGATTAAATGTTGTCTACTTTCAATTTCAATGCTATAAACCTCGTTTTTTAAGTGGCCCCATAAAAAGTAATCACAAGGGTTACAATCAGGAGATCTTGGTGGCCATTCATGTGGACCCCCGCGTCCAATCCATCTATTAGGATACACATTGTTTAAGTGTTCTCTTACTTGAAGGTTAAAATGTGGTGGGGCCCCATCATGCTGAAACAACATGCCTCTTATACCGATATTTTCTAACATATTCGGTAAAATGTTTTGAAGAAAATCAAAGTAAATTTCTCCATTCAATCTTTCTTCAAAAAAATGTGGCCCTATCAAATGTCTATTCACAAGTCCGACCCAAACATTTACAGAAAACCTGTGTTGCGAACGGCGTTGGTGTACCGCATGTGGGTTTTCCTGTGCCCATTTATGATTATTTCGTGAATTGTTTACTCCATCCCTTGTAAATTGTGCCTCATCCGTAAATAAGATTCTGTAAATGACTGGGCGATGGTTAGACAACCAATGACAAAATGCCAGGCGGGGGATATCGTCGCCTTGTTGAAGACGCTGTACCTGCTGGATATGATATGGATGGTAACGTTCTCTTTTTAGGGTTCTCCATACTCGCCAATGAGGAATACCAGTTGCCAAACTGATTCGTCTAGTGCTCATATTTGGCTTTTCTTGAACTACGTTTATAATATTGTTTTGTTCCTGCACACCTTGTTGTAAAACACGCTCCACAACTGCAGAATTAGGAAACTTTCCGTGTTGTCTTGCATACTGGAACACCGTACTAAAGGTTTTATGATTAGGGCATCGACGACCAGGAAAAGGCAGCCGATATTCTCTTTCCGCCGACCTACCATTTCCATTACAGAAACCATAGATGAATATTATGTCAGCATATTCCACGTTTGTAAATTTTACTGGCATAGTTAAAATATTTTCACAAGTTTTCACTAACTAAATGCGGATTATTGACACATTAAATTACTAACAAACAATTATTCAACTGTTTAGGAGATTTATTTTTATTATCTGTCACTTTGAACAAGCCTACTGTGATTGATTAAAAATTTTGTTATTTCATACCCGATTACTTATTAGGACCACAGTTTTTTACCAAAATGGACCTTTAAAACGTGCCAGAATTAGGATTCACCCAGACCACCTAGGCTCAATAGAATTTTTGCAAATTTTAGTTATAAAACTATTTATTTCACGTGCCTCTCATTTAATAGGGTTCTGTAATCCATTTTCTTGCACATTTAACAACGTGTTTAAATAACCACGAAGGTGTAACAAAAAAATGAAATAGGCCATTTTGTTTGTTTTTTCTTGCTCTTTTCGAATATCGTATCGAAATTTCAAAAAAATATATACAGGGTGATGTTTTATTGATGCAAAGAAGAAACATAAATTATAGTGAGTCCGGACCTGGATATATTTTTTTTTATACATGTACCTCTTGGGGCTCGTTAGTACATTAGCCGTACCAAATATGAATCCGTTATTTCATTCCCTGTCAAAGTTATGACAAAAAACAGGTTTGGCCAAAAATTATAAAACGCCCTGTAACTTCGTAGTGAAGGCCCAATGAGACATTTCTATGAGAGGTTCCGGTTACCACTGATGTTCTCTACCTCCTATTAAGCTATATCCCTCTCATGATGCAACACCCTGTATACAACTGTTGTAATTTACAACAGTTGTTGAAAATGCTGTTAATTAACCAAATGCATTTCTGAACTCCCATAGCTGTATTTCGAAAAATATTCGCCAATTCCTGGGTCATTATCCTATTAATTGCGCGTTACTTGTAGCTCCAGGTTTTCATGGGTTGTATGTGGACAATATTTTTTAAACGGCCCCAAATAAAGAAATCTATGGGGAGTCAAATCAGGTGACCTCGGAGGCCACCTGACAGGACCATTTGTTAAAATGACGTTTTCTCTAAATTTCTGTTGAATGTAATCAGTTATTACTCTTAAATTATGGGGGGAGTGCCATCTTCCTGAAAATACATTCACTGTTCTAAATCTTGATAATTACTCTCCCTTAACAAGTTTTAATTTCCTTGTTGGCTAAATAATCCGAAATTTGTGAACCTGGACTCATCAAAAAATAAAATCCTTTAAAAAAATCATTGTTTTGGCTGCACGTTATTCTGTAAAGTCCAATTGCAATAGTCCATTCTACATTCGTGTTCATTTCATACAAATAATAAGTTAATAATAACTTGCTTAGTGTCCCAAAGCATACGAGTGCCCAATTTGAAAAGTCTTTCTTACAAGTCTGTCAGAAAACAGGTTAGAGCCCAAAATGCCCTTAAGGGCCGGTTTGTCAATGCAAGGTTAACTCGTAACCAAAGGATAACTGTCAAACAAAACAATAGATACCCATTGTTTCGTTTGACATTTATCCTATAGTTAAGTGTTAACCCTGTATTGATAAACTGGCCCTAAGTGAGTTACAATATGTCCAAGTTAATTGATTGCATTAAATATGGGTAATACAAACCTTGATATTTTAAGTTTGCTCCAAGTGTACAGATTAAAACTACCACTTTTTTTTGTAAAATGTTACCATGATACTTCGATAAAGAATATGCGCCCTCTAGAAAATTATTTTTAGGAAAAAGAAAAATTATCTGTAAATCTGAAATTATATATTTTTTGTCAAAAACATTTTTTTGCAAATGATGACCATAATTCAAAAAATAATGTTTGGTAAAATTATATTTTTATTTATGTCAATATGGTCTTTATTCATCAATATCAGAAAAATGGTGATTTTTAATTCAAGTCAATTTATAGTAGTATATATATGTCAACAAAGTATTTGTTACTTAATAGTAGTGAAAAAAACCAAAATTAATATTATTTTTACTCAAGATATCACTAATAAGTTACAAAACTTTAAGGTTCCAGAAAATGTTCCAATAATGTAACAGGAACTTTAAATAGAACTCTTGCAGTTATTATTATTAGCCGTTACTCGAGTCCGAGTATAAAAATGTTACAGTCGATAAATTGTGTACAATAAAAAACAAGTAAAAGGTGTAGTCTATTGTAATTCCCATTCATCTACGGTGCACACGACTATGGCTATAGAGGCCAATTCGGGAGAGCACATGTCGACCGCAGTCAGGACAAACAGACCTGGTTAGGTCTCGGATTCTCATCATACTTCTGAGGTGTCTTTGCTGAAAACGTTCTAATTCTTTCACATGACGACGGTAAGTGACCCAGCTTTCACATCCATATAGCAGTGTTGGAATGACAACTGCTCTGTAGACAGCCATTTTCGTTGACAAAGCAAGGTCGTGGTTGTCAAATACTCTCTCTCTAATTCCCCAGAGTGCTCTAGATGCAGCGTTAATTCTATTGCGAATCTCGCTGTCCATGTTTGCTTTGTCATTAACAACGTTGCCTAAGTAATTAAACTGATCCACCACTTCAAGAGAATTTCCGTTAAGTGTAATGTCTATTTGGTTCACTTGATGAGGAGTTGACATAATCTTAGTCTTTCCAATGTTGATTTTAAGTCCCAAGGAATCATAGCTCTGGGCATACACATCTAAAAGTTCTTGAAGCTCTTCCGGCGTAGAGGCTAAAAGTGCACAGTCATCCGCATACTGGAGATCACAAATGAATCGTGTGCGTGTCTTCGTGAAAGCTCTAAAGCGCCCTATGTTAAAGAGACCGCCATCAAAACGGTATCTGAGACCTATTCCTCTGACTGCCAGTTTGTTGTCAACAATAATTGTTAGAGCAGTGGTAAACAAATTAAAGAGTAGGGGTGCCAGGACACATCCCTGCCTAACTCCAGTGAGGGTTTGGAAAGGTTCGGTTGCCTCATTATTATACATAACCTGGGCGTTGTTGTTTGTATGTAGACTGCGACATACTTCCACAAATTTTCTAGGGATACCTAAGCGGAACATAAATTTCCAGAGCACTTCCCTGTCCACCGAGTCAAACGCCTTGGTTAAATTATGAAGTGGTTCTTTGGTGATGTGGTGCAGCTGGCATTACTACCAATCTTCACCTTAAAGTTGAGGATGTTTCGAGTAGTATCGGCGACGTTGCACATACTGCAGCACTTACTTGAAAGTGTAACAACTATACAGTGCCAAAATTCAGCAGATGCGTCTTTACTATGTACATACTTCTCGATATGCGATGTAAATAAGCAACGTTAGGCGCGGTTAGTACTTGGATAGGCGACCGTTTCAATGAAGACCGTGTCTTCGCCTCACATATCTTCCAGCGGCTTGTATATCAGTGTATGCGCGGAAGCTATGCAACCTTAGGCGAGGGTTGTGTAGGTGATATACCATCCTTCGGAGGGGATGTAAAGCCACAGACTAGATTAACCAGACTTTTCACTTAATGTAATACGTACGTACGTCACGTTACCGGCAACGATTTTGTGCAGAAAAAGCGACACGCGGGTGACTTCAGCTACAGAGTTACTTCAGACAGGGGTGGACTTAGGTATTTATTCACAGGATATATGTAAAAACGCATACAGTCACTGAAATCTAACTAAAAACCCTACAAAAAACGGATAAGCAATCTAAATTAACCAAGATAGAAGCACTTGCTACAGGCAATTTGTTCCTTGAAGAGCGTAAGAATAACTGATTTGTAAGATGCGCAGAACACATCAAAAACCCGGATCGGCCACGAGTGAATTAAAACTTTAACCAAAGTACGTCATCAGTATCTGGTTTCTCCTGATCTGTGGTAAAGCCGTCGGTCCCTTGCCTATTAAATGTTAGACAAATAAAAGATCCCTACTCTTCTTAAGAGAAGAGGTTCGGCAAAATTCCTGATTGGGGGTAGCTCGTCTACAGGCGTTGGTGATAGGCCTCGGTAGCAGAAATAGACCGACGTTAAATAAATGTTAAAAAAAAACTATTGGGGTTTTTGGCAAGAAATGCTTCTATTAGCAGCAAAGAATTTATTTACCTCCAGGAACAAATATTTTTTCTGATTTTAACATTGGAACGTGTTGGCAGCAGAGCAACTTTGGATCTAAAAAATTAATCATCATAATTGGCACTTTTGGGGTCACAAAAAGTGATAGCATAATTAGAACTAATATTAAAAAATGTTCTAAGTCTCCCGGGTCATAAAAAATTGATCAACATAATTAGCATTACGCGTATGCCCCATTCCTATAATCGCCCATAGATTCATAATCAACATTTTTTACCTCCCGAACCAGGCATACAATTCGTACCAAATTGTACCCAAGAGTTTTGGGAAGTGACAATAGGTAGCTCCTACGATTTGGTGAACCTAGCCCCTGAACTTTCGATTTGAGAGCAGAAAAAGGGACTGTCAGCATGGCCCATCCAAACAGTAGCCCATACCATTATCAACATTTTTTACCTCTAGAACGGGGCGTACGATTCGAACCAAATTGTACCTGAAAGTTTTGGGAGGTGAAAAGAAGTTGCTCATACGATTTGGTGAACAGAGCCCCTGAACTTTCGATTTGAAGGCAGAAAAACGGGCTACCCGCATGGCTCTTCCAAACAGTAGCCCATATGTCTATTATCAATATTTTTTACCTCTCGAACGTGGCGTGCGATTCAAATCAAACATGTCTCATTTTTTTAATGCCAATATAATTATTTGTAATAAAAAAGTCTGCAAATCTGGGTTAACCTGTGCAACAGTCACACAGCATCCCGTCTTATGTGTGCGCCGCTGCTCGAACATTGAGCTCAGGGATACGACTCCGGTTCATTCTCTGCAGCTGCGCAACACGGAAAATGTCAGTTCAAAACCATTTATTGTTTTTTATTCTATTCTTAACAGTTGCAATAAATTTCAACCCTGGCACGTTTCCTTTTTTTACACTACATTACCTTACAAATTTAATTTAAAATATTGATATTTTGCAATACACAAAACATCAGTTCTTGATGAATTCAAGTTGTCTTTCACATTTTCAACGAGATTCCAGTGAGAACGGACATTGCGCGATAAAAAAAAAATTAATTTCTTTGCAGACTGAAATTACTCTAGCGGGTAAGCACAACGTTGTGGGACTTGTTAGCTGTGAAATTTTTTTTCTCTTTTTCCATAATCTAATGATTAGTTATCGATTTGGGCATGGCGTGATAACACGGAATTTTGGTAACGGGCTGCCATACTATTAGGTAAGTTGCGAAAGTGAAAATTAGATTACTTCATAAGGGTTCACAGCTTCAAAATACTGTTAACAGAGATTTTATAGATTTTCGACAAAATCTCTTACAATCCTTGACCCTTGTTTTGCAAGATATTTGCAAAAAATGCGCAGCATTCAGATTTAATAGCATGGATGTTCACTGAAATAGATTTGCTATTAAATAATTACATACTGAACATCAAATGTCTGGATGTTCCTAGTATAGAATATAGCCCATATAGTTTCTTACATTTTACTTCACATTATTAATAAATAGCCTTACAGTAGGTACAGTCTGTGAAACAAAGGTACATAGGTACGTAACGTAACAATATACCCTTGAATTTTCATTAAGTTTGTGTTGTATTGAACATGTTATGTTACCAATTACAGTCTTAATTTTTTCAGAATCTAATAATATTCACGAGGGTGTTTACCACTTTGTTGATAGGATGTTTACTATTAGGTAAGTTCATCTCTTGTGATGTCGCTATTTACTGATTCATCTTCTTATTATGAATTTCATGAAACGTTTCCTGAAAATTATTATGAAAAAAGACGTACTTTTAGTTAATAACTTCGGTCAAGAATGGGAAGTTGGACATGTAAAAACAAAAACTGCATACAAGGCGGGCACCGGAGCTGAAATAAATGCAACAATTTCAATAAAGATTGCACTTCGATGTGTCAATGTAACATTAAAGGCTGAACCGACCAGTGCATTACCGTATGAAAAAATTGATTACAACGAAAGATTCGAATGGACTTGGGATCAAGGCAGATTTGGATTTGGACCGTATGGTAAGATTTACTCGAAACAAACTATTTTTAAGGGTGCCTTTGCACGCATCAGTTAATCGCGAGTAAATTTGTAAGTAATCAAATTACATTGTCCTGTCGATAAGATAGAAGCCACAGTAGTTTAGGCGGCGTACAGAGGACCATACAAATGTAATTGCGACGTGATTTTTATACATACCAGTTACAAACAAAACCTCGGTGAGACACAAAACATCTTGAAGTATTGTGGGTTGCGCGTATTTAGTTGGTATAAAAGACATAATATTAGTAAATCACCGAATTTAGTTATCAGAAACACATAACATATTTATTTACATATGATAACGCCACTCGAAACTCTCAAAGCTAAATGAGAAATTAATAGCCCGACCCTGCTTTTAGCAATCATCGCTATGATGCTGCCTCTAGTAGCAAAACGCCCAACTATTTTACACGAAATTTAACAATTTCGTATTTGACATTAAACTTTAATAGGAGCAAATATTATGCAGACTTTTCACTTTTTTTCATATTATTTTATACTACATTGTATTATATTTTCTTTGAATATTTAAGTCCCTTTGTAGAATATAAAATAATTTATGGTGCATTTGAGACGAATGAGTGGTACGTTCGCGTTGAATAATCAAGGAGAAAATTTTGAAAACTTAATTTTAACTACGATTACAATATAAAATATAATAAGTCCTTGTCTTAAGTTTGCTAGTTTACATAATGAAATCATATCTGGATTCTGTTGGCTCGTTTTTAAGATGAATGTAAAATAAGAATGAGGATATTTTAGACACTATCTAACCTTGGTAATGCATCCTTAAAATCTATTAGAATTGCAAGACTCTTTTTTAAATTTAAAAGCCATTGGGATATATTCTATGGTTCTTGGGTAATTGTGTTATCGACTGCAAACTTTATAACAATATGATTAGAAATATGTTAAATCAAATACATATAACATAAATGGCCCCAAAACGAGAACCTTAGGGGGACATGCTTTTCAACATTTCTTGTATCACATACATCATTACATTTCCAATCTAATGTAGCCAATGTGTATCCATACAACTTGATCTCCGGAAATCTGATATTAACTGTGTTAAAAGTCCGAGAGAGATCAAATATGAATGGTATTACGAATTATTTCTTCTGGTCTAATTCTTTACAGATGAAATTTTGATTGTTACCATTTTTAGCCGGGCATTTACAACAACAATTTAGAGCTGCGCAATACAGAGGCCTCCCCCTACCGATTTTGTGGGTAATGGATTATTTTGTGATTGATGGTGAAGGATTCAGGTTCGGCAGATTTTACAGAACGGCAGGATGGTATACGCACATCGTTATGTGGACCGCATTTGCTTGTTGGTTACTAGCGAATATTTTATTTACTTCAGGTAAGTCCATGTTAAAAAATAACTGATCAATTTTTTTGGATTTCTATATACTTAGTTATCTTTCAGTTTTGAGTTATGGAGCATATTTCTTGGGAATATGCGGTGCACTTCAACTAGCAGCAAATATAATTTGGCTGGTCGTTCGAAACCCTAATCCACTTGTTATTCCCTTTGAAAATGGTGCCATAGTGACTAGATATGGATTTAATTATTGGGCAACGTTCGTAATGGGTAAGAACAAAGTTAATGTGACGTGAAGGACAAAATTTTTTTTGGACATTTAATACTCCGTATTCAGAGCTGGGTAAAGTTGGCACTCCAGTCAATTTAGAGTGCTTTAAAGTAATATATCAAATAGTTTTATTTATAAAAATGCTTTAATTACCAAGTACAGTATTTGAAAAAGTGAAGAACCAAATACAAATCCTTTAGAAATATAAATGTCAAGTACAAAGTATTATTTGCATAGTACTTGAAATCTATAAAGTGCTCGAAGCACTTCAAAAATGCATATTTAAGCACCTCCAAATTTTTTAGGATTCAATCCATAAAATTGTATTTATTGAAGCAAAACATTCCTGTGGCAAACCATTCTGGTGTTTATTCGACATTGAGGTCACTTCAATCAGTACATTAATTAATAAAAATTAAAGTATTTTCCTTAAAAAAATTGAATTTACATTCTAAATATGAATGAAAATGTATATTTCTCTGATAAATTAGAAAAAAATACATAGAGTATATCTGTTTGTGTTTAAACATTAATTTTGTCCCTTCAAAGCTTATGTTTGCCAATTTTCCTTAACAAAAACTGCATTTTTCTAAATTAGAAAAAAAAATCACACATTCTTCTAATATTCATTTATTCTTATTTTCAGGATTGCTTTGCATAATTTTATCAGGTGTAATCCTGTTTATGGACTATAAATATGATCAAGAACTCTACAAATTTTTTGGAGTAAATCCTCTTAATAGTTACGATCAAGTTGCATACTTAAGTACGTATTTATATAATTAAAATATGATCTACAAATAATCTAATAAAAATTTTGACATGTTATTTTATTAAATATTTTGTCATATATCAACATCAAGTCATAAGGGGTATGTTCCGACATTAGTATTTTTTTTTTGCTTTTTTGTAGCTAAGGAAGAAAGAATGCAATTGAGGACTAAGAATAGAGCGTCGTCTATTGGTGATATTCCATTAGTGGAAGTAGGTGACGTTCCCAATGTAGAAGAGGAAGATGTGGATTATATCCCGGTGTATTTAAAGAGAAAAACAGTTGTGATGGCTCCTAAAGTTGTCAGATCAAATAAACCGAGGCATCTAATGCCGTTACCAGTGCCTGGACAATCGTTTGCTTAGAAAATTAGTGTGATTCCAAACATGTATGTAATTGACTTGAAATAAAGTAATGTTTGTATTTTAATTTCTCCATCTAGAGCTTTCAATAATAAACTGTACCAAAAGACGTTTAATAATAGTATTTAGTAATAGTATAGAATGCGGATATAAATTTTCGCTTTTTAGATAAAGGAATTTTCTCTGCACTTGCTCCAAATGTCAATATGCTTCTTATATATAGGTGACCAAGTAATACAAGCATATTCTAGTCTACTTCTTACTAATGTAAAATATAAGAGCCTTAGGGCATTGATATGTTCAATATATTTTGCTGATACTAATGAACAAGAAATAAAAGATGTAATACTTCAATTATGAAATAATAAAGCTCCGGGTTATGATGGCATTATGGCTGAAGCTATAAAAGCAGCTGCTTCCACATTGATTCCACCATTAGTTTACATAATTAATTTAATATTAAAGACAGGAAAAATCTCAACAGTCCTAAAACAAGCAGTTATAAAGCCTTTATACAAGGGTGGAGATAAAACTGAATGCATTAATTATCGTCCAATATCACTGATGTCCACTCTTTCTAAAATTGTGGAAATAGTAATAAAAAACAGACATTGCCTTTTTTAATAAACATGATATACTCTCAGACTTCCAGATTGGGTTTAGAAAAGCTAGATCCACTCAGGATGCTATTAGCCTGCTTGCAAAAAATATATACAAATCTATAGACAATGGAAATCCTATCATCTGTATTTTTGTGGATCTAGCCAAAATGTTTGACACAGTAGATCACAAAAAACTTTTAAACATTATGGAGGGAATTGGTGTCAAGGGGATTGGAGCTAAATTAATGAAAAGCTATCTATCAAACAGACAACAATGTGTAAATATAAATGGAACTTGCAGTGAATTTAATGTAATTGAATATGGCATTCCACAAGGCATTGTATTATGCCCTATTCATCCAATATTTATATCAATGATATGTTTTCTCTACCCACACAAGGACAGTTTATCAGCTATGCAGACGATACAGCAATTTTTTTTATACAGGATCTACATGGGAAGATGTTATTGAGACAGCACGAGATTTTAAAATGATAAAAGCAGTGGATCGATTCTAGAGTGTTAACAATTAACTTTAATAAAACCATGTACGTACCATTTCTTACGAGTAATAGTAAATCCCAATGATTTGTAAATCCTATGACTTCAAATCACTGGAAATAGAATGTGATAATTTTTTATACCAGATTTCAATAAATTCTAAATATCTGGGAATTATTATCGATTCACATCTTAAATGGGACGTTCTTACTAATAAATTAACACAAAAATTAAGGGGTCTCGTGGCGAAATTTAAATACCTCAAAAACATTTTAGACGTTAATCTCCTACAGTTTATTATGCTTTAGTGGAATCACAACTTCGTTATGATATAATTGCTTGGGGAGGTGTATACAATTGTCACCTAACAAAATTAGAAATAATACAAAAATGGATCTTAAAAATCATTTATCAAAAAGAAATTACCTTCCCAACCAATTTACTATTGAACAAGCAAATGTACTTGATATTAGACAATTATATTCTTATTCAATAATATGCCATCAAAAACTAAACCTAACCAATACCCAAAAAATCGATCATGTGTACAGTACCAGATACAGCAGAAATGCATTAGAAGTACCTCATGCTAGGAAAACTATTGGACAACACTGTTTGCTATTCTTAGGACCAAGAGTGTTTAATAAACTACCCCTTAAAGTAAAAAAAATTAACTCCGTAAAACTTTTTAAAAACAAAACAAAGAAGTGGATAATGTCTCTGGGTAGACTGCATATACATCAATTAATGGATATAAATGCTTAAATTTTCAATCAGAGGTATACTAAACCTCCTTTGTGAATTTTCCACGTTTCATATCTCAATGGCCTTATATTGTTACATGTATACATTTTATGTTTAGTACATGTCATTGTAAAATTTCTCTTTCCACAAATTTATTTTTGCAGGGTTTATTGCACTGTAAAGTAATATGAACTATAAATATTATATCAATGTATTAAATATATTTAAATTTTCATCTTCAATAAATCACTATTATTTTAAATCTAAGTAATAATTGATTAAATTTTACAGTAATGTATAGTCGAGTGCACATTTACTGGGCACTCAAAAAACGCAACAAAAACTTTACGACTTTATTAGAACATCATTACTCTTTATGCTATCTCGACCGCAAATTGACTTGCTTACCTTTATAGGTTTTTAATGTGCATCGGTTGTTTAATGACAACATGCCACATGGTCCAACGGCGATAATAATAAGGTCGTAAAGTAAGTACTGACTGACATCAGCGCAGCGCAGACCGAAAGATTAATTTTTCTCTGATGCATGATTCGAATTCCTATTTATTTCCAATCACTATAGATCAGTGGGAAACATCAAGTTGCCAGCACTTATATTTGATTTCGATGCTAACCTGTCATTTAAGTTTCAACATTAGGCTGATGTTCACCATAAACATGACATAACTAGCTAGTTGTCTCTGCTACAACAATGTTGTTAGATAATGGCAAAAACTATTTTGGCGCCATCTTTTCAATATGGCGCAGTGCACGATGGTGTTAATAGGTTGCAAACTTACAGCACTATTCAATGCACATAATTGCATTAACTTCTTTTTATACATCAATCTGTCAAGTTTCAAAATTCCAAGAATTTGCAAGATAAAACCTACTTATCGACTAACTATTGGCACATAATGACTGAACTATTATGCTCTTACAAGACAGAAAAATAATTTTGCTGGAGTTGCCATTGTTTGTAGATGACAAAAGTAGTTTTATCTTCTTGCTTGGCAAAACAAGCATCATGCGTTACATTTAGCTGTTACCTACTTCTATTAATTTGTGTATTATCAAAACACTTGGCACAGTGATGTGTTATGTTTATTAAATAAATTAAAGTATAATACTTCTATCGTTTATGCAATAATACAGAAATGAAAGATGCTATGATAATAGCTAATTTTATTCTGTAGGAGGTAACATTAACAAATCAGACGTCAATTCGTTATCACACAATGTAGGCATACCAATGTCACCGTCTTTACTCCTTAAATTCAGGTGAGTCTTTTTTATTTTCCAATTATTGTCACAAAAAGGGTCTCTGGCTAAAGCGAAAACCTGTTCGAAAACACCCGCACAAGCTTGCTCCATATGCAAAGTTCCACACGCTAACACTATCACTAAACCGTAGGGATCCATACGACCTTGAATCCCTTCTTTGGATACATTAGGATTGAAAAATAAATTATGTTGTATCTTTATCTGTGCAAGCGCTTGTACTATTTCTTCAGGGTTGTTTTCAATAACGGTGCTATCGCAGTCATCACTGGAGTATGTATCTAATTGAAACCTAGCATCTGGGTAAAAATGCTCTGAGCCTATACCTTCATCACTATTTATCATCGAATAAAACCAGTTTACAAACTGTTCTGCTAGTGCACTTACAGTATTCCCTTCACTTGTGGCCTCACCTTCATAACCAATACCTTGACTGCTTTGAGCACAAATCGTCTGACTATTGTCGTCTTGAGAGCAACCTCCCATACGTAAACCACCCCAAAACGCAATTATTTTATCGATAAGTTCATTCTTAGTAATCGGAAGTTTAACAGGAACATTTCTTTCGTCAAGATAGGAAAACAGTATTTCCCTGGTAAGAGCTTTTCTCCTCAAAATGCTTAGCTCGTCTGGTGAGTATTTTAATATACCCTTGATAGCATCTAGAACAAGAAGAGTCAGCAGAGCAGTTAGTTTTATATCATTCCTTACCATCTCTAGAAGTAATCTTTAGGAGACCTTGTGTAACAGTTTTAGCTAAGGCATATAAATCATCCTCTTCCAGTTGGGATAATAAATCGAGAATTCCTCCTGCTTCAAAATTTGTCATAATTTTTAATGCTACTTACATTAATATTTAAGGCATAGTAAGCACAAACTATAAATACAAAAAGAAATGAGGTTAGGTAATATCATTGAATATTTAGGGAAATAAAAAACACGTTACAGAAATCTACTTTTGACAATAATTTTTTTCCTGGTTATTCCTAGATGTCAAACGCAGATGGTGAAAAATCGATAAAACAGTAACTGCTTCAGTTTGGTTTTGGTGTCGAAATGAGATGTAAAAAAACAGAAAACTTGTGAAAGTGAGGTTATAAATTTATCGAAAGTTATGTGATGTTGACTTGGTAGTTATTATATATTTTTAATTCGGTGTAATGGCATATCGGCTCCTAAATACCGGCAGAAGATTAGAAAATTTAGTATGGAAAACAGTAAAACAATACAGTGTAAATATTCCGCAAGTATGACGAAATAGTTTCATAACCTATGATGTGGTTTTATAAAATGTCATATTTTTAGAATAAATTTTCATTAAAACAAGCAGTATTAGATGAATGGAGATTGTTTTGTGAAAAACCTCCAAAAGGATTCGAGAAGTATTTTAAACCTGGGGGTGCAAAACAATTGAGGCAAGAATCCAAAGATGCTAAGGATACCAATCAGCCTAAAGGGAAGGATGCCAAACCAGACAAACCCAAAGAGGAACCCAAGTTTCCTCCTCCTCCTCCAAGTTCCAAGAGTCCTGGAGGACCAAAACCTTATGAACAGTGGTCTTTTGGCTTATTTGGGGGCACCGGGAGAGGGTGAGACCGAAATGACTCAGCATTACTTTTAAGTAAACTTTTTTATACTATGTTTGTGAAATAATTGAAGTTTATATTTAGGGGAAGCGGTGGCAAACCATTCGGTGATAACGAACGAGATAAATGGTACATTTTAGGAGCCGCAGCAGCAATTGCCTTCTTGGCTACAGTTACCATGTGGGAAATGGGCTATAAGGAAATTGGTTGGAAAGAATTTGTACACAGGTATTTATTATTATGCCAGCATTATAAATTGTAATTAATTAGAAGTTTATTTATTACAGTTATTTACAAAGGGGCATTGTAGAAAAACTGGAGGTTGTAAACAAAAAATGGGTTCGAGTTAAGTTGTTGCCTGGAAACACTGTAGAGGGAGCTGTAAGTATTATTAAAATAGCTTTATCATGTGAATATTTGAATTATAAGATTTGTAATAGAGATATGATAAAAATCAGATATATTTTAAATTGATTGAATTTGGATAAATTATTTTAAAGCATCATACTAAGCTCAACTTTTTAACTACTGTAAAATATGCTCAATACATATTTTTATGAGTACCTACACCTTACAGCTAAATAAACCTTTTCTTAAATACATTTAGAACGTAGCATGGTTCAACATTGGAAGTGTGGACTCGTTCGAGAGAAATCTAGAGAATGCCCAGATTGAAATGAGCCTGGAGCCTCCAAATTTTGTCCCAGTTATCTACAAGACTGAAATAGAGGCAGCTAGTCTCTCTGGTATGTTGCCGACTCTTCTTGTCATTGGTTTCCTCATCTACATGATGAGACGGTCAGCAGAAATGATGGGAGGCAAAAAAGGAAAGAAAGGTGGTCTTTTCGGAGGCGTTATGGAAAGTACAGCCAAACTTATCAACTCTAATGAGATCGGTGTTAAATTTAAGTAAGTCTAAAGGTTTTTCAGAAGTACAGTAGTAGTGTATTCACAGATATAGTAAAGTGACCATTTGGCAGCTATTAGCACTGACCATAAACCCAGCTGGGTTTATGACCAATGTTACTAGCCAGGTCTCTGAACTTTTAAATTTTTTTAGAGATGTGGCGGGTTGTGAAGAAGCCAAAATAGAAATTATGGAATTTGTAAATTTTTTAAAAAATCCACAGCAGTATATAGATCTAGGTGCAAAAATTCCTAAAGGGGCAATGCTTACAGGTATTATACATTTATAAAAAACATAAAACCTTAAGAGATTAGTAAGGTTTGTACATCATGAGCTATCAGAATGTACCCCTTGCAGTAATGTTTCAAAGTATATTTTTTGTGTCTTTTTATGTGTGGTCCTCATTAAATTTTGAGAATCATAAGACGTAAAAAAAAAATCCTATACTTAAGCCTACCCTTTGAAATCAACTTTGAAAAATGTTGTATTGGTCTAAGAACATTAGAATTTCACTTCGGTAAAAGTCATAGCAAAATGTATTTTGGTATGTATCTTCGTTTAGTTGTTGTAATGTATCAGATGGACGCATTATCTTTACCTAGTCTCAAAGAAGATTCAGTTTGCTTGGACCGAGGGGTTGACCCTGCTGGAAAGTATAGAGAGCTCATCTTTTACCATGAATTCCTCCATTCTTGGATTTTACTGCGTTTAAATCAGAAATTTTCCACCACATATTATATCTTCTTATCACAAATTCTACAAAAATAATAAAATCAGTATATCAGGTGTCAACGGATCATGGTAGACTCCCTTTTTTCCTTATTTTCTAGAATATCGGAAATAAACTTGGTAGATGTATTATATGACCAAGAAGACACTTTGTGGCATAACTGTAATTTTTTTTCCCCCTTCCGGTTTCACTGGAAATGACCCCAGCTTTTGATTTTTAAATATATTATAATATTTTTGGAATCCTTGAAAAATTCTGAGTACGGTGATATCCCCATAAGGGCCATAAGTGACATTCTTCGTTTGTTTCGTTCAAGAAAATCAAAACATTTGTGAAGAGTCTGCTTCAATAATTGCAGTTTCACAAAATGAAACTCCAAAAGAACTTAACCTGTGCATTAATACCAATTGCACAATAAACTTATGTTTAATGGTTATCATTAATAATAACAACCCAAACTAAAAACAATATTAGTTGGAGCTGTTATTATTAAGTTAGTTAGCTAATTTTCAATATTCTTACTCTAGTAGTTACATATGTTTTTTATTCCTATAACTTGTGAAAATAAAAATGTTCCAAGTTTCTTTCGTTGTCTTTTTTTGTTATATTTTGTTATTATGTTATTGTTTTCAAAGAAGTATAATAAAAAATAACGTTCATTATACGTCCAGAAATAGATTTTCCGTATTTGCATGACTTCCCGTGTGAGGTGAATTTGTCACACGCGCACGGAAAGATCCTTATTCTCAGACTCTTAATGATTTCATTAAGAGTCTGGGAATAAGGATTTATATTATTTACAGTTGAAATCATGAATTTGTTGTTCACATTATCAATTTTCAGACATCAGATTTTCCACCTTTGTAAATACAAAGCACATAGGATGTAAATATCAAAAAGTCACGTCTGCGGAAGCTACGACAGAAGTTCAAATGATGCGTGTTACAAATGAATAATACAACCGCTAGTTGTAGCCGCAGTCAAGAGTCAGCATTCTGCCAGTTCTCTATCAATTCACTTGCTTGCAGTGGCGCGTATATCAAATTTATTGATTGCCTATTTTTTTAAATTTTTTATAAGTTTTTAGTTTTTTTTTACTGTGAGATATTTTAAGTTTCCTGTAATTAGGTAAATTGTTTGTGGGTGCTTTAGTTTTACTGTTTATAAAGAAACTAACATCAAAATGGTGGCAGCGGATGTTAAAATTAATTATATTTTCATCCCAGGCGTGCCATTATGTATGATTTTGAGATGTTTGATTTGAAAATTAAAAAATGATGATGTGAAAGACAACATTCATGATTTGGACCATAGTGCCGGTCACAAACAACACTAAAAGTAATTGAAGAAAAAATAACAGTTTTTACCTCATCTATCTTCGACGTTTAAAGAAAAGATAGTATATTATATGCGGAGTAAGTGAACTTGTATGTTTTTGGATATTGTGCAATTTTGTAGATAAAATACGAAAATTAAAAGAGCCCCGTTTCAGTATTTCTTTTCCTTTGAGCTTGTTTCTGTTAAATGAAGGTTGTTAATTTCACACCCAAATATATTAAAAAATTCAATTAAACCATAATTTGTCCGCATTTAAATTTAATGCTTGCCTAAAAGTCAATTAACATGATTACATTTTTTTTAGGGCCACCTGGTACTGGAAAAACCCTTCTGGCGAAGGCGACTGCTGGTGAGGCGAACGTACCTTTCATCACGGTGTCAGGTTCTGAATTTCTGGAAATGTTTGTTGGCGTTGGTCCATCCAGAGTTAGGGATTTGTTTTCAATGGCCCGAAAACATGCCCCTTGCATTCTGTTCATTGACGAAATCGATGCCGTAGGTAGAAAAAGGGGAGGGCGCAGTTTTGGAGGTCATTCTGAACAGGAAAACACCCTGAATCAGCTTCTGGTAGAGATGGATGGTTTCAACACTAACACAAACGTCGTAGTGCTGGCCGCTACTAATAGGGTTGATATTCTTGATAAGGCGCTGCTTAGGCCAGGTCGTTTCGACAGGCAGATCTTTGTGCCGGCACCCGATATTAAAGGCAGGGCGAGCATATTTAAAGTACATTTAGGGCCTCTAAAAACTCTCATAGACAAATTGGAATTGGCCAGAAAAATGGCCGCACTAACACCCGGTTTCACTGGAGCTGATATTGCCAACGTGTGTAATGAAGCCGCTCTTATAGCTGCGCGTGATTTAAACGAGACGATCAATATGAAACACTTTGAGCAAGCAATCGAACGTGTTGTGGCTGGCATGGAGAAGAAAACCAACGTTTTGTCGCCAGAAGAAAAGAAAACGGTTGCATATCACGAGGCTGGCCACGCTGTTGCGGGTTGGTTTTTGGAGAATGCTGATCCACTTCTCAAAGTTTCAATCATACCACGTGGCAAGGGTTTGGGCTATGCACAGTATTTACCGAAGGACCAGTACTTGTACACTCAGGAGCAACTGTTTGATAGGATGTGTATGACCCTGGGTGGACGTGTATCAGAGGAATTGTTCTTTGGCAGAATAACCACAGGAGCGCAAGATGATCTTAAGAAAGTGACTCAGAGTGCTTACGCTCAGGTAGTGCACTATGGTATGAACGACAAAATAGGCAATGTCAGCTTTGACATGCCAAGGGAGGGCGACATGCAGTTTGAAAAGCCTTATTCAGAACATACTGCTCAGTTGATCGATGTGGAAGTTAGAAAATTGATCGACAGAGCGCACAAAAGAACAACGGAGTTGATAATTGAACATAAAGAACAGGTGGGCAGAGTAGCCGAGAGACTGTTGAAGAAAGAAGTTATTAGTCGCGACGATATGATCGAACTTCTGGGCAAGAGGCCATTCCCGGAGAAGTCTACATATGAGGAGTTTGTTGAGGGCACTGGCTCTTTCGAGGAAGATACACAGTTGCCGGAGGGATTGAAGGAATGGAACAAAGAGAAGGCCAAGCCGCCACCCACTGCAGAGAAATCTCAACAGCCAACTATTTAGATACTTTTGGTTTTAATTTAAAGCAATTGTTTTTGTAGTTATACCTAATTATATTGTAAAGTATCGTAACTAAGCGTTTTTATCATCTCCCGGGAGATATAAATAAAATATGATTGTTAATAAAAATAACATAAATTATATGCGTTTGTGTGGCTTTACAATTTGTTTTCATAGTTTACATTGTAGACGATGAAAGAGTTTCCACAGACGCCCAAAATAAGTAAAAATTATGCACCGTTAAACTCAGTTTTAGCAATCTGCAGATGATGTCAGCATGATTGACGAACTGTGGCATGCTCTTGTCAAGTCATCAAGTTTTGGTGTTTGTAGAAATCAGTTCATCATCGGTGTCACACTAAAGGTACCAATTTCTTCCAAAAATTCAAACTGTATTTGAATGAATAAAAATATTTGCTAATAAATAAAAAAAATGTTCTATCTGGTTCAATGTTGAAGTAGTTGCTTCCGGGTTGTGTTGTGGTCGCCAAATTTGACTTGACGTTTCGCTGATCATGTCATCTTCAGGGGGATTCCAAAGACTAAAGTTGTGTTCTGTTCTTTATTCTATTCATTGACACTGCTTCCCTTTGTTGCTTATTCGTCATGCTCCATTGACTATGACTGTTTAAACCACATGTACCTGGCAAAGCCAGTCTCCATGTGTTACTCATTTGATGCCCATCTTTGTTGAAATTGTTCGTTTTTATTAATTTCTAGTCATTTTCTAATAAATCTGTCCAATATTTTAACGTTCTTATAAATGACTGTAGGCATGAACGCGGTCCTTGATTCTGCGCTAGGTACTCCACTTCGTTTATTCAATATAACTCTTCCCACATATATACTCCAATTGGTAAACACCTTTTATCAATAGGTTAAAGATGGCGTTCTTGTTTCAGAGAAGCAACTGTTACGCCAATACACCAATTTTCTTCTTCGACAAAATCTTTTTTCCATGCTCCATAAAGAAGGATAAGCACTCATGTTTTTTTCTCGTCTTTTGGTTAATAATTTGTTGTATTCGTTTTGCAGCCATTTTTCTCCAGCGAACCCGTAGATGTTAAAAGAACACAATGTAGATATTAGTGAGTATTCTATAACATGTTAAATTTTAACATCTATTTTAATTTCAACATATTAGTTCAAATAAATCATTTTAATTAAACTAGCCATTTTAATATTTCGTTGCTAAATTAATACATATAATATAATATTTAAAGGTTACTTGTATAGTACTATAAGTAACAAACTTTATAATTTAATATGTAAGGGGCGAGCGTAGGTGCCTCTTTTCTGTGTACATACTTCAAGATGCGATGTAAAGCAACATCAGGCGCGGTTAGTAGTTGGATGGGTGACCGTTCCAACGAAGACCGCGTCCTTGCCTCACACATCTTACAGCGGCTTGTATATCCAGTGTATGCGCGGAAGCTATACAACCTTAAGCGAGGGTTGTATAGGAGATATACCATCCTTCGGAGGGGATGTAAAACCGTCGGTCCCTTGTCTATTAAATGTTAGGCAAGTAAAAGATCCCTACTCTTCTTAAGGGAAGAGGTTCGGCAAAATTCCTGGTTGGGGGTAGCTCGTCTACAGGCGTCGGTGTTAGGCCTCAGTAGCGGAAATAGGCCGACGTTAAAAAAATTTATATAAAAAAAAGTATATAACATAACTGAAATTGAATTTTTGTTAAACTTAAAAGGCAAAGTAAAATAAAATAAATTATAGGTTCAGAATTTTATTAAATATCGTAGATATTTCCAGAAAATTATGAACACCAGACTCCTTTCATGGCATGTAAAATAGTTTATGAATATACTCAGATCATCAAAAATTAATGTATATTTTTCGTAGTGGAATATTTTCTCAAATCCTCTTCTTATTTTCAGGCGTTAATAAGCCTGATTCTTTTAAAAAACCGCTGCCGAAGGAATCACTACTTCCACATCCAGATTTTGTATCCAAGTCTTATACACACTAAATCCCAATGTAATATTTTATTCCCTTTAATAATAGAGTGGGGGTGGTAGACGGGGTGGCTAATGTAAAAAAAAAAATTAGAAGCCCTTGGTTCTCATATACACAATAATTTCCAATTTAATTTTTTATTCCCTTAAACAATAGGGTGTGAGTGGTAAAGGGGGTAACTAATGCCAAAATAAATTTTGGAGGCCCTCGGTTTTTGTACACACACTAAATCCCAATTTAATTTTTACTTCCTTTAATAATATGGTGGGGGTGGTAGAGGGGGTGGCTAATGCCAAAAAAATTTTAAACTCCCTAGGTTATCGTATACACACTAAATCCCAATTAAATTTTTTACTCCCTTTAATAATAGGGTGGGAATGGCAATGGGGGTGGTAGAGGGGGTATCTAACGGCTGATGCCAAAAAAATTTTTTGAGACCTTGACTTTTCGTACATGCCCTAAATTGCGATTTTATGGACTCTTACCTGCTTGCTTTGCCTATTTACCCCATTTACCTCCGAACCCTTCAACGGAATTAGATCAAAATATAATCTAGTTCCAGATCTCGTTACAGTCCATAAGTACCAAATTTCAAGTCAATATCATAAACTGTTCCAGAGTAAAGTGCGCACAAAAAAAGTTACAGACAGACAGGAAATTTTTTTTTCGATCAAATTTAAAATTTCGACGATTCATGACATTTTAAGCCTATTTTAACAAAAAAAAATAAAAATTATTTTGCGTTACTATACTTCCACTGGACGTGGAAGTAATTGCCCCTTTTCTTATGATATTCTATATGGTACTTCAAGCGATACATTTTGGTTCATATTTTTGTCAGATATAAATATCTTTAGAACCTTAAAATAAATCTGTTTTTATTAAGAAAACCCTAAAGAGAAATATAATGAAAAGTTATTTTATTATCAGCAACAGGAGCAGTAAAATATGCAGGAGTACGAAAAAAGTCAATCCCAAAGTAAATAAGTCCAGTTTTCTAATATGACTAATAAAATTATTCGGCCATTCTTTTTTAAAAACTTTTATATAACTTTCCACACAAAACTATTTGGCACATTTTGTTTAGTTGTTTCATTTACTTCACAGGTACAGGAGTACATTTATTTTGCTAAAATTATAGAAGATTTTCTTCCTAGCAATAACTAACATTCCAAATATTATTTGCTCTATAGTTTCTTAATTATTTTCTAGGTTGATCGACCAACCTGTATATACTAAAACTAGAATAAACAGTTAAGTTATCTACAGGCTAAACATTATTATCCTCCATCACATTCCTGTCATTAATAATTTTTTTTGGAGTGTTCACCTTTTGTGTTTTTATTTTGTAAGTTTTATAGTCTCTTCCTTGGCAATGGCGCTAATTACCCACCAAATATGATCCATTAAATACTTTTCTAAGTATACCGCCAATATATAGAGAGAGACAAACGGGTGGATGCACGGACGGACAGAACAACCTCAAACTTCACAATCTATATATAGGTAATCTGAAACATCAAAATACAAAAGAACTTAAAGTTCAATTTTTTTCACAATTACTATATTATTCCCTTCAATAAGCGATGGAAGTAAAAATTCTAGACATTGCCATTGCTTTCTAACGTGATACATTTTGGTCCAAGTTTTGATCATTATTGGTTAATATTGCTGTTAGATGTAAATAAAACATATAGGTAATCCCCTATTTCTTAAGTAACAAACTGATATCCGGAGACAGCCATTCCTTATATTAATTTTTTCTTTTGATGGAGAGAATAGTTTTTCTCTAATGTATTACCTTTCTATTAGTTATCTACGTAGGTATAAGAAGAAAAGGGAAATGATGCACACATTTATTCGGGCCAAGGGATCCATCAGAATGGCTTGAATTTATCATTGACATCGGACCACTGATAATTAAAAGGTTATCACAATGTGGACGTAACAAAAAGGAACATTGTAGTTAATAACACGGATTAACACTCACTAAGAGAGAAAAATACGTCATGTGCCTCAAATATTGTTTCAAAAAAACTTAAGCTTAGGTAATCTTCCAAAATTCTGTGGTTTTTGACAAAAATTGATTAATGAATATATAAGTTAAGAAACATTTTAAGTTTTACTTTTGGGTTTAATTTTGAAAAAGAAAAAGCTCCTGCCAAAATGTAATCACGAAAGAACACCTTGCACGTACAAGATAATGGTCTATTATTATTATTTTACATATATATCTACAGAAAACAAGGGATACTTTTTTCCATAAACGAAAGTAAATATAATAAATTGAGTAATTGCACAAAACTAGAATTTAACTGGCCATATTAAGAGGTGCATACTATCCAGTAATAATAATAGTCTTTTCATCGGTCCTACTTTTAGTCTAACGAGTAATAAGATGAGAGATTTATTTCTTAAACGATAGTCTTACCCTTCAAAACTGAAGGTATAATTAATTTTTAGTTAGATAATGAATATGCTAAAAAAATTGTATAGACGTTGCGTCATTATCATTGATATTCACAGATTGCCATCGTCAATTGTCATTGCTGTTGTCACAACACAACATGACATCATCATATTGAAAGAAATGTATTTGTCTACCGCCATGCTGTATGCTATCTACCTATTTGTAAGTATAGTTAAACTATTAGTCATTAGAGGGTACAACATTACAGCAAACCAACATAGATGGCGCTATCATTTGGAAAGTAATAAGGATTATCTAATAGCTCACAACACATTTTTTATCTATGTAGCATAAACATACAGGAGTGAGGACTGAGGAGTGCCACATATATTATCTCTGTGAGGAGCGCTTGAAAAGGCGATAATCAATGATACTAAAGTGAGCCGAAGACGTCAGTGTAGATATTTTTAAACATTCCTTTCACTTAATGGTTTTGGTTCTTGTAAATAGATGGCGGCTATCCTTCCTCCTACGTCTCGTTAAAACAAAAGCAACTCCTATTGGCGCCGCCATTATGTATCCGCTTTTCATACGGACCAATCAGTGCCTCGAACTCGAATGACCATACTTTACTTTATAGGGACTATATGACATATATGTACGCCCTTTTTCGAAGAGATGTTTAATCCTTTAGCAGAGGGAAGCAACTGAAGCAAGCAATGTAATGCTAATTCGCCAGCCGCTCTAAAGATGGCGCCATTGATTCCTACCATAGAGTTACTAGAAAAAGGGAGAACCGGCTAGAGTTAAGGACTAGAATGAAATGGGGTGGATCTAGAATAGGCATCATGGAGTATATAAGAAGTGGGACTAACGCATCAAGGCAGCTCTAATTCGGATAGTAAACAGTTCAAATCAAGAGAAAGAACAATATGATTAGTACAAAATCGTCAGTGACAAGTTGTGAATTATAATAGAGTTTATAGTAGGTAAAAGTTATAATTAGTGTGTTATTATATACTATAGTGTCTATAGAAATCGGTTTTTTGTTGTGCAGGTAGATTACCTGTTCAATATATTTTAGGTTCTGAACACCAGGTGTTCGATCGGTCTATTCTTGTTTCCACTGTGACTACCATGAGTATCTTTATGCTCTTTGGAGTGAACGGTTGTGTTTTTAGTGATAAAATTTAATAGAATGGTGTTTCTATTGTTGTTTTTATTATTGGAAGTTGGAGGTATTTGTGAATATATATAAACAATTATATTATTTATAAAAAACTTTAACTAGGGCCAAGGAGGGAAAATACAATGGACAAGGTTTAATTTATCGTTATTGTAGGAGGAGGAGGAGAAGAAAAATAACCGAATGAAAGCGGATATGTTAGATTTCGATGACGCTACGACTGAGTTCTTTAAATCAGAACGTAGTCGTATTTGAGTTAAATGTTAATCAAATAGGTATTCGCAGTCGGCCACGTCCGACTACAATTTCTACTTATTATATAATAATTACAGAAAAATATTTCTTTATAATCAGGCCCTGCCTAATTGCCGTCGCGACCAGTTCGCCCCTGAACTGGAAATCTTGTATTAAACAAATTGATTTTGGTCTTTGCCTCAGATCTAATAAATGTAAACATGCTCATTAAATGGAACATATTATTTAAATTGCAAGAATTTTTTTCCCTTATTAATAAATTATTCATAACAGTTTGATTGAACTAAACCTAATACGTATGTAATTAATTATATTGTCTATGTATTTATTCGATGGATTAACAATGATGCTGCTAAAAATATGGAGTGCATCTGGGTGCTTCGCAGTGCTCTTCAATCACTGAGGATTAGAAAACTTCCATAGGTCAAACTAATTTGACAAAAGAGCGTAGCCCAGTTTATCGGCCGTACTATTTTGGCTAGAGAATGAGACGAGCAGGTCCCAGGCGTGCCGTTTCGTTCGCTTCCCGCGCTGTTGCTTTCAGAGTCTCACCCCCTTGACTTGTATTGCCTTCTGCACCGCCCGGAGCAGTCCCTTTACGGCTCCCCCGTAACACGAAAGCGCCACAGCGGAATAGCTGGTCATGAAAAATTTAATCTAGCTCCCCGTCCTTGTTAAAACTGTCGCAGGACGGGTCCAGTTCAATTTCTGCGTTTCGGCAGTGGTGGACAACGGCGATAACGTGAGTGGGATGCGAGAATTCAGCAAGAAATGAATTCGCGTTTAGTCAACCAAGTAGGCATCATTTGGTGCAGAAATATTTGTTAATAAAACTCATTGATAGACCTCTACTTTGTTTTGCTTTTTGATTTTCAGTGTTTGTAAGTTACACAAAAAGCTAAAGATAAATGTCTTATAGCACGAGATTTAAATGGAGATAAATTTAAACCATCATTGACATTCATATCAAATAAAATGACCAATTTATCATGAGTAGTCTATTTCTAAATTCACTTATATTTTCACTAGGTATTTGTGGCTATTTTGCTAGTAATTTTATTATTTTTATTTGGTTTTGATTAAATCTAATTACAATATATGTTCTAGATGATCTGCAATGTTTAAATCGACAAGATAACAGTTAAAAATGCCCTAGGCAATCTAGGCACATTTGTGACCATATAGTCCATACAGAGGAGCTAGTGTGACCATTTTTGTCGGTGAAAATTCTAGTATTGCCTAATGTAGTAGGTAGTCTTGCAATTCGACCTATCCGAGGCATTTGGTACCATGGATATTGATTATACAGTATCTAAAATGTTTAACTTTGGTATACGCGGTAATATTCTAGAATGGATTTACTCTTACCTGTTAAATAGAAAAATATTTGTACGAACTGGCACCCACTTCTCTAACGAATATAATGTATCCCTAGGAGTTCATCAGGGTTCTGTACTTGGGCCCCTACTATTCATATTGTATGTTAATGATCTACCCAATCATATAAAAAGTGGTACGGTAACCATGTTTGCGGCCGATAGTACTATAACAGTGTCAGATTCCAATATTGATACTTTGAATAATAAAATAACAAAAGTGTTAGATACATTTACTGCATGGAGTGACCGTAACAAACTTATTTTAAATACATCCAAAGCAACCTTTATCAACTTTTACAATAGCAAACTACATCCTCAGCAAAACTACAAGTTTAGTAGGTATTCAAAGTAGATTTCTAGGAGTTGAATCAAGTCTACTTCGCCATTATATAAATGAAAAATGTTTCTGGCAAAAAGGGTTGTTATTAAATGTTGATTACTCGCTAGCATATTCACACATAAGTTATAGCGTCATGTGCTGGGGTGAAGTTATGGAAAGAGACAGAGTTTTATTTGTCAAAAAAGCTCATTCGCCTAATTTTCGATTTGAAACCAGGAGATAGTTGTGATAGATAGTCAAGTATCTAGGTGTAATCCTGGATCAAAAACTTAGCTGGAATCCACATCTAGAAAGGACACTTACTAAAGCAACAGCGGCTATTTGAACATGCCGTAGGCTGTTTGGTAAAACTTGGGGTCTAAAGCCGAAAATGATACACTGGTCCTACTTATCGGTTGTCAGATCTATGGTGACCTACGCATCATGTGTATGGTGACCAAAAATAGAAGAAAAAACAGCACAAGGAAAGTTACAAAAATTGCAACGCCTTGCCTGTTTAGGGACTACAGGAGCAATGCACTCGTGTCCCACAGCAGCTATGGAGGCAATGCTTGACCTAATTCCTTTACACTTGCATCAGGCACTCAAGTTTAAGCCAGGCGATCTGGTTGGTCACTTAAGGATTTTGGAGCTAAGCCATTTGGAGTCCATGACCAAACCTACTGACTCAATGCCAATCAAACAGGACTTTGACTGCCCGTTTGATGTGCTGATCGAAAGCCGTCAGACGAGCAAGTTGGAGACACTACGATTGGAACAAGGGTCACTCATCTGGTTTACAGATGGATCTAAGATGGCTGAAGGGGTAGCAGTGGGCGTAGCAGGGCTAAGATGCAGGCTATCAAAAGCCCTAGGCAACACCCCAATCATGTTCCAAGCAGAAATACATGCTATAAATCTGTGTGCCCAGGAATGCCTAAATAAAGGCATTCGAAGGGCAAAGATCTATATATTATCAAATAGCCAGGCAGCATTAAAAGCTCTAAGGTCCTACACCTTTGAGTCTAAAATTGCCTGGGAATGCAAACAATCCCTAAAGCAACTGGCCAACAATAACAAGGTTACCTTGATGTGGGTGCCAGGGCATGAGGGGGTATAAGGTAATGAACTTGCTGACAGTCTTGCAAAAAAAGGAGCTGAAGCACAATTTATTGGACCTGAACCGTTCTGTGGACTGGCAAATGGACACATAATGAAGGAGATGCAGAAATGGGAAAGGGACCAGAAAAAGGACTACTGGAGGAATATTCCAGGCCAAAGACAATCGAAAAAGTTTATAACTTATTCGACAAAGAATGCCACAAGGCTTCTCGAACTTGAAAAGTCCGAATTAAGGCTGATCACAGGCCTTCTAACTGGCCACTGCCTCTTGAGATATCATCTCAAGAACATGGGCAAGGTAGTAGACGGCACATGCAGATACTGTGATACTGAAACTGCGGAACATATACTTTGCGAATGCAAAGCATTAATCCGCACTAGGCTAAAGTTCCTAGAGCCCTCAATATATATTTATAAGTGCCAGTGCTTTATTAAAAAAAATACATCTATTGAAAACTACTTCTTCTTATCACAATTAGAGTACAAGAAGGAATTACCTCGTGGTATCACCACACAATTCCTTTCTGTACGAGAAACCACCATACTACTCAGGTATTAAATTTTACAATGCTGTGCCTGACAGATTAAGAAATGTGAAAAAGAATTCGTAGATTTAAATTAAGAAATCTTTTAATAGATGGTACTTTTTACAGCAACGACGCATTTTTAAATAGATAAAGTTTTATATATATATTGTTTTTTATTCTATTTTATATTTATGTTCCTTTCTTTTAAACACTTATTTTAACAAGTTATTATTGTATTTTAGTAAATTAGTATAACGTATATTTTATGCATATATTTTTGACTTATCCTATATCATGTTTAATGATCTATTATAAATATTACTATTAATGTTGTTGAACTTAGGTATAGTTGAAAAGAATTTAATACATCCTGCAGTAATATGGTATTAATATGCTTTTTGCGTGGATAGATTTTTGTTGCGGATATGCCGAAAGCAGTTATTAAATAAGTGATCCACCATGAATATAGTTGGTCCTCGAATAATAAGCTATTTTGTTATAACCTTCAAAATGCCTTACATATTGGTATTTTTCCATTGTTCTGAAATGCATAAAACAACTATCTTTCGTTAAAAATATTTCTGTGAACCTTAAATTGCTTAAAAGTCCGTCCGTGAACATTAGAAATTAGTATTAGGTTTCCAACAGTATGGTTCGATTTATTGATATTTGTAAGTTTAGTACACATGTTTATATGTTATATAATTATATATTATAAAATAATCTGCATAAGAAAATAAAATAAATAAAAAATGGAAAAAATATTTTCATGTTACGACACTGGCCGTCGTTGTCCACGACCGGACCTCTAGGATAGCAAGTCCCCAATCCAAACAAGTGACAACTGATACGGGGTTGACATTCTTTGTCCGACCTAAACAAAAACAACAATTGCAGATTTCAAATGACAACGAATTTAATTGTGAATGCGAGTTCGCGTTTTCGCTAAGTTTTTACACCCCCCGAGACAAAAGAGCTTTAATTTCACTGATGGGAATGTCATGTACATCGCTGCTTATGTTTTTAACTTTAATGCCTTCTGGAAATTCTTCGTCTCTCTATTTCGGCTTAATTGGATAAAAGTGTTATATAACATTGATTAAGATTTGAGTTAACGTGAGCGTCGCTTTGTTCGCTCGAAAATTTTATACATTGTCCTCAGACCTACGTTCATTACGTGAATATCAATTGTGCCGTCATTAAAATAAATGGTAACGGTAATAAAATATTATTAAACTGAACCCACTTCACGAATTGAGGGACTTTGACAAATTATATCCTTTGGTTAGTTACACTTCAACAGAATGTGTGTATTTTTTAATGGCTTCTCGCTGCCCAACATTGTTCTCTAGAAACTATCTCCATCTGAGGAATTAACTACAACCACTTCTCACGTTGTGCCCTCTTTATTTCTGTTATTATCGGAGATAAGAAAATAATAATGCTGTTACGTTACACCCTGTAGTAAACACTTCCAAACGTAGGTTCAATAATTGTAACACAAATTGTCACTAACCACTGATTTATTTATCACTAAATTAAAATAATTAGTTTTTTATAATAACACACTAATATACTAATTGTGACTTGTATCTGTACTATACACTCACTACTCTAATTCATAACTTGTTACTGTTCTTGTCTCATCTCAGAACTGCACTGAACTGACTCCAGCGCGTTGGCTCTGCTACTTATATATCCGTGGCGCTTATTCTCGATTCATCCATTTCACTCCAGGCTATTCCAAACTGTCATTCGGTAGGATTCTAGGTTATCCGAGATAATGGCGCGATCTCCAGCCAACTAGCGAACTACCGTTTTACTAGTAGTCAATCGGGCAGGCCTCTTTTCACTCTGCTACCAGAGATTAAACCTCTCTCCGTAAGAGGGCGCCACATAACAATACAAAATGTCAAACAATAACAATGTTGTAATGGTATCACTACTACTTAAATATCCCTTATGAAGAAGGGTTCACCATTGTTATAAATAAGCCGACAAGGGTTACTGAAAGTACTGAATCGCGTATTGACCACTTTTTCATTAAAAATATAGAAATATATACCGTCTGTTTATTTTACGAGGGCCATACCAAATATCTCGCTTAATATCTATTGTAGAAGAATAAAGTTTAAGAAACAGTTATCCCATTTTTTGCGAGCCATATTTCAGAAAAAAGAAAGTTGAAATCCATAGCCTACTTTGTGAGATATATTACAAAAACCTGAAAAATAGGAAAACCACAAACGGTTATAGCTTCCTTATTTGAGGAGATACGAAGAAAGTTAAAGAGATTAGAGATGAAAGTTGACGGCAAAGATAATAATAATAATAATAAAGAAATACATTTTTGTCTTATACCTAAAGAGAAACAACAATGCAGCTACAGACACGTGTTTCGGAGTTGTTGCTACTCATCGGCGTAGCGTAGCTTAGAGAATATAACTTATAATTGAGCAAACTAATAAAGGTAGGAAAGTACAGTGGACAGTACTCCATTTGTACTTTCATACTTCATGTGACACATTTAGAGCCTCAACTGGGAGCAATCAGTACAAGGAGCTCTATGTGTACTGCTCTATTTCTACTTCCTATTTCCAGTAATACCTATAATTCTATCCTATATCCTATAATAATACCTATTTCCAATCATAATGTGTATCAAAAAATTCGAAATGTCATGTGTCAATATTTAATATTTTACGTAAACCACAATTCATATCATTGAATCGAAATCAGCTATGCCATAATAGTAAAAATTCACTTTATAATAATTATAATTCAGAAATTATTTATTACAATTTAATAAAAATGAACATCAAAAAAAAAAAACGAAAAACGATGTATAACATTACTACCTACTACCATACTGAAAGGAAAATGTGTGTATTTATTTTTCTAACTACAAATGCTCAAATTGTGCACCATGCATTCTAATACACAAACGTGCTCTACAAGACACCTCAAGCATTACATCTTGGAGCATTTCATTCTCTCACATGCGTTTCTAATTCTGATTTTGATGTCCTCAATATGTTCAGGGGCAGTTTGAAATACCTTGTCTTTAATGTAACCCCAGACGAAAAAATCCAAGGGAGTAATACCTGGTGATCGAGCTGGCCATAGTATGGGTCCATAGGTGCCCATCCAGCTATCTGGCATAACTAGATTTAAATAATTTTACATATTACAGCAGTTTGAGGTAGAGCCCCATCTTATAGGAAATATGAATAATTTAACCTTTCTGCCCCTGTTAATTCATAGAGAAAATCTTGAAGTTCGTTTTGCAGGAAATTAAGGTATCTACTAGCGGTTAATTTACCATAATAAAAATAAGGTCCACTTACTTTAGTCTTTAAAAGACCCACCCAAACATTCGTACAAAATGTTCCTCAGAAAGCAGTCTCTCTGCACCAATGTGCACTTTCTCGTGTCCACTTTTAATGCATATTTCTATTGAAAAATTCATTATTAGAAAAATTTGATTCGTCCAAACATATCAGCGGGTCATTCCTTTTTTATTTAACAACCACCTACAAGATCTTACTCTTCTCGGCTTATCTCCCTCATTTAAATGTTGAACTTTCTTCATTTTTGTAGCATCGAAATCCGTTTTTTTAAATATATTTTTTGCACTGTCTTTTTTTATGCGACAGTTTCTCTGAATTTGTCTCAAAGAGGTTTCTTCATATCAGTTAACATAATTTAATACTCTATTAAGTTGTCTTACATTATCCGCAACATGCCCTCGCCTTATTATTTTCTTTTGAAAGTGAACGATTTTTAGATTTTGAACTAACTTCCTAAGCATAGTTCGATTTGGCTGCAGAGCTCTGGAAATCTATCTCCGTAAACCATGACTGCCATCACAGTGTCAAAATTGCACTGACAATAAATGTTAATCATACAACGCAACATACAACAGTGACAATCTGTCAAATTTGTTAATTACACTGTTTTTCACTTATATAGCATAACTGATTTTTACGATTCAATGATATGAATTGTGGTTTTCGTAAAATATTAAATATTGACACTATCAGTAAAAAATTTTGTGACATGTTTTATATCGTTGGAAAGAAAAAAATAAACGGAATTAATGGTGTCATGGCCTACTTTGAGATTTGTTCTTTTCATTTTTGCACAAGAGTGTATGTCAAATCCAACAGCGTTTTTCGAATTTTTTTATACAAATTATTGTTCTTATTGCCTTTGCCGTCAACTTTCCTCCCTTTAACTTTTTTCGTATTTCCTTAAATAAGGAAGCTATAACCGTTTGTGGTTTTCCTATTTTTCAGGTTCTTGTAATACGAATATATCTCACAAAATAGATTATTATCGTTTGTGGTATCTTAGAAATTACTAAAATAAGAGAAGCTGCACCAAAAACAAAATCTATTATAAATTATAATTTATTTAAAGATAAAATATACACAGTTAACTCTGGAAATATTTACAATGATTTTAATTCAGGTACTGCTACGAAAAGTTTCATATAAATAGTACGAATTAAATTAGTAACACTTGTAAAATCAAAGAATAAAAGAGGCAAGTCTGAATTATTGACAGACTAATAAATTCTATTAAAAAACGAGATTATATGTACAAAAAATGAGAACGCGACAAAAAACATCCATTTTCAACGTGAGTTAAGAACTGCAGAAATCAGTTAAACTGGCTCATTCAAATAGTAAAAACTATCTACTATAGAAATAAAATCTTGGAAAATAAAAATAATCCTAAACAAGTGTGGAACACAATTAAGTACGTTAGTATGGAACTAAATCTAAAATAAAATAAATTAAACTAAGAGCTCATTCCTCAACAATTGTTACCTAAATGAAGGAAAAATTTAACGAGTCAAATGAGTAATAACAACAATAATATAACGCCTGTAAATAATATGCAACTTTTGAATTCAATATATTTTATCGATACTAATGAACAGGAAATTAAAGATGAGAAGCTCCGGGGCATGATGGCATTATGGCTGAAGCTATAAAGTCAGCTGCTTCCTCTTTGATTCCACCATTAGTAAATATAATTAATTTAATATTGAATACAGGTAAATCCCAGCAATTCTAAAACAAGCTGTTGTAAAGCGTTTGTACAAATGTGGAGATAAAACCGAATGTATGAATTATCGTCCAATATCGCTGATGTCCAGTTTTCCTAAAATTGTGGAACGGTAATAAAAAGCAAACTTATTACCTATTTAACAAACATAACATATTATCAGATTTTCAGTTTGGGTTTAGAGAGGCTTGATCTACTCAGGATGCGATACCTACTTGCAAAAACTCTCCTGGCTATGTGGAGAGTAGCTGTTGGTTGCTGTCTGGATACGTTCCTTATAGTAAAATAAGGATTTTATAGAGAAGCTTGTGACTAAAAATATTATGTTTTAATATTTCTCCCTCTAAAAGCACATTTGAACTATGCTAAGCCCAGGTAGGCTATTTATTTTTCGATTGCAACAGACACTGGACCGCTAGATGGCCCCTGCTGACTGTTTTACATGTCGCTATCCCAAAGATACCGAAATGTACTAAATAGTCAAGTGATCCTCGTGTCGGTCGTCACATCTTACCTTGTACTGACGAGAGCCAACAGCTCGAAACTGCAGTCGGCAAGTGGTTTGTGACGACTGGCACAAGAGCTCCTTTGAGTAGGATCAGTCTTTCGGCTGGTGTTTGTTGCAATCGAAGCATTAGCGTTTTGATGGTAATATGCAATTATTACACTTAACACGCCAGGCTTGTAACTTGTAATTCAGCGCTCGGCGGGGCACATAGCCCGAAGAGTAGCTGTTGGTTGCAGTCTGGTTACGTTACTTATAGTAAAAATAAGGATTTTATAGAGGAATTTGCGACTAAAAATATTATGTTTTAATACCTTATGAACATCTCCAGGTTTCATGCTAGAGAACCAGACATTATTTTGTAAATTCTGTAATATAGTGCATTTCATGTTTAAAGCTAGTGTCATTATTTCGTCTGTGACTGCTGCGAATGGAACCCTCAGTAAACTAATAAACTTTATGTTAACTTGGGCTTAACGCCCTGAGATAGTCTGAGCTAGTGAAATTTTATCGTGGGCACGTTACATCGCTTATCTGGGCTAGGTAGTGTCTGCGGTCTGCTACACCACAGCAGCCCAAGTGAGTTTCTTTTCTGTAATATCTTGTAACCCTCACGATCCAACGTATTTATTTATTTATTTATGTACCGATAGAACGTAGTATGCTACAAAAAAGTTAATAATTATTTCTTCAGGATGATTTTTAGGTCAACTAAACGAGTAATCGAGTATTTGGTTGAAATTAAGTAGATAAACAAGGTAGAATTTTTCTACGATATCGACCTAATATTACTTTAAAGGAGAGTAAATAAAGCCACCAAATAGGTTACTATGTATGATATTCTACTATAAAGACGATTTTGAGTTGGCAAAAAGCTAGATGTTACCTAATTATGGTACCTAATTTTACTTCAGAGGAAATTTACCTTTGGGGTAATTTTTTTTAGTATTCTTCGTTTCTTTTTCTTTGTGATTCGATTAAAGTTACTTTTAAGCAGATTTGTGTATGAAGTAAATTTCTTGTTATAATTAACGTAAATTTCAATATAAATTAGAATCATTTGGTAAATTTAAATCGGAGGTACCTTAATAAACAAATTAGACTTTTACTAAGTCAAGTTATAGCTAATTTTATATAAAATGTTTGCCGGGCGAGGTATTTTGTAACATTCGAAAAATGTTATTTCAACGTAAAATATTCATTTATGTAATATTTAAAAAATAAGTAATATAATATTATCAAGAATAAAAGTAACATATAAACACAATGTTATTATCGTCTTTTTTATTCCTAGAGAGCATTACAAGGTTACATTGTAGCATTTCTATAATAGTTAATGTTATTGTTACAGCGCCAGCGTTTCAATTTTAAGCTTAACCAGCCTGCCTACTTCCCTCCGCCGTGCCGCATTCTTCTCTTTTATATGCAAGATGCAAGTTATCTTGCATATGAAAGAGAAGAATGCGGCACGGCACGAAGTAGGCAGGCTGGTTAAGCTTAAAATTGAAACGCTGGCGCTGTAACAATACGAAACATGAAAAAAAACATAGAAACAAAGTTATATAGAATAAAATCTTCTGCAAAATTGTTTTTAAATTTCCTCTTCCCTTTCTTCGTTAACTTCCTAAACCTACAAAAAATGCCACATAATTTTGGCATTTGAAGATTGTACAATCTAAAAAATTCGTCGAAATAAAAATTGGAATTGGTTTTTGATTGCCAGTATACAGGAAACAAAAATGTATATGAAAATATATCGATTTAAAACTTTAATTTTGCCAGAGCTCTAATTTTAAGGAGCTTATTTCTACGAATGTGTTTAAATGGTGGATGTACTTTCCTTCGGCTAAGCTTAATAAATTAAATTCTCGTCTGCTGATATTCCAACAACGTCCGACCGAATCCCAATAATTTGACGGGATAAATAGTTGGAGGTTCGGGTTAACGCGATCGCGGCGCATCCACCCTCATCCTAATTTCCATGGACAATTGAGTTGCTCGAATTGTATATGAGGGATTAGGTTATGGAACGACGCAAATTTGTAATACTAAACTCACTATACTCGAGATTAGTTTAATTGCCGCGCCTGTAACAAACAAGTCGCCGTGCCATAAGTTTAGTACTATTTAAGCACCACTAGATCCCTCATCGTGTGTGTGGAATTAGTTTATTTAGTTTTATTAAAACCACATATTCAACCGCAAACTGTTCTAATTAATCGTCATTTGAACTTACGAGTTGGATTTCAAGATATATGCGTTGTTAAGTTGCGATGTTAGTTGTTCTGATGGTGGAGGCAAAACAGAATATATGGGGCTTTAAATTTGGAATCTGGTACGTGTGCAGTGTCGCGAATTTAAGTATGTCAGTGCCGGCTCAATGAAATTTCGTGACCAAAATAATATTTGCGCCCCCTTCCTACTCCACCACTCACGAAATATTTTTTTAGTATATTGGTAACATGCACTAACTTGCAAAGAAATTTGGTTGTTTTTCTGTTGAGACAGACAGAGACAGAAGAACTTTTTATAAATTTTGACATAAACGCAGAACTTTTTATGGCGGCTTTCAGAACTGCTATTTTTCTTTGCGGCCCCAATGACATCAATACATTTTGTTTGATATTATAAAACGCGTTATGTTAATGCAAAATGTCTTTTTCTACGATGGCGCAAAAAGTTAATAATTTTAGCACTATTTACAGCGCCAAAAGTTTTAGTGCAAAAAGTACTTTGATATTCTACTGTGTAACATTTTTTCTTATAATTTGAGTATATGTATGAACGGGGTAAGTAACTATACTATTAAAGCACAAGTGAAAACGAAATCAAAATTTAAAAAATTGCTAGAAATGAAGTTTGTCCATCAGTTACCATAGTAAATTGTTCTAACTGCGATATTAAAATTGAAATTAACTCAAAAAAGTAAATAACTAGTTTTATGAAAATATCGTTGGTTTAAGTTTTTCATATCTGTTATTAGAATTGATCTAAGGTTAGCAATATTTTTTGTGTTAATATGTAATGTACTATTCAATAAAAATTAAAAAGAATCTATTTAATTCGATCGTAGAAAAAATGTTGTGTGCAAAAGTATACTTTTTGCACTTAGCATGATTCGTGCAACAGATATACACTTTTTGCACTAGTCACACAAATAACTATTTAACATCTAAAAAGTTCAGATATTTTTTTGCATATACGATGATTTTAAGGTACAACACACCGAACATATAACCATTAATTAACTGTTATAGAGATATCATAATAAATTTATGCTTTGGATGTTTACTAAAAGGTGTAAACACGCAACAATTGGTGTCAGAAGTGGGATTGCAACATAGGACTTCTGGAGTATTCGAGGAAGTTCCAGATATTTTATTTGGAAACCGCTGGAGATAGTGAAGTTATTTGAATTGGAAAGTGATATGTATTTTAGATAAGAGCATTCTATTTGGAAATTGGTGAAATCAATTACATTTAAATAATAGAGACACGAAATACCACTTGTTAGTGGTGTTTCAAAAATATTTTAATGATAAGAGGAATGTGCCGGAAAACAAATGTAAGGCATGTTTGCAGAATTGATTGAGAAAATTATGCTAAAACAAAAAAAAGGAAACGTCAAAAAGAAAAAGAAGAACAAGACTGACAACGTAAAGAAGACAAACATGACCTGAGAAGAATGATTCTAAATCAAAAAAGGAGTCGTCAAGAAGAAAAAAAACAAGAGCGACAACGTCAGAAGGAATGAAGAAAAAATATGGAATACCTGGAAATAACATTTCAGAAGAAAGAACACATCAGCTAGAATTAAGAAAAAAGAAAGGACACGCCAGGAACATTGAGAGAAATCGCACAGGTGCAACAAGACGCTATCCTTTCAACCACGGAAGAAATTAAAAACGAAATCAAGGAGAATATAGGAACTGCAAAGGCTGAAGTTAATGAAGTTAAAGAAAATGTAGATAAGATGGAAGGAAAAGTTGGTGACGTGAAAGGGGAAGTTAGTGATATTAAAGGAAAAATCCGGGTAGTCGAAGAAAAATTGGAGCGACTTAAATGATAGTTAAAAGAAAAATGAGGCCAGCTAGTAGTACCATCAATTCTTGGATTACAGTTTCCCTCCTTTGACAGTTAAACTTCGTGGCCAGTCTATTAAAGACAGTTTGAGGCAACAGTGCGTGCTAACAACTTGAATAATGAAGAAAAGGCTATGGCATTAATTTCACCATTAAGAAGCCAAGGATCAGCGTTGTTTCAGACGATTTCAATGGCGAAACAACAGAACTTTGTAGTTTTGAAAACTGCATTCGACTTCAGATAAGGGAACCAACACCTCACCCAAGGATACCCTACTGAGCTGAAATCACGTACACAAAAACCTGAGGAAAGCTTATAAGAATTTGAAGCTGCTCTGGAGAGACTAGTACATCTGGTTTACTTAGATCCAACAAAGGAAATTTAGAAGCAATTGGTAGTTGGAACCTTTATTGGTGGTATAAAAGACGAGGATATCGGGCGGGTCGTTTGTGTTTTTCTACGTTCAATTAATCAAGGATAAAACGAACTGCCCGTAAGTTTACAATATTACGGGCAGTTCAATTAAAACTTGCTTACTTCGTTGATTTTATACACACGATATGTTTGTTGTAACAGTCAAAATAGATTGTTACATTTTCTTGCTATACCAGGTAAAGTGTTTATTCTCCTATTTAATACCCGTTTCAGGTATAATATTTCAAAAGGAATATGACTGTTTTTTTATTATATTTTCGTCTTATGTCTGTTAATTAAACACACAAATTGTCACTAATCACTTACAATAATCAGTCCTTATAACTACACACTAACTATAACTTTAACTACTATAAGTTCACTACTTATTGTCACTGTATTAGTTTTTCACTGTTCTTAACTGACTGCTGATGCGCTGGTCCTGCTTATTATATACCCTTGACCTTTATTCTAGCGGTTTCTCTTCTATTCTAGTTAATTATTCTATAACAGTCTAGAATTCTCCAGACAAACTGCGTAGCGTCATCTCTGGGACAACTGGTGAACTACCGCTTTAGCTAATTAGGCAGGCTCCCTGTTACTCTGCTACTAGGGATTAAACCTCTCTTCATAAGAGGGCGTGAAATGTACATAACAATAATACTTGATTTTAGTAATTCAATTATATTTTTTAACTTGTCGAATAAAAATGAGTAGTGTTTAATTTCTCGATAACGATGGTTCAATCTACTAATTTTTTTATTTTTGGCGTTCTCCAGAAATTAGTGCCTGGATAACTTGCCCGTTGGCGTTGGGCCGGTCCTGTATATAATTGTCAATGTTTATCAATATCATACACATTTTAGATCTTTTAATAATTCTCTATTTGAAGAAAATTTAATTTATTACCAATTTGTACATTTCTGCGAAACTTCGGCCAATTCACATGCACATAAACTTTAATGTATATACCGCAAAACATTTACAAAAATAATAATGCAACAAGAAATGTGTTCTTTACAAAACGTGACTAGATAAATACATATAATAAGGCTATTTGTGCAACTAATCCCGTGTAATATTCTCCCTTTTTTATGTTTCTGGGACGAAGTCTTAATCTCATTCAGAACACGTAGACTTCTTTTTATCTTCTTCCTCATTATTTTACGAACATTTCACACAGAGCCAGTGTGAAGTTTATGTGAGAGGCATACAGAGTGAACGTGGTAAGTAACGAAGATATACGAATTTGTCCTTAACAAGAAGAACAATAGTATAACGATTTTACTGATTTAACGCAATTGAGAGTAACACTATATGATGGGATAGGGTCGTAAAATTGTTGAATATTTAGTTTACGAACAGAAGTTGCAGAATTGAAAACATGGATGCGTGTCATTTATAAATATCAGTGAATATATTGCGATTTAAATTACAGGTTTCTACATAAAATTAGCAGAAAAATGGTACTCTTATGATAAGGAATTTCAAATTTAGCTGTTTCAGAAGTTTACTGGAAACATTTCTTGATTTTTGATTGAGTCAGTACTTAGACTAGTACAAGTTTATATTTAACCCAAAAGAAACTGCAGGAAATAATTCGTTATACAATTCGGGATACGTAGGGAATAATTGGGGATACATAGGAATAGGGAAAACCATTGAGGGAACTCAACTGAAACGTATTTACAGCTTATGTTGCACTTTGTCACATAAAGCAATAATTGGCACTGACGGAAAATGTTCTAAATACCTACTTGGAGGGCGTATTGTTCGAAATGTACAACTTAACCCTTAATTCACGAAGGGTTGCACGCATTAAACAAGGGTCTGTGCCCCAAAAAGTTTTATTTCACTAGGAAAATTTTTAAGGTTTACACTTTGATAGATCAGTACAGAACATAAACCAATGCCGTAAATAACAGAACTTAACATCGGAAGCTTGTAATATGGCGTACTTGCTGTTTACGCCGAAAATAAATGACGTCTTTCACTAACCAAATAAAACTTGTCTCTAAAATGGACCTTACGAGGGTAATCGCGCCAAACTTTAACATCAAAACGACTCAACACTTATAGTGCACCACTTTACACATTAATTAACTTTAAGTAAGCTACTTATATCTGGAGGCCAGCGCTCAAATTCAGAGCTCCCATTCGGCCACACATATCGCCGGCTTCTTCTTGTCGTGAATCCTCCTCCGTGCGTTCTCTATCTCTCATCAAAACGAAGTGAAATACTTAAACCAATCAGGGAATCGGATCCAAAAATATACCCAATCATAGACTTAAAGTTTAATACGAATATGCCAGGCTTTGTTTTTATTGATTTTTATATGACATTTTGCTAATATTTCGCTAAATTCACACACGATAAAAATGGACCGTTACACTACATCCTTTAGTAAATACCCCAAGCGCGAATCCAATAACTGCAACACAGTGCAGTCAGTGCAAGGTAGGCATGTGACGACAGACACGAGGATCACTTGACTATTTAGTACATTTCGGTATCCTTGGGATAGCGACATGTAAAATAGTCAGCACGCGCCATCTAACGAGAGCCAACAGCTCGAAATTGCAGTCTGCAAGTGGTGTGTGACGACTGACACGAGAGCTCCTTTAAGTAGGATCAGTCTTTCGGCTGTTGTTTGTTGCAATCGAAGCATTAGCGTTTTGATGGTAATATGCAATTATTACACTTAACGCGCCAGGCTTGTAACTTGTAATTCAGCGCTCGGCGGGGCATATAGCCCGCAGAGTAGCTGTTGGTTGCAGTCTGGTTACGTTCGTTATAGTAAAATAAGGATTTTATAGAGGAGTTTGCGACCAAAAATATTATGTTTTAATATTTTACGATATTTTCATGTTATAAACAAAAGATGGTAGGTTAGGTAGACAAAGTTATATTATAGAACATAGAATATTATCGACGTATAAATAATAAAAGGGCACGGATACATAAGTAACTTTGGTTCTATAAACTTGTCTTAATCCGACTACAAAGTCGGATTTAGGTAAGTATTTTCAACTTATCCTGACGTAAAATTTGGTGCGAATTAGGTTGGTGATTGCAACGTCAGTCTCCGACGTTGTAGCAACACATATTTTATTGACCAATTTGGTATAGATGTGAGTTGGCACAACGGTTTGCGATGTGAGTTGGCACAACGGTTTGCATATGTCGCACACTGACATTTAGTTGGGAACCCCAACGTTGGTTCTACGTTAGAATGTTGTTTGGGTTAAATGTTATAAAGACAAGATACGTAAGGAAAGTATTTACATAGCTGCATTACCACACGACCTCGGTCGGAAGTGTTCTCCTCTCTCGAGACTAGCTTAGCCGCAAGATCTTATTCGGAGCGCGCGTGCGTTTGCAGAGGGTGAAGGTGGAGTATTGACATCCGATTATCTGATGACGAATGTGCCGATAATTGTTCAAATTTTCGTTGCGCACTAAATGAAAAAAAAACCTTTGCATAAAGCATAGACTTTTTCAATATTCTGATTTTACGAAATAATCCGATTTGTGCCCAGGAACATTTTCATTCTTGGGTGTGTATGTATTTGTGTGGTTTCTAGTCCTGAAAGCATCTCATCTACATTTTAATGACAAGATAATTCCCCACTTGAGATATTTTAAGTAACAGTAATTGAATACGTAATCACGAAGAAATTTGCATGAAAATTGGGGCAACACATTGCGAACGAGCCACCCTGTTGGATAAATTTCCACGCCACTTGGTAAAGAAATTGCAAGGACAGGTAGTCCGTGTAAACAATGCAACACCCTCTGCGCAATGTCACTAATTACCACCTCTAATTAAAACACGCTCTACATGCGACTTTCTTTATTAACAGCTCAGCCAAGCACTTCTGACATTAGCATATGTGTTCGAGCAGATCTCCGCTAATATAATTATCATTACCCCTATTATTTTATAATGAACTCTCTAATTATTATTATACCATCCCAGTTTATCCTGATATCATTGTGAAACTTTATACGTTTGCCTTTATAATGAGCATGTTTGAGGCAGAATGCCGACAAATAAACAAAGCAACTAGGGATTTTTCGGTACACAAGGTTTAATTATGGGTTTAATTTTAATATTTTCTTTTGTAAACGAAATAACTTTCGCTAACACTTTATGGTGTACGTTACGTTATTGTGGTCGGCTAAAGGTCTTTTGTAGTCCGGGGTTTAGGTTTACCTTATTTTGTTTGTCTTGTCGGGTTAGTCAACAAAGTATTAGATACCTTTAGAGAAGCGTAACACCCGCGGTTGGTTTGCGATAATAATAATAATGATATAAAAGCTATTGGAAGTTAAAGCACTTAGGTAAAATATGTTGACGTTTTTGAATATGAAGAAAATGTAAATGCTTTAAAAATATTTTATTAAAAAGTGTAAGCACAGGATGTATACCTTTAGATACTTACAGTTTTATCTGTACCTAAGATTAGGTAACAGTAAATTTGCGCTCCTTACTTCTTTGTCTCTGAAGCAGTTTCTTTCCGCAAACTGGCTGTGAATTAGTGGTTATCTTCTCCACCTGGCGACTCCGCCAAATACTACAATAATATTGTTGGTTCTACTAGTCCAGGAATGGCGTCATCGAAAGGGGGTGATAATTACTTTAAACGAGGTAGTAGATTTGTTTTCATCATCTTGTATATAGTGTAGAGAGTATGTAGAAAGTTTTAACAAAGCTTGGCAAATATTTGTGTGCCTGAAAAAAACACGAATTTTTGGCTTGCGGCCTATAACTTAAAAACAATGCGTCCAATCGAAAAGTCATCCAATCGAAAATAAAGAACATTAAGTTTCGCTTCGAATGAGTACTTCAAAGTTGAAATTTCATCAAGAGGCATGGGCGTAATTGGCAGTCAAATAGCAATTTTTACCAGCTTGTAAAAAATTCACACTGGGTAACTTTTTAAACGTCTTCGCTCTGAAACGGCCAATATGAATGAAAAAATCCATAGAATGAAAGTTGTAGAACATGTAAGTTCAAGTTCACAGATTACCTGGTTTTCCAATTTCGATCAATATTGAGCAAATTACACTCAAAATTCGAAAAGCCCTGCATATAAATTTATTTTTTCCTTTAGTCATTTTTATTTAATTTTTCAACATTAATTTGAGAAAATGGGTTGTCGAAATAAAAGCATAATGTAAAGAAAGGCCCAAAGCTTATTAATCAAAAATAAAAATTTACCCAATAGTAGTAATACAACAAAATGTAAAAAAATAAACAAATACAAAGTGCAAGAACAATACAAGGTGTGAGAAAAAACTGAAATTAAGTAAAAATGAGTTTTGGAAAAAACGAATTATTTACGTGTAGTGGTTATAGTAGTCGAATCCGTTTGGATTGGGGCTGCCTAATGTACTGCAATACTGCATCCTATCTTACTGATTCATTGCAGCAGCACCACCAATTTCCTCAAGCTCGAAGTAGTCTTCGTCGTCGTCTTCATCTTTATCCAACTCAATCCCAAGAGCGTTCTGACACGAGAGGCCAGAGCAGTGTTTACAGATCAAAGAGTAGTTCAGGCCTGATTTTCGACAGCTGCATGATGCATTGCAACCTTTTTTGCATGTACACGAAGTCATTTTTAGCAGCATGTCGGGTCCAGCATTGTTATAGGCAATAAGCTTAACGAGCCTTTCTTCCAAGTTCAGTGGCATGAGTTTGTTACGTTTCCCAGTCAAGTTTGCACTTGGTGGTATGCGCGCATAGTGCCACCTTGCTGCATCTGATGTTGGTGGCAACCCTGCTAGGTTGAACGATTTTATTTGAGGCGGATTTTATAAAAAGCTCGTATCGCAGCTCACCCAGAGGCCCACTGCACATCTGTCGTACAGTGCCACGATCAGCTGTTCCCCTGCCTGTTCTATCAAGTCTTGAGAAACAAATGGCTCGAGAAATGTAGCTGCTTGTGCTTTTAGGTGTAGATGTTGCTCAGCGAGGGATAAAAGCTATACTTTCTCGTGACCCAAAAATAATGAAGAGGACATGTGTGGGATCAAAGTTGAAGGAAGTGTTTGAGTACCATAAGCCTACTTTTTCCCCTTTCCCTAGTTTGTGGAAGTACAAGTTCTCGTACTTGTTTCCGAGGCCCATTAGGAGAGCGAGAACGTCAATGTCCTCACTAATAATTGCCACATTGTTGGATTTTATCGCTTAGGAAATAGCTGTTTCTACAATTAATAAATCTGCATCTTCTTCTGCCTGTTGCGCTTGGATGCCTCCTTTCTTAAATTTTTGTATAAGCATCAAAATCAAATGGCTCTTGTTGCTCTCGAAACTCTTCCTGTGACACTGCAGCATCTGTTTCTTCACAGAAAATGATGTCTGCTGAAGAACCTGATGTCTTCAAACGTTTTTTTACAAGTTGGTAAAAATTGTTGTTATTCGACTGCCAAATATGTCTTGATGAAATTTCAACTTTGAGGTACTCATTCGAAGTGAAATTTAATGCTCTTTAATTTTGATAATAAATGACTTTTCGATTGGATGCACTGTTTTTAAGTTATAGGCCACAAATTGAAGCAAGTGCCAAAAATTCGTGGTTTTTTCGGCCACACAAAAATTTGCCAAGGGTTTGGAGGTCTAAAACTTAGATTCTTAGACTCTCTATAATATACACAAGATGATAAAAAAAATCTACTACCTCGTTTATTGTAATTATAAAGTGCCCCGTTATTAAATTAAACAGTCACACACAAAAAAAATCTGACCCCAAAGTAAAATATATCATTTTATATGTATTATTGATCGCTGAACATGAATTAGTATTCAAAATAGCCAATCATTTACAAATTTCTCGTTATTTCGAAATTATAGAGAAATAAAATAATTTGCCAAACGAAAAATTTGTCGGGGTCAAATTGTTTTTTATGTGGCTGTGTAATTTACAATTTTTCTTCTGCTGAAGACCTTCAGCATAGTTTCAGCTGAGTCCATTTTGTTAATTATTTTAAATGAAATTTTAATCAGATTCTATTAATATGTGTAACTAAACTTAAGTTAAATGTTTTATTTATAACAGTAGCAGTGTAGCTATGTGTGTGGGATCGACCACTAGTTACGTTTTAAGAAATTTTCCTGCCATGTGTTTCGACGCAGGTTTATCAAATTAACCTCAAGTTAATGTCTTGAGAAAGCTAATAAACATTAGCGAAAGCTTGACAATAACAAAGAGTTTTCTTTTTGTATTGGCCAAAATACCTTATCACTGACTGCAACCTCAATAAATTTTATGTTTGTACCTTAACTAGTCAGTCAAGACTACCTTTCTAAAATATATATATTTTTTTTTTTTCTTTTAAATTTCAATTAGTCTTTATAAACCGATTTATCTATTATTCATGTAACATATTTTAACATTTTAAAATATCTTTTTATTTCTCTTACCAACAATTTCAGTCTGATCTATAGTAGACTGGTTATTCGAGAAAAAGAGACAATTATATTTATTCTCACTATAGATGGTGCCCAATTTAACATCAATTTTTCTTTGTCTCCTTTTCTCGAAATAAACAGAAATCTGTCGTTTATGCTGTACATATTAAAAAGGGTAAATTTCTCCACTCTTACGAATACTCTGGATCCACGGCTCTTTGCTCCGACTTAAACCAGTTAGTCGTCCGCATATGTTGCCTCATATCTTTCCCAAAAATAAATAATAAGGGAAAGGAGGTAACAAAAAATTATTGGAATTCGAAAACTCGTATTAGAAGGTACTCTCTATTATAAGAACTTCAACATATTGTTTAAGAAACTTCAAAATCCAGTAAGCGAGTATCTCAGTTGTATTGAACAACTAAACATGGAACTTAGAATAATTCAGATAGTTTTAAACTAAAACATACAAAATAATAAATAAAATTCGTGTAAAACATATATTACAAGAAATAAACAAGGAACTTGCAAAGCCGTAGATTGTCAGTGAGGAAAATTGCAGTATCTAATTCATAATGTATTATATCTGTACTATTCTGTACATAATATTATACATACACATCTCATATTGGTATAATATATTTCATTAGAAACCTCTTCGCTGACTACAGTATAGAGTTTAAAAAACCGCAAAATATTGGCTACCAACAATTATCATAATTAACCAGTAATCAACAATAATAACCATATATAATGATAAAAAAATTACGAACTAAATTTATATAGATAATCTTAAACATACATTTTTAGATAGAGTAGAGTAGAATTTAAATTAATAGCAGTAACTAACAATAAGAAATTACGAATTTAAATATAGTAAGTTTAGCGTTTAGCTAATTTTTCATTTCAACTTTCTTCTTTTAGTTTCTAAGATAAATTACTTTACTTTTCTTTTAAATACATTAATAGAATTAAATTTTTTACGTCGTCTGGAAGATAATTATAAAATCTGGGAGAGAGGTACGAAATATTTCGCTATCCTATTGACTGAAAATGGAGTACTACAAAAAGTTGCTTTTGTTCTCGTCTGACAAGTGTGGTTAACAACTATTAATGAATGCTTGTTATTAATAATTGTTTGATATCAAGAACATTACCATCCTTATATAGATATTCCGATGGGTATGTGTTGGATTTTTTCAATATAATTTTTAAAATTTTCTTTTGAATTATTTCCAATTTTTTTACGTGGTGTTTTACTGCACTTCCCCAGCCGATAATACCATAGGATAGTCTAGATTCGAAATGCATAGTAAATGGTTCTGAAGTTAGTCATGTCTAGGATGGTCCTTAAAAATTGAAATCTAAATATTTTGCTTCTTAGACTATTACATGTATTGTTAAGATGTATATCCCATCTCAAAAATCTATCAATGGTAATACCTAGGTACTTTATGGATTCTGCTTGTTCTATTTCTGTCTCAGAATCGATATTTAGGGAGCTGAAATTATGTATTTTTCTGTTATAGCAACTGAACGGTACGTCTTAGAAAAATTTATGATAATTTGTAATCGAACCAATCCTTTATTTTTTAAGACTTGCCCTACCCGTATCTTTAGATCTTGCCAAGTGTTATCTTCATAGAAGATTACCGTATCACCGGCAAAGCTTATCACTGTGCCCTTGCTTCCTAAAGTAAGTAAATTGTTCAAATATAACATAAATAATATCGGTCCCAATACGGTGCCTTGAGGTACACCGTATTCAACAATACATTCTTCACTAAAGGTTGATGTATTTTAACTATTTGCTTTCCATTCGTTAAGTAACCTTTTAAAAGTTTTAATACTGGTCCCCTAAATCCCATATCCCCTACCGTATCTTATAATTGCAGGTAGCTAACTGTATCAAATGCCTTAGCAAGATCCAAAAACACACGCAAGTTAGGTTTACTTTTATCCAAAGATTGAGAAATGTGTGATGTTAAAAATGCTATAGCATCTTGGGTAGATTTATGTTGCTGCAAACAATAAACTTTTGCCAAATTATTAATAGTGGATATAGGTCTATAATTAGATGGTCCAGTTTTGTCACAATTTTTAAATAAAGGTAACATTTTTCTCATAATAATTAAAAATAAATTTTCTGGACGTAAGACAACTTAATAATAATCCAAATATTTGTATTATGTATACGCTATTTTAGGCAGCAGCGGTGAACTTTACAGTATTAAATAGTTATTTATTATCACTAGTTATTACCAAGGAGATCAACAGGACGCTTGCATGACCGTACCATACTGAAATTAACCATGTAAACTATGAAACCATAACCCCTGTAGGCAAAATTCGATTTTTCGCGAATTCAAAGGTACAATGGAAGCCAGCCCGATCGAGTTACACTACAGATGACTGCCCCAGTCCATGATGTATTATCACATTTACTATTCACTGAGCAAGGCTAAATTGATATATAACATTTATATCCCCGTTCACAAAGCCCGATTATTATGGGACATTAATAGCTTCAATGAGCCTTACTGTTGATGCTGCCCGGCAAAAACTACCTAGCATGTCTGCCTGTTCGTCTGTCACTTGATGGCTTGTCGGCGATTATTAGCACGGTCTGTAACGCTACATTTAGGGTGAAAGATTACAGGATATTGATGTTCATTGTTCAAGTAAATCAAGTGTATAAAGTCCTAATTAATATAAATCCGGAATTCAATATAGTAAGATGGGCTCCAAGAAAATTTTTTGAGATAGCTGAGGTACTTTGGTGCAATGGAAAGTGTTTTAATGTAATATATTGTAAGAAAATGTACATTGGAGAAAATATTGAAGGTAACATCCAATTAATTACTTTACAAATTAATAAAACAAGTTATTGAGAATTTTGTATAAATTTTTGCAAGATGGTGAACGAGATGTTCCAGATTATCTGCAAAAATTTTGATCCAAGACTTGGTTACTGCAGATGGGGAACATAATAATATATAGTGGTGCGATTTGTGGTGGCTGAAAGTTGGAGTTTTGCTGACTATTAGCAAAGAATACAATACTATGCAAATCGACATAGCTGATATAAAACTAGTGGCTCCACTGATAGACGTTGTTGGTGTAAATTTGATTTACACTTTCGTAAAATATTTATATAACTTTATTACAAATTCAAATAATTGCTTGCTACATCTGGTAATATGAAATTATTATTAATATAGAATTTGGCAAAAATATTAATAAAAATAATGTTGGTAACATATAGTAAACATATTGTCTGAAAGTTATTTGTGGCATTCTACGAATATCCTGTTATTTGGACTTTCTACCACATGTATTGTCTAATTTCTAACTTCTATAATTTAAAAATGAAAACAAACATACTGTATTGACAAAACTGCATATTCAGCATGTCCTCTAATAGTGTATAAAAACCACACCTTAAAATAGCTCTCATCCTCTGTTCTGCAAAACTTGTAGTCTATCTAGCTCGGCGCTGTTGGCCATATATAATATTGTCGAACAGTAGTTAAAATGTGGGAGTACAATTGCATTATAAATTTTTATTTTTAATGCCATGGTTAGACTGTTAGTAGTTCGGGTCATGAAGCCAATTTTACTTCCAATTTTCCTAATCACGTAATTAATATGTTCCTTAAATTTTAGATTCCTGTCAATAATAACACCTAGGTACTTTATATTCTTCAACCCACTCTAATTGTTCACCATCAATAACAATTCGTTTATTTTCATATTTCAACTCTGTATATTTTCTGTCTGAAGATGTCACCATTGCTTTTGATTTTTTAATATTCAGCTTCAACTTATTACAAGTTCAACCAACTGGAAATATTTCGTATTTCCCCATTTATATTAATTAACAGTTCATAAATATCCTTTTCAGCAGTAAACATCAATTCATCATCTACAAAGAGCCTAATTTCTGTGTATTTTAAAATTCCAGGTAGATCATTGATATGCAGACAAAAAAGTAGTGGTCCCAATATACTGCCTTGAGGAACACCAAATATAATGTTTTCTTTATTAGACAACACTCCTTGCCATTTAACCATCTGACTTCTGTCATCTAAGTAACTTTTGAACCACTCAATTACTTTGCCTGAGAAACCATATGCAGTTAGTTTTTTTAGTAGTATATTCCTATCTACTGTTTCAAATCCACGTTTCAAATCTAGAAGAACCGCGATGGTATTTACATTCTTGTGCCTTTTTGTTTCCATTCCTGTATAACCAATTGCCCCACATCTTCAGTGGAGCATTTTTCTCTGAACCTCGCCTGTACATTGTTTAATATGTTGTTAATCCTTTATATACTGGGTTGTATAATTATAAACGAGTTTCTCGATAATCTTCTCCAAATCGGGCAACATATTTATGGATTTCATCTCGCTGCACTCTTTTGTATCTTAACTTTTGGTATCGGTACTACTGTAGATGTTTTTAGATCACTAGGAAGTAGATAAATGTAATTCTCTACTAAAAGAAAACAGTCTGTAGTCTCTAGTATTATAATAGTTCATACGTCTCAGCCTATTCCGAACAATTAACAAATTTCGTCCTTAAATAAAAACGTATATTAATCATGAAAATTAGTGCACTACAAATAAATAAGACGATGTTTCAGACTATGCAGGCCATTCCTAGGGTACCTCAGGGTTCCATTCTGGGTCTTCTCTAGTTCTCTTTGTCCGTAAATGATATAGTGGGCGATTGAGATGTTATCAATTATTATATGCTGGTCATGAAAAGTCACAGAATAATCTGTTGACAACTAAAATAGTGTGATGAATTGCGCCAGATTTTTAAAGTGATTGAAATAGTTAAACTAGTAAAAGTGTAATTAGTGCCTAACCCAGTACAATTTAAAACATAATATTTTTAGTAGCAAACTCCTCTATAAAATCTTTATTTTATTATAAGGAACCTAACCAGACTGCAACCAACAGCTACTTTCCGGGCTATGTACCCCGCCGAGCGCTGAATTACAAGTTACAAGCCTAGCGCGTAATAATTGCATATTACAATCAAAACGCTAATGCTTCGATTACAAACACCAGCCGAAAGACTGATCCTACTTAAAGGAGCTCTCGTGCCAGTCATTCCACACCACTTGTAGACTGCAGTTTCGAGTTGTTGGCTCTCGACAGTGCAAGGTAGGCATGTGACGACCGACACGAGGATCCCTCGACCATTTGGTACATTTAGGTATCTTTAGGATAGCGACATGTAAAATAGTCAGCAGGCGCCATCTAGCGGTCCAGTGTCTGTTGCAATCGAAAAATAAATAGGCTGACTGGGCTTAGCATACTTCAAATGTTCTTTTAGTGGGCGGAGTATCGAAATATAATATTTTTAGTCGCAAATTCCTCTATAAAATCCTTATTTTACTATAAGGAACGTAACCAGACTGCAACCAACGGCTACTCTTCGGGATATGTGCCCCGCCGAGCGCTGAATTACAAGTTATAAGCCTGGCGCGTTAAGTGTAATAAATGCATATTACCATCAAAATGCTAATGCTTCGATTGCAACAAACACCAGCCGAAAGATTGATCCTACTTAAAGGAGCTCTCGTGCCATTCGTCCCACAACACTTGCAGACTGCAGTTTCGAGCTGTTGGCTCTCGTCAGTGCAAGGTAGGCATGTGACGACCGACACAAGGATCCCTTGACCATGTGGTACATTTCGGTATCTTTAGGATAGCGACATGTAAAATAGTCAGCAGGCGCCATTACGACGTAATATTCATCTGATGTTAAATAAAAGTTCACAAAATAACCCTTCTAGCATTTGTGCAGTTTCTCACGTGCCCCACCAATCACCAGTATCATCCGCCAATATATTTTTAAAAGAATAACGTTTATTTTCTCTTCAATTGCGTAAAAATAGAACAGCGCCCTTTATACAAATTTTATATCGCTTGGGAAATAAATTGAAAATGAAATGCGAATGAGTATGAATATTTCCTCGCAGTAGTTTCGCGTTATTCGTTTGTTTTCGGTCTGTTTTAATTTTTTAATGTCCACACCGGCTGACATTTTAATTGCTGCCGCATACATAAAATCATTTTAATCCTACAACTTTTATATGTGTGTTCGTTAACCTATGATGGTTTTAATGGTTGTCTAGCTTTATAGTCTCCAACTAATTTCTTCACTTTAATACAGGCGCTGCAAAATAATAAAATATAAGCTATTAAAGAATTTAACGGCATATTATCCAAATTAATTTGCCACAGTCATCAATGTGATATTAATTTTATTGTTTAATGCCCTCGACAAGGAGGTGGTAATTCCTACGCTTTGCTTCTATACACGAAGTGTTGATAAAAATTGTGACAAACATTCAGATGCAAAATTGACCTGCCAGAATAAGACATCTACGCGTTAGTACGGTTTTCACATAAAAACTGAACTTTTGGTTGCCGAAAAGGACACTATTTGAACAGTTTAGTGGTCTGATTTTTATGCCGACAAGGACAAAGCTTCACTTCTTCTACTCAACCCTGGAACATTTTATAATTTTTAATGAAAAGGACGAAGGGCGACTCATCCACTTAGTTTCTAGGATACTTTGACAACTTATTCCTAGAAGAACGAGTCTTCAACTTATCTACTCAACCTGGGGAACATTTTTAATTCAGTTACCGAGATTTCTCCAGTTTTAACTTCACGGAAGAATTAGCAACCACTAGTTAAAGGAGTCTAAATTATTCGGAAATCATTGTCATCATTTTTTATTTGACAAGATTAACTTAACCTTTTAAAGATTTAGCACCATCTGCGCCAAAGACATTAGACTTTCGTAAGTGTAATACTTTTTAAATTCCTCATCTGGGAAATATTATATTATATTTTGCTGGAAAGTGGAACAATATTTTACAACTAATACATATATTAGCATCCTCACAAACATAATTCCAGACGTACTTAAGCTTGCTAAAGTCATACCTGTATACATAAAAGACAGCATAAATGATGTTAGAAACCGCAGACTTATTTCCATCATACCGTTCTTTTCTAAAATCCTAAAATACGTCTTAAAAATCCAAATAACACAGTATTTTGAACCTGACAATCTGTTTAGTTCCAGTCAGTTAGGTTTTAGAACTAACTTGTGTACTACTTTAGCCATAAGTAAGTTAACAGACATACAGTAAACGCCACGAGTCTTGGGGAGCGGTGGGGACTGTAGGGGAATATAGTCGACCTATCATAGAATGGCACAGACCGCTGATACTATTTAGAATGAATACTATACCAATTAGCATAGCGATGCATAGGCTAGGTCTATATTGCTCTCTACATACATCTTCCCCTTTGCTCGCCATCACTCGTGGCGTTTAGTAACGGCTTTGAAGACAGTGAATATATATGTGCCCAATTCCATATGTCCAAGGCTTTTGACTGTGTGTAACATAGAGTATCTTAATAAGTAAATTGAACTTTAATAAGTTCAGTGTAAACAGCAGTGATTTAATAAAATCGTATCTCACTAATAGATGTCAGTACGTCATATATCAAAATATTAAATCAAGTGTGCTACATATGGAATACGGAGTACCTCAGGGCTCCATACCGAGGCCGATTTTGTTCCCAATATACATAAATGACGTTACTGATTTCACTTTGCCTAAATTCGCCCTGTTTGCAGATGATACCACAATCATCCAGTCACATAAAGAATTTGACATCCTACTTGCTAGCGTAAATGATACATAGGCGAAAACTCAAGACTGGTTTATAGCAAACCAATTTAGTTTAAATAAGTCCATAACATAGACGATGGTCTTTAGCCTAAGAAACGTAGCTGAAAAACACAAAAGTCGTTAATCATTAAATTTCTTGGAGTGTATTTTGATAGCAAACTAACATGGGCGCAGCACATAAACCACGTTTGTAACACAGAAAGCAGTTATCACCGATTATCATGGTCTCATTTACTCCCGCCTATCTTATGCTATTTTGGTTTGGGGACACTCATCTCCCAGTAGCCATGCTTTCGCGCTACAAAAAAAGCCATGAGGATTGTATATGGCTTAAAATATCGAGACGACTTCAGGCTTGCATTTAAAGAACTAAATAGATATACATTAAAGTAATGCATCAAAGTACAATCCTCAGAGTGAAATTCATGGATACTCAACAAGAAACCGAAATGATATTTGTCCGGATTCTCTACGACTTCTAAAATCACAAATTTTTATGCCATAAAATTCTTTAATTATCTATCTTTGACAATCAGTAAACTTGGGCGCATTCCGTTTATAAAAATACAATGAAGTCATTTTTAGTAGTCAATGCTTTTTATACACCCGAATAATATTTTTTCCTCAAATGCTAACAATTTCATCTTCTACACACATTTTTATGTTTTTACTGATTTCGACCTTTTACAATTTTTGTATTGTGGTGTTATTTTAATTCTGAATATTGTATACATTAATTGTTTTTATTTGTTTATACATACACGGTATCTACTGTGTATTATAGCTGTGTAACTTCTATTTATTGACCTGTGTAAAATACGTGTGTATTATTGGCACTTATAATTATCATTATCACTGTCACTGTCAGTGTCATTATCATTGCCAGTATCTTTATCTTTATCTTTATCCTTATCTTTATCTTTATCTTTATCTTTATCTTTATCTTTATCTTTATCTTTATCTTTATCTTTATCTTTATCTTTATCTTTATCTTTATCTTTATCTTTATCTTTATCTTTATCTTTATCTTTATCTTTATCTTTATCTTTATCTCTATCTGTATCTCCATCTCTATCTTTATCTCTATCTCTATCTCTATCTCTATCTTTATCTCCATCTCCATCTCTATCTCTATCTTTATCTTTATCTTTATCTCTATCTCTATCTTTACCATTACCATTACCATTATCATTGTCATTGTCATTATCATTATCATTATCATTATCATTATCATTATCATTATCATTATCATTATCATTATCATTATCATTATCATTATCATTATCATTATCATTATCATTATCATTATCATTATCATTATCATTATCATTATCATTATCATTATCATTATCATTATCATTATCATTATCATTATCATTATCATTATCATTATCATTATCATTATCATTATCATTATCATTATCATTATCATTATCATTATCATTATCGCTATCGCTATCACTATCACTATCGCTATCATTATCATTATCGCTATAATTATCATTATCATTATCGCTATAATTATCATTATCATTATCGCTATAATTATTATTATCGTTATCGTTATCATTATCATTACCATTATTATATTATTATTCATGTGCCTATTAAAGTATCTATTTATTTATTTTGGTTTGGGATATAAACAATAAAGATACATAGTTCAAATGTGCTTTTAGAGGGCGGAATATTAAATGTAATATTTTTAGTCGCAAATTCCTCTATAAAATCCTTATTTTACTATAAGGAACGTAACCAGACTGCAACCAACAGCTACTCTCCGGGCTATGTGCCCCTATGTGTGTCACATGCCTACCTTGCACTGACGAGAGCCAACAGCTCGAAACTGCAGTCTGCAAGTGGTGCGTGACGGCTGGCAAGAGAGCTCCTTTAAGTAGGATCAGTCTTTCGGCTGGTGTTTGTTGCAATCGAAGCATTAGCGTTTTGATGGTAATATGCAATTATACTTGTAATTCAGCGCTCATCGAGGCACATAGCCCGGTGAGTAGCTGTTGGTTGCAGTCTGGTTACGTTCCTTATAGTAAAATAAGGATTTTATAGAGGAATTTGCGACTAAAAATATTATATTTAATAAAGATACACTCTAAAGTGATAGTATTGGTTACCCCGTGTTTGTATTCCTAAATGGACTTAAAAATTGATACATTTAAACAATTTTTCCTATAAAATAATAGAAGAAAAAGCATCGATTCCGCTTGAAATAAATAGACAAAAACAGACAAAATCCTCAAATATCTGTATTATCTGCCTTACGAGAAAGTTAAGTCCCCGAGTCCTGAAAAGTTTCGATGTGTATGGTTTGTGACCTGTTATTTCTAAGGGCATTTAAGGGTTATCCCGACTAAAATGAATACTATCAAACGGTGTTCAAACAATAAAAAAGCGTATACGCGCCGCAAGGTAATAAAATGTTTGTCGACCGAATCCATTCTGATTGTGAAACACACGCGCTCTTAATCTAAATGAATAAAATATGAGTATCATCGACAGTCTTGTTTTCTCTAGGATTACGAACATAAATCCTCTTTATGTTGACATCAAGCTTTTTATCCTGCTTGTCATTTTGTTATACCAGTTTCGTCAAACGTTCAAGTGCTTCAATTCCCTTTTATGTTATATACAGGTCGTCAGCGGCACACGATTCCAACATGATTCTTGTCTAGAAAACGTTTTGTTGTGGCTTCTGAAGTATCAAAGCTATTATAATTAAAATTATAAAATCGGAGAGATCACCGAAAAGCAAATTATCAGTGGAGAGAATTTGGATTATACATGTCGATTTAGTTATTGCTTTGGACTTTGGTTATCGACAGAAGTTCTCAAGATCAGAGTATACAGAGAGGTGGAGAAAAGCACTGAATAAATATAGAAACTACAGTACCTTTTACAAGTTATGTTGCCAATCCAAATAAAATTTTAAAAGTCATAATGATACAAATATAAATTCTACAACAATAAAAAACAATATGCCTGTGTTAAATATCAATTATTGTTCAAATTACACATTTGTGTTTAACATTTTCTCAGGCTCAAAACCATACCGCCAACCACAATTTATAACAAAAAATCACATTATATATATTAACATATTCAACATAATATCTAATGTAAATGATTATACAAAACGAAGGATGCACGAGGGTCATACGCTTCTTGTCCAGGAGTCCTTTGGGACATTTTTCAAAACCCACACAGAAGGTCAGACTATGGTGAGGAGGTATATATAATACATAGGTGTAAAACATAAGGAAACAAAGCTAACCTATATCATGATTTTCGTTTCTTCTAAGAACCCAGTTAAATAATCAGACATGTTTTTTTATTTAGAGATAATAGATGAAGTACATTAAAGGATATCGACATGCTGGCATAATTTATTAAATTATTTTATAGTTTAACAGTGGCTTCTGTATTCTTTTTACATTAAAAAAATATATGATCAAGATCTCCAGTAACATTGCAATGTTCACAATTATCTGAGTCGTAAATTTTAAGTTTAAATAAATGTGCAGGGTAGCATACATTTACACGGATAACTTTTACAGCAATTAATTGCTCAAAAACTACGGACAAACCTAACAAACAAGCAAAGAATTACTGTAAAAATTGCCCTTCTAGTAGCGCCTTTTTATTTTCTATTAATTGTTCCACTAGGTCTAGTGGTAATCGCCGAGCAATAATTGCTGTAAAAATTGCCCGTGCAACAGCACCTTAAGATACTTACGTGGGCAATTATAGTTAGTGTGCCAAAAGGTCATATGGCAATTCGGAGTGAATTAGTGAATACCTCGTATGATGTATTGTTATCTGCTACCCTCTAACGGAGAGAGATGTAGTCAGTCCCTGGTAAAAGTGAAGGGAGCCCTGTTATTTAGTTGACGGCCCGTAGAGTGGCGCCATCTCTGGGCCAATTGACAAACCACCATTTAGCACCTAGAAAACTACAGAAATTTCCAATTTTTTTTTATTTCAAATTTAAATATCTTTATTCAAAATTATATATAATTCATTTCTTAACCGTAGCATTTCATTTATTGCATGTGTACATTGTATTCCAGCATATTCGACGAGTTTCTGGAAGGAGATTCGACTGCGTTCGAAGTGTATATATAAAGAGGTGAATCTGGCGCACGCGGACAGTATACAGTGCAGTTCTGATATACAGAGTTTTATATGAGATTAGTAAGTGATCAGATAAAAATAAAGAACAGAAACAAGTTGTGATTTAAAGTAGTGAATTTATGTTAGATTAAAGTTATAATTAGTTGTCTTTTTTTAAGGATTGATTATTGTAATTTAAGTGATTAATAAATCAGTGGTTTGTGAAAATTATTGTTGCGATTTATTGCACCTACGTACAGGGTGTTTACTGGAGGATGTAAACACGTGACAGTATAAATGTTGATTCTTTCCTCAAACTCAACTAAATGAAAATATAATACGAAATTCTGGAAACAAATCAAAATTTACTTGGGATATGTTTATTAAAAGTATTAGTAAAAAACTAGACAAGATCAAAATGAACTAATCATCAAGGACCATCAAAGTAATAACCGACCCAGACGCCTTAGTGTGCTTATTTAGTGGACATTTTTCTCTTTCTCCGACACAGCCTGTTAGAGAGAGAGAACAGATACGATATTTCGACACGTCAAGAGCCTTCGACACAATTAATTATGCCATTTTGTTGAATAAATTAAATAGTTGTAACAAACTACTCCAGTCGTACCTTACTAATAGATCACAAGTTACTGCACTAACAACTTCCAAGGATGGAGTACTTCAAATTGTTCTTTCAGATAAAAACTTGTATACTACGGGGTGTGCCTCAGGGATCTATACTTGGATCCCTCTTATTTATTTTGTACACCAATGATTTAAAAGATTATATTAATATAAATTTTTTTATATCAATATGCCGATGATAACTCCTTTGTTGCATCTGAAGAATCCTTAGTGGCTTGTGCAAGTAAACTTTCCACAATATCCTCAAATATGTCTAAATATTGTAGTTCGAATAGCTTAAACTTATATGTAAATAAAACTACTCTTTATACTTTCTCCAACTACTGATCTTGATTATTTGTTGTAAGTTCAATTAAATAGTTCTTCAATAATACAAACGGAAAATGTAAACTTTCTTGGCATAACGCTCGATAGTAAGTTAAATTGGGAAGCTTATACTAATACCTTAATATCAAGAATTAATTCGTCATGTTACCTAATACGTTTCATGAGAAATCAACTATCAGTAGACTCTCTAAGAATGTTTTATTTTTTATATGTACAAAGTATTCGTCAGGAGTCCAATCATCTGATTCAATTGCAATTCGCAAACTAAACCCCCTTCTCTGGTCCACTAAAATCGGATTAAGAACTAAAATCAATATCTACAAATCGATAGTAGAGCCAATCACAATCTATGGGTCAAAATGTTGGACACTCACGGAGAGAAACCGGAAAAGGATCGAAGCCACTGAAATGGACTTTCTCAGACGAGCATCCAGGGTATACCGATTAGAACACATTAGCAATGAGGAAATAAGAGAGAGAGAGAGCGAAGAAAAAAGGAAAAATAACCTAAGTAATTGAACAAAGATAACTTGTCTGGTACGGACATATGAGGAGAATGGGGAATGAGAGAATCCCCAAGAGAGTGTTCAATTACATACCCAATAGAAGAAGGAAAAGAGAAGAGGAAGACCCCGAGCCAGATGGTGGGAAAGTATTAAGAGGAGTATGACAGAAAGGAACTTGACAGAAGAGGATACACAGAACAAACTATTATGGAGACTGAGATGTGGGATGAGGCAGGAGCCGTAGGACCCCCGCCGAAAAAAAAACAAAGTATTCTAGAATATGCGATAATATTCTGGGGTTCCTCCCTACATTGGCCGAAAGTGTTTGTTTGTCAAAAATGCTTAACTAGGTGTATGATGAAGGTATCTTGCAGAGATAAATAAACACCACATAAATTAGACAACCCCCAGATTCCTGTACACATTTGTTTAAGGAATTGAAGATACTTACCATCCATCTCTTTATATTTATAAATTAGTTTGGTTCGTTAAAATACCTGCGAATTTACAAGAAATAGTGATGTATACAGATAGATGACAACAAGACATGGGAATGATCTCAGAATACCAGTACACCACCATAGTTTTTATGAAAAAAGTGCTTGTATTTGCCTTTTACTTGAAAATACATTTCACTCTTAGAGTGATTTTTTAAATACATAAACTTTTGTTAGTAAATTTCAATAGTGCAACTGATTATATTTTCTACTAAGTTCTAATACTTTTAGGACTATTTTAGTTGTGTGTTTTCTTTTTGCTGCTCTTCTTGTTTTCATATATTTTATACATTTTGTGTTCTAATGTTTCTATTATATTTCACTGTATTGTAACTCTTAATATTTAATCACCCTGACAATGCTAATTAATGTCTTTTTTATAGGATCTATAGCAATAAAGTTTATTCTATTCTATTCTATTCTATTCTATTCTATTCTATTCTATTCTATTCTATTCTATTCTATTCTATTCTATTCTATTCTATTCTATTCTATTCTATTCTATTCTATTCTATTCTATTCTATTCTATTCTATTCTATTCTATTCTATTCTATTCTATTCTATTCTATTCTATTCTATTCTATTCTATTCTATTCTATTCTATTCTATTCTATTCTATTCTATTCTATTCTATTCTATTCTATTCTATTCTATTCTATTCCATTCCATTCCATTCCATTCTATTCTATTCTATTCCATTCCATTCTATTCCATTCCATTCCATTCCACTCTACTGTAATGTACTCTACTCTGCTCTGCTCTGCTCTGATCTCTCCTCTCCTCTTCTCTCCTCTCCTCTCCTCCCCTCTCCTCTCCTCTCCTCCTCTCCTCTACTCTACTCTACTCTAGTCTATCCAATCCAATCCAATTCAATTCAATTCAATTCAGTTCTGTTCTGCTCTGTTCTGTTCTATTCTATTCTATTCTATTCTATTCTATTCTATTCTATTCTATTCTATTCTATTCTATTCTATTCTACTCCACTCTACTCTACTCTACTCTACTCTACTCTACCCTACCCTACTCTACTCTACTCTACGATACTCTACTCTACTCTACTCTACTCTACTCTACTCTACTCTACTCTACTCTACTCTACTCTACTCTACCATACTCTACTCTATTCTATTCTATTATATTCTATTCTATTCTATTCTATTCTATTCCACATATATTCGCACTTGTTCCTTAGTTTAGATTTAAGTATATTTGTTACATCTGCTAAGCATAATTTATAGTTGGAATTGATGCGTTCTTTGGCTAGATTATCTACGTATTCATTATATTTTAAACCTAAGTGCGTCTTTGTCCGTATGAAATATATTTCTTTGCCTTCATCAAATAAGTTCTGCATTAGATTCTTGATTCTTATAATAATGGGATTAATTTTAACATTAAATATAGTGGTATCTTTTAAGGCCAGTGGAATGGATAACGAATTGGAAAGAATAATAACTTTTGGAAAATTTGATGCAAGTGTTAATTTAAGTGCTTCATAGATAGCCGTCGCATGTTTAATATTATCTAGCATATTATATGATATTTAATTTGATATTAATTTCGAAAAGGCTTCCTTATTGAAACTGCCGGCCAATTATATTAGATTTTGACAACCATTATATTTTGTCTATATACACTTTAGGAATACAAATTACTAAAATTAAGCCTAGTTAAAATTTTCAAGCGTTTGTAAAACTCGGCAAATAGACCGATGTAACATTGTGCACGAAATCAGGAAGCAAAAGCAAGAAAATATCTGTTTAAGCTCTTTTTATACAAGGAATTAATCTAACAGTTTAATGAATGCTGTTACAAAAGTTTCTTGTAAATATAGTCGTAGGATAAAGCAAATTGGCTCTAAGTTGGGGTTCTGCAAATAATAATAAAGCTTTAGAGGTACACTTTTTATGTAAACTCATTATACCACCCCGGGAGAGCTTCTAACTTTTAAACTTAAATATTCGTCATTTTTATTTTCAGGTTTAACACTGCCGAACTTTGAAATGTCTGTGAGACACTGTCCAAGCGTAAATTTTAACAAAGGTTAGAAACTTCTATTCGGTTTACAAGGTTGATATACTAATAATAGGACACTCAATTGATTCTCTTGCGGCTCCTTGTGAGATATTATTCAAATTTTAAAGATATAGACAAACGTTTTTTAAAAAGCACATTTCCCTATACAGGGTGTCTCACCAGGAACTGCATCGATCGATATAGGGAAAAGTACTCACCAGAAAATTTTGAAAATTTAGGGAACTAGTAATGGCGGTGTGGCCAATCCAACTAAAATAACTACAAGCATCTGGCACTTCTGGTTATACCGGAAGTTGATACCAACTTGCTTATTTTAAATGGAGCACTCTCTATATCTTTTATTATTAGCCGTTACTCGAGTCCGAGTATAAAAATGTTACAGTCGATAAATTGTGTACAATAAAAAAACAAGTAAAAGGTGTAGTCTATTGTAATTCCCATTCATCTACGGTGCACACGACTATGGCTATAGAGGCCAATTCGGGAGAGCACATGTCGACCGCAGTCAGGACAAACATAGACTTGGTTAGGTCTTGGATTCGGCCTTCTTGCAGCAACAGCAACATTTCCTTGATAGCTGGCCACAACCCCTCGCCATTTGGTTCTGTCCACTGCAAGTTGTTCCCATTGCTCGTCTGCAATACCGCAGGATTTTAGATTTTCATGAAGAGCGTCTTTGAACCTCTTTCGTTGACCGCCACGCCTTCTTCTACCGCTTAGCAATTCACCATAAAGTGTACATTTAGGAAGGTGGTTATCATGCATACGATGAACGTGACCTGCCCATCTTAGGCGTGCTCTTGAAATAAGCACCTCAATTGGAAGGCTGTATGCTCTCCTGAGTACTTCCACGTTTGATATGTGATGGAACCAACGGATTTTCATAATACTTCTTTATGATCTGCCTAAACTATGAGAGTTTGGTTGCAGTATCATAAAGGAAAACGAGAAAACTTTTAAATAATATTTGAGGATATTGAGGATATAATATAATAAAGGAGGATAAATATATAAAATATTAATTATTGTTTTTTTAATAATTTCATTTTATTGTTTCTTTTTTTATTAGAAATAATAATTATATTCTTTAAAGGAAAGATGTGTTATTAATGTAGTGAGTGAATTAAGAGATAAGTAATCTTGTGTAGTAATTGCTATTTTAGCAATATATTTTTTTAAATATTATCAAAGTTTTCAATAATAAATAATTTAAGTTGTTTCATTAGTTTAGTTATATTAATAATTTCTATATAATAATTAATAATTTCTTTGGCAGCATATTATATAATTTTGGCCCGAAGTAAAATGTAATTCGTTAAGCATGACTTTTGATACATAATGGCAATATGACGGATATGTTTTTTTTTCAATCGTGTTCCGTAGTCATGGGATGGTTTAGGTAATTTTGAATTATTATTTAATGTGCACAATAAAGGGTAATAGGTATAGGGTTCTCTCACTGTAAATAGGCCTAACTCGTCGTGCAATATTTTAGTAGGATAACTGTAGTTATTTTAAACAATATTTTTAGAACGGTGTTTTGTATTTTTTCTAGATAATATATAGAATTGTTTAGAAGACCACCCGATATCAGTATACAATATCTAATTACGGATTTAGCTAATACATTATAAATTATCATTAATAATTTTTTGTTTAAAATATCTCTTATTTGATAAAAATTATGTAACAGTCTTCTGAGTCGTCCTGCTATATACTCAGCATGATCTTTCCACTTTAGATGCTGATCAACCATTACGCCTTGATATTCTATACAATTTGTTTTCTGAATAGCTGCGCATTTACAGCTTGCTTGATTACATGACCTAGAGTTAATTTTTATGTTGTTTAATTCTTGTTGATCAGCACCTGTGAATGAGAAGGTTACAAATTTAGTTTTGTAGTTGCTTTTTTATATACATTTTCCCAGGACTCACTTACGAAAATAACAGTTGTATCATCGGGAAATGATATAATTTCCCCATATATATATATATAAAAAAACTAAAAATAACATGGGTCCCAGTACAGTACTCTGGGGAGTACCCATTGTGACGGGGAGGGGATCACTATTTATATTATTAATTTTTACTCTCTGATTCCTCCCTGGGAGGTAGTCTTGGAAAATGTTTAATGGTTCGCCTCTTACAACCAAGGATTCCAAACGTTTCAATAATAATTTATGGTTAACAATATCGAATGCTTTAACTAAATCCAAAAATATTGCCAAACATTTTTTATTCTCGTTAAAACCATTTACAATCTCACTTAAAAACTCTATAATTGCATCTTGAGTACTGGTCCGGGCGAAATTAGTCATCGACAGGGAAAATTAATTCGGATGGAATATTTTTGTGCCATCTTGTTCTAAATGTGCTCCTTTATAAGAAAGTACAGTTTGCCAGATGGAAATGTGGTCAGGAATTGTTTAAACAAAGTTTTTTAAAACAAATTAGAAAAATTGAATTGAAATTTTTAGGGCTCAAAAACTATATGAAAATTAATGTTTATTCATGTAAGAAAATTTGTATCTACGCTTTGAAGCTTTTACCATAATATATTGTAGATATATTTTGTTGTTCTTTGGCTTAAGTGTTTGTTTTTTAATTGTTAAAATCTGCAAGCGTTCGCGCGCAAGTCAGTGTAGCGGCGCGCCTCATGATGTATATATAAATAATATATATATTATTACGTATTATTTCGCGTACGTGTGGAATAAAATTTAAATTGAATAATATCCCATGCACGTCAGATGTCTTAAACTTGCATATCTTGAGACCATCTGCGCAAACATATATTTGGAAAAATGTAATATTTTCCAGATACATTGAATTAGATCTAACACGTTTTGGTTACAAATATGAGGATAATATGCTTATACCTGTATTTATGACAAAAAATCCTTTGTCAGATGGCTTAATAAAAGCGTGCAATTGTAAAAAATCATGTAGTACTAATGCATGTAGCTGTAAAAAAATAACGCTACTTGTATATGTTTTTCCAGATGTACTCAAATGCTCTCGCGTCATACCAGTCTACAAAAAAAGAGATAACTCCTCCCTTGATAACTATCGCCCCATATCTGTCCTTCCCATTTTTGGGAAGATATTTGAGAAGATTCTGGTAAAGAGATTGACCAGCTATCTTGACAGGCATTCACTTATCAGTCCTGATCAGTTTGGTTTTCGTTCCGGGCGTTCGACCTCCCAAGCTGTTCTTAGGGTCGTGAGCGATATAGTTGAGGGTCTTGAGGCAGGTCTTCACACAGTTATCTCACTGTGTGATCTCTTCAAGGCCGTCGACTGTGTCTCTCACGACATACTAATAAAAAAGTTACGATTATGTGGTATTAGAGGATTACCTCTTACCCTCTTAATAATAATTCTGATTTTCTAAATGTCACGCACGGGGTACCTCAAGGTTCAGTCTTGGGACCCCTACTGTTCATACTTTATGTCAATGATCTTTCTCAATGTATGGACCCCACCAAGACCAGATGACACCACGCTTCTGTGTTCTGATAAAAACATAAACAATTTGTTAGATCTCTCATCATCACACGAAAAACTAGCCCAAAATTGGTTTACATCAAATAAGCTAACGCTCAACCGTGGGAAAACGCAAAAGCTCACCATATCTTCAAACAGACATCTAACTACAGGTGCCTCTACTTCTAGGTATTTATCTGGACGATAACCTTAACTGGTCACATCATATAGAACAACTTAATTTGAAGCTCGCTAGCACTACTTTTCTTTTCATAAAATTAAAAGCTTTTATTGATTTTAACGTACTGAAAAATACTTATTTTTCCCTTTTTCATTCAAAACTATGTTATGCAGTTGTCTTGTGGGGAAACTCCTCACATGCAATAAAAGCTTTTCATCAACAAAGGGACATTGTAAGAATTCTTGTAAATGTCAACTTTAGAGAACACTGTCAACCTATATTTATTAAAGAAGGCATTATGCCTCTTCCTTCACTCTACATATATTACAGCTTGATCAAAATTCATGAGAGCGTCTACAATGTCTCTACCCACTCTGATTACCACCAACAACACAATACTCGTTCTGCAGGCCTTCTTATGAATCCACGTTACCGTTTAGCAGTTAGTAAAAAAAACTCCCTCAATTTAAACCTTTTCAATCATTTGCCTACACAAATCAAGCAGTTAAATCTAGTTGGTTTTAAGTCAAAAATTAAAAAATTTATCCTAAAATACTGTTTTTATTCTGTTGATGAATATTTATGAACTCCATACGTACAGTGACCTTATAAGCATGAATGTTGTATGCATTTACTTGCAGAATATTTGTTACTTTATTTCATCTTCTCTTATTTGTTTTGTTTTTATTCAATACTTGTATGTCTGTTACCACTATCTGTCTATTTGTCATATACATAAAAATATTGTGATATACTTAATGTTAAGACATTATTTTAATTCGATTGTTTCTGTTAATTGCCGAGTGGTAACTAACCAAATCCATGTATTCTGTTGACTTGCTACAAATATTGTAAAAAATATGAATGTAGTCAAATAAATCTATCTATCTATCTATCTATCTATCTATGTCTATATGCTGCTCTGATCTTGTTATGGTAAAAATGTGTAAGTTGTATAATCACTTTAATTGTATTTCAAAATAAATTAAATAAAAAATAAAATTCACATACATTTTAAATCTTTTATTACTCTACTTACAGTTACTATTCTACTTATATTAAATATTTGCAATGTTTCGTATTTCATATAAATTGTTTTATACTTCAGTGGATGCACGACGCGTTAGTGCAAGCTATTGTTACGTGTTTACAGTCTTCAGTAAACACTCTGTGGGTTCAAATAACTTGCAACAAGAATCTTCACTAACCACTATTTTATTAATCACTAAAATTACACTAGTAAATACTTAAAAATCACACAACTAATAATAACTTAATCTAATATAAATTCACTACTTTTAAAACACTATGTAGTTTACTTTTCTTCTTAAACTTGTCAACTCTTGTCTAACCTAAAAACTCTCTCTCTCTGTATACTAGAACTGTACTGTATACTTCACTGAACTCTTCCCCCATCTGCTGGATTCACCTCTTTATATACACCCATAGAATGTACCAGAATCCTATTCCATAACATTAAAGAATCCTCCAGAGATTTCTACTATGTGCTAGAAGACTGTTCGTCAATTGGCCCATAGATGGCGCCACCCTACTAGCCAGGGAGTAATTACACTCTCCTCTCTGTTAGAGGGCAGCACATAACACTATGTTCTATAAAAATACCCATATACTTACATAAATCATAGCTACGCTGACAGGCGCGCGCGCGTATATCTTCACAATTAAAAAACAAGCACTTAAGCTAAAAGATAACAAAATATATTAACAGTATATTGTGGTAAAAGCTTTAAAGAATACACACAAATTTTTCTTACAATAAGAAACATTAATTGTCATATAGTTTTTGAGTCCTGAAAATAGCAAATTTCGCATTTTTTGAGATTTCAAGAATTTTTTTTCTCTAAATCTATCAACTTTAGAGAAAAACATCTAAGAACATTTTTTCTTTGTTTTGGTGTGAGAAGTTTCTTTTTTAATTTGTTTAAAAAAACTTTGTTTAAAGAATTCCTGACCACATTTTTATCTGGCAAACTGTATTTTCTTATAAAGAAGCACATTTTGGACAAGATGGCATAAAAATATTCTATCCAAATTAATTTTCCCGGTCGATGACTGATTTTCGCCCGGACTATACCTAATTTTTGTGTGAAACAAATTGTTTGCTATTTAGTAATTTTTTACTTTCTAAAAAATTTACTAGACGTTTTTAAGGCACTTCTCCAATAATTTTGGAAAATGATTTATAACATATATTGGCCTATTGTTTGTTCCCAATTGTTTATTTCCTTTTTTATAAACAGGCGCTATGATGATAGAGTCTTTCATTGGCTTGAGGAATATGTCCTTTGGAAATAATTAGATTAAATATAAACGTAAGAGGGGTTAGTTAAGTGTATCGATTTTATTGTTTTAACAGATATTCCATCAAGCCCATTTGCAGAGTTTTTTTGAGAAATGTACAACGTTCCCTTTTCAGTAACAGGGTGGAGGAAAATGCTTTTATTATTATTATTACAATTATCACCATCATCGTTATCATCATTATTATTATTAACGTTATTATGGCCGAGATATTGGAGTGTAGTAGTGAAATGTGAGACATACTGTATATAGGATATTCCATTTAAAATAAGCAAGTTGGTATTTACTTCCGGTATAACCAAAAGTACCAGATCCTTGTAGTTATTTTATTTCGATTGGCCACACATCGGTTAGTAGCTCCCTAAATTTTCAAAATTTTCTGGTGCGTATTTCTCCCTATATCGATCGATGCAGTTCCTGGTGATGTATATTTATTTATTTATTTTATTTCAGGATATTTTCTATTGTATACTTAGTATTATTGCCTCGACAATATTCCGATTCCTAGTAGCCAACTTGCGCCAGTAATTTTTTAAATGTCCAACACGTGTTGTGCCTCAAAACAACATCATAAATTAATATTAAAGCAACAATAAGAGGAGTAAATAATTTATAGTAATCTTCCGCTCCCGATTTATTTCAGTTGTGTTTCCGCCAAGAACTGGAAATCGCCGTTGCACTTGCCAAAACCTTACCATAACATTTTCAGCGTGCAAAAACCAAGGGAGAATGCAAAATCTGCTTCACTATATCAAGTTGACATAGACAAACGCTTCTGCAATTTGCGCATTTCCGTGAACATGTGGAATAAACCGACTCCCAGAAGGGTGTAAGCTCTCAAACAATTTTTAAAAGTAAATTTTATATTTCTGACTGGCAGATACGGGGCTGACTTTTTCACGGTGACATTTAAAGTTTTTTCAGATCATTTTTCAAGTTTTTTACAGACCGGTCTTATCGAAAGGGTTGTGCCTTTTACTGCCTTGAGGCTATTGTATTAATACAAAAACAAAATTAATTGTAATCAAGAAGGGTTTTATCTACGTAGAGCTCTGCGTTGTGTGTATGTCCTCTTTTAATAAAATAATCGATATCTTAAACTGTAACTCAGAGACAGTACAAATAATAATAATAATTTTGTCACTTATTTTTGAAAAATTGTTTACTTTTCAAATTTTGTTTAAAAATCATTGTTAAAATAGTTAAATCAAAAATAAATTGTGTTAGGGAAAGAAGCGAAAAGACTTGCGTTGCTAAGGAAATAATAGCTGAAGGAACTCATATAAAAAACTTTATTGTAAAATGAAAATTACATGTGATCCTATGATAGTATTATTGTCTAAACAAAAAAAAGAGTATAAGAAAAACATAAACACCGCTAAAGAAAATTATTTCACAAATATTCCACTTACTTGAACTTATATTCTAACTTATTTCATTTGTGATGTAGACCTAGCGTATGGGATATTACTCGCCCTGTAGACATTAATTCGACATTCAAATCAGTCGAAAAACTCTCTACCCTGTTAAAATATAGTAACCGATGGCGGGTAAAAAGCCATAAAAACGATTCTGGTATCGAACAAGCGTCAGCTATTATTGCGGTTAATCCAAATTGCAGCGAAGCCCATACAGTAACGCATCTGTATCCATTAGTAGAATAATAATTGCAACACAATATCCATAACTGGTAACCCGAACAATTAAAACGCCCTAAACTATCTTGATTATTGTGTATATAACAAGTGGGTGTACGGTAGTGAGAGTTGTAATGCGTTACATTAACATTTAAATGTCCCCGGACGCGAGAAGGCCATTGGAGGGATTATGGTAATGGGGTGAAGGAAGATCCAAATTCCTCCAAACCTGGAGAGCGCTAAGACCGCTACTGAAGTACAGTCTTATTAGTCGTATAGTCGAGAGACTTGTTCTATGGGCGTTATAGTTTTAATAGTCATTAATGCACTGAGCTCGATAATGAGAGTTTATGGCTTTAGGTGTAAAAATGTTCCCTGAGGTGGGGAACATGATAAACACACTTTTGCACGAGTTCACGTATGCTAATTTTTTTATGACCGTGCTTTATTCAACAAGAATTCTTAAATCATTCTAATAATTTGTATTCAGAACTTATTAATATAGGTATGTTATGTTATCTTAGTTTGCCTTGGAATATATTATCGTAACCAAGCAGATTTTTTTATAAACAAGTTGAAATGATTAGTTACTGAAAACTCTGAATATGTTAGAACAAAGTGAACTTAGGGATAAGGCATTTAAAAAATACAGGAAAGTTAATATTGATGTATCATGGCGCGAGTTAAAGGATGTCGTAATCTTGTTAATAAGGCTGTTAAGGCCGAAAAAAGCTTATTCATCACAAAAATTCAAAAGTGATCCTAAAGAATTTTGGAAAGTGCTAAAGTGGTTGAATGTCAGGTCTGACAGGGATATTTCTGTCTTTAGTATAGCAGATGAAAATGAATTCAACGAGTTTTTCTCTAATACCTATCTTCAGGCGGATGATGTACCCAAAGATGTAGTTGCTAAGTATGCAGGTTCTAGATTTTTACGTAATGGTGTCCCTTTTGAATTCTCTTAAATTTCCTGTGAAAAATTTGAAAAAACATTATACAAAATTAAATCTAATGCCGTGGGGTCTGGCGGATTTAATATTAAAACTACATACATTATTCCACAATTTAATAATCATTTAACATATTCAATAAATAAGTGTCTTTTAGAAGGTACTTTTTCGTTTATTTGGAAAGAAGCTAATGTAATTCCTGTTGCCAAAAAGAATTCTCCCACCCTTATCAATCATTTTCGGCCCATTAGTTTATTACCCGTTTTGTCGAAGGTATTAGAAATGATAGTGTACGAAGAAATAAATGATTATTTGAATAATAACTTGATTTTACATACTTCGCAGTCTGATTTTTGCGTTCGTCTCGTCATAGCACAACAACAGCATTATTAAAAGTTTCTGATGATTTATTTACTGCTTATGATAATAACCAGAACACGTGCTTTATGTTACTAGATTATAGTAAGGCATTTGGCACTCTCGATCACTCTACCCTGTGCGCTAAACTGAAATATTATGGTTTTGGTTTCTTTCATAATTATCTTCATTATCGTCGTCAAAGAGTGGTATTAAATGATAATATTTCTAATACACTTATATGTCAAGGGGGCTGCCACATGGTAGTGTATTGGAACCTTTGTTATTTTCTATCTATACAGCTGATCTTCGCAAATATCTGCAGTTTTGCACTTCACATCACTATGCCGACGATACACAGTTATACTTTTCTTTCTCTATATTTGATTTAGATATTGATGTATTAAACATTAACTCTGATCTTGATAAGACATCCAAGTTTTCGGTTGATCATTGTTTGGTTTTAAATGAGGTTAAAACTGAATTATTAGTGTTTGGTAAACACAGGGCTCAAATTACTAATAATCGTAATTTTAAAATAGTTTTAAATAATTAACTCTTAAGCCCAGTCAATGCTTGTATATTTTTTACTGTGATAGTGTATACGGCATCTCTTCAAAGGATTCAAAATTCTTGTATACAATTTTCAAATAACTTACGCAATTTTGATTATATCAGTTATCATTTCAAACAATCGAAATGGCTCAGTTTCTCAGAGCGTTTCGTATGTCATTTGGCATGTTTAATGTTCAAAATAATTAAATACTTCTTAAATTGAAAAAAGGTTCCGCGTATTACACGTCATTGTACTCAATTTACTGTTCCCAAGCATAGATCTGCCTTATTTCAACGTTCGTTTAGCTATACAGCTAGAAAATGATACAATTCTTGTCTAACTAATTTCAGAAAACAAATCACTCCTTTAATTATTAATAAGCGCATTATATAAATGTAATTTTTCTATGTTATTTACTTTTAGATATTTGCTAATATTTTATGATAGTACACCATTTCGGTTGGTTATATGGAAGAGCACTTACGTGAATATCGCCATCCATCTTTAAATATTTTGTTGCTTGTGTATATTTAGTGAAAAAATAAAGATATATTATTATTTAGAGGAATTTGGCATTGCACCACGGAGGCCATAAATGACCTGAACTAATATATCGCCAGAAAAACAAATAAGAAATACGAATTTATTTATAGCGGATACAAAGGCTTAATAGCAAAAAATAAGGTTAAATTTTATTGGAATCGTATGAATATTTGATGTTGAAGGCTAATTCGCGAAATTAACAGCATTCCATAAAAGTAAATCTGTTGTTCCAACATCTGATTCTTATTTTCGGTTTAAATACGCTTTAAGTAGTGCAAGCTGTCCCGGAAAGATCATATAGAGTTACAAATACAAAGGGCCACCACTAACTACCCTTTGGGTATGTAGAAGGACCTTTGGCAAAACTTTTGTATTGAACCCCAGAGTAGCAATGTGATACTACATTGTTATAGTGAGGCCCATGGTAACGTAGGCTTCCGTTGTCGCACTGGAGGCCCTTCTGGACCTTCTGCCCCTTCATGTGTTGATCGAGGCCGAGGTTTAGAAAGCGGCCTACAGGCTGAACTGCGGTGGTCAGTGGAAAGAAGAGGGAGAACGGCTAGAGCATACAAGAGTCCTATCCGACGCGGTGAGGACTCACTCACTTCTGGATGCCAGGAGTGACTGTATAATGCCCATGTTCTCCTTCTCAGTACCTTTTAAGGTCATTATCCCGAAAAGGCAGGATTGGTGCCCACTCGGGAACATACTCGGATGGTTCACAGACGGATCTAGATCTGAAATTGGTTCCGGAGCAGGAATATACGGCGAGAAACCCAGGGCAGAATCTTTCTATACCCTGGGTAAGTTCGCGACGATATTCCAGACCTAGATATTTGCTATTTTACCCTAAAGCAAACACCAGTAGGTCAATAGAGGACTGGTTGACCTCTGGAACTCCCACCCAGGACTTCGGCAAGCGAAACTCCTTATCTCAGACCCTTGCCGAAGAGGGCGGAACAATTACTGCGTCTAGGCAGAAAGCGAGTTAGGGTCGTGGTTAGTCTCTTGACTGGACCCGGCTCTTTCAGGAAACACCTGCACACCATCGGAGTGGCTAATAACCCTTAGTGCAGGTTTTGTGAATAGGAGGAGGAAACTTCCATCCACCTCCTAACCTCCTGTCCCAGTCTCATGAACTTGAGGCATAAACACTTGGCATTGACTTCCCTATGCTGGAGGAAATTAGGAATGTCCCGCTGGGAAGGATTCTGGCTTTTGGTTTGGAGTCCGGCCCGGATAGGGACATTCATTGACCAGCTAGCGGATGCACAATGGACCACAACTTCCCTCGAATAAATATATTAATAATAATGAAAGGGAAAGTATAGCGTTGATGCGCGTCACTGGAGAGGGGGCAGGATCTGATTTCGATGATTTTTTTTTTATTTGCACTAGCTGGATGAGCTAGTATTCGCTAAATTCACTGTAAATAGAAAAAAATAGAAGAGTATTTGGAAGATTCAATTTTATTTCATATTTTATTAAACAATACATAAATATATTATAATCTATGCCTTTTTATTGTATTTACATATTCATTCTCATCATCCTCAGACTCATCACACTCATCACGCTCATCGTCATCATCAATATTATTTATATTATCTTCATTTTCTATGTCTTCTTCGATATTTAAATTACTAACAATTTCTCCATACGCGTCAGTCGAAAGATCATCCCATATCATCGTTTTCATTCAACATACTATGAATCGATACTGCACTTGCATTTGAATAGTTTTTTTCCTTCGCAATTAGTACACAGATTTGAACATTGTAATCCATGCATCTTACATTCACATGCTCTTTCAAACAACCTATCGTACACCGGCAAGTTAATATTTTAAAAATATTTTCCGGTATAAGAGGCTCTTTACTCTTAATAGGCCTCAAGACTGATTCTTCCCCATCGTTTTGGATATATTTTATTTCTTAATCATTTCTGGATTTGTTGATATGCGCGAAATAAATGTTGGAGGAAGTGATTCTAATTTAAAAACCGACCTAGTTGTAGACTTTAGGTAATTAATGAAACGAATTTCATACAAAGATCCTTTTGTCTCTTTTTGTACTGTACATTCGCGCGACTATTTCACAACCATTCTCGCCAATCCACTTTTTATCAATTACACCAGCGCGAGCCCAGGAGCGCGTCTATCCCCTCTCCTGCCCCTCTCCAGTGACGCGCATCAACGCTATACTTTCCCTTTCATTATATTTATTCAAGGGAAGTTCAAAATACTGTCCAAGTATAATTCAACTAAACCTCTACATTAGGGTTAAATCCTTCATATAAATAAACATGGGAGCTATGAAAAATGTATCTTTGCTCCAAATCCATTTGGAAAATTCTAGTTCGGCGCAACATAAAGTTCAAGGCCTTAGTTTTAATTTGATTCGTTTGACAATAGCTGCGTTAAAAATTTAGCGAGTAATTCAATTTGTTTATGCGGAAAATATAATGCCATTTTTAAAGTCATCTTAAACACTCAAAAAAGTTATTATTTGATTAGGTAACAATTGCATTAAGAAGTAGCATCCTATGTCATTCAAATGAGCCCATTTTTATAATCGTATGATTGAAAAATTGAAATTTATTGTACGTTAAAGTCATCGTAATTCTATAAACAAATTAAATTATCTCGGAAACTATTGAACGTTTTTTTATCAAATTTGAACCGTAGTTTAAGCATGTCACAGAATAAACTTTTAAATAGTTTACATGCGGATATTGTTTATTTTTCTATTAAATAATAACAATCAAAAAATCATTGATTGGACTATTGAACCGATTTTGATAAACCATGGCTTAAATGTTCGTATTGTCAATACCTACATCTTTTATATTAAACTTTTATCACCCTGCGCTACGATCAAAGTTATTAAGAAAAAACTGTTTATTACAACATTCAAGGTGCTGTTATAAACAAGTACCTCCGAATTTTCATCCAGAAAGTACGTACATATCATCTTTGATACTCCCTGTTCATGAATTACTTCACAATTATCCATTCAGATTTAGGTGCTGATTTGGGTACTGTTGGAGCTAATTCCACTGGACTACATAGGTATCCATTGTTCCGTTTGACAGTTATCCTCTAGTTACGAGTTAACCCTACATTGATAAACCGTATAATGTTTCTTTTTTAGCGGTTGTTTTAGTAGGGGCGTTAATTATTTGCTTACAATCAATAGCATGTAACAAAGTACTCAGGTAAACAGTAGCGGGACTGTTAAATAATATATTAGCATTTAGGTCCCCCATTAGAATAAAATCATATGTTATTTTCTAATAGATAATATTGGTCAGGATAAAAATGTTGGTATAATGAGAATGTGATGATATAAAATTCCCATAGCATACAACCGGGAACAGTATAAATTTTGTTATTTTAATAGGCGACCCTGTATATTATTCAAAATTTAGATTGCATAGGAAGTTCTAAGTACAAAATGTGTAGCACACCCTAGCACCATATTTGACATTCTTCCAGGAAATTGAGCATGACAAACAAATGAATGTATGAAACAATCTATTACAGTTCTTAAAGCCTTCTGGTGGGTAAGAATTTAATTTCCAGTTGAACCGGAAGTACTATAAAAAGTGAATTTGTGGATATTTTTCGTTCCTAGTGGCCTGTATTTACACTTAATTGTTTTTGAGATATCGACCACTTAAAATACTGCCTTTAACTTACAATCAATGTCGGCACAAGGACCCTGGACTAAATGTGGATGCAAATTCCGGCCGAGAAAGAACACTCTCGTAATCGCCACCAGGTTAATTTGATCAGAGTATGCTCTTACTTTAACTCCCGCTTATATTTTGTAATTGCGTTTTAATTTCGTATATAAAGAGGCTTAAAGTTTTAACATACGCTTTGTATCGTAGTGTATCTAGTAGCCGATCCAAATTTTATTGATGGAAAATTAATTAAGCCAGTTTAAAATATCCTTAAGTGGATGAGTATATTAACGCGTACAAAAATTCAGATTACTTCCGAATTATAAATGTTCTACGACAATGTCGATCGATGCAAAAAATATTTGTCGCCAAGAAAATGATGATCAAAAATAAAATTTATATAATGGCTGTGATTTTGGATCTTTCCATCAATATTGATATTTACGTTGATTTGCTACAACAGAAACAAATTTATGGTTAAAAAATTTCTATTTAGTTAAGAAGCCAATTTTTTCAAATCAAGTCATTTAAACGATTAAAAAATGCAACTAGGTAATTTTAGATTGAATGTCTATGTGTTCAGTATGGTACTGAGTCAACGGTAATATCTGATAGACCTGTACTTGTTTCCATTATGGGTTTAACTTCCACCGGTGTATTCGATAATTTGCGTTCTTAGATATTGAAGTGATCTAAGAGTTTCTTTAAATATAACACTTGAGTTTGTCTACTGAGGCCTATCACCGATGCCTGTAGATACCTCCAACAAGGAATTTTGCCGAACCTCTTCTCTTTCGAAGAGTAAGAATCTTTTACTTGCCTAACATTTAATGGACAAGGGGCCGAAAGATGATATATCTATTACGCAATCATTGCCTAAGATTGCCTAGTTTCCGCGCATACACTGATATACAATCCGCTAGAAGATGCGGTTCAAGGACACTCTGAGCTATCGAATACGTTAGATGTGTAGAGCTGTCCGTCCTGTGATATCAAAGTAAGAAATATTTCTTAAGTCGATCTGACGTCACCCGTGCGACGTCATTCTTCAGTATACGGGAATAATTGAAATAGTTCACAGTGTTCTAGTTGCCGCCCTACGAGGTACATGTGCCTGCTGCTTGCTCCGGCGTTACAATGAAAATATCTTAAATACACAATTTAAGTCAGCCAGAGCGACTCATCGACAACAGACGTGTCCACTCCGAGATCCGAACGCAGGAGCTATCTATCACATTCGAGCAGCAGGATTTTGGTCAAGTCCATACCACGAGAAGCCTTGCAGGATTGATTCCATTCCGATCGCTCTACCGCAGCAGACGTGCCTGCCCGTAACCACAGAAAGTAAGTGTACGGAGGAGTAATTAAACTGATGTACTAGCCAAGTAATGTATATAAATTTGCCCTGTGTCATCATTTATTTTGTGCTAACACTTTACCGTGTACTACACTTGCTCCTCTTCCGGTAAATAGTAAGTAGTAGAAAGTAACTAGTTAGAAACATAGCATTATAAATAATGGGTGTATTCGAATATAGTGATATAATTGAAAAACTCTGAGTTTTACTGTTTGTGTGTGAACGTCTAATTGACCCACTTGAGTAAACTTTCTCCACTTGAGCTACTCAATCTCGCATATTCGGCTTGAGGGTAGTGTGTCCTGTCACTTAAACTAGAACTGGCGTCCGAGTAAATTGAAAATTAGTTTCCGAAGCTCGAGTGTCAAAGAATGGCCGCCTTTTCTCCACGTCATCGTGTGAGGTGGAGAAAAACGCGTCACACATGTAGAATTCCTCCTGAAGATTTTCGGAAAAATAGTTTCTTTAGATATAATTCACTTGTAAATATATCTTCTTGGTTAATCATTGTTTAGAGTGTTCTCACTGTGGTTAGAAGTACCACAGGGGCATTACTTCTGCGTAATCGAAACATTTTCGTTGTGAACAATCTTTAACCATCAATATTGCCTTTCAATTGAACGTTTACATTCGTCTCTCTTAATTTTAGAAACCCATTTACGCTTAATTGCTTTTCTTACTGGTGGAAAATTCACCAATGTCCATGTGTTGTTCTATTTCAAAGAATCCAATTTTTCATTCATTATTCTATTTCAATCTTCTTTGTCGTCTGTATATCTTATATGGTTAAAATTCTTTGGGCATCTTCAAAACATGCTACAGCATTCAACGCCAATAGATTATAATCTTCCAAATATTTAAGCATACTTTTTTACAGGTGCTACGATGAGTAAGTAGTTTCGGTATCAAATTTTTTTCTCTATTTTTTTCATTTCAATATTCAGTATATTAAAGGTTTATTGTATTATCAATACTCTATAGCCAACTTCATTATAACCTAGCAAAATTCTTAAGTCAGCCTCTCTATCCCATTTAGACTTTCTCAATTATTTTGGCGTACGTACGAAAAGTCTACCTTCATATAAACGTAACTGTTTGCTACTAGGTTTCACCCCAAACATTATTTCATAAGGTGTTTTCTTCTCTACAATATTTGCTAATGTTCTATTCTTAAGATATGCAGCTGCACATATTACGTCAGGCCAAAACCTTCGGTTTACTTTTGCTTCGGCTAATAAACATCTAGACATATACATAATTGATCGATTATATCTTTCAGCTGTACCATTTAATCAAAAATGATGTCTCTACTACTTGTTCGATCAGAACCTAATCATAACACATTCCTTCTTTGCTGGTAACTCAAACTTTCCCCTAATAAGTTTTTTGGGTATGTGTAGATGCGCTAGACATCCCATTCTCCTCCCAAACCACATTTCCGCTGGAATACTGTCGTTGAATGAATCAGGTTGGACGGTGGCAAAAACAGCTTCTGCCCAAAAATTTTGAGATGATTTCGAATTTAGTAAAATACAACGTGCTTTTTCTACTATTGGTCTGTTCATACGTTTCGCTACTCCATTTTGTTGTGTATGTACCGAATGAAGAATTGAATTTCTCTTAAAATTCAATACCTCTTTCCTCAAACTGATTTTTAATCTCTCTGGAAATATTTTCACAACCATTGTCACAATAAGGACGATTTATTTTTGGATTTAAGTACGTAGTTGACATATACTTTTTATTATCATAGGACTGGATTAACTAGCCCAAGTTATGGTTGGACTAAAAACGTAGACTAGAAAATTTCCTCAAATAAAACTTGGCATTAGACTACTAACAGAAGATTTACCGAACAGGAAAAGTGTATAAATTCCTCTATATTCCCAATAATTGTCTTACTCTTACATCACATAACATATCCGTAACAATTCAATGTTCTCCTCATATTTCTCCTAAGTCTACAAAGGAATTGTAATGAAAAATTAAACAAATATTTACTAACCTAGTTCGACGCCCATTTACATATAAATTGTAATAAAGGCTTTTAATCAGGCGAATAAAAATAAGCCTTCCACTCTAGCGATACGTTGTATGGTCTGGAACATAATTTATGTAAACGCAATTAACCCATAACTATGCTTTATACGGTTCTTTATAAAATTTATGATTTGCTCCCTGCTGCGTCTCATATTTTTCGGGAAATATATGGACTCATTATAATTCGCTTCCCCGTTCGATTTTATTAATTAACGAAATACCCTTTCTAGATATGTCATATTAATAGTTTATTAACCAGAATTGTACTGCGTCTGCATGACATTTTCCGGAATGTAATACCACGAAGGTAATATTTAAATGATTAGAAATATACAACAAACTAATACATAACTTTTGCTTGGTATAATAGTATAGTCACGAGCTTAATTCACCGCCATGTTTCAAATTCAACTGTTGTTTTTGAAAGTTACAAAGAAGAGTCGAATATTAAACTGAATTGAGAATTACGCACAATATTCATACACTTGTCCTGCTGCATGCTCCTGTATAGAAAAATATTCAGGTAATTGAATTGTTTTACTAAGTTGCGAAATATTCCGAAATATTTTCCAAGTCCGTTTAATGTCACATCGATCCACCTCGCATCTGTTACCGTCGTTTCTCCCACTTTTAAGTATTCGAAGAAAATAATTAAATTCACACGTATTCGTATTGAGAGTTAGCCAGAGCTACTCACCGGAAGCAGACGGGTCCAGCCCGAGGACAGAACTCAGGTACCTTTGATAATATATTTCGTCGGGACCGCGCATTTGTCTGGCGTCTACTTTCGCTCCTTCAACAAGTTGTTTTCACTATAGAGAAGATCCTGAGCTCTGCAGAATTGATTCCATCCCGACCGACCAACGACAGCAAACGTGCCCATACCCAACAGTAAGTAAGGCCATAGAAGGAAGGTGGACTGATGGTCAAATTTGGCTACCGCAACACCGCTAACTACTTCCACAAGACCACATGTCCACTCACGAGGGTCAATCATTCCTTACTTTTCAGCAGCAGTTCCCGTTCGAGCAGGCGTACAACTCGAAGGTGTCCTTCCGTAGTAAACCTCCATGAGAGGCGCCCGAAGGGTAGTGTAGAGTTTTAAATTGTTTTGCTAATCATACTTTGATTTTTCAGGTTTCACTAATGCACCTATCCATAAGTAGTAGCAGCACATGCACTAGCCAATTATCATATGTGCATATATTCTATATAATTTTGCACTGTATATATGTATATATATATATATATATATATAATTGTGGTTTTGCTTCTCCCGCTATTTCGTCTGCACCCTTTTAATCGTTTTAATGATTGCCATATATGTCATCGCTTACTTTGTGCTTATGCTTCGTCACTTCTTTTGTGCTAACGCTTACCGCTTATTCTGTGCTACCATTTAGTGCTTGCTATCCCTGTCACTTGAGACAGCTGGTGCTAGTATTTTGCTTACTCCTCCCGGTAATTAATCTTTTATAGATTTTGGTAAAAAATAACTAGTTAGAAAAGTACATTTGTAAATAGTAGGCTTAATTGAATAAACTGTGATTATTGAAAATTATGAGTTTTACTGTTTGTGCGTGAATATCTAATTTTCCAAACTGACCCATACTTTCTCCACTTAAGCTACTCAGCCTTGCGTATTCGGCTTGAGCGTAGTGTATCCTATCACTTAAGCTAGGGTTGGCGCCCGAGCAAGCCGTTGACTTATTCCCGGTGATTTTCTCCACGTCACAGTTCGAGGTGGAGAAGAACGCATCGCAAGGCAAAGCTATTTATAAATTGTAACAATAATGGTAGCCAAGGACAAACTCCTGAGTTCAGGTTGAACTGAAGCTGAACTATGTCTAACAACCTTCCTTTAAATCGCAAAAGTTTCAATACATCAAACAATGAAATGTCAAATTTTGCCCCCAAAATATGAGTTAGGTATGTTGGCTGTTCTAACAATACGTCGTTCTAGAAATTGGAGACGAGTTGAAAACTAATCGGTAGATTTGGAAGCTATGTAGTTCTCAATTGAATCACAATTTTCAACTTTACAATTTACTTGTCGAGTGGTCTGATTACACAAACTAATATCATCGCATAATTTTCGAGTAATACTGTATTGTGAGGTTTATAGTGCAAATAAAAGCATCTTGATGTATAAAACGCTGGTTTTAGTGTGATATACCTGTTGATCTATTGCGGGATCTATTGCAGCCATTGCTTTGTCAAATTACTGTCAGAGAACGAGGTATGTAGGTGTATGTTTCAGGGTTGCGTCTCTGGAGGCCTTTAGAACTTCTATACTTTCATGTCGGACCGGATATTTACGGCTACTGGGTCGAGATTTATACATTATAGTAATTGGAAGCTTCAACGTTATGAGGTTGTGATAAGACATTATGATGTTGATGAATAACCTGAATTTTTATTAGGTAATGGCTATAAATAAAACAGGGGGACCAGAAATACTTCGCAAAATAAATCAATGGAATAGGTGATGGGTGATGTCAGTTATTACGTGGTTACTAGCGGTGGCGACAAGCCTTTACTTCAATTATTAATGGGATAGTTGTGATTAAAAAAATAAAATGCAAACAATCATTTATATTCTTAAGAAGAAAGAAAAAAGAAAGGGAACGGTGTTCATAAATCTTTCTGGAGTTAAAAAGTGCGTTATAACAGTCAAAAAATGAATTAATTTTTTCAGAGCTATAAATAATTATAAAAAGTTTTGAAAACTGTAACAAAGTTTTACACAACTTATCACTTTACGGAATATTCTTTAACATTTGACTAAAATACTGACATAGTGGAGCAAATCTAACTCTAGATTTGGAGTTAGCATATCATTAAACAACATAAAAAAGTTCTCTACCCTATTTTTATTGGAAGGTCAATTATACCTCAAAAGAATCCAAATTTTGTCAATTTTTGGGCAAATTGGACGTCATATTAAAATTCTGACCTTGACGTCAGATTCGAATCCAGTGGTTCAAAATAGGTAAAGTTTAGGTAATTTCTTTACTAGTTAATGTTAAAGAACACGCCAAAACCCTCGATGAACTTTTCGAAACTGTAACAAAATCCGACATTTCGTATGAAAAGCGTGCTTCACGTAAAAATGCCGTTGGAAGAGGTTTTTATACATTAAATCACATTTTCGCTCAACGGAGCGTTTTTTATGCAAAAATCTTGGAAACTTATCAAGGAGTGTAATTCTAGAAAGTGTAGTAAATGTCGCTTGCACCAAATTTAGAAAGTATAACGAAAACCGACCGAAAATAAAAACCCTTTTACGAATCCACGTTGTGCAGCACTGCAACTCATGCATTGTGTTAAATATGAGGACAAGTTATCCAGTCTCTAGTCAACGTATTTAGAGAGTTTTGGCGAAAATAGCCCTTAACGTCGAGGGCGCCCAATCATTTTCTAGCAGTTGATTTAGACGGGAAAATGATAAGTTTTAACGGTATTTGCCTAAACCGGATCCTCAGTGATTCGGTGTCAGAAAGCATAGTTACCATGTACTCAGAACGTGCATGGGACCGCCTTGTCTGAACATATGAATTTATAATTGCAAAATATAAATCAAAGTCGTTGCGATTCAAGCATTTTTATGTTCCGAGGAGCGAACTAAATTGATATTGAACTGAAAATACGTCAATAGACAGACAGGCAAACATTTTATTTAAGCGTTTTGCTTCTGAAAAAATGACTTTTGTCTTTGATGCGCGAGGGCAGATTTGATTTTGTTAAAACTACTTTTTTTAACCAGGTTTCGGCCTGGGAAGTGCTTCCGGGTCCCGTTTACAAACATTCCCGAAGTCAGATAATAAGTGGGAACTAGGCAGGCGGTAACTGTAACTACTCTCAAAATTTCGTAAAACCGAAAGACTACTAGTATATTTCTTAAAGCAATCGATACATGGACTTTTATAAGATTATTTAAAAATTCAACATAAATTAATTTCGCTGTACTTAGTAGAAAAACTTGGAGAACGATTTAAATACGCGAGAACACACTGGAAAACAACTTGATTTGGGCTTGATTTTATATCAATAGTTGCGTTTTTCGTGCCGCGTGAGTCAGGCAGAAACTTACCCCCTTTTTAGATTTGGAATTGCACAACATTGCGCAATAGTTTTGCAAAAGTATGAAATTTCGAAATAAAAATTATACGGAAAAATTAGCTTTAAGAAGGAAATGTTTTTGATATAAAAATGAATATTGGATCTATTCGGGTTTAGAAGTTATTAAGGTTTTATTGTCTGGAAATTAAATGTTTTCGGAATGACCCTGTAAATTCGAAACGAAGGCCCGACATTTTACGGTTGCAAGATATGAATAGAGAATGTTCCCGATAGGTGCGAGGTGAATAATAAGACATGAAAATGTTCCCGATATGCGTGGAACGAAAATAAGTTAAGATATATTGGTTGCAAGGAGAATCCAGATATTGTATGCAATATACGAATGGCGATCGATAAGTAGTGAAAATTGAAATATAAAACGGGTGGTAGAATTTGATGAATCGAAGCGGAATGTTACTGTTAGAAGTACGGAGAGGAGAGTAGTTTGATGTATACGAGGGGCGGTGGAAAAGTAGTCGAATTTAAAATGCAAAATCTGTTTATGGAAAATTAATGAATCGACATAGAATGTTATGGTCATAGGTGGTTTTGATAAATTTTAAGATTATTTGGGGCTGATATTTTTAAGATGGATTTTTGAACGGGTTCATGTCCTAAAATGGTGAATTTGAATATTACCTACTTAAAGGAGCTATCGTAAAAATACCGGGATGTACCAAATAGTCAAAGGATCCTCGTGCCGGTCGTCACATGCCTACCTTGCACTGACGAGAGCCAACAGCTCGAAACTGTAGTCTGCAGGTGGTGTGTGACGGCTGGCAAGAGAGCTCCTTTAAGCAGGATCAGTCTTTCGGCTGGTGTTTGTTGCAATCGAAGCATTAGCGTTTTGATGGTAATATGCAATTATTACACTAAACGCGCCAGACTTGTAACTTGTAATTCAGCGCTCGGCGGGACACATAGCCCGGGGAGTAGCTGTTGGTTGCAGTCTGTTACGTTCCTTATAGTAAAATAAGGATTTTATAGAGGAGTTTGCGACTAAAAATATTATGTTTAATATTCCGTCCTCTAAAAGCACATTTGAACTACGCTCCTCATTGTAACTGCATCATATTGTATAATAACCTACCGCAAGAAATCAGAATAATCACACAATACAATAGCTATAAAAAAAGTGTTTGCTTCTAGAAGGAGGTTATTATAGCATAAATGAATTTTACATGGGTAAAATCAAAGACTATGTAATAAATTTTTGAAAGCTCTTTATCTACAGATAATTAGTATTGAAATAATTACTTGTTTTTATATCATTTTTTAGATTTATCTAGTCTTCATTGTACAAATTTGACTTACCATATATACATCTTTCTATCCCAGTTAAGAATATATAGTCCTTAAAAAAGTTGAAAAAAACTCAAAAGTTCTGTGACAGGGATGAAACATGGGTACCTTCCCGTTTCTAAAGGCGCTGAATACGATGGGGATATTTTTAAGGTTTCCATCCCTCAGCAACTACCCCTAAATTCGAAAGACCACCCTTATTTAGCGTTTTTCCATCGTAGGCATGCGGATCGGTTTTTTGGGCAAGATTCGGATAGGCCGTATGAAATTTAAACATACAACATCTTATCCACCCCAGAGGTTGAAAGTACCCCCTCCCCTAATGCTAAAGCAGCCAGAAAAAAATTAAAATGCATGAAAATTTGTTTATCACCGTTTTCGAGGGTGCTCAATACGATAGTAAAGTCGAGGCAAGAATTCAAGCGACGCACGTCACAGATCGATTCTATAAATAAGACAATACTGCTAAGAATCATGAAGGCCCATTAAACTGTACCTATTTCTAAAAAAAGCTTAATAACTGGGTGTCAAAAATTACTCTTTTTAACGTAATTAATGATTAAAAATTATGTTAGTATTAAAATTTCTTTAATGAGATCACTCGTGACGTGCATCGCTTGAATTCTTGCCTCGACTTTAATATTCATTTCTCCCACACCCTCTACCAACCACTCCTAAAACCACCCCCCTTTCAACCCCTGGGTTGATGGCATGTCTTGTCACTCAAGTCTCCTTACAATGTCGAAATCCCCTTTAAAACCCCAATGTAACGAGTCTCCACATGCCCATTATCAAGAAATATGAAAAGGGGGTGGTTTTACCGGTGGCTGGTGGAGTGTTGGGGAGAAATGAATATTACCATCGTGTTGAGCACCCTAAAAAACTGGAATAAACAAATTTTCATGCAATTTGATTTTTTAGGCATATTTTAGTATTAGGGAGGGGGCATACGGCCTACCCGAATGCTGCCCAAAACCCGATCTGCATTCCTACGAGGGAAAAAATGCGATATAGAGGTGGTTCTTCGAATTTAGGGGTAGTTGCTGAGGAGTGAGAATCTTAAAAATATCACCATAGTATTCAGCACCCTCGAAAACGGGGGGTACCCATATTATTATTATTATAAGAACAATTTTTGACTTGTTATTTTTCCATAAATTGAATAAAAACGAGTTAAGAAAAATGTGATTTTTTTCTCGGGCCAATGTCCAAAGCAGTTTTATTTGATGTTATTGCAAACAATAATTGTAAAAGCAATTTAAAGTTTGACGTCCTGTATTTTTTTAATCAACAATATTTTGCTAAAGTATATTTGGAGTAATCTTCATATTTCAATTTCAATAAACACCTTTCAGGTATATGCTCCATGTAAACTACTTATGAAATACTCTACAGGAAGGTAAAACGCATTGAAATTTTTTATCAACGCTTAGAAATTTTACTGTGTACATCGAATTAATATTATCTGTCATAGGTAGGTAGCCATATCCAATTAACCATGTAAGTACGTTAAAATCGTAAAAATATATAACATAGTTATCTAAAATCCCATAGAACTATAACGAAATGGTACGTTATGTTTCATTTAACAAAGATACCCATGAGTCGTCCGTCAATTTCCAACAGTCAAACACTGTGATTGTCTTTTGTTTCCCGCGCCGGCCGCGTGAGTCACTAGTGCTAAGCGTGGTGTTGTATCGGTTAATCAGATTTATGAATATTTCGAAACTTTTAACGTCTTTTTGCCTAATAATAATATAAGTGATATATTTAAAACATTATAAATTATGTGATTGTGCATTAATTTGCTAACATTTGACTCGAAATTAAAGGTAGGTTATGTGTGATGATATGAATGCTTTCTGTGCATGCAGATATAAAATTTGGTAAATTTAACATAGAATTTTAGCTTCAAACTTACTATTTTACAAATGTTTATTAACTAGAACTATATCTTAGTTATATATACATTTCAAGGCAAGTCAGGTTTTACTTGTTAGCAAAATATAAAGGTTAAAAAGACCTAGTTGAAATGAAAATGAAAACACAGCCGCCTTATATGAGTATTTATATACATATCTATATCTTTGTATTTTATTGTTATTGGTACCTATTACCTTTATTGTAAGCGGTGAGTATCCACATGAATAATTTTCAAGGGAAAATTTCAAGAATTTTTAATTATTTTTCACTTTCACATTTTTAATTACATTTGTGAGCCAAACTAAGAGATGTACCTATATATCAATCAACACAAAACATAATAAAATAAAAATAGTAAGCTGTCTGGTACAGATTATTTTGATTAATATTGTTTACTGATTTAAAAATCATTACTTACATATTTTTCTTCTGTTTCAAGGTGAGTTTGATAAAGTGTTTGAAGTTTCGTCCAGATTGTGCCACCACGAGACGAATCGCAAATGGAAAGAATGTAATAAGGTACATTTCTTAAATTATATTTAATAATGTTACTGTAGCCTGTTTTTAAACCAGGAGGACTAAATGTAGAATCCCAATTTACACTATAAAAGTTACCAGAAAATTACCTTAGAATATTTTAGGGGTTCTATGCAACCAACCTTACACAACTACAGTATAGGTGTATGCAGTCTAATATACTTACTAAAAAGGGGTCTAGGAATTCCTCACATTCTTAATAATAAATTTCCAAAAAAGGGTATTGTTTGAGATATTTGAAATTTGATTTGGTATATGAAACTTTTAAACAATATTAAAAAAAAAAAAACAAATTTAATTATTTTCAATTGATGTATCAATGATATATATAATTTTCTCTCCACGCCCAATTTTACCATGTACTGAGCAAGCCTTGAGATATAAAGTGCGTTTAATTTTTAAATTATATGCCTGTAAAAAATTAAGTGTGTAAATGAAAGTAAAACAAAATTTCCCTATTAAATACACAACTATTTATTATCACAGGGTTCGATTACTGCTTGCCATCTTCTGCAAATCTGGGCGACTATTTATTTCATGTAGAATTTTGTTTAGGGTAGGCATTTTATTTTTGTATAAGAAACTATGTATTATTTGTCGAATAGAGTTTTTCATTGTTTCATCAAATCTGGTAATAATTCCTGGTCTTCCTCCAAGTTTTTTTGGCCTGCGTATATTTTCAGTCTTTCTATATTCCCCTATCGTACGGAATACAGTTGATCTTGCAATTCCTAACAGTAAAAGTGTTTAAAATAGGTTATGTTACAAATCTTACAATATCTCACTCACTGCATTCTAATATACTTACTAATCGTATCTACATACGATTTCACACATTTTGACCTTCGTTTTTCCACTCAACATCTGTTTATACTTATTTACTTATTACACATTGCCTCCCAGATAATGCTAAAGCACCCAAATCTAATCGTTTGCGTTTCTTTACTGATGAAACTTCCACTAAACTTGAATTTGCCACATCCACATTGAAAAACTGAAATTAATGAAGACACTTTGAAATTTGGTTGAAATATTCAACTGACATGTATGTCAAAATTTACGATTTGGCCTAGTGTAAAACTGGCGAACGCGCAGCCAATCACATGTGTATGATTTAGCGCGGCAAATTTGAAAGATTCCTCTTGGTTTAAAAACAAACTATAGTGTTACTCTTTTTTGTTTCAGGTAGGTTTAGAACATCATAGGACAAATACTGATGACAGTGTCATATAAGGTAAGATTCTTTATTACATGTTTATACTATTACACAGTGTTCAAGGGTAAACTTTATTTCACGACAATAATTTTTTTCACAATGTCCCGTAGAGTCGTTGCACTAATCCAATCAATAGATGAAACAAATAGGGCTCGTAATGTAACAATAGTGTTATTAAATATTCCAAAGTATAGTCGAGTTCATCAGTTCCCGACAGTCAAAAAATGCGACAAAAACTTTACGGCATAATTATTATCGCCGTTTGGCCAAGCAGCATGCTATCATCAAACAAGCCAACGGTGAAACGAGTCTGGCGAAATAGCCGAGATACAGCAAATTACTTAACTCCATATATAATGCTATTTTTTCTTAAACGTCAAACTTAAATTAAATAAATCCTGTAATTTTGTCTTTCAAATATTTTTAGTGCCGCTCGTGAGCGGCAGTAAAAGACTTTTACTGTCGCTGAGTCAGAAAAGTCATATTTTTTTGACGTTTGAAGATAAAATATATTTTCTTCAAAAGTTACAAAAGTATGACTTTTATGACAAAATTTCGTCAACTTAAACTGTCATTTCTCTGACACTGCGTCTGATTGGCCGCTAATTAACTCTGAGTGGCTGTAAAAGTATTTTATTGTCGCTTACGAGGGGCGTTAAAGTGTTTGAAGAAAAAATAGTATATTGTTTTATAGGAGTAAAAGTGATACTTTTGTGACAAGTCTGTAGATTTGCCGGACTCATTTCGTTCGTTCGGTTATTACAGATGAGTCACAAAAATGGTTTTTACTCCGAATGAGACATGATATTTTTTCTTCCGATTAGCTATTAAAAAAAAATTAGATAAAAAATTTAGCTGTGCGTTGCATTAGCAACGGAAGTAAAAGTCCGCTCAGGTGGAAGAAAAAGTACTTTTACTTCCGTTGCTAATGGCAACGCATAGTCGGCTGAAATGTTAAACTTTAATGTTATGATTTTCTGAAATTTGAAGAAAAAAACAGTATTTATTTAACTCATATTCGATGTTTGAGGAAAAAATATCATGTTTATCATGTAGAGTAAAATAATTTTTTGTGCCCGGGCTATTGTTGCCGGACTTGCTTCACCCGTCAAGTACATCCTCGACAAAATATGTCACTTTTATTCCATATAAAATAATATACTACGTATTACATGTTTGTTACATTTTTTCAAAATCCAACGTTTTTTTCTTACCTCGCTTAAATTTGTCTGTTCGTAAAGAAAAATGTAATTTCATTTATATATTTTTTAATTGAAGGCCCGCTGTAAAAGCGTGGTTCATTTTTGAACTAGATTCAAAATCCAACAAACACAACAACCCATTTGGTGATCAATCAATAAATTCGCTTTGGTGTGACTCTGCCGTGTTATAGGTTCGACCTCGGCACCGACGCTAGCAATATCGGCTGGTAATGAATGTTATCTGCGATTTCTCATATGTACAACCCCGTTTCGGACAGCCTTTGGCTTTGGGGGTTGCCTACTATATGTAGTGTGTTTAAAAAAAATTAACCGCAACAACTTCAAGTTTGTTCGTCATTTTATTATACGCTCTTATTCAGCTCACTTTTTTGTTTAGTTTGGGTCAACCATGTAGTCAATTTCTTGACTACAAACAGACTATATATAATATCTTACACACTTTGAAGTGTATGAAAGGAAGAACAACTTGAGAAAATCATGTTTTTTTTCTATGACGTACCTATATTTGCAGATATTTTAACTTTTACATTTTAGCATTTTGTCCATAAACAACTTAATCTTTTGACTTTTTCCAATTGAAAATAGGTTGTTTTTATACACATTGTTAAGATTTCCATCATGCTATTTACACTTAATTTAGTTCTAGTTTCCAAATTATTATCATTCAGCAACCTATCTTTAACTATTTTTAAGGTTTCATCTACCGGAACATTGGTAAAAAGACTAATTACATCGAAACTAACCATCAGGTGTGATTCATGAATATCGTTTTCATACATTTTTTCTATAAATGTTTACTATTTTTAATATATGAATCGGTATTTCCAGATAATGGATCAATAATTTTAAGTAAAAATGTTGCCAATTTATGACTTGGTGAATTAAAACCAACCGTTGGTCTTAAAGGAATATTTTGTTTGTGTCTTTGGTAAGCCATAAAAATAAGGAGGCTTACTATAATGTGGTGTAAGGTTCCTTAGTTCAAAATCGTTAAATTCGTGTTTGTCTTTAAACAAAGTTCTGTAAATTTTGCTCTCTATTGATTTTGTTGAATCTTTGTTTAGTTTTGAGTAGGGTCCCTCATTCACAAGAGTCATGATTTTTGTGTCATATATATCCTTATCTATAATGACTGTGGCATTACCTTTGTCTGCTGGCAATATTTTTATACTTTCATCGCGTTTTAAAGAATTTATCGATAGCTTTTCTTCTGGAGTTAAATTTTAACAAAAGAAGCAGATAACAAAAATAGAAAAATTAAAGAATCAGCAATAATCTTTTTAAATGGAAATAAATGCGTATCGAATTTAATTATTATTAATTAATATTTGGTTATCAAAATAACCAAGAATCTATTTGAAGTAGTTTCTTCCGGGTCTTGCCGTGGTCGTCGAACTTGACTTGACGTTTCGCTGATCATCCCGTTAGCTTCGTCAGAAGGATTCTAAAGATGAATTTGTTGTGTTACACTCCTCGCTATATACCTAGGCGCCGCTTCGCTGGTCATTGGTCGTGCTTGGTTCGCTTCGCTGCTCATTCGTCGTGTTTGGTTGACCTGACTTACTACAGTGCTGGTACTTGGCAATACCAGTCTCCACGTGTTACTAAGTCGATACCCATCCTCTCTGTGAAAGTTGTTCACGTTTTTCATAACTTCCAGTGATTCCCTAATGATTCGCGGATAATAGCGCGTATTCTTGTCTAATATATTGACGTCCTCGTAGTCGATTTTATGGTTCTCGTTATTATGGACATGTTCTACTATCGCCGACCTATCAGTGTATCCAAATCTGGTATTTCTCTGGTGTTCTTTGATTCTGCACTGAATACTCCGTCCTGTGTGTCCGATGTAGCTCTTACCACATGTGCACTTTAACTGGTAAACACCTTTTGATAGCAGTATGGGGAGAGGGTCTTTGATTGAGGGAAGCATCTGCTGTATTTTCTTTACTGTTCGAAACCGTACACCTACTTTCTTTTTGAATAAAATCTTCTTCAGCCTATCTGTGACTCCCGCGACGTAGGGTAAGCATGCATACGTTGTTGGTTGTTGCTGTTCTTCTGTAGTTCTCCTTTGGTTATTTACTATTCGTTGTATATTGTTTTGACTGTATCCGTTCCTCTCTAAAGCTTGTTGGACATTATGTAGTTCCTATATAGGGTTGTAGTGTGTCTGCGACGTATCTGACCAACTCATAAGTTGGTGATCCACCTGTGTTTTACCTTTCTTAGATGTATTAACGAAAAGGTCACACAATGGCAAGCTGGTCCACGGTGTTTACAGAAAGAAAACGCACACCGATCGTTACCTACATGCGACATCTCACCACCATCCACCAACAGAAGAGAGCGTTAATTAGAACTTTGGTCCACAGAGCCAACACAATATGCGACGACGATAACAAACCCGAGGAACTACAGAATGTCCAACAAGCTTTAGAGAAGAACAGATACAGTCAATCAAATCAATATACAACGAATAGTAAATAACCAGAGGAGAACTACAGAAGAAGAACAGCAACAACCAACAACGTATACATGCCTACCCTACGTCGCGGGAGTCACAGATAGGCTGAATAAGATTTTATTCAAAAAGAAAGTAGGTGTACGGTTTAGAACAGTGAAGAAAATACAGCAGATGCTTTCCTCAATCAAAGATCCTGTCCACAAACTGTTATTAAAAGGTGTTTACCAGTTGAAGTGCACAAATTGGGTAAGAGCTACATCGGACAAACAGGACGGAGCATCTAGTGCAGAATCAAAGAACACCAGAGAAATACCAGATTTGGATACACGAATAGGTCGGCGATAGCAGAACATGTCCGTAATAACGAGAACCATAAAATCGACTACGAGGACGTCAATATATTAGACAGGAATACGCGCTATTCGTGAATCATTAGGGAATCACTGGAAATTATGAAAAACGTGAACAACTTTCACAGAGAAGATGGGTATCGACTTAGTAACACAGTATTGCCAAGTACCGGCACCGTAGTAAGTTACGGTCAACCAAACACGACGAATGAGCAGCTAAGCGAACCAATCACGACCAATGACCAGAGAAGCGAAGCGGCGCCTAGGTATATAACGAGGAGCGTAATACAACAAATTCAATCTTTAGAATTCTTCTGACGAAGCTGACAGGATGATCAGCGAAACGTCAAGTCAAGTTCGACGACCACGGCAAGATCCGGAAGAAACTACTTCATTAGACAACGGTCGTGAAAACCTGCATCCTACCAAGAATCTATTTGCATACTACATTAGATTTTTCTATAATTCTTCCAATCCACAAAAGCTCTATCATCATCATCAATTATATGCTTTCTAGCGATAGAACTAAATTGCCTAATAACGTTTAGATTTGCTGCGAGACAATTGGAATCCGGATTGCTGTACCAGGAAGTGTCCAGCTTCGCACACCTCCAGTTTGTAATCATAGGTCTACGTTGGTAAATTATATCTTCTATCACTATTTTTTTGTATTAAATTCCTCCGTAAATTTTTTTCTGATTTAGTATTTTAATGCACGGCAAAATTATATTTTAATAAAGCTTCTTAAAATTATCCTTTAAATTGTACTTTCTCAAAATTACTTTCTAAATTTTTTTGTAAACTTTCATTATTCTAAATATATTTTATCATCATCGGCTCAGTGGCTCAACGCTTTCGTGTTGGGTTTGCAACCAAGGACTCCCGAGTTCGAATCCTGTCTAGGGTATAGATTAGACAAGATTGTGTGAGGGATAACACGGCCAGTTGCTGTACCGCTCCTGAGTTCGAGTTTCAGCTGCAGCAGATGGCAATGTCGTAGGGAATGTTCGTTGTATAATTGTCTGTGTGTATGTGTCCTGGTTGAGTGGTTTAATAGCTAATGCTAAACTCCGCCAGGACATTAATCTAAATAAGGCCTTAAAATAAAATTAAAAAAATGATTAATTTTAATAATTATTTTTTTCATTATCAACAAATTTCAGTTTTATGTATAGGAAACTGGTTTTAAAAGGAAAAGAGAAAATTCTACTTATTCTTTGCTATAAATGGTGCCCTCATAACATACAATATTTCATTGTCTCTTTTCTCCAAGTAAAACAAAATTGGTCTTATATACTACACACACAAAAAGGTATGTTTCATCTCGCTTGTAAGTTCTCTGAACCTACTACCTGCTCCGACTTAAACCAGCTAGCCGTTCGCATTTGTTGCTTTGTTTATTGGCTTTTTTTTATACATTTATTTAACGTCGGCCTATTTCCGCTACTGAGGCCTAACACCGACGCCTGTAGACGAGCTACCCTCAACCAGGAATTTTACCAAACCTCTTCCCTTCAGAAGAGTAGGGATCTTTTACTTGCCTAACATTTAATAGACAAGGGACCGACGGCTTTACATCCCCTCCGAAGGATGAACTGAACTATAAGTGTATCATTGCTGTAATTTATTTTTTTAGATTTAGTAGGTAAGCCCAAAACAAAACATGTAAATAAAGTATTAATATCCTGGATATCTTGTTTTAGAAAATAATAAGCGTTTCTCGCATCTATTTATTCGTTCACCCTATACATTCACGGTCCAACTTATGCAGTAGGCAATTTTCGCGCAACACATCACACAACATTTAGTTAAATATCATTAATGAATCGCTCGTTTGCATGTTTCGACGTTTTTAATTACGGCCGGCTTAATGAACAATCGACTAAACGTCAATAGAAGTGATAATTTAATTTATTTGGCAATTTATTTTTTGGCACATACGGTAAATTCAAAATAAGTTAATCGCATCAGTTGGTGATAGCGCGCCCTCGATCCAAGAACAAATCGCTGTTTCACTAGAATCAAATTTATCGCTACGCCAACTCCAAATATTCCAATTTAATCAGGGCCTAATAAAGAAAATACGATTCCACTAAATCGAACTGGCCAGGCGTGGGAACGGGGAATTGGGCGGAAGGACCACGGAGGTTTTTTCTTAAAATTATTTAGACTCAAAGCGGAGCACGTCTACCGCACAGGCAGTTGTATATAAAAATTTAATAATATTGGACACTGAATAGAGCATCGTTCTATCCTTTTCCTTAAGACTCTATTTCTTATCCAAATACAAAGCCGGGATTTACCGTTAATGAAAGCCGTTTCAACAAATATCAACATAAGGAAAAGGGACAATATAATAAAGGTTATGAAATCTAAAAATCAATCAATGATACATTTAAAGAAAATAAATAAAAAACATATAAAAATAAATGTAAATACATATATACACGTACATAAACACACATACCTAGAACATATACAGGCTGTCCATTTTATCAGGACCCTCGAGAATATCTCACTTAATATCGATCGTATAAAAAAATATATTTTTATGAAAATAATGCCGATATAACCTAAAAAATGGTTTAAAGACATTTGAAATCCATGGTCTACTTTAAGAGTTATGGCGGAAAATATTGAAAATGCGGAAAACGTCTAGGCCAAATATTTCCGTTATTTGAAGAGATACGAGAAAAATTCTAAGGAGAAAATTTTTTGCAAAACAGAGTGTTTCAACGAGCTTTTATCTAATTTTTTTCAAAACCGTTGCATTTTAAGATTTACTCTTCAGGCTTATTTTGAAACGGGCGGGAAATGGCGCCATTTTCCTCCCTTTTGAACGATATATCACATGCCATATTTATTCATTGGTACTATGTTAGTAATTATAAAAACATTTTTTAAAACCAATAAATTTTTTTTAACAAGCATTATACTTGCCGTTAAGAAGTATGATTAAGTAAAACGATAAAATAATTCAATAAGTTGTTCAAATCTTTGCTATAATAAAACATTAACACAATTAGAAAAATAAAGTAAATTCAGGTTACAAAAACAAATTAATAATAAAAAGAATATAGCACACAGAACATTAATATTTATCTAATCCTCAAAATAATTTTTAAGATATCATATCAAGAGTTCAAAGTGTCCACCGCGATTTCTTATGCACAATCGAGCGCGGCGAGGCACTGCATTTAAAACATTACTCAGCATTTCGGGGGTAACTGTAATTACATACCTGTTGAATTCGAGCTTTTAGGTCCTCTATATTTTGCGGTGTCGTCGAAAACACCTTATATTTTAATATACCCCCATAGAAAAAATCCATTGGGGTTATATCTGGAGAACGAAGGGTCCATTGAATAAATTCATTAGTACCTATCCAATGTTGAGGCAAAATTTCGTCTAAATAATCTAGGCAAATCTGGGAATTGTGGGGAGGAGCTCCATCTTGTTGAAAATATTGAAAACTGTGTCGATTCACTAAAGGTAGGTCATCTAAGAATTCATTAAATTCATTTTTCAAAAAGTTTAGGTACCTTTGACCACTGAGGTGACCATCATAAAAATAAGGACCTATTAAATTGGTGCCTAAAATACCTATCTACACATTTATTGAAAAACGATTTTGCAACCCAGTCGGTCTATACCAGTGTGTATTTTCAGAAGTCCATTTGTAATGAATATTGCGATTAAAGAATCCATTATTGGAAAAATTTGCCTCGTCGGACCAACGTATTTTAATACATGTTAATGGATCGACACGCTTCTTTTCCAACAGCCACCTACAAAAACTCGTCCTCCTTGGTTTGTCCCCTGCTTGTAAATTGTGAACTTTTTTGGCTTTATAATACCGGTAACCATTTTTCATTAAAATTTTTCTAGCACTTGTTTTATTTATATGACAAGCAATTTGAATTTCTCTTAATGATGTTTCTAAATTTTTTGTATTTTTATTTCTTACATAATTAATAACTCGGTTTACCTTATTTACATTATCATTAACACTGTTCAACCTTGTCGTGTTCTTTAAAAATGAACCATTATTTTTCAGTTTCGTAGCTAATTTTCTGAACAGACTTTTATTCGGCTGTAGTGCTTGTGGATATCTGTTTCTATATTCTACTTGAGCTAATCCAGAGTTAAAATTGCATTGGCAATATGTAACGAACATATTATAACGATCAATGTGAGTGAAAATCATTTTTGAAAATTCTAAATTCTTAAACGAGTTGTGATTGAGTGAGAGTTTAAGTACTAACTGAGATGATCTGTCAAAAAATTAAATTATCAAGTTTGTTCATAGCCAGCTATTTTAAAATAATTGAAATAATAGTAAAATCATGAAACACAAACAAATGGATATTATACTTAAATTAATTGGTAAAGACATTTTAACTTTCTGAGCAAGGAGTGACGCTTTTACGGAGGACCTCTATACATTGGCATAACTGCGAATACTCTTTCCATAATTGCTCCATGTTGCTTTCTTGATTAGTATTTTGTTTTTGTTACCTGAATTTACTTTATTCTTCTTAATTGTGTTAATGTTTTATTATAGCAAAGATTTGAACAACTTATTGAATTATTTTATCGTATTATTTAATCATACTTCTCCACGGCAAGTATAATGTTTGTTAAAAAAAAATTTATTGGTTTTAAAAAAATGTTTTTATAATTACTAACGTAGTATCAATGAATAAATATGGCATGTGAGATATCGTTGAAAAGGGAAGAGAATGCTCTATTTAACAGCCTGAGGAGTAAATCTCAAAATACAGCGATTTTGAAAAAAATTAGATAAAACCTCGTTGAAACACTCTGTTTTGCAAAAAATTTTCGTCTTAGAATTTTTCTCGTATCTCTTCAAATAACGGATATATTTGGCCTAGACGTTTTCCGCATTTTCGATATTTTCCGCCATAACTCTTAAAGTAGGCCATGGATTTCAAATGTCTTTAAACCGTTTTGTAGGTTATATAAATCGGCACGATTTTCGTAAAATATTTTTTTTTGTATGTATAGATAAACACAATAGCAGTGTTATTAATAGTAGAAATTAGTATGTTATTACATACCTAGGTAGCCTCTGCTACGTGTGTTACATTTTTTTAAATTTGAAAATCTCGGATATATTCATTCATTGTTATACCTTTATTTATATGTGTTGTATCTGAATACCAATACTGCTATTTACTAGTGTATGAGTTGACTGTATTACAAAGTTAATTATTTACACTTTTTTCTTCCTTCTTATTGAATGCTGTTTTGTAATTGTTGGACTTGGATTGTTGTTTTCCATTCCCAGTATTCTTTTTTCTTTGATCCTCTTCCTCTCTATTAATTCTAGAGTTTGATGTAGAGCAATGTGGTGTTTCTTAACAACTTTTTGTCCGTCTTGTCTTCTTCACATAGATCATTTGAAATTGCAATATTTTTTTCTTTTAGTTTTTTCAGCTTTGCCGAATACTTAAAAATTTCTATTTTCCTAGGGAAGCATATAAACTCCACTACGATTGGTGGATTGCTGCCTTTACCAATTGTGTAAATATTATATGTATATGTCACTTTCAGAGTAATTTAGTCCTAATATACTATTAAGTGCAATAAGTGATTATTTATTTTAACCCAAATATTATATTATTTTTTCGATTTTTTCTCTCCAAATAAATACATCTATTAGTTGCTTTTTCTAATTTCTCTTTGATAATTTTTATGGCTTCGTTTTGGGTGTTTACGCTGACTTCTATTCTTTTATATCTTTTGTTTGTTCTTCATTTGCCTTAACTAAGAGATCGTATAATTCGTTTGTTGATAGTTCTCTGTTTGTATCCATTTGTATTGCTTATCAATATCGTCGGGTGTTGTGAAGCACTGTCTTTTGTTTTAGTAGAAATAAAATTAATTTTTAGTATAGACCTGATGTGCTAGGTCTATACTTCACTTTCCCTTTTTACTATAGCCAGAGTTCGGGAATTTCCAAATTTCCAGGGGTTTGCAACCTTTTATAGCACCTCCTGGTCACTGAACAAAGTACGTCCTTTTCATTGGGCCAAGAACGTAATTTTATAATAGCACATCAAGTCTAAACTTTATTTTCATTTTTTATTCTAGCCGGAGTTCGAAATTCCCAATGGTTAATAACCTTTTATTGCATTGCCTGGACCCTGCATAAAGTAGGGGAAAGGGGGGATACTTATTTACAGTTTTGTTTAATTCAAAAAGTTGGAAAAACGGTTTGTACGGTTGAAACTGAATTAAACACATAGGATACTTTATAGTCATATATTTCACTATTTAGATTTAGAAATACATTTAAAGGCTTTAGTTTAGACAAATTGTATTGAAGATTTCTGCCGTCAATGTAATTTGCTCAAATATCCTCACTAGATGGGATACTTGATCAGTAGGTATGGGATACTTGATCACTAGAGGGATATTTGATCAATGAGTCTAAATTATTGTTAAAAAATGAAACAAATAATATATGAAATAATAAAGAATTGTAATTATATCAAATAATAAAACAAAAGAAAACCAATCTCAAAAAACCATAAAATGTATAAATATTCTTTAAATAATAAATAGGTGCTGTCATGGACAAAAAAAAATGGGATAGCTATTTTTTTCTGATGTAAATCTATCCTCTATTTGAATATGTGATGAGTAGCCGAAATAAAACAAATATTAGCAATATTTTATTTTTTATTGTAAAGGGAATATGGTAAAACCGGATTTATTGATAAAGCAGAAGATGAATGGCCAATAATACAAATTGCACTGTGTTATAACATTAACAAAAATTCGATGTTTAATATTTTGAAAAAGTGTAGAAAAAATAATTTAATTCGTAAGAAATATTTTTAAAAATACTTTAAAAACCAATTATTAATATTTGGTTAGTGCTCGATTTCTATTTATAACTTACAATTTGTCTTATTGCCCACCCATCTTCTGCTTTAGCAATAACTCCAATCTTAACTATAGCATACTATATTAGTTTTTGCACACTTGTAATAAATTTTGACAATTAACTGACAATGTCACAAAAATTAAAATTGGATATATACAATTAAATTTTAGCGTTATATGACTGGTCCTATTTTTTTTGTCCACGATATTACCATAGGAAGTGCCTATAGTCTAGCATACTTTAAGTTTTGGGTGCACCGTCGCACACTCTAACGAAATCTACCTAAAACCTACAGCATAAAATACTTGATCACATGCTCAAGTATCCCACTTCACGTGCTGATCAAGTATCCCCCTGAACAGTAAGATACAAAAATGTGAATACACACTTAACCTTAACTTTTCATGCATAGTTAATTTGTTCCCAAATTCACAAATGTAAACTAATTTGCCTGCTATTAATTAATCTCGACTTCTTTAGAAGGATTCTACAGACTAAAGAAGTCTTTAGAATCGTTATGAAGAAGCTGACAGGATGATCAGCGAAACGTCAAACCTGCATTCTACCACAGGTTTATTGTACCCAAAAGTTGCTATAGTTTCGACAATAAGCATGTCACTTTCAAACGTTTCACATTTCACAAGAGAATGAAATTGAAATGTGAAATGTTTGAAAATATCACGCTTAGTATTAAAATTGCAGTAAAGTTTAGTTCTAGTAAACTAGTGATAATTAAATCACTATGATTATCATAAATAATATTTGTGAAAAGTTTTATTTAAAAAAACTAACGAAAAACACGCCCTAAATCAATTGTTTAAATAAACAAAACGCCTACCTCAAATAAACTGCTAAACTGAATTGTGACCTTAATTTGAACCCCTGAACAAGTTGAAACAGAAAAATTGCCCTGGCCTGACAATTCGCATTTCATATTATTTAAGTCCTGATTTGACTCCACTAATACTCTACTCCAAATATTCGTGGCTTGTATATACCAACGTACATTTAAAACGATCAATTATACATATAGAACAGGAACAATGAAAAATTATTCTTCTGTATAATAAATATTATAATTCAGTACAATTTACATAATCGTGACCACTAATAAATCGAAATATTATAATAAACTATTTTAATTGCTAGCAATGCAGTGTCAGATTTTAATTGAATTTAGCAGACTATGAGAACAGTTCAATGGGAATTAATAATAAAAATCCAATTATATTTTATGCAAGCCAATTTAAGCTCTGATCTGTGCAATACACAACTGAACTCGATGGAAATTGGCAAAACATGTTCTCATTAAATCACCAGTAGATTAGCCAGCCAACCGGTATAATGTGCTGTTGCGTTATTATACTGATTGGCATAGTAATGCTTCATCTTTCAAATAAATTAGAAAAATTGGCAATTTTCTTTGACTATATAAACTGGATTTTGTTTTCTTGTGTTACAGTTCAATTTAACATTTATACATTATTTAAAAAAATCTCTAAATCATTACTTTATCTCTTACATTTAATGTCTAACGAATTTGTGTTATCCGTCGTCACGCGTAATATTTATTATTTAGTTGTCTATATGAATCCGCAATTGTAAGGAATCTGTTGCAATTAAGTGTAGGCATGACATTATACATTTTGTTGTGTAGCGTGTTGCATATACTTAGGCTCTCTATTTCTGTAATTCTTAAGCTAGGCAACCAATAACTTTTAATTAGTTTATAGGTAGATTCCTATAACCTACTGACGATCGGTAACACAGATTTATTTCTTCACAATAGTTTTTGGCTTCCGGTATTCTGTCACTTTTCACGTGTGAGTTCGCTAGAACGCTTGGCAATTTATTAAGTGGTATTTTTACGTGCTCGTTGCGATTTTTGAAACAAGTAATTTCACCATTTTGGGATATATTCGCAACGTTATATTTTCGATTTTCCATTTATGTTTGGATGAGTGCATATTTTTATGGTATTGGAAATCGATTGTCTTCATTGGAAGGATCTATACGTAAAAGCCATTTTTGCCAAATTTACACGAGGCCAAGGACATCCAAGGTCAACAACATTTTTCTAAGAAAACCCTCCGAAACGAGGGTCTTTTTTTTCCACCTACGGTTTCGCCTAGTATTTCGTAGTTTTTCCTACGTTTTTTTTTGTCTCCTCTGACACGAATAACTTTTTTTCTACTGGTCTGCACGTATTTATGTTACTTCTCCTTGCTGGACTGGAATTTCTTTTTTGTGGAAGAGCCATCCATTTTCTGGGTTAATTGATAGGCTGGAAGTTGCCCATTCCTGAAATTTGAGCCAAAGCTGAAGCCCTGCTGCCTGCAAGTTGTATCCTTTTTGCGCCATATATATATATATATATTGATTTTTTTTTAAATATATTGTATATTTTGCTTAAAAAATTTCACTTTACCTATATATATTTTTTTAAAATTTTGCTAAACATTTTATGAAAATATTCTGTCAATTAATTAAAACATCTATGATAATTGTTGGGGGTTAAGCACTTACGTAAGACGCGTATACCCAGTTAAATATATATTTTTTTTGTGTGAATTTGTCTACCATACCCTACGTTATTGTACTGTTGAATGTTATAAAGTTAACCTACTTCGTTTATTGTTATTAAAAGATAAAGCTGAATTTGAATTTTTCGTTATCGCGCCAATATCCATTGGCTTAATGACGGTCTCGATAACTAGGGCCGAATAGGACTACTACTCTTTGCTCCTAGATTATCTCTGTAGACCTGGACCGGCCTTCGTGATAGGTGGGCCCGCTTACTTCTACCAGACCCAACCCGCAAATGCGAGATGTGTCGTGGTATTTTCTGCGGACCTCCCCTGGTCCTGGCTCTTCAACCTCGCTGGCAGAGGTCTCTTCTGGCGCTCTTCTTGTCTTGATATTTTCTTTCTTCGCCAGCTTGTCACCCCCGTGGGTAGTCATCGGTCTAGTTGGGTTTTAGGAAGTTTTGGCTGGGATTGACTGCCGGTACGTAGGACACAGTAAAGATGTGTCCTACCCCGGATCATCGGAAAGGTAAGGATATGAGCTGTGTAGCTCGGGAGTGTGGAGACCCTAAGTGCTTTTTTAGCACTTTCGGACTCCACGGAGCAGGTAGGACAACGGGCGTTGGACGGTATGTTGTCCGACGCCCGCAAGGAGGTTGGGTTTGGGTAGAAAAACGTCATGCCTCTGGTAGTGGTGGTCCGTCCTAAACAGATCGGTTAGCGGGAAATATAAGTTATACTCACCCGTTGTCCAGAAGATCGCCTCGCTAACTAATTTATTTAGTAAATTTAAGGTTACATTATACTTGAGCTGGTATTTGGAGAGAAAAGAAAATTTGCTTGGCGCCCTGATACATCAACAAGTTTAGAACCCCGACCATCTCCACTGTTAGTCGGCCGGCAAATACCGTTAGTCAACAGACGACGACCAACTAGTTACGTCAGATTGTAGTTTTAAAATTTGACGTAGCACTTGACCATAGACATCAAATTAATAGACACGTGCCTTCATGGTAATAAAAAGTTATTAACTTAAATTTTGGCTTTATTAAAACTAGAAAACTAGAAAAGTAAACAGTACAAACAAAATTTTCTTTCTCTTTTATACAACGTTAGAATGTACAAACAATTACTAAATTTAATTAATGTATTGAACACAGATTTTTATACTACATGTCTTTGTATGTTTGGTCTGTGGATGCAAGTACAGAGGGCGATTCATATAAAACTCCCTAGTCAGTTTCCGCATTAACGAAAAGAGGTATTCAATTTCTGAAAAGGCCAGTTGTTACTTACTTCTTGTGGCTTTATTTTGTTGTTGAAATGTTGTCAATGACAGTGGCCTCCGCCACGGAAGGACGCCGGAAAGAAAATTTTCGATAATTGGAACTTTGAAAGCATAATATTATTAAAGTTTGTTTAATTCTAAGTACTTTTGTAGTATACACTTTTCCATTAAAACCAGTGGTTTTCGAGATAAATCGAAATAATATAAAGTCAAATAAGTTTTTTTAATAATTTGTTTTGACTTTTAAATAAAATATGTACATATGTCGGTCGATAGCCGAGTGGGTTAAGGCTCGAGGTGGCAATCGCGATTAATTACACGGACATCGCACCACCGGGTTCGAATCCTGGCTCCGGCACTGGCACTGTCAGAGGAAATGGTTGTATGTCCGCGTTTTTTCAATGTGTAACCCCCTTCTGCACAAGCCCTGGCTTCTGGAATTGGTGGTTATCTAATTTCTGTGGTGTTTATTTATTTATGTATGTATTTATTTTTAAAGTAAATGTTTAAAATTGTTTCCTCCTTCATGGATACACATGTTAAACCGTTTAATTATTTCTTCCCCAGTTACTTTCAATAAGGTACTTCTATCTACTGTGGCAACACTTGCATATATTTTGTTCTATAGGTCTACCATATCATCGATTGGTTCAGTGTGAACTAAATTGTTTTAATGTCCCCATAAGAAGAAATCTAATGGAGTTAAGTCAGATGATCGTGCTGGCCACCAGATTATTCCTTAGTTCCTATCCATCTTCCGGGATATGTTCGTTGCAAGTTCTAACTGCTATTCTTGAATTATGTGCCGGTGCCCCGTCTTGATGCAAGCAGATTATGTGCCCATCATGAGGAATGTGTCGTAATAAATTTGGCAGCTCCTCTTGCAGGAACCTCCGATATCTGGCACCATTTATATTTACTTAAAAAGTATTTGATTTCTGGTTCTTCGTACCCACTTTGGATTATTTTGAGACCAATACCGAGCGTTCTGTGTAGTCACAAGCCCATTACTATGGAAGCAGCTCTCATCACTCCACAACACATTTTTAAAATAATTCTGATTAGCTTCATATAATACTGACAATACGGAATAAAATTTATGCGACCCTGAAAATCACCAGATTTTAAATGATGAACATAATGTATTTATATAGATGGTACTTATTTTTCTTTAAAATTCTTTGACAGGAGTAGGAAATATTTGTTTAAGACGATAATTGCCGTAAAGACATATTTGGAATATTTACAATATTGTTAATTACTAAAGCAGTATTTGCATCATTTGTAGTCGTTATCTGTTTATTATGCTTTAACTTTTTAAAACTTCAACTAATTTTTCAAGTTATTGGTTAAAGAAATATAGGTTTTATGATCTGGCTTAGGCAAATTAGGAAAACGTAAATGGAATAACCTTTCGGCTTCATGGGAATTTTTTCTACTTTCTCTCTAGATCAAAATCATGTTTAATTTGTCTTCCTTGGTATACACAACCATTTCTGAATTAGCTTGTAATAACAAACGCATTCAAAAAATAAAAAATTAATTGTATGTCAACAAACGTCAAAATAAAACTGCACAATAGACTTGACTTTATTATTAAATTAGACTTAGGACCACTAGTTTATTAATTAACAAAATAATACAGGGGTTAATGAAAATTATACTTTAAAAAATTTAAAAATAGAAAATATTAGATAATTTGAAAGACATTGGACTTTTTAAAAAATGTGTCGTTACAAAATTATATGTATATTATTTGGTTCCTTATCCTGTATGCTATGTTTCAATGTTCCAGCTATCGAAAAATAATTTTGCACTTCAACGTCATCTTTGTACAGCCATTTGAGAAGATTGTGAATCACTTTAAACTAAGTACCTATTGTATGTAGTGACTACCTTTGAGCGAATTTTAATTTTTTTGTTAGTTGCCAAATATTTGACTGAATAGTTTTTTTCGATTTATCTCGAAAACCACTGGATTTCATGTGTATACTGTAAAAAGTACTTAGAATTAAACAAACTTTAATAATATTATACTGTCAAAGATCCAGTCATCGAAAATTGTCTTTCGTACGTCGCGGACGCCACTGTCATTGACAACATTTCAACGACAAAATAAAGCCACCAAAAATATGTAACGACTGGTTTTTACAGAAATTGAATAACTCTTTTCGTTAATACGGAAACTGCCTGAGAAGTTTTATGTGAATCACCCTGTATACTACACTTATATAATTTTTTATTTTATCGTTTTCCACCACTAAAGAACAATTCTCACGAATACATTTTTTTTTTGCAAAAATTGACTTCAAATTGTTTTGAAAGCAGCTCGTGCATATCCATCACATTCGCACACACAAACAAGTGTATTTTACCACATATGGTGCGAAGTTAATTGTAAAGGTGTTGCGGCCTTGCTTTGCCACAGGTAGTGGCAAATCGAGGGTGGCAGGGGCCGCCACCCTCGCCACCCCGTACGTGATGGATTCACGGGGAAATACGATGTTGTAAATCACTGGTGCTATCTGGATAACGCGCGTGCCAACCTCTATCAGATGACCTGCGTGATCCCTCTTGATGGATCTATGGCCTCCACCACCCCCAGTCGGGGAAGGAGGCTCTTGAGAAATTGCCCGCTTAATTACTTGGGTAATTTGCTGAACCCACTCGTTGTTGTTTACTCTTACTTTCTGTTTTTTTAATAATTCGCGTTTTTTATTCCTTGTTTGTTCTCTTTTTGAGGATTATATACACATTTTTTGCTTAAATCGGATAAATGTGAAATGCCCTTTGGTTATTTAATAATGCTGTTACCCTATTACCAAGAATAATAAAAAATAGTTAATATAAAATAGCTTAATATTAATTGGATGGAATCTGCGGTAGGTTCTTGATGAAACATATTCAGTAGAATAATTATAAATATTCAAAAGAATAGTTACAATACGCACTTGGCTTATTGTTTCATTAGTTTTGTTCAGATTTCTCTGACATATGTTTCGGTCTTGCGACCATTATCAAAGAGTCTTAAAAACTGACCTGAAAGTGGTGGTTCATGGTATATATCTTACTAATCCTCTACCCACCTAGAGGGGGATAATAACTTGATTTGCTATTTCTTAAAATTTAACAATACAGGCCGGAACTACGAACTTAATTTTAATTTTATTACTGTGTCTAGTACAGAATTGTTCATAAATTCTGTTTGTGGTTTTGTAAGGTTTTTATGGTTTCTTAGGGCCTTCTTAATTTCTAAAATCTCAAGCATGTCTAGGATTTTTCCTTTCTTTGCACTATGCAAAAGTTTAACGCTACTATCGTTAAAAACGTGATATTGCTCAATGCAATGCTCAGCGAAACCAGTTGATTTTTTAATATATAAAATAGACTGTTTGTGTTCTCTTAACCTTACATCTATGCTACGGCCACTCTGACCTATATATACGGTATCACAGTCGTCACACTTTATTTCATATACCCCCGATTTTTTAATATCTTCTGTCTTTCGTTTATTATTAACCAACAAGCGACCTAAATTATTTCTATTCGTTGATATTTTATTAATACCTAATTTATTTAATCTATTACATACTGAGTTGCTAACCTTATTTACATAATTTATACTATGCCACTTTTTGTTTTATATATTTGGCATGTTATAAAAATGTTTTTGTAATAATTTTCTCTGTTTATTTTTTATTAATTTGTCACTAAGTAACTCATCATAGCCATTGTTTTTTGGTAACGTTTTAATAATTCTAACTTCTTTTTCAAAGTTAACCCTATTTATATTTAGAGATAATAGTCTGTGTACATAGTTATGAGAGAGAGAAGATTGATTACAATTTGTATGTGTAAGAAAGAGTGTCAGTAAAAGTTGGCTTTCTGTAAATATCAAGTTCTAGCCCATGTTCTTTACATGTCAGCGTAATATCTAAAAAGTTTATTGACAAATGCACAAACAGAATTTATGAACAATCCTCTACTAGACACAGTAATAAAATTAAAATTAAGATTGTAGTTCCGGCCTGTATTGTTAAATTTTAAGAAATAGCAAATCAAGTTATTATCCCCTTCTAGGTGGGTAGAGGATTTGTGAGATATATACTGAGAACCACCACTTTCAAGTCAGTTTTTAAGACTCTTTGATAATGGTGGTCGCAAGGCCGAAACATATATCAGGGAAATCTGAACAAAACTAATGAAACAATAAACCAAGTGCGTATTGTAACTATTCTTTTGAATATTTATAATTATTCTATAAAATCGCTTATATTAAAATAAATTTCGATTTTGCAATTTATTGTAAACAATTCTATCCAAATTAAATCGACAGTAAAGAACATGATATGTTTTCGAACTATTAAATTGTTTGTATATAATTTATTATTACTTTCATAAACCATTTGTTTTGCAGAATGAAATGCACAATTAAATTAGTTGTAAATGAATGGATTTTTAATCGAAATCGATAACATTGTTTTGCTGAAAATGAGAGTAGTGTTTACGAGCCTTCCATTTAGATGTTCGATGGCAAAAATATTGAATTCTTTAAAAATAAGACAATAACTTAAATAGTGTCTCAACATAAATTAAGATGAGATAAATAGTATATTATAATACATGTGTATAAGTAAGCCTTTAAAGCACGCACCGGTTTAAGGCACGACGAGCGTAGTGAGGAGGGTCCTAAAGGAGTAAGTGCTTTAGAGGCTACTTATATACGTGTATTATACGTTATTTTTTTATTATACATGCACTGCAAAGTAAAATTTAAAAAAATAATTAATGTAGATTCATTTTATAAGGTAATCACTAAATTTCACTTTTAATCGGTAACATAGAGACGGTGTATTTATCATTGTTTAAAATTGGTTGCTACATAAGCAATTTTAAAGGTCTAGTGCTTTAAATGCCCGATTTTTCACGACTTTTAGTTTCAAGAACATAAATTAATTCAGGTGTAATAAAAAATGTATTATAAGTGCATGCAGAAAATAACTGCGTACATTTATTTATTATCATCACTGAATAGGCAATTTTATAGCAGAAGGAAATTTTATAAAAATATAAAATATAGGAATTATAACATTCCAACCTATCTGCAAGAGTGTGATGATATGATGACTATCAATTTTATTTTCGATTTGGATTGTTTCGAGACTACGGAGAGATGGCGCTAGTTACGCTCTACTGCGGTGGAACTTAACAGTGCCTATGAGATGTAAACTTCAGTATTGAAGATATTACTTGCACTGCACTGACGAGACCCAAAAATAGGTCGAAACCGGTCTGCAGTTAGTGACATCCTGAGATAAAGTAGGCCTCGCATCTTCCTCGTAGCATTCGAGCATTCCAAGTCATTGTATTTTAGTGCTAACTGTGTTTAGACAAAATACGCAAATTTTACCATATAGTACAGCGCGTAAGGGGGGATAGCTGTTTTGGTTTAATTTGTTGAGTCCGTATTTATATAAGGCACTTGCAGATAAGTTGGAATATTATAATTCATATATTTTATATTTTAATTTATTTATTATTGCATTGCATTCTTTCAGTTAGGCATGTGAAAAGACCTCGTGTGTAGTAACAAGATTATTGTTCGTACTTTTCGTTATATTTAGCTATTATATATCTAAATTTGATTTGTTATATCTTATAGGGGGCTTTGCACTACTTTGAAATTTGTTTGCTATACAAAGAAAAAATAATAAACAAATAATAAAAAGGATTGGATTAGTACTTAATTACATAGGAAAATATATAGGTGTGTATACTTTTAGTCTATATTTTGTATATTATAGACTAGTGTAACCCATTTTGCAAGGAAACACCCCTCTAAAAATTGTGTTTATTATTCGATTTTAATGAATTTTTTTTTTCAAAAATATAAACTAACAAAATCTTTAGAATTTAGAGATTACTTTCAATTTGCAAGGCCTACTGTGATTGTTTTTAAATGTCAGAAATTAACAAATTTGATTAGCGATTTTTTATTGAAAAATCTATCACTGAATTCAAATTTGTGATTTGCCTATTCAGAGGTTCTGAATAGGGGGGCGAGCGTAGGTGCGTCTTTACTATGTACATACTTCGGTATGCGATGTAAAGCAACGACAGGCGCAGTTAGTACTTGGATGGGTGACCATTCCAACGGAAACCGCGTTCTCGCCTCACACATCTTCCAGCGGCTTGTATATCAGTGTATGCGCGGAAGCAATACAACCTTAGGCGAGGGTTGTATAGGAGATATACCATCCTTCGGAGGGGATGTAAAGCCGTCGGTCCCTTGTCTATTAAATGTTAGGCAAGTAAAAGATCCCTACTCTTTTTAAGGGAAGAGGTTCGGCAAAATTCCTGGTTGGGGGTAGCTCGTCTACAGGCGTCGGTGTTAGGCCTCAGTAGCGGAAATAGGCCGACGTTAAATAAATGTATAAAAAAAAAAGGTTCTGAATAGGCAAACCACAAATTTTGTAAAAAAATACTGAATAATGACAGATTTATAACAAAATTAATGTAGGTTATATTATAATTACCTTTACGCTTTATGATGATTTTTCCAAAAAGCTCTAACATCACATAAAAAATTAATTAAAAAAATATAAGTTAATTTGATACATTTAATAACTATTATTATAGTTTAATAACGAAGTACTTTATAGTTGCAACAAACGAGGTAGTAGATTTTTTTTATCATCTTATATATATTGTAGAATCCAAGTTTTAGACCTCCAAACCCATTGGCAAATTTTTGTGTGGCCGAAAAAACCAGGAATTTTTGGAAATTTTTTCAGTTTGAGGCCTGTAACTTAAAAACAATGCATCCAATCGAAAAGTTATTTATTATCAAAATTAAAGAATATTAAATTTTACTTCGAATGAGTACCTCAAAGTTGAAATTTCATCAAGAAGTATGGGCATAATTGGCAGTCGACTAACAACAATTTTTACCAACTTGTTTGAAGACATCAGGTTCTTCAGCAGACATCATTTTCAGTTAAGAAACAAATGCTGCAGTATCACAGGAAGAGTTTCTTAGAAACTAGAGTAACAAGAATCATTTGATTTTGACAAAAATTCAAGGAATTCAAGCACAACAGGCAGAAGAAGATGCAGATTTATTAAGTGTGTGGCAATTGTTAGCGAGGACATTGACGGTCTCATTCTCCTAATGGGCCTCGGAAGCAAATACGAGAACTTGTACTTCCACAAACCAGGGAAAGAGGAAAACCAGGTTTATGGTATTCAAACACTTCCTTCAACCTTGATCCCACACATGTCCTCTTCATGCATGCATTTACCGGGTGTGACACCGCGTCATCATTTTTTGGTGACGGGAAAGGAAAATTTGTATGCCTCATTGAGCAACATCCACACCTGAAAGCATAAGCAGCTACATTTCTCAAGCCATCTGTTTCTCAAGACTTGATAGAACAGGCAAGGGAACAGCTGATTTTGGCATGCAGACAGATGCACAGCGGGCCTCTGGTTGAGCTGAGATACGAGATTTTTATAAAATCCGCCTCAAAAAAATTGTTCAACCTAGCACGGTTGCTACCAACATCGGATGCAGCAAGATGGCACTAAATGCGCGCATACCACCAAATGCAAACTTAGTTGGGAAGCGTAACAAACCCATGCCAATGCCAAAGGATGCCGCACCCGACATGCCAGCACTAGCACTCTGTTTCATTGTAGAATTCTATAGTTCGACTCGAAACTATAGGTTTGGTACTCTGTTATGCAATTTCTGCTCTTGCCATTGGACAGTTACTTGTAGATTTCTACTGTAGCCACGAAGCGATATAAATAAATTGTGAACGGAGTGCCACTGCTGAACTGCTCTTTGAGCTGTAAACACTGCTCTGGCCTCTCATGTCAAAACGCTCCTGAGATTGAGTTGGATGAAGATTACTTCGAGCTTGAGGAAGTTGGTGGTGCTGCTGCAATGAATAAGGAAGATAGAATACAGTATTGCAGTATGAGGACATTAGTCAGCCCCAATCCAAACGGATTCGACTACTATAATCACTACACGCAAATAATTCGCTTTTTCCAAAACTCATTTTTACTTCATTTCAGTTTTTTCTTACACCGATTTATTCTATATAATAATATTGTTCTTGCACTTTGTGTTTGTTTAATTTTTTTACACTTTGTTGTATTACTACTATTGGGTAAATTTTTATTTTTGGTTAATAAACTTTGGACCTTCCTTTACATTATGCTTTTATTTCGACAACCCATTTTCTCAAATTAATGTCGAAAAAGTAAATAAAAATGAATAAAAGAAAATAATAAATAAATTTATATGGATTTTGACTGTATTTTGCTCAATATTGATCGAAATTGGAGAATCAGGTAATCTATCAACTTGAAATTACATGCCCTATAACTTTCATTGTATGGATTTTTTCACATAGGTTAACCGTTTCAGAGCTGAAGACGTTTAAAAAGTTACCCAGTGTGAATTTTTACGAGTTGGTAAAAGTGTTGTTATTCGACTGCCAATTACGCCCATACATTTCGATGAAATTTCAAGTTTGAGATACTCATTCGAAGCGAAATTTAATGGTCTTTAATTTTGATAATAGATGACATTTCGATTGGATGCATTGTTTTTAAGTTATAGGCCATAAACTGAAAAAAGTTCCAAAAATTCGTGATTTTTTCGGACACACAAAAATTTGCCAAGGGTTTGGAGGCATAAAACTTGGATCCTACATACTCTCTATAATATATACAAGATGATAAAAAAAATCTACTACCTCGTTTAAAGTAACTATCACACCCTTTCAATGATGATTATGTTTTTAGTTATTAAAATTGATAAAAAATAATACCGTGATATCAAAACTTGTCTTGGTCAAAAGTGGTCGTGGAGTCTAAAATAATATTGTCAAATCATATATTTTAATCATTTTTGATTGTCAATTCAAGTTAAGACGGTAGTTTTCTATTCCATGACTACCTTTGGCTAAGGTCCCTAATTTTTAATATTACGATACATACAGTAAGGATAAAAAATTAATAGGATGCGGTGTAAAACAAATTAGCTGAATTTTCTCTTTTACCATCAAACAACTAAACTATAGTCGCCTAAAATTGTTTTGGTGTAAATGTAAATTACAATCGTTTTATGCACGATATGCACTTGTCTATCGATTTCTTGATTTCATTTCTATTATTTATTACTAGCTTTAATTTGTTTTTATTGTTCAATTTAATGGGTACACGCCATCAATGTCACAAACAAAGGCATTAATTAAAGCTTATTTTACCGTTACATTATGGTTATGATAAATAATCACTGTGAAGCTAGTATAGAGTGACTCAGTTACAACGTTGAGAAGAAATAATTACATACATTACATACAAATTTGTAACCCAATTATTTCAACTCAAATTGATACTAAGAATATATTAAAACTTACTGGAAAAGTAATACTCTGTCTCAGATATCTTTGTCTCAAATTTCGTTAAATATGTCATTTTCTCTTAAATTGTCCCAAAATGAAAATGGATTTTCTGTTTTCCTTCTAGTTGAGTATATAATAAATAATAATAAATAAACACCACAGAAATTAGACAACCCCCAATTCCAGAAGCCAGGGCTTGTGCGGGGGTTATACATTGAAAAAACGCGGACATACAACCATTTTCTCCGACAGTGCCGGAGCCAGGATTCGAACCCGGTGGTGCGATGTCCGTGTAATTAATCGCGATTACAACCTCTCATCTTAACCCACTCGGCTATCGACCAGACTTATATGTGTACTTATATGCCGGTGGATATCGTCTACAACATATTCTTTTTTAAAATTATGGTCTTTGATAGTTTTTAATAAATCTTTTTTACGAGAATTTTTTCAGGAATATTTATATTTTTAGATGTCATAAGCTTTATTATATCGTCATTTGTTGTATTATTATTTGGCACTTTATTTAATAGTCGCGAATGATAAGAAACGTTATCCATAACGACAATTAAATTTGGGTTAACATTAGGTAACAAATCCCCCTACAGGGGTTGAAACCTGCGGTAGGGGTGGCTGAGGTCAAATCCCTCGAGGGACCTTCCATTCTACTCGATGAAGCAACAGTTAATCGAAAAACTGAGGAAAATAAATGGGTTCACGGAAAAGGAGACTTTGGGAGTGATTTTTGGCCAATTTGAGGGCGTTGTCGAGGTGGAAAAATTGGTTTGACCCCGGGAATTGATTCAGCAGCCTCGAAAACGGGGGGGGGGGGGACATTTTTTTTGCGAGAGAAGAATTTTTTTACTTAATGCTTGGTTTTGAGTTTGCCGGAATTCGGGCACTTCAATTGTCGATTTATTAATAGATACATCTGACTGGAAGAAATATCGTACTCCATAATAGTAGAATATAAAGCCACTAATTATCTGAATAAATGATGTTCAGTGCTATTATACTCCATTCAAAAGCAATTTACTAATCCTTATGCACGATCAGCTGCAACACTATCGCCTCTATAATTCACGTGCCACATTTAGTTTATGCTAAATAAATAACGAATCTTATTAACGTTGAAGTTTATCTCATCGCTGGCCTCAATGCAATACGGTGCAGAGGCTGGATGCGAAATGTAAATGTCTGGACAAATAACTGACAACGCAGATAAGAGTCGTCATAATTCACAGCATTTTCATCTGGTGCTATCACGAACCCAGTTAGAACATTTGTTATCAGTTCCACAGGGCTGACGTCTGACTTTTGCTACATAAATAACTAATGGCGTGCGTGACTACTGATTTATGCAGAGCGGCGTGATTTTTAAAACTCGTGCAACTTCTGTTTGAGAGAACAACATTTTAATGAATACTTTATCGATAAATACGAAGTGTTTCATTGTCAAGGACCAATATGATGGTTAATAGTAGATACTACTGAATTGTATATTTTTAAAACCAAACTAATTAGACAAATTAAACCTCTTTCAAGTAATCGACCAAGATATAGTTCAGTTTTACAAATGCTCATCTACCTATTAGTGAAATTGGACTAAATCGAGAGAGAATCTTTAACGCATCTGGAAAGATGCTGAACAGAATATTTATATTGCTTGTATTAGCCTGAAACCAGATCCTCCGCCATTTATTGGAAATTATACTCTGAATTAATTCGATTACATTTTGTTATCAAATTAAAAAATATTTATATATTTTTGGTGAATGTTGGTTAAATCACTCTGGTTGTGCTGCTGCACCACATCTGAGGTTTGTTGTTCTTTTTGGTAGTAATTGAAACAAACACAATAGTTTATTCCAAAATGGTGTTTAATATTTACACGTATATTTACAATATACAAGGTGTTTCATAATTGAATGCTGATCCTAAGGAACGATAATCCTTGAATGATTTTATGAAATATTCTTTATATGAACATAAGTCCGCAACCCCTGTATTTCTAAGATACAGGGCGTTGAAATTTAACAAAATAATCAGTGTTTCCCCCACTTTTTCTTTTTCCATTTCAGTACATGCAAAGTACGCATAAAAATACATTTTTTCCAGTATAAATGTTTTTTAAATTTTCATCAGTGGCGTCCCTGTAAACACTCCCTGCAATATTTTTAATAAAAAAAGATAGGCAACTGTTTTTTTTTAAATAAGCATTATTTTCATATTTGCGGTTTATCTTGTCATAAAAATGGTCCCTTGACTTTTTTAGTCCGGCGGGCGGTTTTCGATTTAAAAAATAAAATGCATTCATTTACTTGTCCCTATGTATGCTAGAAACATCTAGTATGCTAAGAACACATTTCCTTATTTTATGAATGACAACAATTTTGACACCTCCTTGTCAGATACGTCTCTTGTGACATTATTTAAGTTATAAAACTTGTTTATTAATAAAAAATATGGTAAATTTTCTCGTAAATTTTACAAATATCGAATCAGCAAACATACATTCAATATCTAATTCATTGTTGTCTAATAAAAAATAATGTAATCAAATTTTGTTTTACTGTCATTGTTTTTTCTGTTCTGATAAAATTATTCATAATAAACTATTCCCGAATAAAGTTGAGATAAGATTTACTCAAAAACTGGTAATTTTAGAGAAAAAACGCAAGACACTTTTTTTGTATAAAAAACTTAAAATTTTTAAATTCTGCTCATAAATTAATTTAAAAGTGTCACACAATAAAGTTGGGGCTAAATTATACCTAGCCCCCCCCAGTTTCACCCACTCCTGAATGGTTTTCGTACATAGTTGTCATTTTGTCCTGTGTAAATTATTATTTGTTTATCTTTAGACGTTTTGAAAAATATTCATATAAAACCATTTTCAGGAGAATTACTTGAACACCCTGTATCTCGGAAATTAAGCACTTCCCGAAAAGTTATATTGCTTAGTGAAGTTTGGCCTATGCATGCAATTCGGGACACCCCATGTATATAAACTTTTGAACGGGGGGGGGGGGGGGGGGGGGGCATTTTTGGGATCTGGGGACCATAATCGAAGAAAAAGTCGTGACATGCACTCTTCAATAGGTAGATTAGAAATCTACCTAAATGGGGTATAAATTCTTAATCGTTACTATTTAAATGTAAAGACTTGAAACCTTTTGAATTATGTTATGTTTCGGCAATATATGAAATATATATACCTTTGAAAATTAGTGCATTCACTTGGGGAGGGGGGGTGTGGTTGCAGCACCCATTTTACACGCCCCAAATTCAATAACTCGCAAAGTTTTCAATGAAATCGGCTAAAATTCATATCATGGGAGGTTTTGGAGCCGCCGATTATGAATCAAAAGTGAAAATTCAAAATGGCGGACTTTAAGCATTAATTCCTGATTTACACCATTTCTATTGATTTTGCTTAAAAATATAAAATATGTAGAACGGGGCGAGCGTGGGTGCGTCTTTATTATGTACATACTTCGATATGCGATGTAAAGCAACGTAAGGCGCGGTTCGTTCCAACGAAGACCGTGTCCTTGCCTCACACATCTTCCAGCGGTTTGTATATCAGTGTATGCGCGGAAGCTATACAATCTTAGGCGAAGGTTGTATAGGGGATATACCATCCTTCGGAGGGGTCTATTAAATGTTAGGCAAGTAAAAGATCCCTACTCTTCTTAAGGGAAGAGGTTCGGCAAAATTCCTGGTTGGGGGTAGCTCGTCTACAGGCGTCGGTGTTAGGCGTCAGTAGCGGCAACAGGCCGACGTTAAATAAATGTATAAAAAAATATGTAGAGTAAAAAAGTGTTTAGAATGCCATTTTGCGTAAGAACACATCATAAAAACTTTTGAATTTTTTTTTAATTATAGTTTGATAATATCGGACTAATAAAGTTGAAATAATAAAAAAAATTAACACTAATCGTTTCAATCCTTTTCTGGGGATGAACATAGAGTGACCTCCCAAAAAATACGATGAATCCTAAATTTTTACTACAAACTGATGAGAGAAAATTTGAAAATATTACTAATAGTATCTATTTTTATCAACTTATTAGTAATGATGGATATACACTCTTAAAAAAGAGTTTAAATCGTGTTTAAAGGGCGGAAAAAAAGGGAAGCTGGATAACTACCATAATCTCGAATAGAGCTGTACAAATCAGTGTGGGAGATGCTTCTTTACGAGGAATGGTCGCGAGAGGCTGTCCACAGAGAGGTGTAATATCATCACTGCTATGGAACTTCGTTCCTGATAGCCTCTTGTGCCGCCTCAATTCAGAAGGATTCCACACAATTGCCTACATAGATGATTTAACAATCATGCTTAGCGCAAAATTCGAAGGAGTCCTTTGTGAAAGAATGCAGGGGGGCCTAAGAATAATAAGAAAAGAGATGGTTCTCTTCACAAGGAAAAGGAAACTAGGAGCACTGAAGTCACCTGCCCTCCTGGATACAACACCTAAGTTTCGCATCAGAGTGAAATACGTTGGGGTAACCTTCGACGCCAAATTAACATGGAGCAGCGCCGCAGGACCGTGGGGAATAAAACCCAAAGTAGTCATGTGGATATACACTGCCGTCATAAGACCAATGATAACCTATGGAGCTGTGGTTTGGTGGCCTAAAAGCAAACAGACTACAGCTAAGGTCAAGCTCAGCTAAGTGCAGAGAGTCATCTGCCTAAGCATAACCGGAGTTATGCGAACAACGCCAACAAGATCTGTGGAGGTAATGCTGTGTCTGCCACCACTAGATATATATCTAGGAGAAGTGGCTCTGACAACAATGGTTCGTCTCAAATCCGTTGGCATACAACCAAATGTAGGCTGTCGAGAGGTCAGAAGTCGGCTCTGGAATGAGGTTGTCAGAAAGACGCTTCTTCTGCAGGCGTGCACCGATGGCATTTGTCCCCGGTTTGTCTTTGACAGACCCTACATAATAGAGACGAATAGTAAGAACGAGGCTGATGGTGAAGGTGTGATCAATATCTTCACAGACGGATCAAAAAAGAAGGATGGGGCAGGATGTGGAATATACTCCAGAAGTCTGCAAATCCAATATAAATGTGCTATGGACGGGCGAGCCAGCATAGTACAGACGGAACTGGCGCGTATAACCATAGCCGCAAAAGAGCTTGTCCGTAGACAAACTACGGGCAAAACAATTAAGATCTACACATATTGTAGCCAATCATTACTAGCCCAGAGAAGTCACAAAATCACCACAGGACCAGCATGGGAATGTCACCAAGCACTTGTGGGTGCCTCCAGCATGAATAATATACTGGTATGCTGGGTGAATGAACATGCGCAATGTAGTGGCAACAAAGTAGCCGACAGACTGGCCTAAGCATCTTTGAATCTGGCCCGGCTAGTCTGTTACCGATCACGGCGATAATACAAATAATTAAAGAGAACACCCACAATGAATTCAACAAACAGCTGTCAGCTTGCTAGGGAGTTACTAAAATACCCCAACAAGAGTACAGCAATGAACTACCTGGCAATGTCCAGAAGGAACCTACGTTTTATAACGGGAATCCAGACTAGACGCTCTCCGCTAAGAAAACATCTCCATAATATGAGATTAAGCGAAACACCTTTCTGTAGAGGTTGTGAACAAGAAGATGAGACGGTACAACATGTACTTTTTGTGACTGTTCTGCCGTCTCATCAATTAGAGAATCCATCCTGGGAGAACGCTGGCCTACTTTGGCCGATGTAAGGGAGATGTCCCTAGGCAGCATCACCACCTATTTCGCAAGATTAGGTTGGTTGGAGGCCTAGGCGAGGGTCTGCCTACAGGGGGATGTACAAGGGGTCCAATGGGGCCTAAGTGCTGTGGCTCAATAATTCTTGTTGACCACCCTCCCAACCAATTCCAAATTCCAATTCCAAAGGGCGGAAAAGCGCACAATTTCGTTCTGATAAAAATGTTTTTTAGCTACCAAAGAGGTGAAAATCATTTTTTAGGTCCATAGAGTTTATATGTAATATCTGTATTGTTGTTGAACATGTCGGGGAATTCTCAACATTTTATTTCATTTTTGGTCAGTTCTGTGGAAGAGTTAAATGTGTTTAAACGTTTTTTAGAACAAACGATATTTACGCTATTTCTATTACTTTTTAAGAAATATATGATGATTAAAAAAAATGTTTAGAATATGTTTTTGCATAAGAATACATAATTTTAAAAATATTAGTCCTTAACCCTTTCGTTCTGTCCTCGTGGGTAATCATAGTAGTCAAAAAATTACATTTTCAAAACGTGAATATCTCACTGAACTCTATTACAGTAAATGGAACGCCATTATAGGCATATGCGCGTAAACAAAATGTGATAATCATGCGATTTAAAATGCACAGACAAGCGCCGACGCAGTAGGAAATCTAAGGTTAATAATATGTCGGAGCTTGACTCAAACAGTTGTGTACGGAAGTTATGCGCTGACGCAAGTTTGTGTTTTATTTGTTTCTAAAACGTAGGTCTTAAATTGAATGCGAATTACAGAGTCGGTCTTCGTGATTTTATCCTTTCGTTTGCGAAAAGTTGTGAGATATATTGGTTATTTTGTATATAATTTTGTGACTTATAAACAGTATGTATCTTAATTAAGACAATAGGTGCGCACTTGTATGGTACTGTTTTGTAAGAACCGGGACGAAATCCCGAGTTTGTTATATTTTAAGTAAGTATACCTACTCAACATTTGTCTGTTGTATTAAAATAAGCTACCATCTAAATATTGGCAAGACAGTCCGATTTTGGATTTTTTTTCTTTTAAAATGAGTACTTTTGCCTACTTAAACATGAATTTTTATTAAAAATAGGCTGTATATACTTCCCGAGATATCAGGATGCAAAATATTGTAACCTCACATTTTTTCATTGCTGCGATTTTTAAGTTTATTATTTATGAATTGTTGAGTACCTAAATAGTATTAATATAAATACGTATTCAACATATTCGGGATAATAATACTGATTCCAAGATCTTTTTGAAAACACATAACGTTATCATACTTTTTGTAAATTAATATTACAATTTTATGAAACAAGAAAGTTCAAACTGTGAAATATGAGTCCAGTCAGCCAACGTGGTAGAGTTGACAATAGGAACACTCAAGTATATTACTAGTAAGTTAATAGTAAGTCAATTATTTGTGTATTATGCAAAATAAATAAGGAACACATTACCCTCCTTTGCTTAGCGCAGTCGGTTAAAAATAATGCAAATATGTGCCAAATGTTTATGGAAATACAAATAGAAGGACAATGTTTGACATATAACAAAGCGTTTTGTGAATAAAAAGAGAATTTCCTGAAATTTTATAACTAATTTATATTTTTAATTATGTAATAATTTATTTAAACATTTTGTTTTAATTTATATATTTTACTAGCGAGACATTTTGTAATATTCAAAAAACAAGTTCTGCTATTTTTAAGCAGAAGTTTCATTTATTAAAATTTTTTAATATTTTTTGCACACCATGGCAAGATACCACTGAAATCTATTATAACAGAACAGTTAAGGACGAGCGCAGCTCTGTCTTTATGGCATTGTACTGCGATACTAAATATAAAGCAAGAGGAGCCGCAGTTAGTGCTTGAATGGGTGACTTTCAGAGAAACGCAGCAATCTTGACTCACCTTCTAGCGGCTTGTATTTCAGTGTATTAAATGCTATTTAATTCTAGACGGGGATTGTGTAGTGGATATACCATCTTTGGGACGGTATGTAAAACAGTTAATCCCCTGTCCATTAAATACTAGGCAAGTAAAAAAAATCCCTACTCTTTGATAGAGGTTTGGCAAAATTTCCAGTTTGAGGGTAGCTTGTCTCCTGGTATTGGTTCTTGCCCTTGGTGGCGGTAATAGCCCGATGTTAAAAAAAATCAAGGAAAATAAAGCAATAGAGTTCAGTGCAAAATACTTAATAAAAAGTAAGAAAATTGTTGCTTCCCTTGGTTCATGTTTACATTATATTTGTCAAAAGTACAGTACAAGATTTTATCAGATTTTCCACGTTTCAGACGAAGTATATTACGAGCACGCCTAAGATGGGCAGGTCACGTTCATCGTATGCATGATAACCGCCTTCCTAAATGTACACTTTATGGTGAATTGCTAAGCGGTAGAAGAAGGCGTGGCGGTCAACGAAAGAGGTTCAAAGACGCTCTCCATGAAAGTCTAAAATCCTGCGGTATTGCAGACGAGCAATGGGAACAACTTGCAGCGAACAGAACCGAATGGCGAGGGGTTGTGGCCAGCTATCAAGGAAATGTTGCTGCAAGGAGGCCGAATCCGAGACCTAACCAGGTCTATGTTTGTCCTGACTGCGGTCGACATGTGCTCTCCCGAATTGGCCTCTATAGCCATAGTCGTGTGCACCGTAGATGAATGGGAATTACAATAGACTACACCTTTTACTTGTTTTTTATTGTACACAATTTATCGACTGTAACATTTTTATACTCGGACTCGAGTAACGGCTAATAATAATAATTACGAATTTTAGTTATTCAGTTACTTTGTCAGAAAAATTATTTAATGTGTAGCAAGTAAACATTTGGTATATGTACACTACTACCGGGAATGAAACCACATACTTTTAGTCAAAATATAAATGGACATTATACTTTAATTTTCTCTTGCAAATAGAGAAGGAAGTTTTACGTAAACACCTTTACATATTCTTTTACAATTCATTGTCTCATGAGTATGTCATATTTTTATAAACAAACGAGAAAACAATCTATCACTTATATATCAAGGCATTTGATATTAAACAAAAAAGCTAAGTTATCTTGAAATTCAAATAATAATAATACCACACCAAGTATTTGAAAATAGTTAATTATTACCTTTTCTTCATTTCATTTGTCAATTCAAACATATTTGTGAATATAAAATGCATGATTTTAGTTTTCAATAAAAATTAACTAGTACCTACTCATATATTTACTGATTGATCCTAGAAAAAAAGTATAGGTTTTTTTCAGGCCTCAATTTTAGCTTTTATGAATTTTAAAATCATATTTCGACCCCAGAGATAGAAAATATATGACTGTTTTTTGTGAACTATATATTGAACTTATGATCATACATATTCGACATTTGCTACAAGAAATTGAAAATAAAATGATTGTTTTGGGAATAACGATAACTTTGATTTTTTTTTATAACTATCAAGGCAAATAAATTGTTATATTTATTTATGCGATTTCTAAAAAAAGTTAAAAATATGAAACACGCAATAAAAATAAGGCCGGCCCTGACGTATTTCATAGTGCGATTGCGCGCTACTATGTGGCCGCCATACTTGCGCGATATTCAATTGTACGTAGAAATTTTTGTGGCATTGGCATTCCATTTAGTGTAATAGAGTTCAGTGGAATATCTCCGTTTTTTTACCTCATACACAAGAGGAAAATAAATGATTAGAACGTTATTTTGTGTCAGAATACAAATTTGGAACTGCCATCAATTAACTACACCACAGCTATTACACTTAACGCGCCAGGCTTATAACTTGTAATTCAACGCTCGGCGGGACACATAGCCCGGAGAGTGGATTTTGGTTGCAGTCTGGTTACGTACCTTATAGTAAAATAAGGATTTTATAGAGGAGTTTTGCGATTGAAATATCATGTTTTGATATTCTGTCCTGTAAAAGCACATTTGAACGATACTAATAAATTGTATGGTTTCTTAAGGAGAAACAATAAACCTTCGAAACCTTGGACGCAACAGCGAGTTCAAATTTTCGCCTGTCTACCTGATATAGACAATATTTTCATACATATGTATGCATCTAAGCGAACCGCCGCCGCTGCGATTTATAAGAATTAGCTGGATTTAAACTTCCATTTTGGAAGTTTTCAAAATTGCGTCTGGTTTACATTAAATGTGGCTGAATTAAGGCAATGAATCATCTCCCGGATTATTTTTACAAGGACGCTGGTGAATCCAGCTGCCGGCTAATTTAATTTGGAGACTAAAGTTTCGTACGATTACGTTTACAGGTGCTATTGATCTGGTCGTTATGTGTGAACTTGCCCCCTAGTTTTGTAGGGGCGAATTGGGAAGTTTTCCCGGTTCAAATTCAATACGGCCAACAGGAATTAGAAGCGGAATAATGCCTCTATTTAAACTTTTTGTTGCTCGGAAACAGTTTGGAACTTTAATTGAGGCTTTCGATCTATTCAAATTTTATTAAGGTTCGAATAATGGGCTTTGTTAATCTAACATCTATAGTATCCGCTTTCTAGGTAATGAAGTGTCTAATAAAATCGGAATTATTTTCTTGAGAAATTGAGGCGCTTGTTCCATTGAATAGATGTGAGGTAGTTCAACTAATTGGAGGAAAATCATAATTTGAAACTAGCCGGATGCCTCGACCGTTCTTTAAATCCAATAATTATACTAAAGATGTAACTGATCATAAGCTGCTCTGAAGTTACTCTAAAAAATTGCAATTAGGTACAGCTAAAAATATGATGATGTGGAATTTAGCTAGTCATATTGCTATTATAGTCTAGTGCCGAACCGGTTTTCAGAGGCTGTTACATGGCCTATGTCCATTTAACAGTTTTATTTAAAAACTAGTATTTTGGTTATATTTAGCACGATCTGTATAACATTTTTGGATTCAGTTTTTGTAAGTGAAACTGTTTTGAACTAACAGAATTTTACTTGTATAACTGCTAAACCATTTCACACTGTTTTATGTACTTAGTTTTATATCTTAGGAACTCGGTCATATTCTAAACCATGATGTAATCTCTGTTCCGTTGTAAGACAGCATCCCAGGAAACAATTAATTAACAATTTGTCTACAATACATTTATTTACATCAGATATCTATTTTTCAATATTTATATTTTTGTTTACTATGAAGTACATATGGTTATTTTCCTTACCTTTTCTCATTCTATATTAGAATATCCAATAAGATGTAATAAATTTACTAAGTTCACACCATAGTCAATACGTTTTACTATTTATTTACATCTGTTCATATTTGTGGTTATGTATAAAATAGAAATTGCAAACTGAGGCAAAGGGATTGGTATGGAACAAAAACTTGTATTATAGATTCCTTTTATCGATTATATGCCACTATTTTAGTTGTGAGTACGGGAATCTACAAGGCAAGTTGGTGCGCTTAACGCATCCATTGACAGATGGCCATACTTGTACTATTTTTATATTTTATAGCTTTCAATTTAATTAGGGATTTAAATTTCTCAAGTTTATTTTTGGTAGCGTTATTTCCCAGTAAACAGGACAAAAAGTTTACCTTATCAGTAAAACTTGCAGCCTTTGTACCGGTTCAAACGTATATAATTTTTAACTGTGGACTTCAGTAATTGATATTACAATTTTTATATCCCAGTTAACAAGTGTTTAACATACAGGTAATTTCATTGATTATTCATTGAAAATTTAATTAATCTTCAAATTTTGTCATTGATGTAATTTCAATTATTTTTAAAATAAATTTGAATTCAAGGTCAATTCTTTTTAACTTAATAAGTAGTTAAAATACTATATGTACCACATGGTTCTAAAAATATTTTTCTCTTTCCTTTTAATTTTTTTGGCAATTTATAGTCTAAGAAATCAGCTTAATTTTGTACAGCTAACTTACTTGTACATTTAACTTGCTTAAATTTTGTACATGCATACATGCTTAGATATTTACATGCTTACACGCTTATATTCTTAGATATTTAAATTCTGAGATACTTCTTCTACATTCCTGCATAGTTTTTGCACAGCTTATCTTTCATAGATAAAATTTCGTTATCTTTACATTAAACCACATAGTTGGTTAATTTTCCTACAACTTTCACCCCATTTCATTGAGAGACGTAAATTGCCAAGGAAACTTTAGAATTCATCCTTGTAACAGGAGACAATTGTGGGCCTGGATTGCTGTCCCAGAACCAGTCGCCTCAACGATTATCAATCTAGGATACTGGTATAAATTTGTTATATATATATATATATATATATATATATATATATATATATATATATATATATATATTTATTTTAATTTCAATTTGTCTTTCAAACCGATTTGTCTATTATTCATGTAATATATTTTGTCATTCATTTTAAACTATCTTTTTATTTCTCTTACCAACCATTTCAGTCTGATCTATAGTAGACTGGTTATTCGAGAAAAAGAGACAATTTTGCTTATTTTACTATAGATGGTGCCCAATTTAACATCAATTTTTCTTTGTCTCCTTTTCTCGAAATAAACAGAAATCTGTCGCTTATGCTGTACATGTCAGAAAGGGTAAATTTCTCCACTCTTGCGAATGCTCTGGACCCACGGCTCTCTGCTCCGACTTAAACCAGCTAGTCGTCCGCATATGTTGCCTCAATTCTTTCTCAAAAATAATTAACAAGGGAAAGGAGGTAACAAGGCCAATGGTCGACAAAATTCTTAACAGTATATGGATGGTCGAAAAATTTAGGATTAATGGTATATAAATGGGGAAAAATCGATTGGACCCCAACAAATAACCGGAAGTAGGGTGGGAGTGGAAAAAGGTATGCTTTTAGGGGTGAAACATGTTTTTTTACGATTTCCGTCAAAATTAGACATCCTATCGAAAAAAGTTAAATGCAAAAGTTGTAGATAATTGAAAGATCTACAACTTTTATTCTTATATTCTTTCTTTTATTTTTCAACATAACCTCAAAAGTAATAAGAGGAACGTCAAAAACCAATTTTTTGATTTTTTGTTCCTTTGATTTTCTCCCACAGAAATGATTCGATTTTAATGAAATTTGGTGAAAATGGACACTGTTATGTCTCAAATAAGCTGTAATTTTTTTGAAGCGAAATATTTGATGTGTTGAGAGTGACGCAAAATGGTAATTTATTTTATTCTTATATTCTTTCTTTTATTTTTCAACATAACCTCAAAAGTATTAAGAGGAACGTCAAAAACCAATTTTTTGATTTTTTGTTTCTTTAATTTTCTCCCACAGAAATGATTCAATTTTAATGAAATTTGGTGAAAATGGACACTGTTATGTCTCAAATAAGCTGTAATTTTTTTGAAGTGAAATATTTGATGTGTTGAGAGTGACGCAAAATGGTAATTTCAATATAATATCAAATAAGGGAACTTTGATTAATTTAATCGTTTAAGGTTCGGGCCGTTGAGAAACAAATTGTTTAATCTATCTAAAACCATAGTTTTACATAAAAAAATTGCTAGAAATATCAGTTTTTGTTCAAGAAAAACTTTTATTCCTTCCTTTTATTTGGGTTTCTCTAAATCTAGCAGAATTTTTTTATCGGAAAGATGCAGACAAACAATTGCTGAAAATGGATGGAAACTAAGTAACAGGGGATAAATAATGAGACTTCTGGCTCAAGTTATTCCTTATGGAGGTTCATTCTGGATTTCCAAGGTCATTCGTGTAAAGAGTCGGCTGAAGATGGCAAGGTTATTCAAGGTCAAGAGTCTCCACATAGCAACCCATCCGATCCTATAGATGTCATCACGTCGCATCACCTGTTCACTAGGCGGGTAATTCAAATCCTATACATATTTTATTCACAACTGTTTCCAATTATCAGAATTTTCTTTGTATAACTGCTAAATCATTTTATATTGTTTTATGTACATATTTTTATATCCTAGGAACTCAGTCATGTTTTTGTTTGACATTAACTTATGCATCTGTTCTATTCTGCTACAGTACCTCAGGAAACAATTGTCGATTGTCTACAAAACATTTATTTACATTCATATACCTATATTTCAATTTTTATATTTTTGTTTACTTTGTAAGTATATATTTTTCTTACCTTTGACTTTCTAATTGACCTGTTATATAGTTTATCCTATAATGTAGGATGCAGCTTTTGTACAGATTCCGACCTTAACAAACAAACTTAGCCGTGTGACACCAGTAATTAATATTACATTTTTATATCCGCGTTAACAAGTGTTTACCAGGTAAATTTTATTTATTATAATTCAAAATTTCAGTAATTTTTAATTTTTGTCTAATGTAATATCAATATTTTAAATAAATTTAAATTCAAATTCAATTCTTTTTAATTTAATAAGTAATTAAAATACTATATGTACCACATGGTTATAAAATATTTTTTCTTTCTTTTAAATTTTTTGGCAATTTATAGTTTACGAATCAGCTATATTTTCTTCATTTTAAACATTTGATCTTCTGTATATTGATAATTTCAAGCTTCTACATATTCTGCATATTGATAATTTGAACTTCATCAAAATTCTTCTGCATATTGAAAATTTGAGTTTCTTCAAAATTGAAATTCAGCTATATATATTTTATGCTAATGCTTTATGCTTTAATATTTAAGCTTTATATTTTATGTTGTAAATTTGAGCTTCTTCAAATTAAGATTTGAAATTTATATTGATTATAAATTTATATTCTTCTACAATCTTCAAACTTCACGTCATTGAGAGACGTAAACTAAATTGTCAAGAAAACCCTTAGATTCAATTTTTGCAAGAGACAATTGTGGGCCTGAATTGCTATTCCAGAACCCTTCATAGTCTACAATACTCGATCCCGGAATCTAGGATCCTGGTATAAATTTGTTATTATTATTTTTTTAATTTTAATTAGTAATTATTGTATATTGGTAATTAACCTGAAAATTTCACATTTCACATTATACAAATTGGTTTATTTATTCATGTAACATATTTTCTCAATCATTTTACATCTTTTTATTTCTCTTACCAACAGTTTCAGTCTAATCTATAGGAGACTGGTTATTCGAGAAATAGAGAAAACTCTACTTATTTTCACTATAGATGGTGTCCAATTTAACATCAATTTCTCTTTGTCTCCTTTTCTCAAACCAAACAAAAATCTGTCATGTATGCTGTACATTCGAAAAGGGTAATTTTCGCAACTCTCACGAATACTTTGGATCTACGACTCTTTGTTCCGGCTTAAACCAGTTTGTCGTCCGCATATGTTGCCTCAATTCTTTCCCAAAAATAATAAGGGAAAGGAGGTAACAAAGTCTCATTACTTATCTAATAATACATGTACACTGTACAGTCTAGCGCGATAATGCCTGGTACTTTCGATATCTTCCGTCCTTTTCTGTCATGCCAGATGAGGAAAGAAAATATCGAACGTACCAGGCATTACTACATGGGAAAAAATAAACTAGTGCAGCACTTTCGTATCGACAGTGCGTAAGTAACGACACCGAAGATTCGATGTAGAACACTATATCGAGGCGACAGTATTTCACTACCGGCACGCAACACTATCGAAATACAGTGTTTCAGTTCCGAAATGAAATCAGCTGTAAAATACTCTTAATAATAATAATAATCGTCATTTATTTTTGTAAATATACACATATATGTGATGATATTATTACAAAAATGAGGCGAAGTTTAGCACACATGGTGCTATTCTTACACTTAACCTCTACACACAAAAAAAATAGATTTAATAATTCTTAGTATAAAAATATAAAAGACTCCAAAGAGAATAAATAATAATAATTGGAAACAATAAAAAGTAATTTATACTATTTGAAATTATGAAGCATGATAGTGTATTCATTGAAAGATAAGGAACAAAATAAGATCATAATTGTGATAGAAGAAAATATAATTTAGATTTTTGTTTAAACCGTGGGATAGGCAATTCTTTTAGATGATGAGGTAGAGAGTTATAAATACTAACTGCGTTGTAAAGAAAACTTTTGCGAAAAAGTGTAGTGCGATGTCTCGGAATGTGAAGAGAGTGAATATTTCTTAAATTAATTTGGTGAAAGTTACTAACTACGCTCTATTAGCATCTCCTTGAGGTAAGCAGGAGTGGAGGTCAATATCACCTTATGAACTGTATATGCCAGATGATGCTTCCATCTGTTAACCATGTTTAACCAGGATAGTTCTTTAAACTTGGTAGAAATGTGATCATATTTACGCAGGTTATGAATGAGCCTACAGCACGTGTTTGGAACTCGATGTATGCGAGCTTTGTCGATAGCATTAAGGTGAGGTCTATAAATGTAATCCCCATAATTGAAATTAGAAAGCACCATAGTTTCGGTCAACGTTTTTTTAAGACCAAAAGTTAGAAATTCTTTATTAGCATACAATAGCTTTAAGGCTACATATGATTTTTGCACAATCTTACTAACTTGTTGTGTAAATTTTAACTTACTGTCCATTATTAGACCTAGATTATTTTTATGGTCCACTACAGGAATGTTTTCATTATTTATTTTGATGTTTAATGAAGATTTCACAATATCAACCTTTTTTTGTGAGCCAAAAAATAATACACAAGATTTGTTATTGTTTAAAGACAAGTTGCAGCTTTTCGATTTTTTGAATAAATTTTCTAAATCTGTATTTGCATGATTTTCAAAAGCTGGGAGATTGTCGATGTCGACTCTATAAACCAGTTGTTTATCATCAGCATATGCGTGAGAGTAACAATTATAAAAGGTTGACATTAAATCCGCTGTGTAGATGATAAACAATAAGGGACCTAGAACAGAACCTTGCGGTACTCCTGCTAGTAGTGTTATAGCGTTGGAGAGATTATGCTCAACATTTACTTTCTGTTGCCGTTCTGTCAAGTAGGATTTTATTAAATTCAAAGACGGACCTTCAATACCATAGTATTTTAGTTTTGACAGAATTACTTTGTGGTTTATGGTGTCGAACGCCTTTGAGTAATCAAGTAGGATAAGTGCTGCCACATCACCATCATCGACAACAGAAACTATATTGTGTAAAATATCATCCAATAGCAGTTGATGTGCTGTGAGCTTTCCGGAAACCTGACTGATGTTTGGGCAATATATAATTTACATTGGGACAATATATTATTTTCTTGGGCGTTTTTTTTTTCGGAACTGCAGCATTGTTTTGTCGGCAGTGTTTCGACTTCACAGTGTTTCAGTTGCAAATGCCAACTGAATTTTATACATATGACATTATTTGTTATATTGAATTATTGTATGGGTATGTACTATTAGATGATTTTATATCTTTTAGTGCCCTGAGGACGATATTAAAAGTATCGAAACGTCGCAAACTAAGAAAGTGTTTTTTTAAATACACTTTGACCTAACCTCAAAAGATTTTCACAATTTATTATAAGTGGTCTAGAAATATTCTATTAAATCAATAGCAATGCCGTAATAAGATGAAAAATTAAGGACAGGTATTTGAATGATGAAACGATAAACAACTCATTTCGCATGTAATTACCAATGTTAAATGATTATGTTTTTTTAATAAAAGTTAAGAAATATCTAGCTGGCGCAGAAAGCAACATCTTGCTGTATATGAATCCCTTCGCTTTCGCATGACAGAGAGAGAAAATTAGACCGGATTTCTTGATTATACCGAATTTGATTTGTATCCTGGCAGAGACGTGTCATACGGTGAAATGCTTAGTTTATTTGCGCTCATTAATAGTTTTTACAGAAATAAACAGACAAATATATTTGCTGGAACTAGTTTCCTGTTTCTAAGTACTTAAAGTGCGATCATTTAAAGCAAAGCAATCCGAGGAGGTTTGGATGCAACTTAAAACTGAATATTTTACCGCCTGTTTTCATTTCTGTAATATTTTGTTACTTCTGATATACAATTTAAAAAAAAGTCATTTATTTGATTATAACATCACAGATAAAGTAAGGAAAAATAAAGACTAATATTCTTGTATTGTAATATAACAAAATTTATAAATTATTATTCGCTTTGGCTCCCGATTATTTTGATGTGTGTGGTTCTAAATATCTGTGAGGAAAATCAGGAAAATTTTGTAGAAAGCATGAACTTGCTTTAGCTTTGGTAATAAAAGAGGAATTAAATGTACTTCCTTCTCTTTAGATACAATAAAAGTCGTAGTGAATAAAAATGTAGGACGAGGCAGGATGGAACGTAAAACGCCTTGTCCTGCAAGAATTGAAGCGTGTATTTCTCGTGGCTGAGCTCTACAAGAGAAACATTACCGGGAGAAGTCCAACTGTATAGCGTGATAGACCGCAGACCACTATCTTTGCTTCCGTTCAGCCACTACACTACTAAGTATAGGATGAATCGAAAAACATTTCGCTCCAGAAATAGATATTTTAGTGTAAATGTTCGCACGAATTGTAATAAATTTTAGAGACTGTTTTATTTCAGATCCATTTATGTTTGGTATGGATATTAATTCGCATATTAATTTTTAATGCTGATAAAATTAGAAAATATTTTGGAAAAAACCAGCGCAATTATATATTTAAAAAAATATATTTTTTAAAAACTTCCTTTTCTGTAAAAAGTCGTCCTAAAAGATAAAAAATATTAATGTACGAATGCAAGAATAGCAAGACGTGTGCACTTTGTATGATTATATGGATGATTGTATGAAAGGAGTGGAATCGTTGTAACATAGTGCCTTCAGTCATGCGTAAATAAAGATGATACATATATTTATATACAAAGTGCGCACGCCTTGCTTTTCTTGCATGCGTACATTAGTGTTTTTTATTTCTTACTTTTTAGTCATACTTTTTGGAGGTTTACCTCCCAAAATCGCTCAATAAAAATTCGTCTCTTAACGATTTGTTTTGATTTCTTGCTCCTTCACTTTCTCACTCCTTCATTTTGCAGATTTTTCAATTTTCACCCCCGCGCCCCTTATATGCGGATATATGCAAAAGTAACGGTGGAATACTGTATTGTCATCCGATCTTAGTAACTGTGCAAAATTTCATCAACTGATTATGTCAGGAAGTGTGTTAAATAAAGATTGAAAGATTTGAAGACAATTTTCACTCCCGCGCCCCCTACGTACGGATATTTGCAAAAATACAGGGTGACACATTTCAAATTATTTTTTCGTTTCTTGCAGTAACTAAACAGCATCTTGACTGAACTTCAAATTCAAATTTAATGAAACAAAGTGTATTTATTGAAATGTGTGCTTTGGTTACCTTTTAATTCTGTCATTTACGTCATTTAATCATTTTATTTTGTTCTTCTGTTCCTCGAGCTAATTTTTTTAACTTCTTTATTTACAATGCCTAGACATAGTAATTTTTCAAATAGGGAAATGAGGAATATGATATGTGTTTACGCATAAAATAATTTTAGCGGACGTACTGCAGCGAGGAGATACTCATTGCAATATTCAAATAGAATACAGCCAGACCATAAGATTTTGAAAGATCTGTCTCGTCGTTTGGGAGAAACGGGTTCATTTCGCAATAAAAACGATGTAGGACGACCGAGACGAATTACTCCAGGTCAAGAACTAGAAATTTTAGTTCGTGTGGATGAAGAGCCACTGTCGGACTTGATGGTAAGTTCTATGTGAATGCTGTCGCGAGAAATTTTGAAACCAATTCCACCCTCAACTCACTTCGGTATAACTTTTTTGCCAAGTGTGTTTCAAAACGTACTTCCATCTTGCTTCTTTCCCACCAACAAGCGAGTCTGCCCGACAGCATTCATATAGAACTTACCATCAAGTTGGTGTGCAGAAAAATCCACTAGGATGGGGGTGGAAAAAATCCATAAATGGCCTGATTGCCATAACTATGCAGAAAGAACCTGCTCCAGCTAACCCTCTCAGTTGCCAATCCTTCTATAGTGCATAATACTTTTCATATTCACCTCGATTTTTGTTTTGCGGCAGCAAATTCTCGCTTATGTTATTTGCATAATTTATAATTTCAGGTGGAGTATTATCAAATTCTATATCTGACTCACTCGATTTTTCAATCATTTTGTTTATTTAAGTTAAAACTTCTCTCAAAACGCCTCCTTTACATTTGACACTGACAGTTTTGACATCCACGGCACGTCTTTTATGCATGTTCAAGGTTTCCAATTACCTATACTGTTTACAAAATTTAAGTTATCGATGTATCGATGTTAGCTCAGTAACTAAATTGCTGCACTCATCACCAGAGAAGATCCTAGTAAGATTCTTATAAACAAGACATTAAATTCAATATATTTAGCATAAAAAAGGTAGAATTTCTGATTGATAGGAATAAAAATGGATTGTGAAAATAGTGGAGGACATAACCACTCGTGTAATCAGTGAGATCTTGTGTAGTTCCCTGTAGCTTTTAATTAGTTATATAGTTACTTCCGGTTCAGATCCACTACATTATTAGAAGAAGTAACGTATGGTATTCAAAGAAGTCTTTGTATAGAAACTACTCTTCGGAAGACTTCCTGATGCGTTGGATAAGTTACACATCAAAAATCATTAAATATATCAACCATCATTATGTGTTGCATTTCACATGGAATACTATTATTTCTCTATCCCTTCTAAAGGCATTCTCATTTCTCCTTTCCACCCTATATCCCCCTTCAGACATTCACATGCCAGTGTAAAATATACGTCGTAATTAAACAACTTCGCATCGTCGAATAAATCAAGGGTTTTTTCAGCGATCACCTGTGGAATATGGATGGATCATTTCCTGAAATCGTAATTTACAGCTGAAAATCACCAGCACAGATCACGAGAACTTGTTAAGTACAACCCACAACGAAAGTGGAAAATTTATACAAATCTTGATTGTATAAATTACGCGATTCGTGGTGGGTTTAAAGTGTAATTATACACTATTTCAGGACGCATATATCAAAAGTAAATTAAATCCGAAAAGCAATAAAATATCTTTTGACCAGAATATACTACTAATTGTTAGAATTTATCACTTATTCGTTAAAAACCATTTAAACAACTACTTTACCGGCAATGTGTCCAAATCACAATTGGGTTGTACGAAAGGAATATGTTAAAATGATTTTTATAGCATAGCTGTGACATTTAATATTGTAACGTATTTAAACCCAAACGTAGGTTCAATAATTGCAACACGAATTGTCACTAACCATTGATTTATTTAACACTAAATTAAGTTGCAATAATCGGTCCCTATAATTACATACTAATTACAACTTTAAATCACTACTATAATTCACAACGTGTCACTGATCACTTTGTAGTTCTTCACTGTTCTTTCTCTTGATCTGAACTCTTTACTATCTGAATTAGAACTATCTGATGCCATGGTTCCGCTTCATATACTCCATGGCGTTTATTCCAGATTATCCATATCATTCTAGCCCGCAACTAGACGAGTCTCCTTTTTTTTAGTATCTCTATAGTAGGAAGTCAATGGCGCCATCTGTGGGCCAACCGGCGAACTAGCATTATATAGCCAGCTTCTCCATTAAGTCTCCCTTCGTAATATGTAACATTCAGTAATAAATGAGGACTGAGTGAAAATTGGATAAACAATACATCACATTGAAACTAATAGGACATATTTTTTTGGTACAGTAACGCAAAAAAAATATATTTTTTTGTTGAAATAGGCCGAAAATGTCATGAAACGTGGAGATTTTAAATTTGAACGAAAAAAATGTTCTGTCTGTCGGTCTGTAACTTTTTTTTATGCGCACGTTTACTCTGGAACCGTTTGTGATTTTGACTTTTGGTACACTTATGTATTATAACGAGATATGGAACTAGATTATATTTTGATCGAATTCCGTTAAAGGATTCGGGGGTAAATAGGTTAAATAAGGGTAGATAGGCAAAGCTAACAGGTAAGAGTCCATAGGATTGCGATTTAGGACATGTACGAAAACTCAACGTCTCAAAATTTTTTTTGGCATCAGCGACCCCCAATACCACCTCCACACTATTATGAAAGGTAGTAAAAAAAAATAAAATGTGATTTAGTGTGTATACAAGAACGAAACGTCTCAAATAGATTTTTTGCGTTAGCTACCCCCTCTATCACTCCCATTGCCACCCCCACCTTATTATTAAAGGGAGTAAAAAATTAAATTGGGATTTAGTGTGTACACGAGAACTAAGGGACCCTAAAATTTCTTTTGGCATTAGCTATCCCCTCTACCACCTCCATTATCACCCCCACCCTATTATTAAGGGAGTAAAAATTAAATTGGAATTTGGTGTGTATAACCAAGGGCGTCCAACATTTTTTTGGCATTAGATTTTTTCATTTTAATTTCATGTGCTCCATATCACAGTATACCAAATATTAATTTATCTGCTGTTAGATTTTAATTATTTTGGACAGTATGATAAGGGTTTAGGGTAGTGCAGTGAAGATGGAAAATTTCCAGGAGTCAGAGAAGATCTGTAATATTCTTGTAACAACTACGAAATATGATCTGGAAAAATATTATTAGCTTGAAATGTTATTACATTTAACAGTATTTAATCTAGAGTGCTTGTTCCGTGAAAGATTGAAAAGATTTTATGTATAATAAATTCTAATCCTAATATTCATATGATTGTAATAATTTCTAATGGTAATTGTAATTTCTTACTGACTAAACCAATATTAAATATATTTTGTTATTACAGCGTTAAGTAATAAATTAAAAGTGTTATAATTGAGTTCATTCTCAATTGAAAATAATTTTATTCTGTATAAGTTCATGAATGCATTTTTTAAATTCTTTTGGTTTTATTATTTTTGGTTTAGTAAATGATATAAAATGTTGACATAGTAGTTTTTGCGTGATGATGATAATAATAATGATAATGTCAATGATAGTGATAGTGACAGTGACAGCGACAGTGATAGTGTTAGTGTCTATTTTTCATAGTATTTAGTGAACGCAATTAAACATAATATTTTTAGTCGCAAACTCCTCTATAAATCCTTATTTTACTATAAGGAAAGTAACCAGACTGCAACCAAAGTTACAAATCTGGCGCGTTAAGTGTAATAATTGCATATTACCATCAAAACGCTAATGCTTCGATTGCAACAAACATCAGCCGAAAGACTGATCCTACTTAAAGAAGCTCCTTTGCCAGTTGTCACACACCACTTGCAGACTGAAGTTTCGAGCTGTTGGCTCTCGTCAGTGCAAGGTAGGTATGCGACGACCGACATGAGAATCCCTTGACTATAGTACATCCCGGTATTTTTACAATAGCGACATGTAAAACAGCCAGCAGGCGCCATCTAGCGGTCCAGTGTCTGTTATAGTGGAGTTTGCGATTAAAAATATTATGTTTAATATTCCGCCCTCTAAAAGCACATTTGAATTAGTGAACGCAGGTAGATATTATTAATTTCCCTCAAGCTAAAATTGCATAGTTCATGTGGGTTTGAATTAGTGAGAGGTATACTGTTTTAAGGTCATAAACATCTATGAAGTCGGCTTGATATTTTCATTTTGGAATAATCTGATCTTATTAACAATGTATTTGTTTATCCCATCTTAAATGACAATCTATGATAAAAACCTAGGTATCACTTTCCTTTAGATGTTCAATGTTATCATTTATTTGGATCGATATGGATGTACAGGGTGATTTACATAAAACTCCCCAGGCAGTTTACGTAATAACAAAAAGAGAAAAGAGGAGGGGTAGAAAATATTTATTTCAGACGATAATTTCCATAAAGACATATTTGGATTATTTACAATATTGTTAATTACTAAAGCAGTACTTGCATCATTTGCAGCCATTTATTATGCTTTAACCTTTTAAAACTTCCGTAATTTTTCAAATTATTGGGTAAAGAAATATGATCTGGCTTAGGCAAATTGAGAAAACGTAAATGGAATAAACTTTCGGCTTGATGGGAATTTTATCTACATTCTCCATAGATCAAAATCAGGTTTAATTTGTCTCCATTTCAGAATTATCTTGTAATGACAAACGCATTCAAAAACTTAAAAATTGATTTTATGTCAACAAACGCCAAAATAAATCACTACACTTTATGTTGTTAAATTAGACTTAGGACCACTAGTTTATATAATTAACAAAACAATACAGAGGTCAATGAAAATTATACTTTAAAAAATTTAATAATAGGAAATATTAGATAATAAATAAATAATAAATAACACCACAGGTAATTACGACCCCCTTTATCCCAGAAGGCTATAGAAGAGCGTTGTGTGGGAGGATTATACATTTAGAGACAAGGGACACACACCTAATTCCTATCCGCGTATAGTGGAAAAATCCCTCTCACAGTATTTTCCACTGCCACGACCGGGAATCAAACTCGGGACTTTTGGGTGAGAGGCAAGTGCGCATATCACTCGATCATCAGTCATATATTTATTTATAATTTGAAAGACATTGGCCTTTTTAAAAATGTGTCATTACAAAATTATATGAATATTATTTGGTTCCCTATTGTGTATGCTATGTTTCAATGTTCCAACTATGGAAAAATAATTTTGCACTTCAACGCCATCTTTGTACAAGCATTGAAAGATTGCTAATCACTTTAAACTAAGTAACTATTGTATGTAGTGACTAACTTCTAGCGAATTTTAATTTTTTGCTAGTTCCGAAATATTTGACTGAACAATTTTTTTCGATTTATCTCGAAAACCACTGGTTTTAAGAGAAAAGTGTATACTGCAAAAGGTACCTACTTAAAATTAAACAAACTTGAATAATATTATACTTTTAAAGTTCCAGTCATCGAAAAATTTCTGTCCGGCGTCGCGACGTCGCGGACGTCACTGTCATTGACAACATTTGAATGACAAAATAAAGTCCCCCAAAATATGTAACGACCGGCCTTTACAGAAATTGAATACCTCTTTTCGTTAATACGGAAACTGCCTGGGGAGTTTTATGTGAATCACCCTATATACTGAAGTGGGCCGCCTTTGTAAGAACTGAATGCCACGTATTTTGTTTTCTCTGAGTTTAATGTTAAGGATCATTATTAAATCACGCTATTATTTTACAAAGGTCTTTTTGTATGTCGATCCGTAGAGTATTCCAAGATTTATCTTTATATAAAATAACCGTGTCATCAGCAAAGCTTGTTATTTTCCCCAAACAGTCAAGTTTAATAGATCATTGATGTACACAGAAAATAGCAGTGGACCCAGTACGGTCCCCGGTGGGACTCCATACCTAACTGTTTTGGGGTTACTATGTATGACTCGTATTGAGATATAATTGGTTCTATTTTCTAAATGATTTTTTAGACGTTAAAGATGATACCAACAGCGTCAAGTTTTTGGAGAAGTATTAAGGATCATAAGTGTCAAATACCTTGGCAAGACCGAAAGACTGCCAAAGCTGATTCACTCTTATCTAACGACTCAAAAATTTTTGAGTCATATCGCATCTTGGGACTTTCTTTATTTTTAGTTTCATGTGATTGGCTGTATTTTAGATGTAAGTATTTATTGAAATAAGTGAAAATAGTATAAACTTTAATGTATAAATATTTTATTCTTAACAATTTCGTTGTATAATTCTTAAATTGCAAATATTTTTTTTGTACATTATTTTAATAATTATATTTTCACACACATTCCATGTGATATTAAAAGTATTTTCCCAAATTGTTATTGCGTAATTTAACATGGATGCAGCCAAGACACTGTTATAAGTTTATTATTAGTTGTATTAGTTGTATTAGTTGTATTAGTTTTATTATTAGTAGTTGGATGGGTGGCCATTCCAACGAAGATTGCGCCCTCGCCTCACACATCTTCCAGCGGCTTGTATACCAGTGTATACGCGAAAGCTGTGCAACCTTAGGCGAGGGTTGTATAGGGGATATACCATCCTTCGGAGGGGATGTACAGCCGTCAGTCCCTTGTCTATTAAATGTTAGGCAAATAAAAGATCCCTACTCTTCTTAAGGGAAGAGGTTCGGCAAAATTCCTGGTTGGGGGTAGCTCGTCTACAGGCATCGGTGTTAGGCCTCAGTAGCGGAAATAGGCCGACGTTAAATAAATGTATAAAAAAAAATTTAAGGAATTCCCTTATTTGATAGAATAAGTCAATTGCAGTATTTTTGTTGTTACATATTTTGTGTGCTCTTTCAATTTCGTTGCACAGACAGACAGTTTGACACATAAATATATCGGAATTAATTTTTAAGGAAAATTCATTTTTAAAGTGATTGAATTAGGTTTTATAACTTGAATAAGTGAAAATTTATGTGAACGTTAAACTTGAAAAAAAAAAACGTTTAAGAAATACGCCTAGAAGGACTGCCATTAGCAACAGAAACGATCGCAATTATTATGTACCTACGTGACATTAAGTCGTTAAGCTTCTCTCGGGACGGTTTTCATTGTAGTTATATAATTACCCCCGTCGTATATTATTATGTAAATAGATGTAGCACTTAATGCCAACATGTAATATTATACAGTAAGTGTCGACATTAATAAATTTTAGTCACCTTCAGACATACTCGAATTTAATATTTAAAATCTAACATTAACTTCTTAATGGACCTTTTCTGCGGGAAATCTAGGAAGACGTAATAAATCATAAAAATGCTAGCGCTTAACTGACAAAATAAGCCGTTTTACTTATGAATGTGTTATTACCATTTTTATTAAGAATGTCTCGAATCAGATATGTAAAGGGTTGGCTAGCTGTACGAAATTGAACCTAATGTTACATTCAGTATTAGATAATGAATTTGTCATAAAAATTAAATGAATCCGGATATCCGATGGTTTATTGGAGAAGAGATACCTAATATAATCCTGAGTGATGTTTATCTGACCAAATTTTTTTAAAAAGCATTTTTATTGTTATACGTGACAAAGTTATTTTACAATTTTTACAATTACAAAGAAAAAGCCTCTCTGAATTTAATCCAGGTGCATGACTATCTGATCTTCGGCTTTTTTCAATAATCTTTAATATCTAAATATTGTAAATTAGACACTTATATTGAAAATAAAGACCATTTATTATTATTATTATTAACTATTGTAGCAATAATGGTGATATACAGTAGTGGCACCTAGAAATCTTGGTCGATCCCTGTAATGAGATAGAGTGAAATATAAGTTGCAAAGCGATATATTAACATTGATGCCAGCAGCTCAATAAGCATGTTAGAGTTTAGCCCGCTAAAGAGAAAAATGGCAACGGCGTAGTCTATATCTATTTTTCTTCAGCATATTATTTTCATTTCTCTTCTCTTCTACCTTACATTAGCATCGACTCAATATTTCAAAATGTCATATAGGAATTTAAAATAATTAACAATTTTTATCACCTTCACAACAGATTCTTTATAATTTTCGGAGTTTGTTTTCTTCAAATTAAACTCCCAATCCTCCAAAATTGCAGCCATGACTATGACAGAAGTTCATCCTACAATTTTGTATGATTCTAACAATTGTTTCCATATAGTTACCTTAGATCTCTTCGTATTCGTTGAAATTAGTGGGTCCACCTCTTTTCTGATTATTTCAGTATTTTTCTGTCCAAAACGCGATATTTCTCTCAAAATAATTCAGACCACGCTATTAAAATTTCTGTCAGTGAAACACGTCAAAATGCGGTCAAGGCCATCTTATTTATGCATCAAATACAACACCGGCACCAGCCTACAAGGTTTTGCAAACATTTCTAAAGTGTTTTTTTTTGTCAATTTTGGTGTAAAATTTTGTTATCCAATCTCCCTCGCTCTCTCAAGTATGATATATCTTTGAAATCGAAATTTTAACTGCTTTTCAATGGTTCGATTGCAAGTTGTAAGTAATTATAAAATAAACAACTTGTTGCGCCAACACGGCACTAAACATAATCCGATCGCAACCAAAACCTTTTCAGATCTTCTTGAGCACGAAGAAAACCCCTATGAAACGTTTCATCCAAATCCGTTCAATAGTTTCGGCGCTAACGTGCTAACATAGACACATACAATTTTCGTTTTTGGACCAATTTTAGTAACCTCACACAATTTTATTGTGGTGAGGTTAAAGTATTATGAAAAAGGCGTAGATTGAAAGCTAAAATTCTTAATATTCTTGTGTATTTCATATACAGAGGAATAAATGTAGAGAGAAGGTATTGTCGTGAGCAGAAAGAAATAGGACAAATTTTTTTTTCTAATGTAAATTTGCCTCTATTTGAATATGTAATGAGTAGCCGAAATGAAACAGATATCACTTTTAATTTATTTTTATTTTAATGCTGTAGTTACTGCTATTCTAAAATCCTGCGGTATTGCAGACGAGCAATGGGAACAACTTGCAGCGTACAGAACCGAATGGCGAGGGGTTGTGGCCAGCTATCAAGGAAATGTTGCTGCAAGAAGGCCGAATCTAAGACCTAACCAGGTCTATGTTTGTCCTGACTGCGGTCGACATGTGCTCTCCCGAATTGGCCTCTATAGCCATAGTCGTGTGCACCGTAGATGAATGGGAATTACAATAGACTACACCTTTTACTTGTTTTTTATTGTACACAATTTATCGACTGTAACATTTTTATACTCGGACTCGAGTAACGGCTAATAGTTTAATAATTGCTATTGCAAATGCTGGATGGTTAATGAGACAAATTGCACTTCGTTATAACATTAATAAAAAATTGGTGTGTAACATTTTAAGAAAGTGGAGAATAAACGGTACGATTAGTAGAAATCCTGGATCAAAGGACAAAGGATATCCTACTTAACAAGAAACTAACTATTAATATTTCGTTATTACACCATTTCTATTTATAACTTCTATAAGTCTGATTGGCATAGAATTAAATAACCTTATACAATAATCATTAGTAATAATATTTTCTCATGCATTATTTACTATTTCCAGTAATTCTTCGGCATTCCGTAGTATCACATTTCGTTCTTGGATACTTCTTACGAGTAGTCCCCATACTTCTTCCACAGGGTTAAGATCTGGACTATGACTGGGCCAGTTAAGAACATTGATTTTGTTATCTTGAAACCAGTTAGTTACGGTATGAACAGTATGAATGGAACAATTGTCTTGTTGAAATATGAACTCATTATTAGGAAATAATTGTGACACAGAAGGGAGCATAATATTGTCTAAAATCCTAATATACGCTTCACTAGTAAATCGTTCCTCAATATGCTACAAAACACCAGGACTACGTGCCGATATCCAAGCCCACATATTGACGGAAAATCTACCACTTTTATCATTGTTAGATATATATTTCTCGTCGAATTGAGTATTCGGAGGGCGGTCAACACGAATTACGACCGCTGTGTGTTGACTAGAAAGTTTTTTCGACTGTAAAGATTACATTGTTCCAAAAATTTACATCATGTGCTAAAAATTCAAGCGCAAATCCTGCTCGAGCTTCTTTATGATCAGCTTTAAGTAAGTATTTCTGTGCTGCTGCATGACAGCGTAACTCCGATTCTCTTACTCGCCGGCGACCAGTACTACTCGATCCAGGAAAATTCGTTTCTTCAGCAGCCTGAATAACTGAGTAAAATGATTTTCTACTAAAGCATTTACCAATTGCAAATCTTGTTGTTTAGTTGATATCCTTCGTCGCCCTGATCCAGGATTTCTACTAATCGTACCGTTTATTCTCCACTTTCTTAAAATGTTACACACCTAATTTTTGTCAATATTATAACGCAGTGAAATTTGTCTCATCCATCTTCTGCTTTAGCAATAATTCCAGATTTAACTAAATTGCTTATATGAGGCATATTAGTTTTTTGCACACTTGCAATAAATTATGACGACTAACTTAGTTAGATGTACACAACTAGATTTTACAAAATATCGTTATAAGACTTGTCCTATTTTTTTTGCTCACGACCGTACTGGAAAAATACCGCCTATATTTGCAGTCGCTCTAATGGATCTCTTTTGTAAATGGAATATTTTGAAAGAGTACACAAAATTTCCCCATAACAAGACAGCGTAAGAGATGTGTGAATGGAATAATGCAAAGTAAGTAGTAATTAAGGTATGTCGATCTATTACAGAATTTAATTGTGGTATTAATCGTATTATTGGGAGAGATTTGATCAGATATTCCACCTGGCCGGACCAATTCAATTTGTAATCCAAAATTACTCCTAGTAATTTCACACTACTCCCTTGAGTATGGCTATAATTAGAAGAAATAAAAAGTTTTTGGGTTTTATTGTTATTAACTTTAAATTTGTTAACAGTAACCAACTTTCAACTTTTTTCTCGAGTGAGTGTAGTAATAAATCTAATTAAGAATTTTTTTAATGAGATATGATAAGTGTTGTGCCGACTGCAAATAGTACACACTTGTTAGGTGATATAAAATAATTAATATCGTTAAGAATAAAACTGGTCCGCTAATAGATCATTGTGGGATACCATGCTCGCTCCTTTGAAAATCTGTCATTTTGTCATTTATGACAACACATTGGGATCTATCTTTTAAATATGATGTGAAGAAAAGCAATGGTAGTCCTCTTATATCATAACAAACACAAATAATAATTCATACGGGACGCAGTCAAAGGCTCCCCCACCTCAAAACCTTCGACTATGCCCTGCACAATTTGATGTACAGATGTAGAAGATCCTGCTCGAAAACCAAATTGTCATACACATAGTATGGAATTTGATTCTAGATACTTATATAATCGTTTTTTAATTAGGCGTTTCAATGATTTTGCCAAAGATTGGAATAATTGAGATAGGCCGATAAGTATCTGCTATGTTTGGATCACCTTTCTTGAATAGCGGTATAACTTTGTGATTTTAAATCATTCTGGAAAACACCATTGCTAAAGCAGGCGTTAATTAAAATTGTAAATAAGGGAAGTATAATGCCAATCGTTTCCTTGATAATTTTAGAGTTGAATTCATAAACATTGTGCACGGAGAGTTCTTTAAGGATTTAACTGCTTCGAGTACCTCGGCCTCAGTAACTGGTTCCATAAAGAAAGAGCATGATGGTGAGGGAATGTTAGTTATTATATCGTCGATAAATACATTGTTAGGTATAAGCGAACTAATAATGCTTTCAGCAATGTTAGCAAAAAAACATATTTAATTTATTTCCGGATATTGCTGGAACAGATTGTTGTTTAGTACCTTATTCCTCTCAAAATTTATCATATTCCAATTAGATTTCAGCTTATCAGAATTACAGATATAATTTTGATATGACAATTTTTTTAGACTCTGTAAGAGCGTGCTTTATAAGTTTTGCAAAGTATTATAAATCATGTAGTCAGATTGCTAGCGTTGCAAACATTTTTTTTTTTTTGATAGAGTCTCTCTCGTATCATATAACGAATTAATTAACAACCAATCTTCTACAATTATGCAATAGATTGTGCATTCAGCAGTTTTTTAACGGGGTCGCCAGTGGTTTCGAGAAATATTAGAATTAAAGTACCAATCCTGTATTCCACCCCAATTTTAGTTGCATTAACTTAATAAAGTTGATTAGCATTTTATCGCGCAAAATCATCCACCTTTTTAATCACTTAAAACGGGAAACCGAAGAGACCCAAGCAATAACAAAAGAGGAGCTGAAACAAAGCAAGCTAGATTTGTGATACGGATTCGCGGATACTGAAACCAAATTGTATGTCCTATAGATGTGGGCCATTCCGGGGATTTATTGTGATAGCCTCTCCGCTAAAGCCACAATCGGATTTAGTTAGGCAACGCGGCGGTCGAGACCGCGCTCTAAGCCCCCGTCTAGTTACCGCTTTTATTGCCCGCCCTATATTCAAAAATTACTTTTATTCGCTGTTTTATGTGGCCCTTTTTCTGGCATAAACTCTCATACTGTAGCTGCTTGGCCGCGCCGATCACTATAGAAAATGAAATAACTGCAGATAACATCACGTTATGTATAACCCGAGGAAGGATGAGACTGGGGCTTAATTTGTTATATCTGGATGGCTGTGTCCAGGATTGATTTATTTCGGACTGTCTCTAGCGTGGTTATGTCATATTTTAACTCATGTAAACAATAATTCAATTAAAGTAATGGCAGAATATAATCATTTCCTTTTTTATGTAAGCCGTATAAAATAAATCATATTTACGGTTTAGAAGGTTTAATTTAAAATTATGATCATAAGTGCCAGCAAATTTTCGGACAGAGAATTATCCACAGATACTATACATGCGAAAATAAAAGTGTTAGAATTTTGATCTGTTTTTGTCTTGTGTTACTAACTAAATATTAACGAAGTAATGGTTATTCATATATAAATATATATAATTACCTTAAGTACTGTACATTAGCAGTCTTATTTATTTATTTGGATATTACCACCCAACAGGTAACCATTTACAGGGTGGGAACATTACAATGAAAAATATGTAAACATTACAACACATTACATTATATTAAACAGGTATTACAAGATAACAACATACATTACAATAATAAATAAAATAAAATGAAATGAAGTGAAGTGAAATGAAGTGAAGTGAAGTGAAGTGAAGTGAAATAAAAAATATACTAGAACAGAACTACAGCAGACTAGCAGCAGTCTTGCAGTAGATTATAATTTTTACACATAAAATATAGAGAGGAAAATTTTAATAAATTAGTTCGAGGCATAGGAAGATAAAATGTTTCACAATTCCGACTTCCGGGTAAAGCAAAAATATTTAGCAAAACGACTCTGAATATTCTCAACATTATATAAATAGCATATCCTGGGGACCATATCAACGAGCAGTATTCCAATTTTGAATGTACAGAATGTACAACTCAATAGTACAGCAATTTCATAATCAGTATTACTAAACTCTTAGATTAGATTAGATTTAAGAGGAGCTGGTTATTTAGCCTTTACCACCGCGACACTTTCAGGTCTATTGTGGTGCTCCTAGAATACATTCCTTATAGTACCTCATCCAGTTTTGTCCATTGTACTAGACTCCACAGATTTGATAAAGGCCCTTTTTGTATAGCTGTTCGCCGTTGGTTTTTCTTCTCCGAGTACTTGGAATCTCAGTGTCGCCAGGCCTTCACAGTGGCACAATATGTGAACTGAGGTTTCCTCTTCCTCTTGACCGAACCTGCATGTTGTGTCCGCTGCCAGGCCCATTAGACTCCTGTGTCTATTGAGCCGGCAGTGCCCAGTTAGAAGACCTACTATTACTCTGATGCCCTTCCTATTCTCACTTAGTAGATCTTACGTAAATTTGGCCGAACGTTCTTTAATGAACTCTTTGGCCTGTCTCTCTTTTAGGAGATTCCTCCACCATTCCAGAGATTTATTTTGCATCCATTCCTTAATGGCTACTCGTATGCATGGCTTTGCCATGCCACAAAAGGACTCGGGTCCTACTGGGGCTTCAAGTGCGCCTTCCTTGGCCAGTTGATTAGTCTTCTCGTTTTCTCTGTGTCCCTCTTGTCCTAGGTCACTCTGTTCTGACTTCCCAGCTCTGCAAGGGCCGTCAAGCGGTCCCACACCAATCTTGAGTTGATTTGCTTGGAACTGATTGATTTTATTGCCGCTTGGCTATTAGAGAAAATGGCAATCAACTGGTTAACAGTGCCTTGTCCTATTATCTCCCATGCCCAACAGTGTATGGCGATCACTTCAGCCTGAAACACCGTTGCGTATTTCCCTAGACTTATCGGGATACTGGCTTTTGACCTTGTTTCTTAAATACCGGCTCCGACTCCTTGTTCTGTCTTTGAGCTGTCAGTGTACCAGACTGTTTGTGCTGTTATTGGAGGACCGTTTTTCCATTCCTCCCTGTCTGGTATTACAGTCTGAAAGTTCTTGTTGAAGTTATACTTTGGGACCATTACGTCCGTGGGCATGCCTAGAATGGGATCTGCCCTCATCTCCGAGTACAACTTCTGGGACTGCGTCCCGCGTTGCTGGCTAATTGGCGTTTGGCCTTGCATTAACCTGTGCACCACTGACCGAGCTTCGCCTTGTATGAATATGTGTAATGGTGGCAGGTCCAAGAGGACCTCAAATGCAGCCGTAGGAACAATTTTTATAGCCCCCGTGGCGCACAGGCAAGCAAGCCTTTGTACATCACTTAACAGCCTTATTACTCCCGACTGCACCGTCTTAGTCCACCACACTACTGATCCACAGGTTATCATGGGTCTCACTACCTTGGCGTATAACCGCAGGTTCATTTTGGGACTTAGCCCCTAGTTTTTTCCACACATTTGCCTATACCTTCCCAGGGCGATTGTGGCTTTCTTTGTGACTTTTTGGATGTGAGAGTTTTATGTTAATTTTTGGTCAAAAATGACTCCTAAATATTTTGCCTCACAGGCAAATGGAATTTCCACTCCGTTGAACCTTAGGGGCTTTAGGCCTTGCAGTGCTCTTGTCCGTGGAAAATTGACGACTGTGGTTTTGTGGAAATTTATAGAGAGTCCTTCGTTACAACACCATTTATCGACAACATATAGGGCTCTTTGCGCACTCCATTATTGTATTCGCGAATCGCCCCTTAACAACTATTGCTAGATCATCAGCGTATCCTAAGCAATAGAAGCCTTCTGTGGAAAGTTTCCGGAAGATTTCGTCAACTAGGGTTGCCCACAATAGTGGAGATAGTACACTGGAAGATGCGGGGCCATCACTGACCCCTTCGCAGAATCTCTTTCATCCCTTTGCTTTGCGGACCTCTTTATTGAACTGCGTGAGTTTTATTTTGTAGGTATCCCAGTCTTGGTTGGATTTGGCCCTATTAAATAGCCTTCTAACCTCAGCCCTAAGGCCTTCTAGGTGGTTATTCCACGAAAATGTTTTACGCCTGGTTTCCTTGTTTTCACCGGACACCCTTTGCAATTGCTAATTATAAAACCTAAACTTTTTAAAGCCGATGCAATGGTGAAATTAATATGTTCCTTAAAACTTAGACACTTATCAAATATAACTCCAAGATCCTTTACTGTATCCGATCTCTGCAAAATTTGATCGTTTATTTGATAATCGTAATTGATAGGGTTACGCATTTTAGAGAAGGTGAATGAGTTACATTTAAATATGTTGAGCATAAGTTATTAAACAGGCACATCATTTACCACGTTTAGGTTATTCTAAAGATTTTCACAATCCTGTTCGTTTTCTATTACACAATTTATTCTCAAATCATCGAGACTCTCTATATTATCTGCAACGTCATTTATAAAAACAACAAACATAAGCGGGTCCAGTACAGAACCCTGGGGAACACCGGAGGTGGCTAGGATGTCAAACGACTTGTAACCACAGTATTCAACATACTGACGCCTATTTTCTAGATATGAAGATAAGAATTTTAACTGCATCCCTGACAATCCAAACTTACCTAATTTTTCTAATAGAGTACAGTGATCCAAGCGATTAATAGCCTTGGAAAAATCAGTGTATCCAATTCCTTAGAAATGAATTGAGTGATACATGCTTAGATTAGTTTCAGTAGATCTGCCGGGAACAAATCCATGTTGGTTACAAATAATTTGGCCATCTACGTGACTGGATAATCATATATGCAAAGTGATCTCAAATACTTTGCGCAATTGCAGATAATTGTAATGGATCTATAATTTTCGGCCATGCATGCAAATGATATTCATCTTCATTATTGTTAGGTTTCAAATATGCAATTTGAAAAAGGTAGCGAAGGCATTAACAATATCCTGGGGATTCGTACATTGAGTATCATTATATGTAATATTATCGGGAATGGAATTGCTACATCTTTTACCGTTAATGTTAGACCAGAATTTTTGTGGATCGCTTTTTATGTTTTCTCTTATTTTCAGCAGATAGTTTTCATGCGGCTATCTTAACTCATTTTTTATATTTTTTCTTATGTCACTAAACTCCCTGTAGATGTTGGTATGTTTGTTTGTTTATATTTTTTCCAACGAATACGTTTTTTCTTTATGTCTCGTACTGTGTTATTTGTGTACCATGGTGGATATTTAGATTGTCTGGGAACATATCTGGGAACAGTTTTATCAAAAATTTCAGTCAATTTTGAGTAAAATTCTTTTTTTTTTTATACATTTATTTAACGTCGGCCTATTTCCGCTACTGAGGCCTAACACCGACGCCTGTAGACGAGCTACCCCCAACCAGGAATTTTGCCGAACCTCTTCCCTTAAGAAGAGTAGGGATCTTTTACTTGCCTAACATTTAATAGAAGGATGGCATATCTCCTATACAACCCTCGCCTAAGGTTGTATAGCTTCCGCGCATACACTGATATACAAGCCGCTGGAAGATGGGTGAGGCGAGGACGTGAGTAAAATTCAGAACATGCAATGTTAACATCTTTAAGTTCATTTAAGAGGGACCAGTCTGTTTTGAATAAAATTTCGTATAGTCGAGGACAATCTGCTTTTTAAAATTATAGCTTCTGTTGAGTTACACGGGAAATTTTCAGACTGAGAAGTATTTATTGATACTGATATACCCAAAGGTGGATGATGTGAATCTTCAGTAAGTAAACACTTTAGAGATTTCGTAACACGGCAGTCTTTGCTTGACAATACTAGATCTAGTGTAACGTTATTGACGTTTGTTACAGTGTTAAATTGCGTAATGTCAAGATATTAGGAAAACTACCGCAGAGAGTTTGCATGCATGAACAATGTTAGCGTTATTGTATACTGGAATATTAAAATCTTCTATAAAATAAGCGTCACCATCATTTAAATAATTAAGCGATTTAAACATCTCAAACACAGTACTGCATATGAATTGCTTGTCCAATATCTACGCGATAATATTATTTCAGATTTATCTTTTTTTCAAATAGTTGTACTTTAGTTAGTACTTTATTATCTCAATAATAATGATTCTTATCGTTTCGTTATAAACTATAAGAATTTTAATGTTCTAATATTTTAAGGTTTTATTTAAATTATCAGTGTATTTTTCCCTTTTTTAATTCTACGATTTGGCTAGAGATTAAGAAAACAGAATTTGTTGTTCATGTAAACATTGTACCACATGATCACATCGCATCAACTACACTACACTGCAAAAATTGAATGTAAAATTTTAGCAATAATAAGGAAAACAGAAATACGCAAATACTATCAGACCCTCAAAACTTTATTACACCCTGTAAGTCTGCTTGTCTGTCTAAAAAGGACAAAGCAAACAATTTAACTCTCCACACTCCACCAGTTTCTAAACTGCAATGTATTATCGGAGCGAAAACCAGCTGGCTAAACGAAATAGAACATATTGCTTTGCATTTATAATATGCCTCTGATAAAATGACCTAGTTCCGTTTATGTGGAAACTGAATTTTGGATGAGCACATCGCCATATGGAAATCTAATTTAAAATGCCAATAGTAGAAACTCGGTATGCAAATTCCATTAAACGGGTCATTAAAAGAACACAGAGGCATTAAAATAAATTAAAAATTAATCTGTTGCCAAATGGAATGTATATAAATGGTTCACGCGAAAATAAATTGTTTTTTTTAAATATGTAGAACGGCTTCTGTAAATAAAATACAGTTTTTTTTGGCTAAAGCTTTTTAACGTATACACTCCCGAAAACGCGTGATTAAAGCTTGTTCCAGTCAACGACTCAATTCTCGATTTGCACGAAGTTGTAAAGGAGCGTACAGATATGGTGATCCGAACACGAGCTAAACCTGTTCGCTCAAATGGAATAACTAGCGTACAATGAGTATACTTCTGAAAGATACGTGTTACATGCGTATAGCGAAAACCTGTTTATTATTTGTCTATATCTTCGTCAAATTGTTTTTCTCAACAGGCCCCTTGTCCACGGTGGAGAATTTGATTTGTTTATTTATTTACTGATACACTACCTAAACAAGGTAGGAAACAAGGACAGATTTGGGGGGGGGATACAGGGGCTGTAGCCCCCCACGGCTCAATAATAATAACAATAACAATGCAATAATACTAAGATCTTTGAAGAAAAGTTGTTAAAAATATGATGAGACCATTAATGATTTTATTATTTCATTGGAAGTAGCAGCCTATTGTCTATCTGATACTTTAGCACTGAATAAATGTTTACAAAGTGTTGACCAAGACTTTTCAAGTGCTTTATCTCCCGTCAATAATATCAAGTCAAAATATGAGGGAGTAGGGTGAAACAGAATTTGAATCACTGTATGACCAGGCAAGTAAATCAGCCGCTGAAATTGGAACTACCATTTCAATTCCTCCAATATGTAAACAGCAAGCTCAGATAAGCAATATCAATGGATCGAATACAGAAAATTATTATAGAACCAGTATTTTCTTACCATTTGTAGATCATATAATCGCACAAATTGGATTCTGTGATTGCTCTTGAAGGCTCGATTCCAGCAAACTTCAACAAACATAAAGATGTAAAAATACTAGAAGCTGCTACGATTTACGATCAAGATACGCCAGGATCAGTTCTAGAATTTACTTCTGAACTGCAAAACAATGAGGCAAACAAGGTAAACTGCTATCTACAGAATTCCATTGAAATGAATAACAGGACGTTTTCCATAAAGCCAACCGACAGAGACGAAATATTCTCCATCACTAAAAAATTATTTAATAAAAAGTAACTAATAACTTGTTAGCTGATGAACTTGAAAATCTATTCAATGAATCCTTTATACAGGGTGTTTTCCCGAAAGATTTGAAGACTAGAAGTTAATGAGTGGTACTGAACGTAAATTAGCCCCTCAAGTTTGTAAAAATGAAAAAATTTGAGCCTGAGAGCTTTGGTAGAGACCTTTGGGGCCGGTCGTGCACTTTATTTTGTCGAGAGGCGCCTTGGGGTTCGAGTTTTGAGGTAGTGGTTCGGGCCAAATGCTACATCCTGTATGTGAGTTCTGGAACTTCGTAGGCACTTGGTTTTACAGTTTCTTCTATTTAGCACTTTTTGAGTTCTTATTGTCTTTGTCAGTGTCGAAAGTTATACCCTGTATATAGTCTTTCTTGAAATAATAACACTTATTTTTAAAACATTTTTTTTGGGTTTATGCGCGACGGCGATTCAATTTTAAAAACTCTGTTTTTACTTGGTTTCTGCCAAGGAAGCAGATCAAGCCAGTTTCGTTTCAGAAAGTTAGGCTGTGGCCGAAGTGGGAAAGCTGACTAGATAGATCTAAAACTCAAGTTAATTAAAGCCGGATGGAAATACTAGTATATTAACTTATTAAATTTAAAATCACTTTTAAAAAACTACTAATGATTCCGCTGAAAACTTAACGTACTAACTTCACTGATAATTTGCTGGGGTTTTCGAACCTAACTTAAGCTCTCGGTGCTCAGCTTTTTATACTGTCGCCGGGGGCTAGGTTCACCGAGGTCTGGATATGTCCCCCGCCAATCATTTGGGCTAGACTTGTGAAATATTGCGTAATAGTGACAACATTTTGGAATTCGAGGGCGAAGAATATACGAAAATTTAGTTTATGAAAAGAGGGATTTTTTTGTATATTTTTAAAATTTGAATAAATTCGGGTTTGGAAGTTATCGATGATAACTGTCTGAATAACTTGCTGAAAATGGGCTTGGTCCCGTAAAGTAGCTTGGGAGTCATGAAGCCATATTAATGTTGTATTAAGTATGTTCCAATAGGCACGCTATTGTGAACGATTCATCTTTTCGAATCTGAAGAACTTTTATTATACTTTCCAAAAATGAATATTAAACGTTCACAAAGAAGGGTTCAAAGCGACTGTTTCAGATGGAGAACAATACAAAATCTATACTTACTGTTCGGTTTTGCTTAACTCCTTCACTGTTGATACCAATCGGACGTCGTAACACTATAAATCTAACACAGTAAATACTAACACTTTCTTAAATTTAAACCTGAAAAGGAATTTTTGAAAACACAAGAAAAAGACAATATAAAGTTCAAAAAATGTATATTAAATCTCTTTAAAAAATCATGTTTTACAAAAACGTTCAAGAAACATGTATTGACAAACTGTAGTCTGGCCCGTGTACAACTCATAGTGAGGAACAGAACGACTCATAATGTACCAACTACCATCCAGTGTGCGCTTTATAGCTAACGATTACACAAAAAGATTCAGTAAAAGTTCAATGTTTATAAAATTTTGGTGGGCTTTTGCTTGCCTGTTTGCTTACGTATTATCCGTTCAATAGTAATTTGGTTCACTCCTCGAAGCTTAAAAATGCTTGAAACGCAACGACTTTGAATTATATTGTAGCAATTACATATTCATACTCTCAGGCAAGGCGGTCCCATGCACGTTTGAGTACAAGGTAAAGATACTTTTCTGACACCGAATCACGAGGAAAACCGGTTTAGGGCAAATACCGTTAAAACCCATCATTTTCCCGTCGAAATTGACTGCTAGAAAATGATAGGGCACCCTCGACGATAAGGGCTATTTTCGCTAAAACTCTCGACATACTTTGACTAGAGACTGGATTAGCTTGTCGGATTTTGTTACAGTTTCGAAAAGTTCATCGAGAGTTTTGGTATGTTCTTTAACACTATCTGCGTTGAAACGAAGTGGAAGTAAGTTTTGATAACGGAACATGCAAAAGTGGAAATTAGTTTTGATGACACCAGTATGACGGGAAGGAGAATTTTTGATGAATGGGATGTCGGCACCTCGACGAAACATTGTGAGTAGGAATGGAGTGTAATTTAACACACGAATGGAAAACCAAATTAGAAGTTGAAATGAAGAGCAAATTAATTTGTAAAATGTTTACGGAAGCGAAGTAAAATATTCTGAATGGGGGTGTTGAGAGTAGTTTTGATATTGTTGATGACCATATGAGGGCGGTATTTTTAAAGTCGATATTATGTAACGATTGGTTCGTAAAATGATTGATTTGAGTGTTTGAGGTTGGTTATCGGTGAATTTCTATTCTTTGTGGATTATCGAAATTTAGTGAATTTTTCCAGATTTGTTTGAATTAAAGTGTGTTTCTTTGATAATTTGAATATCCATATGACTTTTTTGTCATGGTTTGCCATGGTGAGTTGATTACTTTAATTATTTTGATATTTTAGCAATTTTTTTTATTTTATTTTTTCGCTTATACATGAAATTTATTATAACAGTACCTTGTTGTTTGACTTACTTTAAATTACCAGAATTACATTTAGAAGCATTATGGTACGATATTGTTATTACCAAACAATAAATTCTTCCTTTTGTTGCATTTATAGATAATTGGAATTACTCATTTGGTCATTTTCTAGAGGAAAATTTGCACTTACTTGTGTCTAATAAATATTCTTTCATAAGGTCTCACAGAAGTTTGGAAATTGGTTTAACACTCAGTACAATGTATTTATAAGGCATCGTGGCTTTATCACCTTCGTGCTGAGAAAGGTGAGTATTAAAATTTCAACCAGTTCTAATATCAACACCAGTATCGTGGAATTCTTCCATGAAACGAATTTTATATTCATAGAAAAAAATAAATATCCCCACACAATCTTGTTAGTCTCAAGTTTATGATAAACATGTTGTTTAAAACTCGCTGGGGTGTTGCTGTACAAATAACCATTACTAGAACACGACGGTAAAACATTTATTCATGAATTTTAGATTCGTGCACTTTCGCCTTCACTAAAATGGGATTTATACGATGTTCGGGGGCTGGAGGATATGTTTTGATGAAAAAACAGCAATTTCGCTATGCAATCTAGATAAATATTCAAGTTACAATGATAACCTAACAAAACAAGTTTAGTGGGAGATGAATGATACACTGGGAGCATCAAATCTACATATTTTGAATATAATCACATTGTGTAGACCAAGTATCTAAATACTTAAATTATTTTTTGTTTTGCTTTAAAATGCTGCAAATTATAGCACGTAATTCATCAGTTCTTAGTATTAATGAGAAGAATTTTTACTATAACTGAGTGTTAAATAATGTATGTTTTAAGTTTCTGTTTTAGGTTGCTTTGACCTTGAGAGAAAGAGAAATACACTTTATTGTCAGGGTCACAAAATGATATTGCAACAACTGTTTCTAAATTAGTTTCTATAAAAAACGATTGATTCTGCGCTGTTTAATATAGAGGTTTTTTATTGTGTAATTTTGTTCAGAGAAAAATTCAAAATAAACTTGGAAAGCTGGACACACCCTTATATTATGTTTCTAATTGAATTTCATTTTGATTAATACCATGAAATAATAGCCCTTGACACTAAAGAACGTACCAAATCGTACTTAAATATATAGAATTTTTGAAATATTAAACAAAAGGCTACTTCAAAACACCACCTTCAAAGGGAAGGAACTAGTTCTCTTAGGGAGAATTTACGGACCCTATTACAACCTAAAGTCAGATCAAGCAAACGAGGTTTCAGATCTTACGAATCCTTGTAGTGAGAGCGAACAATAAAAAGAAAAAGTAAAAAACAAATACAATTTATTATACAATAAGCAAAGTACGGTTCAAAAATTTAAAAGTAAAAAAAAAAATCTTACCATAAAGTATATCAAGCATATCAGTCTAGGGTTGTCAAGCTAATGCTAGGAAAAAGAATGATTAATTTAAGGAATTTTGCAATGCAAAGAAAAATAATATATCAGAATTAGTTAGCTTTACAATCATTAGAAGATTTTCCAGACGCTCCAGACTTGAAGGATGTTGATCCAGGTCCTTGCTGATTGTAGAAAAACTTCACAAATATTTCAATAGGGTTTTTCAGAAATCTTCATAAATAATTAAATAAGTTTTCCAGAAATCTTCACCAATATTAAATAAGGCTTTCCAGATATCTTCACAGATAATTCGACAGAGTTTTTCTAACGTTGACTGATATTTTAACTCAAAAAACAAGAGGAAATGACTTATGACAGTTCGACAAATCGACTGTCATACAGTACCAACTTGAGAAATTTTAAAAACTAAATCGATTAATAAGGACTTTTCGATCATTAGCTATCTTTATCCTATCATTTTGTATACAATTTTTATACACCAATTATGATAATGGTTTATATTTTAGATTTCCTATGATATACACATCTATTTAATAAATTGGTATATTGGTGTATTGGCAAGTTCATCGACTAAAATCTATTATTATTACTTAGTCCGAGGTCTTGGCAGGCCACCTTATAGGACCATGAGTTGTTATTACCAGATGTCCCAGTGAGATGATTCGAAACATTTCTGCTATTTTGCGGAAGAGCACCATCTTGTTGAAAGTATAAGCTTCTAAATTGAGCTAATGGTACCTCCGAAATTTCATCCCATATCTCATTTTGTAGAAACTTGAGGTATCTTTTACCCGTTAATGTTCCTTGAAACAAAATAGGCCCAACTATGAAGTGTTCATTATACCAAAACGTTCTTGAAAATTATTGGTTCTGACTAACCGGTGATTTTCTTGAGACCAATGTCAACTAAACATTCCATTATTCGTCCATCTAGATTCATCTGAGAATAATACGTTTTCTAAAAAATCTGTTATCTTTTTCACATGTATTAAGTAACCATTCACAGTATTGTACCCTTCGATCATTATCACCTTCATAAAGATGCTGCTGTAAGTTGTATTTAAAATATGATAATGGGTTTTTTTAATATGCGTCTTACAGTTTCCTTATTTGAACCCAATTCCCCTGCGATTTGTCTCGCAGAAACAGTTGGATCATAGTTTGCCATGCCTAGCACATTCATTTCCATTTCATCACTTATTACTTAATTCCCGCCGCATTTTCCTTTCCAGCTTCTTAAAATAATGTCGGGATGGATGTATTTTTTCCGGAAATCTTTCACTATGAATTTCGTGTGCACGCTTTCTATTTTTACGACATCCCCGTATTTTGACAGAAGCGTCCTTTATCTCTAAATTCATTTATAATTGATTAGTTCTCTTTAGGCTTAATAGTGTATTCAAATTGGGGAAACAAAATGAGTAAGAGCAAGCTAGGTAACTACTTATTTTTATGTGAAATTCAAAACATCTGTATGGTTTTCTATTTGTCTAATTTCAAATATTTCTCTAACAAGCATGTACAGTAAACGCCACGAATGTTGGCGAGCGATGGGGACTGTAGGGAAAAATAGTCGACCTATCGGAGAACAGTACGATCACGTGCTACAATAATTTATCCCTGACTACACCAATCATAATAGCAATGCGTACGCTGGGTCTATACCACTATCTACATACAGATTCCCCTACTCTCGCCAGCACTTGTGGCGTTTGTACTATAACTATACAGGGTGTCTCACCGGGGACTGAATCGATCGATATAGAGAAAAGTACGCATCAGACAATTTTGAAAATTTAGATAATTACTAATGTCGGTGTGGCCAATCCAACTAAAATAATTACAAGCAGCTGGCACTTTCGCTTATACCGGAAGCCGATACCAACTTGCTTATTTCAAATGGAACATCTTATATATTTTAGGGTTTTCGAAAAGTGCATAAAAGTCGAAAATATGTAGCATATCCTATACCTAAACCTAGCCGTTTCAGAGATATTTGACATTTTATAGAAAATTTGAAAGGTGCAACGGTTTGCAAGAACCGTTATAACTTTCTTCGTGTAAAAGATCCTTATTTGCTTCTTGTCACACAAAAAGAATACAAGGATAACTACGTTCTACAACTGAAATAAATTCAATAATATCATACCAAGTGTTCCGTTTCTCACTTAACATTCATCTTCAAATCGCGAAAACTTGTTTAGGTCAAATGGAACACCCTGTATTTTTTACGTTAAGTTGTGCAAAATTGAATTCCCTTTTTTTTGATATTACCATTGTGGGGGTTAATGTTACAACTTTTTGAAATATTTGCGATTTTATTAGATATTCATGAATTGTTGTAATCATTTCATCAAAATAGCCATGATTAGAAACAATCAGTCATTATCTTATGTCAAAAAATGCCAGCACATTTAAATTACACCCACGAATACTTTTTAAATTTATTTATTATTTATGGAGAATGTGATAAAGTAATATCAAGAACTTGCAGCACATTTGCTACTCGATATCCAGAAAAACGGAAACCATCACCAAACACTGTAAAACGCATACTGGAAAATTTTAAAAATTATGGCTCTGTCAAGGCAAAAATGCGAAGAAGAAAGCCTATTGTTGATGACGAAAACATTGAAATAATCATTCTGGGATATTTTCATGCATTTCCAAGGATGTCATTAAGACAAGCTGCTCTGGAATCGGGACTATGCAAGGATTCAACTCACAGAATCTTATTAAAACATAAGTTTCACCCGTTTTCATTCCATATGGTTCCAGGATTAAAAGAAACAAATTCCTAAGAAGACAGAATTTTTGTGAGTTTATTCTAATAAGATCTGAGGGTCGCGATTCTTATTTGGGAAATATTATATGGACAGATGAAGCAACATTTACTAAAAATGGACTTTTTAATAGACACAATTCGCATTATTGGAGTGACTCAAATCCTCATATGTTCAGAGGGCGAAACTTTCAGGAAAGTTGGCAGTTCAATGTTTACTGTGCCATAAGAAACGATAGAGTCATTACAATTTTATCAGGAAAATTTAAACGGTAAAAAATTTTCTCTTCTGCTAGTATGTATAGGTAAATTTTTGTTTTTTTTTTTTAGGTGAAAGATATCTGAATATCTTACAAAATTTGAATAATAACTATTTAGAAAATTTACCTCTCGCCGAACATAGAAACATTTTTTATCAGCAACACGGTGCTCCCCCACATAACACATATTTAATTAATAATTATTTACAAGAAACTTTTATGATCAATGGATTGCCAATAATGGACCTTTCTTATGGCCTCCTCGCTCACCCGATTTATCAGTTCAGGATTATTTCATTTGGGGAACTATTAAAAATAAAGCTTATGAGAGCCCACTAACAACCATTGAAGATTGTATGCAAAGAGTAAGAAATGCATTTCAAAACATATCACAGGGTTCAATTAGAAGAGCTATCCATGAGGAACTAATCCGAAGGTGCGAAAAATGTGTCTAGGTTCGAGGGCGGAATTTTGAGCAATTATTAAATTAAAATGAAATCATATTTTAAATTGATCTTATCTCTGCTATTTTAGTTCATGCCATATCTTCAATTCGATTAATACGCATGTTACGGTGTTAGTGTTATTTTGCGTTTTTGTGGATATCGAGTAGAAAATGAGCTGCAAGTTCTTGATATTACTTTATCACATTCTCCATAAATAATAAACAAATCTAAAAAGTTTTCGTTGGTATAATTTAAACGTGCTGGCATTTTTTGACATATGATAATGACTGATTGTTTCTAATCATGGTTATTTTGATGAAATGATTACAACAATTCATGAATTTCCAATAAAATCGCAAATATTTCAAAAAGTTGTAACTTTAACCCCCACAATGCTAATATCAGAAAAAAAGGGAATTCAATTTTACACAACTTGACGTAAAAAAATACAGGATGTTCCGTTTGACCTAAACAAGTTTTCGCGGTTTGAAGTTGACAAAATGTAACGCGAAAAACGGAACACTTGGTATGATATTATTGAATTTATTTCAGTTGTAGAACGTGTTCTTTTTACGTGACAAGAAGTACGAAGAATGTTATAACGGTTCTTGCAAACCGTTGCACCTGTCAAATTTTCTATAAAGTCAAATATAATTCTCTGAAACGGCTAGGTTTAGGTATAGGATATGCTACATATTTTCGACTCGCAAGTTGGTATCGACTTCCGGTATAAGCGGAAGTGCCAGCTTCTTGTCATTATTTTAGTTGGATTGGCCACACCGACATTAGTAATTATCTATGTTTCAAAATTTTCTGATGCGTACTTTTCTCTATATCGATCGATTTAGTTCCCGGTGAGACACCCTGTATAGTATTAGTATACTTAATATTATAATAGTATTAATTTACTAGTCCATTTGTAACCAACTACCATTATGAAAGATTTCAGACGGAGTAACTGAGATGCAAGTGCTTTTCAAAGAGCGAAACAGACAGAAAATAAAAAGAAAATGTAAACCCTGGAGACTTCAATGCAACTGCACACTTTACGTTTCTCGAGATTTCAATAATAAAAGCAGTTGTGGAAGAGTATGTTCATGTATAAAAACAAAATGTACTATCAGATGGACTAGTCCTTATGTCACATGAGTAACTAATTTTTTTTTTTAGCTGGCGTTATGAAAATATAAATCTTAAAACTATAGTTCAGCTAATTTATTAAATGTTATTTTTTTGTACTGAATACGGTTTTTAATGCATAGTACTGTTGTTCTTATAAAATTTTCTCTGAGATTATTACTTGAGAGATAAGTTGAGGTAGGGTATATTGTACACAGCATTGATTGCATAATTCTGAGAGATCCATCAAAATCTTGGCAATTTGTACAGTACAAGAAGGGCAAGTCTACAATTTCTGCGACTGTCTATTATTGTAACACTGCATATAAAACTCTGCAGTCTGCTAACTACAATAGGCTGCGGAGTTTCAAATTGTTTTCTCAATGTGTATATGCATAAAAGACCTGCTCATACTTGCAATGATACGTTACTAAATAACGACCTCATAAATATCCGTTGTATAATAGAAGAGGCATTTCTAAGAGAATAAAAAAAATGACGAACAAAATGACTGCTGGAGTTGACAATATTCCTAGCTTTTTAATAAACTACTGCACTGCAGTATTTATTCAACCGATACTTATTTTGTTGAAACATGCATTAATTCATTTGAAATATTAGGATATGGAAAACTGTAATAGTATGTCCTTTTCGCGGTGATCCTTATTGTCTCAATAATAATTTAATTATAAACCCCTTGCTAGACCTTGTAAATTTGATAAATTATTATCAACTGGATGTGATTAATGGCTTTAAAAAAATTAAACAAAAATTTACGGCCGGACCCGATGGCTCATCAGCTTTCTTCTTAAAAGACTACTTAGGTATTTTGGCTGCACCGCTAGCACATATTTTTAACCTATCCTTGCAAACTTGTGCATATCCTGATAAACGGAAATCATCTAAACTGTATCCTATACATATATACAAAGGTAGCAAATTGGATATAGAAAATTACCGCCCTATTACAATCATATGTAACTTTGGCAAAGTATTTGAAATTATCCTGCACACGACACTCAGATTCATCAGAGTATATGCAACAATCATCACGGTTTTGTCTCTAACACACTTAGCTGAAGTTATGGATGACGGTGGACAAGTAGATGTCATTTATATGGATTTCTCTAAGGTCTTTGACAGGTTGGACCATGGTGTTTTGGTAACAAAATTAGTTTCCTTTGGTTTTAACCTTAGGCTAATAATAACTTTTTTGAATCCTATCTGGTTAATAGAAGTCAGTTTGTACAATATCAGGGTCATACGTCTGTCGAATTTATATCTCAATCAGAAGTTCCACAAGGGTCGGTCTTAGGCCCTTGACTGTTTATTGTTTTCATTAATGATATCATCATTGATCTCAGTTGTAAATCTCTCTTATGCTGACGGCTTGAAGATACTATAAGATCACCGACGAATCAGACTGCGAAAAGCTGCAAGCAGACTTAACGGGTGGTGTAACAAATTCAGATTGTCTCTGAACATAAATAAATGCAATGTAGTGTCGTTTACGGGGAAATTAAATAAAATACAATATGAGTATACAATTAACGGGGCAAATCTGACACGTCGTGATAGTTTTAAAGATCTAGTCGTAACATTCGACTCATATCTTTCCTTTAGAAACCACATAAGTAATATAGTGAAGTCATCTTTTAAAATGTTAGGGTTTCTCATACGGAATACTTGAGGCTTTCAAAATACAAATACCATATAAACTCTATATAACACCTTAGTGCGACCCAGACTAGAGTACGCGAGCGTGTTATAGAACCCCCACTACGACGTACATATTATGTGACAATATTGAAGGCATTTCTGGCATATACAATCGATCATCAACATCCCCCTATAGGATATGATCACTCGTTACTACTGAATCGTTTTTCATACACTAACGAACATGCATAAATTTTAGTAACAATAAAATTAGACTCTGTTTTTATTAAGACAACCATTTTGATTATTCATTTCATTGAAATATGTTGAATTCGGCATAAAATTGAATTTGAAAGAGTCCACGCGGTAAAACGGGTTTGACGTCACTATTTAATTTTGACGGTTGAAATATACCGCAGTGACGTCATATCATTTGTTTACTTTTGACGGAACCGTGAATATCGTGATAAAGTAAAGCGTTTTTACTGTTTATTCGGTCGTAAATTTGTGTAACTTTTGATTTCTATGATGGATAAATCTGTGATAAAATACTTACTCAGCATTTCGGGGGTAACTGTAATACATGCCTGTTGAATTCGAGCTTTTAGGTCCTCTACATTTTGCGGTGTCGTCGAAAACACCTTATCTTTAATATACCCCCATAGAAGAAAATCCATTGGGGTTATATCTGGAGAATGAGGGGGCCATCGAATAAATCCATTGGTACCTATCCAATGTTGAGGCAAAATTTAGCCTAAATAATCTTGGCAAATCTGGAAATTGTGGGGAGGAGCTCCATCCTGTTGAAAATATTGAAAGTTGTGTCGATTCTTTAAAGATAGGTCATCTAAGAATTCATTAAATTCATTTCTCAAAAAGTTTAGGTACCTTTGACCACTGAGGTGACCATCATAAAAATAAGGACCTATTAAATTGGTGCTTAAAATACCTTTTCACACATTTGTTGAATAACGATTTTGAAACCCAATCGGTCTATACCAGTGTATATTTTCAGAAGTCCATTTGTAATGAATTATTACGATTAAAAAATCCATCATTGGAAAAATTTGCCTCGTCGGACCAAAGTATTTTCCTACATATTAATGGATTTCTGCAACTTTTTTTAGTAGGGCCGAATTTTACAAAATCGTATTCTTCATATCTGAGAAGCATTTTGAAAAATGTATTTTTTAAAACATATGTTGCGCCAAGGGCGTAGATAAGAAGGGGGGTAGAGGTGGTAATTACCCCCCCCCCCATGAAGGAGCAGAACAGCATTCAGGCGAGAGTTAGAGTGGCTTATCTACAGATAAAACATTACGCTTTATCTTGGTTTGTGCTTTGTAGCCTGCTTCCTCAGGTTAAATTTATTACCACTCGATGCTCGACGCTTCATAGAAAAGAGAAAGTCAACCCCTCAAATTGTAATTCTGTCCTGACCCGTTTAAAAAGGTACCCAGGTCAAATATTTTATATAATCATTGTAAAGTTAGTAAATGCCTTATTTATATTTACGTTCTTTACTTTTTAAATTAAAAAAAATATAAAGATTTTAAAGCGAAATGAATGAATGCCACAAGTTTATTTTCTCTCCGATCTTTGATGTGATCGAATGGTTGATGCGTTCACCTCTAATCCCTATTTGGTGACCTTGGTGGCTTTGATTTTTAAAGTTTGTGACCGAAATTTGCTGCTTTTTACTTTTAGGTAGGTAAAGACAGTTCTCGTGTTTAAGGTCGCCATATGCAATAGAGAGAGAAGCGATAGGGAAATATTTACTGTTTTTAACCATAACTTCTTATTCTAAAACACGTATTGCAAACAAACTATTATAATACTACCTAAGTAGAATTATAACAAGATTAGTGTTATAAATTGTCACTTAATAATTTCAAACATATGCGAAATAGTTAGATTTAAATATTGTCTGAAAGTTTTTTGGTTTTGTAACACCGGTAACCTTATTTCTTTAAAATTTTTCTAGCACTAGAGACTAATTACAGCGTGTTTACTAGAGATTGTAAACACGCAACAATATCAAGATTCATTAGCATCCACCGAATCAACATAATGTTTTTTTTTTAACGAGACAGATAATAATGTATTGCTTAATAATAATAAATTAAATTTCCCAAAGAGTTCGGAACCGCTATGGCATACTTAAATGGAAAACTAAATATTATATTATAAAAAAAATGGATGTTTGAAATGTCACTTATTTGGCATCCTTGGATTCAGAAAACTATGCAGAATTCAAAAAGGCAATAATATATAGGGTGTTCCATTTAAAAATCAAAAGTTAGTGTCACTTCCGGCGAAACCGGAAGTGAAAAAAAAATCAATTGTATGTCAAGAAGTTCCACTTATTATGTACGTGGTATATCCTAAATTTTCTATCAATTATTTTCAAAACTAAAGGAGAAAAGACTACCTTGATCCTATTACACCCGGTATTTTATCTTTTTTATTTTCCGCAATTAACTACGAAGTCATTCAGAGTAAATTTATTGTATGTACATTCGAAATTAATTTTAATTTCCAATCTCCTGCCGCCTCAGAAAACCCCTTCCGTTAAATGATTCCTTGATTAATTAAGAAAATTTGCTGAAAAAGTTCAAGTCCCTTATAAAGTTTGTTTCCTAAGGGTGTGAGAAAACTTGCAGGACAAAGGTACACAACACAGGTGGTTCTTTAATAATTAACCTGGTCTGAACTTGCAAGAGATCTCAACAAAGACAGTACGTTTCAATGGTGTTGATTATTTATTTAAACGGAAACCTTGCCTTGAGTTGGATACCTGTTGAAACTTTCCTCATTACCAAGATTTCTTAATTCTGTTTATGTGCTTTAGTAATGTATCATTGTTTATTATTCATGATTGCAGAAACGTAGATAATGTTACGTAGACATATTTACCAGCTCTATTATTAGGAATCGGAGAAGTAATTTTACACAATAATAATCATTTGAACAAACTAGAATATAATCCAAAAACAAGATGGCAGTCATAAGTGACGTTAAAAGCAGTTTCTTTTTGGGAGGAGCCGTCTAGTTACCGGAAACACTGCAGTCTCTTGGGCTTATTGTGCTAATTTATGACACCCACTCCAATATTCTAATCAGAGCCGATTTTAGATATAAATTGCCCCCAGGTGCTTTTTGTTAAATGGACAGAGACCATGCAACACAAGTATCGATTTGAACTTAAGTAAGTAACCTGCATGAATATTGGTCACAATAAAGCCTCTTCCAAGGATGCAGAAGCTCTCAAACGTTTTTATTGAAATATATTATTTAAACTTTTTCTCTTTCGAAAACTAAGGGTTTTAAACCCGATGTTGTACAAAGTTCTTTATTTGTTTGGTCGTTTCCTTTTACCAGTTTTTTAATGACAGAAAGTTCTTTACTCATTTGTCAATAAACTACTATTTGCTACCACCGGCTCCTTCGCCATAAATGTAAAATTTTAATTATTTCGTCTGGCTTTCTTACAAATCATTTCTTGTGCTTAATTAATCTGATATTGCTTTAAAAAATAAAAATTATGGTTATAACAATTAATGGATGATGTGAAATAACACATTTAAGACTGTAAATCAATTTGTGAGTGATTATTATCTTTAAAAATTTCCAGTCAACAATTTCTTTAAAAAAACCCGCTTTTTTATCCGTTTTCTCTCACCCATTCGTTTATTAAAAGGGCAGTTTTTTAATTCTGTGATTTATATTTACCAATAGAAGGCAATTATATCCTTTTTTAAAATCTCAATCGCCTAGACTTTTCTTTATAAAGTGCCCGTCCAGGGCAATGAAATAAATTTTGAACAACTATTGTATAAGCTTAGCGATATATTTTGTTTCTTACGATTATTTGAAGATATATTGTTTGTAAAATTAGGAAATAAGGCAATTGCGCAGACATCCAAACGAAATCATATACGGACGGGTCAAAAACTTCAAGTAGCATAGGTGATAAGAAAATAAATATGCAAGAGATAGCGCAAAAACAGCTTTGATGGGACACAAATCGATTTGTAGGATATTGCTACGTAATTACACCCTTCAGTAAACATCCCAACCGCGGATTCAATAATCGCAACACGCATAACACTACCAGCTGATTTATTTAACAATTAACTTTTAATAATTAGTCCTTAGAATTACAACACTAATTACTACTTTTAACCACTATAATCCACTACTTATCACTGTATTTTGTGACGTGCCATCTTTCACTGGTTTCGACAAATTAATAGTAACATGTAAGAGTAGGATTTTAGTCGATCAATTCATTCATCTGTAGTAATACCCATTCAGCGGTAGATATCATCACGTTCTAATTTCCTATCCAAATTACCACCTAAATTTAAGCTTTCCGCCAACAGATGGCTCCCTCTAGAAAATATACCAATTTATTAAATATGTGTATATTATAGGAAATGTAAAATATAAACTATTATCATAATTGGTGTATAAAATTGTCTACAAAGTGATAGGATAAAGATAACTAATGATCGAGAGTCCTTAATAATCGATTTAGTTTTTAAAATTTATCAAGTTGGTACTGTAACTGTATAACAGTCGATTTATCAAACTGTCCGTTTAAGTCGTTTTCTCTTGTTTTTGTGAGTTAAAATGGTTATAAATATCAGTCAAGTCCCTTCAAACTTCCTTTTTTTGATCAAGAAATTAAGCTAAAAACTTTGCTGTGTGATCAATTTAATTGAAAAGACACGTTGTTGCTACTCGGTTTGGTACCGGACCATAAACTAAATTTCACATCTTTTCAATTAATATTTTGGATTATTTTCATTGAAATTTTGATTTATTTGGAATTAATTAGCGAGTATCGTCCAAAAGTAGTATTATGGGTAAGTTTTAATTTCTTAGATTTATTATAGACACGTGTTCACGGTAGGGGTTAATTTTGAGACTAATTTTGTAAATTTAATTATGGACGATTTTGGTACGGCTAAATTTCGATTTGGTACAGCTAGATTTTGAACACAGAACTTGCCAACTGTTCTATTTTGGATTATTTGGACTTTTGGATCATTTGCTATTCTCTCGTACCCGATTATTTGCATATAATTTCGCCCTCTACGTTAGAGAAACTATCTAATTAACTGTAAAGATTTCTGAAAAACCTTATTTATTGTTGGTGAAGTTTTCTGGAAAATTTATTTAATTGTTTGTAAAGATTCTGAAAAATTCTATTGAAGTATTCGTGAAGTTTTTCTACAACCAACAAGAACTCGATCAAAAACCTTCAAGTCTGGAGCACTGGAAATTCTCCAAATTATTTTAAAGCTAAGTAATTCAGATATATATTTTTTTCATTGTGGAATTGCTTAAATTAATAATTCTTTTCCATAGCGTTAGTTTAGGCAACCCTAGACTGATATATTATCTTGATCGAGATCTTGATATATATATTTTATTGAAGATTTTTACCTTTCAATTTTTATACTGTACTTTGCTTATTTTTATAATACATTGTATTTGTTTTTACTTGTTCCTTTTTATTGTTTATTCTCACTACAAGGTTCGTAAGATTTGGGATTGCTTGATCTGAGTTTAGGTCGTAATAATTTTTTACTAGTCACTCGCTTTGTTTCTTCCCTTGATCTGATCACTTTACTATCCGAGCTAAAATTACTCCTTGGTTCCGCTTCTTATATACAACGCGACTATTATTCCAGATCTTTATCTATTGTTCTGGTTAATCCTTCTAGTATAAATCCTGTAGATCTCTTGAAAACTCTAGTTATTAACCCAGTAGCGCCATCTCTGAGACAACTGGCGAACTACCATTTTATTGGTAGCTCTTTATTAGGCAGGCTTCTATCTACTCTATTCAGAGGGAGAAATTGTACATTGAATATTTGGGAGGAGTGTAATACAACAAAAGACCGTGGGGGTACGATAAGCTTAAGATTTGGATCTACAATACTGCTAAGTGTTGAAAGCCTTTAGCAAACACCCCGACCGTAGGTCAATAATTGAAACACGAATTTGCTAATCACTGATTTATTAATCACTAAATTACTTGCATTAATTAGTTCTTATAATAACACACTAATTGTAACTTTTATCTACTATAGACTCACTACTATAATTCACGAATTGTTACTGTTCTTTTTCTTATCTGATCACTTGGTTCATCTTAGAGCTGTACTGAACTGGCTCTAGAGCGTTGGCTCTGCTGCTTATATACTCTATGACCCCTATTCTAGAGTTGTCTCTTTTATTCTAGTCTGTCATTCGAGACGGTTCTACAGGTTTCTAGCTTATCCGTGGTAGAACCAATGGCGCCACCTCTGGACCGGCTGGTGAACTATTATCCTATGGCTAGATTCCTCATATTACGAGATCTTTTCATAAGAGAGCGTGGGCAAGCACATACAATACTTAAGAAAGAACTGCCAGTGAAGCACAGCAATCTTACCTCACGTTGCATTAGGTTGTATATCAGCGAATACGCAGAAGCCATTCCATCTTAGGCGAGGATTAGGTAGTGGATGTACCATCTTTCGGAGCGGATGTAGAACTGCTGGTTGCTTGTCCATTAGATGTTAGCCAAGTAAAAGGTCCCTTCTCAACAGAGAACAGGTTCGGCAAAATTTCTAAGTTGGGAGTAACTCGTCTCTTGGCGTCGGTGATTGGCCTTAATCACGGAAATGGGCTGTTGTTAAATAAATGAACTGTGAAAAACAAATAAACATTAAATGAAATTACCAAGCAGCAGCATTTGAATTTACGTTAGAACTTTAATAAAAGGCAAAATAACATCTATTTTGCATTGTTGCACATTGTATTGTTCCAATTTCGGTTGAATATTATTTTCAGTTCTATAATGTAACATTTAGGTCTAGTGTTTAGATTTTATTTATTATTATCAACATATTATTGATTACAAAGATATTACATACATATACGAGTGTTCTAAATAATTGAAACTTTATTGTTTCCTTAATGATTGTTGTGTTGTATTATGCAAAAGCATAATAGTAGCATCTGTATATTAATTTTTCATGATATTACCATTATAAGCGAATTACATTATAAAAATGGACAGAAACAATAATTTTTATATCTGTTATGAAACATGAACAAATAATAGACACCAATTTAAAACAATGTTTAAAAATTTTATAAGCCTATTGTATTTATTGAGATATCGATGATTATACATATAAACGAAGAATGAGAATTCAACTGCATTATAACTTTGCCTTTAAAATTACTTTTATTAGATTCATTTTTGCATTATTTGTAGCCAATAGCTTAACATTATAATTTCCAAGGTGTCGTCTTACACGGGCCAGAGTATTTGAAAAAGCTTTCTTTATAAAATTAAATGCTTTCTCGGAATATAGCAATATATTAACAATTTCACAGTTTGGTTTTAGAAAGGGGTGTTCAACTCAGGATGCGATAAATAACTTATATATGTACATTTTAAAGTCACATGATGATAAACAAAAAAGTGCCAGTATATTCTATGATTCAGTCGTGCTTTTGACACAATAAACCATGGCTTGTTATTGTCGAAACTCGATAATTATGGCATACGGGGTTAACCATTAGAGTGGATAAAATCATATTTGTCGGATAGACACCAACTTGTTCTATTACGTAGTAATAATTTGGTATACAAATCAGACTTGGAAAAAGTTACTGCTGGGGCACCACAGGGTAGTACTCTCAGACCAGTACTATTTATTATTTTTATAAATGATTTGTTAAAAGCGTAAATATATGCAACCAAAATCTTGTCAGCTGGTCGGCAAATAATGGAGTAGTACCTAATGCATCTAAAACCAATCTAATGCTGTTTTCCACAAGAAAGGTTGATTACAATTTACTTGTCAAAATAGATGGCAGGAGTTTACAACAAACTACGGTTAAGTTTCTTGGTCTACTGATTGACTCTAACTTATCCTGTGTTGACAAAATAAACTCTGTAAAAAATAAATTTGCTTCCTATAACTATGCGCTATTTCAACAGGAAACCTGTTCATAAACATATTCTAAAAAATTATTATTCCTCATTCGTTCACTCGACAATTAGTTACAGGATTCTTTGGTGGGGTAACGCCGTAAAAATTCAGAATATATTTATACAACAAAAAATTATTAGATGTATGTGTTTTGTTAATTCTAGGCACTCATGTAGAAATTTATTTAAGGAACTTAAGATTACAGTATATTCTGTTTCTGTTCGCTTATACTCTCGTCATGTTTGCTTATAAAAATTATTCGAAATTTCCTAAATATAAAAATATTAACCACTATACTACAAGACGTGCTGAAGATCTGTTTATACCAAATTGTAGATTAGTGTTAACTGCCAAAAACTCATACATAGTTCCTCTAAAATTATTCAAACGCCTTCCACCTTCCATACAGGATGAGAAAAACATTAATCGCTTTAAAAATAGAGTTACAGACATTTTGTTAGTAGTATAGTTTTTACAATATTGAGGAATTTTTTAATTGTACTATGTGAAATTTACTTTACTGTTTGTAATTGTTTGTTTTTATCATTCTCTTCTTTATTCTGTGCGTTCTTTTAACTATAGCACTCATACATTTATATGTATAAAATTGACTATTTCTACAAAAATGTAAATTTGCCTAAAGAAGTAAATAAATGTTAATAATAATATCTAAGGGCAAAGTCACCATGTTTGCTGTCGACACCACAGTAACTACAGCAGCCCTTACACCAGAAGAACTCCCAATTAATTTAAATTGAATTGTATTCGTGATGACATAGAGGCATGGTGTCAAAGAAATCATCTAATTCTAAATAACAGAAAAAGAATTTCGTTAAATTTTCATATAAGAAAACCATTACCCTCAAGTTTTCAAACACTATACTATATTGAACTATCGGAATCTACAAAATTCTTAGGAACGCACCTAGATAATAAATTAACTTGGGGTAAACACATTGATTTTGTATGTTCTGAACTCAATTCGACATATTTTGCCATATTTCAGATGAAATTATGCTTAAATATACCCCCATAGTTTAATTTTTGCCGAGTCCCAGTTTAGTCTATGTCTAAAAATTTTAACAAAAAGAAACAGATACCAAAAAAAGAAAAATTAAAGAATCAGCAATAATTTTATTAAATGAAGATAAGTGCGTATCGAATTGTTCTGTAGATATTTGTACAATCTGGCTAGCAATGTTAAAAGAAGAACTTAGCAAACTCAACATTATCTAAAAGAAAATATCATCACTATGTTCTGTGTAAGTAGTAAGTATCTATGGAAATAACATAAACAGAATCTTAAAGCTGTGTATTTGACATACATAGCAAAATAAGAGTTCTTCCAAAAAAAGCTTTGAAAACGGAAAGAGATTGCTTTCCGAAACGTCAGCAAAATACATTATATCTGTGTTTATTCTGATTTATATTATTTGCAAAACATAACCTCTGACTATTCCTTTGGCGTAAACGTCACGGGCGCAGAGGCTTTTTTCCAATAATTCTATTATTTTGTAGATTCGTGATTTGTTTTGAAGAGGATAATAATACTTGTGGTAGAAAACCCAAATAATAGGAAAGGATATGTGTGGATAGTTATTTTAGGCACCAATTTAATGGTCCTTATTTTTATGATGATTACCTCAGTGGTCAAAGGTACCTAAACTTTTTGAGAAATGAATTTAATGAAGATAGAGCTCCTCCCCACAATTCCCAGATTTGCCTAGATTATTTAGACGAAATTTTGCCTCGATATTGGATAGGTACCAATGGATTTATTCGATGGCCCCCTCGTTCTCCAGATATAACCCCAATGGATTTTTTTCTATGGGGGTATATTAAAGATAAGGTGTTTTCGACGACACCGCAAAATGTAGAGGACCTAAAAGCTCGAATTCAACAGGCATGTATTACAGTTACCCCCGAAATACTGAGTAATGTTTTAAATGCAGTGCCTCGCCGCGCTCGATTGTGCATAAGAAATCGCGGTGGACACTTTGAACACTTGATATCATATCTTAAACATTATTTTGAGGATTAGATAAATATTAATGTTCTGTGTGCTATATTCTTTTTATTATTAATTTGTTTTTGTTACCTGAATTTACTTTATTCTTTTTAATTGTGTTAATGTTTTATTATAGCGAAGATTTGAACAACTTATTGAATTATTTTATCTTTTATTTAATCATACTTCTCCACGGCAAGTATCATACTTGTTAAAAAAAAATTTATTGGTTTTAAAAAAATGTTTTTATAATTACTAACGTAGTACCAATGAATAAATATGGCATGTGATATATCGTTGAAAAGGGAGGAAAATACTCTATTTAATGGCGCCATTTCCCGCCCGTTTCAAAATAATTTCGTTGAAACACTCTGTTTTGCAAAGAATTTTCGCCTTAGAATTTTTCTCGATCTCTTCAAATAACGGAGATATTTGGCCTAGACGTTTTACGTATTTTCGATAACTCTTAAAGTAGGCCATGGATTTCAAATGTCTTTAAACCATTTTGTAGGTTATATAAATCGGCACAATTTTCGTAAAAATATTTTTTTTTTACGACCGATATTAAGTGAGATATTCTTGAGTGTCCTGATAAAATGGACAGCCTGTATATGTTCTAGGTATGTGTGTTTATGTACGTGTATATATGTATTTACATTTATTTTTATATATTTTTTAATTATTTTCTTTAAATGTATCATTGACCTGCCATATGTACATATTTTATATCTTTTTACTCTTTATCTATCTGTCTATCACAAAAATAACAAAATGCAGATTAGGTCGAACCTAATTAAATTTACATTGATTCTAATTTGAAATCTTCCTCAATGATTACATGTTCTGTAACATGTATTTTTTGGATGACTGCATTGAGATTTCTCTAAACCGCTAGAGAGCATCCCTACAATGCAAATTTCAATAAACAAAACTGTTTAATTTTTATATTCCCCTGTCGTGTCGAGAAATCAAGTGTGTGTTGCATTCGTGTCTATCTCGGTGAAAATCAAAGCATTTTAAGCAAATCAAGTTACAGCTGATTGCGCCCCAATGCGCAACAGTCACGTACAAAAAGAATTTCAAGGAGGTAAATAAAAATTTAACTTTTCCGTAGTTAGGGAGTTGTAAAATACTATAAATAGAATTTCATGTTTAGCGTAAATAATTTAAAAAACTAAGCAGTTGTTTAACGAACATTTAGTTGGCTTCGGAGTAATTTATTATGAATTACATTGTAATTCTCGAGGTGTTGTAAGTTTATGTAAATAATTATGTGTTATTTATATCGGGCTATCGTGAACTTTGCTATTTAACGCGTTTAATAAAATGAATTAATTTATACAGACTTATAATTAGAACGGTCAGGAATGTGCAGATGAACATTCGTTGTTAATATTCGATAAAAAAACGCCAGAATCCATTCTATTTTTTTATCGACTGATAGTGTGAGTGTTAGTCGATGATACATATATCTAAATAATAAAAAATCTGATTTTACAATTATCAAACATGGAGTTCCTCAAGGCTCCGTGTTAGGCCCAATTTTATTTATTATATACGTTAATGACATGCCTCCATTTCTAGACCTCGTTAAGTGCACTCTGTTTGCTGATGACCTAACCCTAAAAAACTTCTCGAAAAATACTAGAGAACTTGAAGAACAATCAGCCGTAGCTATCGAAAAATCTGAATTGTGGTTCTCTACAAATAAATTAAAATTAAATAAGAATAAAACTCAAAGTTTATTTATCAGTTCTGATTCGACTATTACTAGCGGAAATAGTGTTAAATTATTAGGCATAACTATAGATGACGGTTTAAAATGGGATGTGCATATAGATCAACTTTGTAAAAAATTATCTAGCACTATTTTTGTCATCAGAAGGCTAAGTAAACTAGTGCATAAAGATACTTTGCTAACAGTTTATTTTGGCCTATTTCATTCTTGCTTAAATTACGGAGTAATACTTTGGGGTAACTCTGGTTATTCCCAAAGAGTCTTTATGCTACAAAAAAGAATTATAAGAATTCTTGCGGATGCCCCTTATTTAGAGCATTGTAAGCCTTTGTTCATTAAATTAAAAATAATGTCACTGCCCAACCTGTATATTTACAATAGCATATTAGAAATACATAGTAAAAAAAGTCAACTACAAACTCACTCCGATATGCATTCACATAATACCAGGTACAAAAACAATCTATATATTCCCAGGTACAGATTGTCGAAGCCTAAAATCAATTCATTGGACATCAATTTATATAACAAACTACCTAGTGACTGGGAATCCCTCAATAGTTTAAAACTAAAGCTAAATCATTTTTATTAAATAACTGTTTTTATAATGTAGATGAGTTTTTTAACACAAATGTAATATAATGCTGTAGTGTTAATTGTTTTTTAAACTTTGTTATGTTAATATGAGCCTGTGTTGAAGTGCGCGTTAATGTAGGGTTGCAATGTCTATATTTTTAAATCTGAACACCTGAATCTATTTTTGTGTATCTTGTTTGGTATCATTACTGTCTATATATGTATGTTATATATTTTTGATACACGTTTATGAATGTATGTATTACGTAACTTATTAGCTTTAAGTTTATTCCATGTTTTTATAATATTTATATTTTATTTTATCTGTAAGCTACTATCTCTGACTTGCCACAAATGTAACCTTTATGTAAAATGGTCAAATAAAGATATCTATCTATCTATCTATTGAAATGAAAATAAGGAATGTATATTTTATTCGTGACTATCGGCCTGCTGTTTGTACTGGTCATAGATTCAGCGCGTTTGCTCGTTTCTTTACATAAGTGCTATCATTCGCTTTCCAGGTCACCGGAATGGCCCTGTTAAGTCTAGGAAACCTAGACTGTCTGGGTAAAGGAGGCGGTGCCTTACCATTTATAGGGGAATCCGATCCACATCTTGGGTAACATTTGTAATTAAAAATTACTACAGAATGGGTGGGGTCTGAACCCAATTCGGTACAAATGCCCAGAGAGAGAACTGAGCTAATCTAGTACTAAGAGGGTGGTAGTGTTTTGCTAGATATTAGCGAAGATATCCCTTGATAATGGCAAAAAACAGATTAAGATATTTTTAGATTTAGCCAAGGCGTTTGAGAAGGTGTCTCATGATATATTAATTCATACACAATTTTGGACCGCCTTGTATACTTGTTTTAATTTTTTTTTAATTATGTAAAAAGTGTATATTATTGTGATATTTACTTTTAAAAATATATTTTTGTAAACAATAGAACTTCGACAGTAAATAAAATGTTATTACTATTATTATTATTATTCCTGCTTATAAAAAACAGCACGAAAATAATGAAATCGCAGGGCTTATAATTGACATTCTTTTTTAAATTACTACAATTTCTCTCAATATAACTTACTATGACAATGAGTTACAATGAAAATAAAAATAGCAGTTTAATTAATTTCAAATTTAAATTGATTTATTTTGTTTTGAGACAATTACAAATTGTGTAACAATAGTCAATATTATATAAACAATATTAGTGCTAAAAAACAAAACATAAAAAAGAAGAAAGAACTAACTTAACGTAGGAAGCAAAAAACTCAGACAGACAATAGAAACATTTATCCACCAAAAATAATTTAATTTTTTTTTTAAATCGATAAAGATTGATAATATTATTTAAATCGTCAGGCAAATTATTATAAATTTTCAAATAATTTGGTGATTTATTTATAATCGCCAATTTCGAAAAAGGTACAAGAATATAATTTTTTACCTGGTATTTATATTGTTTATATGCCTACCAAGGTTAAATTTATGTTTATTATTAAAAATGTACGCACACATTTCAAATATAAATAAAGATATCAAAGTTAAACTTTTATATTCTATAAACAGATTTCTACAGGTATGGATGCTGGAAAAATTAGCTACGGTGCGCAGAATACGTTTTTGTGATGTAAAAACAGTATTTGATAGGGTGTAATCACCTCAGAAACAGACTCCATACCGTAGTCGCGATTCTACCTGGTGTTACCTCCTTTCTCTTATTATTTATTTTTGAGAAAGAATTGAGGCAACATATGCGGACGACTAGCTGATTTAAGTCGGAGCAGAGAGCCGTGGATCCAGAGCATTCGTAAGAGTGGAGAAACTTACCCTTTCTGACATGTACAGCATAAGCGACAGATTTCTGTTTATTTCGAGAAAAGGAGGCAAAGAAAAATTGATGTTAAATTGGGCACCATCTATAGTAAAATAAGCAAAATTGTCTCTTTTTCTCGAATAACCAGTCTGCTATAGATCAGACTGAAATTGTTGGTAAGAGAAATAAAAAGATAGTTTAAAATGAATGACAAAAATATATTGCATGAAAAATAGTCAAATCAGTTTGAAAGACAAATTGAAATTTAAGAAAAAAAAATATATATATATATATATATACAGTGTGTCCCAAATTCGATCCCCACCATTGGGATATCGGAAACTGTAAGAGGTAGAGAGGTGGTTAAATTAGAAAAGTTGTGGCAATTTTAATGCTGATTTTGAATCCGTCGAGAAATCAGGGCTAACTGCGATCGTCTTCGAATTATTTTCAAAAAACTGAAATTTTGTATTTTAGTTTTTGTCAAAAATCTGAAAAACGAGCAATCGTACGAAGATAAAAATTTTACCTTCTAAAGGCACTTTTTTGTGAACGTTCTAGTAGTGTCGTTAGTTTTTTTGTAAAGCATTTAGTTTCTGAGATACGACCCACAATTTTCAATTTTCTTATGGACGCCATATTGGATTTTTACAGATTTAAAATCTACATTAAATTCTCGTTCTCCTGATGTATAACACTAATGGTTTATGTTGTTAGTTAGGACACCAAACGACGATCTTTGTTTTCATGTTAAGTAGGCTATGTACAACATGATAAATGACAAGCGAGCAGTGACAAGACGCACAACTTATGGTGGAAGTGAATTTTATCAAGTTGTAAACATCACAAAACAAAAAGGTGTTAATTGTGCTTTGTAAAACACGTCAATATGCCATACACTAACCTTGAAAGATTTGACATGTATAACTGTTATATCAGAAATAATAGAAATAGTACAGAAGCAACCAGAATGTATTATAATTTGTACCCAGAGAGACGACAACCTGATAGGACAATTTTTCTTACATTACAAAGGAATTTACAAGAACATGGAAGTTTTTCTGCACCTCGGCAGAAGTATGGTTCCCGTCGTTTAACCCAAGAGAACATTTTAAATATTGAAGAAATTATCAATGAAACACCCACAATTTCTACTCGAGAATTAAGTCGGAGAACTGCAGTGCCAAAAACAACTGTTCACAGATATTTACAAGACAATAAGTACCACCCTTTCAAACCAGTTATCGTACAAAAATTAAGACCCGGAGATGCTGAACGTCGGCTTGTGTTCTGTAACTGGTTCACTAATCAGTGTGACCTAATTGAGAATTTTCCATTAAATGTCTGCTGGACCGATGAAACAAGATTTAATAATAACGGAATTTACAATAAACATAATCATCATTACTGGGCGGTAAATAATCCGCGTATTATCAGAGAATCAAGATCGCAAGACAGATTTGGATTTAATGTTTGGTGCGGAATATTAGGTATGTAAGCCCTTATTGAGTTTTTTTGCTCTGATGCTGGGGCATGTTTCAAACTTATTAATTAATTTAATTAATTGTATTTCAGGCAGTAGACTACTGGGTCCAATAATCTATGATTATACCTTAAATGGTCCACGTTATCTGGAGCTACTGCAAAATGAAATTGCACATTTTTTAGATGAGATATCACTAGCTGAACATCAGAGAATGTGGTACCACCACGATGGTGCCCCACCGCACAATTCACGTGTGATTCAGAGGCATCTTCACGATCACTTTGGTGTACAATTAATAACAACACATGGACCTGTAAGATGGCCTGCGAGATCGCCCGATTTTACGCCCCTCGATTTTTACCTCTGGGGCTATGCCAAGAACCAAATTTATGAAGAACCTGTCAACAATGTTGATGAGCTGAGGGAGCGAGTTATTGAAACATTTGAAAACATTGACAGACGTTTCCTGAGAAAAGCTGCAAATCACGTGCACTTGCGACTACTAAAATGTATTGAAAATAATGGGACCCACATTGAACAGTACCTTTGATGTGTTACTATTGTATGTTATTATTATGATGATTATTATCTGTAAATAAACAAAGATCGTCGTTTGGTGTCCTAACTAACAACATAAACCATTAGTGTTATACATCAGGAGAACGAAAATTTAATGTAGATTTTAAATCTGTAAAAATCCAATATGGCGCCCATAAGAAAATTGAAAATTGTGTGTCGTATCTCAGAAACTAAACGCTTTACAAAAAAACTAACGACACTACTAGAACGTTCACAAAAAAGTGCCTTTAGAAGGTAAAATTTTTATCTTCGTACGATTGCTCGTTTTTCAGATTTTTGACAAAAACTAATATACAAAATTTCAGTTTTTTGAAAATAACTCGAAGACGATCGCAGTTAGCCCTGATTTCTCGACGGATTCAAAATCATCATTAAAATTGCCACAACTTTTCTAATTTAACCACCTTTCTATCTCTTATAGTTTCCGATATCCCAATGGTGGGGATCGAATTTGGGACACACTATATATATATATATATATATATAATGAAATGAGGTGAAAGTTGTAGGAAAATTAACCAACTATGTGGTTTAATGAAAAGATAACGGAATTTTATCTATGAAAGATAAACTGTGCAAAAACTATGCAGGAATGTAGAAGAAGTATCTCAGAATATAAGCATCGAAGCATGTAAGCATGTACAAAATTTAAGCAAGCTAGCTGTACAAAATTTAAGTTAGCTGCACGAAATTAATTTAAGTTAGCTGCACGAAAATAAGCAAGTTAGCGGCACGAAATTAATTAAGCTAGCTGTGGAAAATATATTAAAGCTGACTGTACAAAATTAATTAAGCTGACTGTACAAAAGCTGATTTCATAAAAACTATAAATTGCCAAAAAAATGAAAAGGAAAGAGAAAATATTTTTAAAACCATGTGGTACATATAGTATTTTAACTACTTATTAAATTAAAAAGAATTGACTTTGAATTCAAATTAATTTTAAAAATAATTGAAATTATGTCAGAGGCAAAATTTGAAGATTAATTAAATTTTAAGGCTGCAAGCAAATGACTTCCTGGTGAGTTTTACTGATAAGGTAAACTTTTTTGTCCTGTTTACTGGAAAACAACGCTACCAAAAAAACTAACCTGACAAATTTAATTCCCTAATTAAATTGAAAGCCATAAAATATAAAAATAGTACAAGTATGGCCATCTGTCAGTGGTTGTGTTAAGCGCACCAACTTGCCTTGTAGATTCCCGTACCCACAACTAAAATAGTGGCATATAATCGATAAAGGGAATCTATAATAAATTTTTATTCCATACCAGAGCCTTTGCTTCACAATTCGTAATACAATACATAACCACAAATATGAACAGATGTTAATAAATAGTAAAACGTATTGACTATGGTGTGAACTTAGTAAATATATTACATCTTATTGGATATACTAATATAGTAACGAGAAAAGGTAAGGAAAATCATCAAATGTACCCACATAGTAAACAAAAATATAAAAATTGAAAAATAGATATTTGATGTAAATAAATGTATTGTAGACAATTGTCTCCTGGGATAATAATGCTGTATTACAATGGAAATGAGATACATAATAGTTTAGAGTATGACAGTTCCTAAGATATAAAACATAAGTACATAAAACAGTGTGAAATGGTTTAGCAGTTATACAAGTAAGATTCTGTTAGTTGAAAACAGTTTCACTTACAAGAACTGAATCCTGCTAAATATCCACAAAACACTAGTTTTTAAATAAAACTGTTAAATGGACATAGGCCATGTAACACTGTGCATAATATAAATTAAGTAATTGTTGTTTAGCTAAAACTTTTCGCATATTTTTAAACGAAAAATTTATTGAGCTTATAGTGGAGACTAGACGCTTACACTGAACTTTCCAGTTGAGACATTCATCTAAGTGAATTCCTAAAAAGCTAACACTATCTGAACCGACACACTGAATGACAGAATTATTAATAGAATAATTATAAATATTCCAAAGAATAGTTACAATACGCACTTGGTTTATTGTTTCATAAGTTGTCTTCAGTTTTGTCTCTGACATATGTTTCGGCCTTGCCACCATTATCAAAGAGTCTTAGAAACTAACCTAAAAGTGATGGTTTACAATACATATACTTGAAATATTCTACCTACTTAGAGGGGGATAATAACTTGATTTGCTATTTCTTTAAATTTAACAATACAGCCCAGGACTACGAACTTTTTAATTTTATTACGGTGTCTAGTACAGGATTGTTAAAAATTTCTGTTTGTGTATTTGTAACGTTTTTATGGTTTCTTAGGGCCTTCTTAATTTCTAAAATCTCAAGTATGTCTAGGATTTTCCCTTTCTTTGCATTATGCAAAAGTTTAACACTACACTGTTAAAAAAGTGATTTTGCTCAATGCGATGTTCGGCGAAATCAGTTGATTTTTTATTGTATAAAGTAGATCTTTTTTCTCTTAACCTCACATCTACGCTACGACCACTCTGACCTATATATACGGCATCACAGTCGTCACACTTTATTTTATATACCCCCGATTTTTTAATATCTTCTGTCTTTTCTTTATTATCAACCAACAAGCGACTTAAATTATTTCTATTCGTTGATATTGTATTAATGCCTAATTTATTTAATTTATTACAATACCGAGTTGCTCACCTTATTTACATAATTTATACTATGCCGCTTTTTGTTTTCTATATTTGGTAGTTCGTTAAACCCATTATTAGCCGAAATATTCATGGCAAATTTTGAAAACAATCTTTTTACCCCAAACAATAATCTCCTTAAATACATACATTTTTGACAATTGTCACATTTCATTCATTTTATTAATTCCCTAAACAACAAAATTCACTTTACAGTTGAAATGGAAAAAGAACGGTCAATAAACTTTTTAGATATTACGCTGACACGTAAAGAACAAGGGTTAGAACTTGATATTTATAGAAAGCCAACTTTTACTGACACTCTTACACATGCAAATTGTAATCAATCTCGGAAGATAAAAATGTCACCGTTTCATAGCTATGTACACGGGCTATTGTCTCTAAATTTAAATAAACTTTGAAAAAGAAGTTAGAATTCTTAAAACACTAGCAAAGAACAATGGCTATGATGAGTCACTTGTTGACAAATTATTAAAAAATAAACAGAGAAAATTATTACAAAAACATTTTTATAACGTACCAAATATAGAAAACAAAAAGTGGCATAGTATAAATTATGTAAATAAGGTTAGCAACTCCGTATGTAATAAATTAAATAAATTAGGCATTAATACAATATCAACGAATAGAAATAATTGAAGTCGCTTGTTGGTTAATAATAAAGAATAGACAGAAGATATTAAAAAATCGGGGGTATATGAAATAAAGTGTGATGACTGTGATGCCGTATATATAGGTCAGAGTGGCCGTAGCATAGATGTGAGGTTAAGAGAACACAAACTGTCTATTTTATACAATAAAAAAGCCGAATATTGCATTGAGCAAAATCACTTTTTTAACGGTAGTAGTGTTAAACATTTGCATAATGCAAACAAAGGAGAAATCCTAGACATACTTGAAATTTTAGAAATCAAGAAGGCCGTAAGAAACCATGAAAACGTTACAAATACACAAACAGAATTTTCGAACAATCCTGTAATAGACACCGTAATAAAATTAAAAAGTTCGTAGTCCCGGGTTGTATTGTTAAATTTAAAGGAATAGCAAATCAAGTTATTATCCCCCTCTAAGTAGGTAGAATATTTCAATGATATATATTGTAAACCATCACTTTTAGGTTAGTTTCTAAGACTCTTTGATAATGGTCGCAAGACCGAAACATATGTCAGAGACAAAACTGAACGAAACTTATGAAACAATAAACCAAGTGCGTATTGTAACTATTCTTTTGAATATTTATAATTATTCTATTGAATATGTTTCATCAAGAACCTACCCAATTAATCAACAGAATTATTAATATTTACTGTTACGACATTACATTTTTTATGACTATTATAAAATCACAAGAGACAAATCGTCGGCGTACATAGTAAACGAAGTTTGCCCTAACGAGTTTATTATAAAATAAAAAGCACAGGTTACAGAACAGAGCCCTGCGGTACGCCCATTTCAATAAGACAGTAGTCAGAATTGATTTATTTCACTGAGTCGTGATTAGTGTATTGTATGGGAATATACTGTTTACGAAATTTCAGAAAACAACATAGCAAGTTCAATGGAGGACCGCCTATGCCATAATCGTAAAGGTTGTTGAGTAAAATGTCATGATTGATGTAGTCAAACGCCCTGCTCAGGAGTGGATATTTTATCAACAATACTTTTTGGTGCATCAATAGAAAAGCGATTAAAAGTTGATGCCACTTCATAATGATTTTCTATTATTCCCTCATCATCTTTCAGTTTTATATTATCTTCTCTCTTCTTTCTTCTACCTATTTCCGCTATAACCTTCCAAGCTGCACGTGCCGGATTATCAGTAGTAGCTATTTTATTCTGACAATATTATTTTTTTGTTTGCCTAATTAAGGCAGTATGCTGATTCTTTGCTACCCTGTATATAGTTATCAAATCGGGGTAAATTTGTTTTAAATGAAAAAGTCCTTTGAGATCAGAGCTAGACTTTTTTGATTGTAACAGTGACTCCTTTCTTCACACGATTGTCAATAATAAGGTGCTTACGCTCTGGAAAAATTTATTTCATTAAAATAGTCAAACGCTTCATTTGTGTCAGTTAAACGATGCAGATACTGCCAGTCTTCTTTATCTAATTACTGTTCAAACTGGTTTATATTATTTTCATAAAAAAAATTTTTACTATAACTTTTTTAGGACTAATGGCTTCATAATAGTCTAACTCTAACATTCATCAACCTTAATTGTTCATTTAGTCCTTTCCATAGCAACACATGCATTCTTTCGTAACCCCATTTTTGTTATTCGCATAGATATTTTTCAAACGAAATTTTATCATTTTTATATTATTTTTTAAATCCCATTAGATTTATCATATACTTACCGCGTGTTCATAGCAACTTATTACAGTTCTAAATAACCTAGGCGTGCCCAGCATACTATTAAAAACAGTCTCTGCTATAAATCAGTTTAAACTAACAATGCTGAAACTAGTTACGGAATCAGAGTCAGTAATTTTTTTTATTGTTATGACTGTTTTAGATCGTTATTGTTTTCTGTAAACTTTCCCGCTAGCTGATTGTCTAAATGGAGCTAACGCGAACAAACTTGCATGATTTACTATTTTAATTATAAATTTCCTGAACAATACCTGTAGCATCTAGATAAAACAATTACAACAAACCCCAAAACAAATTAATAGATAAAGTTAGTACAATTTCATAAAATTAATCAGATAAGCAAGAAAGTTTCGCCTTTAATACATAAATTAGGTAACACCAACTTGTTTGCCGGATAATCAAGTTTTGAAGTAAACCGTAAAACTGCGGTCTGTGTGAAGCGCCAAACTACGTTCGTTTCAGCTAGACGTAACGGTCTAGTTTTATAAAGTAGGCAACCATAACCATCTAAAAAGGATACGGAACGGATGCCTGGTCGGTTTTTGCGCACCTGTGGATTTATTCAGGAACAAATGGAATTTTTGTGAGCAAACTTAGTGCTAAAAAGTCAGAAACGGAATGTTAGTTGATGAAAGTCGCCGGCAATATATTTATTTAATTAAAATAGGTCCAATAATGGTGGTTTCAAAACCCAAACATTTGTAAAATGTTCTATAATTTAAATGGTAGATTTTTCAAACAAATTCAAGGGTTGCTATGTAAATGTGTTAGCTTTATAAGCAAATTAACTGTAGTCTATTTGGACAATCTCTCAGTAAAGGACTGTTCTAATGTACTTATTACTCCGCTGTTAATTTTATTTAATCTCTCACTTCGAACATCTACATTTCCTGAATGCTGGAAACTGGCTAGAGTCTGTCCTATTCATAAGAATGGTGACATAAATGATATACTTAACTACAGGGGTATTTCTATTCTACCCAATTTTGCAAAAGTTTTCGAGGTGTCAGTGTACAACGTAATATATCCGGCTATAAAAAATTTAATTTCCACCTGTCAGCATGGTTTTATGGAAAAACGCTCTACAATATCAAACTTAACGTGTTTAACCCAATTTATTTCTAACACTCTGGACAAACGGGGGCAAGTGGATGTGGTGCACACCGACTTCTCAAAGGCCTTTGATCGTATTGATCATGGAATTTTAATTAATAAACTGAACAACTTGGGTTTCAGTGATATACTTGTTAATTTCTTTCAATCTTACCTACAAGACAGATTACAATATGTTCAGTATAATGGTTTTAAGTCAAACACGTATGTTGCAAGATCTTGCGTACCTCAGGGATCGAATTTAGGTCCCCTCTTATTTTCTGTATTTATCAACGATTTATGCGATACACTGAATTGCAACAAACTTCTCATTGCGGATGATCTGAAATTATTTAACGAAATTAATACCATAGAGAATTGTGCGAGATTACAAGAACAAATAAATATCATTGTGGATTGGTGCCTAGTGAATAATTTAACGATGCACATTTCAAAATGTAAAGTTATGACTTATACACGAAAGGTTAGTAGAATTGAATATTCATATAATTTTAACAGCATCACTTTATCACGCTGTGAAAATATTAAAGATTTGGGTATACTGTTCGACTCCAGATTGGAATTCACAGGACATATTAATTCGATAGCTAAATCTGCGTTAAGATTACTGGGTTTTGTCATAAGAAATACAAGAAATTTTACTAATGCAGAAGCATTAAAAACGCTATATTTTTGTTTCGTCCGTTCTAAATTGGAGTATGGCTCAGTTATATGGATCCTATCTATGAGATACACTCACAATCATTAGAATCTGTTCAACTGAAATTTCTAAAATACTCATCTTTCAAAATAGATCATCAGTACCCAGTACAGGGATATCCGAATAATCTAATGTTAATGAGATTTAATATGGATTCATTACAAAGCAGAAGAATTATGTCAAGCTTAATGTATATCTACAAAAGTATTAATAATACAATAGACTGCCCAGAACTCCTCTCCCAAATAAATTTTAGAATTCCACGTTTAGGCTCGCGTCAAACTTCCACCTTTGCACTACCGTCAAAACGAACAAATATTCTTGGTAAATCGCCTATTTATGCTATGATGGAAATGTATAACTCTCTTGGCAACCATTGTGACGTGTTTAGTCTTTCCTCAGAGAATTATTCAAGAGGCGTAAAACTATCCATTAGAAATAGGCCGTAACTTTGTATTTTGTATTTTACAATTTGTACTTTGTATTTTGTATCTCGTATTTTGTACTTTGTATTTTTATTGTATATTCTATTTATATTTTATATTATAATTTATATTTTATACTTTGTATTTTGTATCTTGTACTACTTATACTTTATAGTTTATACTTCATTTTATATCTTATATTTTGTAATTTGTATCTTCGTAAAATTGTCCTGTAACTGGAGTATTCTGTTCGGCAATAAATTCTTTATTATTATTATTATTATTAAAATACCGGGTGACCCAGAATGTACCTACCCCCTTCGTTTTTCTCTACAGTTTTAAAAATAAAATTCTGAAATTTGAGAAATCAAATATAAGTATCAATGGCCACATTTTGATCATTCGGTGGTTAAAAAATCACTTCCCGTATGGCCAGAAATTGCCACAACTATCTTATATTAAATATCCTGTACACTTAAGACACTTTTCTCATAAAGCTGTAATTTTTCTTACCAACGCTTTTTTCAGATTTAAAATCGGATGAAAAATAACCTTGGAAATGGCATTTATTTGCTATTTCTAGTTGGCCTTGGAACTCTGAGTTCCAAGGCCAACTAGAAATAGCAACAAATTAAAAAAATTCGAAGTAGACTTTGAATTTGAATAAAATGGTATTTTTCAACAAAGTAAATGTAAAATTGACCTATTTTATCCATTTGCTTGAATTTAGAAATGTTTTTCCCATTTTTCCATTTCAATTTGTCATAACTCCAATTTTTCAAATAGCACCTTGTATGTTTTATTTTTTATCAGATAGAGTGATACATTTACTTTAGACTGGTTTTTCCCGATTAAAAATTGAATATAAATTAAAATAATTAAGCTTTTTGCAGAAATGTTTCCAATTCATATCTTCTGCTAGCCATGAAAAATAGATGAGAAATTGCACACAGCATCTGTCAAAAAATTTTACTGATTTTTTCTCACGGTGAGTTATTTTTCCCACATCTACTATGAATGTGATAGTGTGATAAATTGACTTAGATTTCACAAAGAAAGCATTTTTTATTACTCTCATACGTATTTATGTTCCGCTCTAAATACGAGTATAATGTGAATTTTTCCACCCTCTTACCCAGGTTCATTTCAAACGTCATTAAAATAAAACGTTATTCTGCTTTAATAGAAACCAAATTGATTATATCCAAGGCGCATAATAGAAAAATTAACTCGGCAATATACCTTTAATTATAACCAGAATAGGAGGCGAGGTGTGGAGGAACAATACAAGTCTGAAAACAATAGAAAACAAGGCTTTTGTGGTTATATTGTTAAATCAAATCGATTTCCAATGTATAATACCCGTAATTAATGAAAAAAATAAGCCTCTTCAAGTTTTAAATCAACACGTGTGATTTACGCCCAAACTAAGAGGGCCAAATTAATTATAGCGTCGGGTTTATATAGTCTAGCCCTTATTTCCTGGCTACACAAAAACCTTGTTATTATATAGGTGAGAGATTTATTAAACTACTTTTTCGATATTTGATTGTATTCTACACACATAATGATCTCGAAAATTTAAAAATATATCACTGATTTGCCCCCCTTTTTTTCCTTTAGTTTTAAAAATAAACGTCCTGCATACATAATAAGCATCACTTTTTGACATATAAGCTATCACACTAACTTTTGTTTTTAGAAAAGAACACCCTGTGTATTATTGCATTTTTGAATTTTACATAACAATATCGTTCTGAATAGTAATAGTAATAGTAATTTATTAACCATTCCAGATACATAAGTATATATGGCAAGTTAAGTAGTAAGTAGTACAATTTTCAGTTTATTAAAATTTAATAATATTATACGTAAATACACATAGGTATACATATCTTATACAGGGTGTCTCACCGGGAAATGAATCGATCGATATAGAGAAAAGTACGCATCAGAGAATTTTGAAAATTTAGATAATTACTAACGTCGGTGTGGCCAATCCAACTAAAATAATTACAAGCAGCTGGCACTTCCGCTTATTGCTTATTTCAAATGGAACACTCTATATATTTTAGGGTTTTCGAAAAGGGCATAAAATTCTGAGTCAAAAATATGTAGCATATCCTATACCTACTAGCCGTTTCAGAGATATTTGACATTTTATAGAAAATTTGACAGGTGCAACGGTTTGCAAGAACCGTTATAACTTTATTCGTGTAAAAGCTCCTCATTTGCTTCTTGTCACGTAAAAAGAACGCAAGTAGAACTAGGTTCTACAACTGAAATAAATACAATAATATCATACCAAGTGTTCAGTTTTTCGGGTTACATTCTGTTAACTTCAAACCGCGAAAACTTGTTTAGGTCAAATGGAACACATATTATACATAATATTTTTTTACGTCAAGTTATGTAAAATTGAATTCCCTTTTTTCTGATATAGCATTATGGGAGTTAAAGTTACAACTTTTTGAAATATTTGCGATTTTATTAGAAATTCATGAATTGTTGTAAACATTTCATCAAAATAGCCATGATTAGAAACAATGAGTCATTATCTTATGTCAGAAAATGCCAGCACGTTTAAATTATACCAACGAAAACTTTTTAAATTTGTTTATTACTTATGGAGAATGTGATAAAGTAATATTAAGAACTTGCAGCACATTTGCTACTCGATATCCACAATACACAATACAGGATGTTCCATTTGACCTAAACAAGTTTTCGCGGTTTGAAGTTGACAAAATGTAACGCGAAAAACGGAACACTTGGTGTGATATTATTGAATTTATTTTAGTTGTAGAACGTAATTCTGCTTGTGTTCTTTTTGCTTGACAAGAAGCAAATAAGGATATTTTACACGAAGAAAGTTGTAACGGTTCTTGCAAACCGTTGCACCTGTCAAATTTTCTATAAAATGTCAAATATCTCTGTAATAGCCAGGTTTAGGTATAGGATATGCTACATATTTTCGACTCAGAATTTTATGCTCTTTTCGAAAACCCTAAAATATATAGGGTGTTCCATTTGAAATAAGCAAGTTGGTATCGACTTCCGGTATAAGTGGAAGTGCCAGCTGCTTGTAATTATTTTAGTTGGATTGGCCATACCGACATTAGTAATTATCTAACTTTTCAAAATTTTCTGATGCGTACTTTTCTCTATATCGATCGATTCAGTTCCCGGTGAGACATTCTTTATACAACTACAGAGAGGTAAATATTTATACTATATAAAAAGAAGAAAAAATGTTAGGAAGACAAACAAATTTTGTTTAACGCGATAATATTCCTTCCGGTTCCCTATTTAAAAAATCTAATCGTATATTATAAAAACCGCGTTTGAGTTGCAAGTTTTTTGTCTCAGTTTTATAATTTTTGTATATTTTTATTTTTCTTATGTTTTCAGGTAGACTGATATTTTAATTGTAGTGAGGGGAATGTTTAAATTTAGTTGTATCATGCCTAGGTATGTCAAGCAATGCAACATGTCGCGTATTATATGTTTGGCATTCTTCCCTTTTAGTAAATAAATTCATATTTTTCCTAGCATACGTCAGACACTTGTATATAAAATAGATGGCGTGGTTAGAATTTTTCTTTTTTAAATACTTCTCTGCAGCTCTCATTATAGTTAAGTTTATATATTAGTCTTATCAGTCGCTTTTGACATATGAAGACCCTATCTTTGTCTTTAGCACTCCCCCAACATATTATATTGTAAGATATGTATGTATGCTAGAGCATAATAGATATTTAGCAGTGCAGTTTGAACCAGGCTATTTCTCATTTTCAATATTGCAAAATAAGCTTTATTTAGCTGTCCACACAAAAAATGAATATGCTAGTCCCATGGTAATTTAGAGCCGAGACAAGTGCTTAGCAGTTTGATGGTTTTTGAGATAGTAATCGTATTTGATCGCATCATGAGGTAAAGGCTTTTGGATATGAAAATGGATAAAGACTGTTTTGCTGTCATTTAGTATCAGTATATCCCTTTGGGATCATGGGCTTGTTTCTTGCATGGTTAAATTTATTTGTGCTTGAAGTTCCTCAAGGCTCTCCGCACTTAGAGTAATTAAATCATCTGCAAATATGGTTGCATGACCAGCTGTTAGATAATTAGGTAAGTTAATGTAAAGTAAAAAATAGAAGTGGCCCAAGTATCGAGCCTTGAGGCACCCCAATCTTTACCTCATGTTCATTGGAATTAATCCCATTCAGTTTAACCTTTATTGACCTATTTTCCATATATGAAACTGTCTAGGAAATTCTTATCAATAGTGTCAAATACTTTAGTTAAATCAAATAAGTAGATGACAGCATGCGGTTTCAGTGGATTTACCATAGATTAACTCAATTTAAAGACCTTGGTGTCATTTTTGACAGCAAGTTGCCATTTGATGAACATATTCGTCTAACCACTGAGTCGGCGTATAATGTTTTGCGTAACGGTAAAGAATTTCACAACTTAAAAACTTTAAATACTCTTTACACTACTTTTGTGCGCTGCAAACTGGAATACATTTCGGTGGTTCGGAGTCCTCTATACATAAGGTGTACCATTCAATTAGAGAAAGTGCAACATAGATATCTCAAATATTTACATTTCGTTGTTGATGGAATTTATCCTCTTCGTGGAATACCCCAGGACACGCTATTGACCAGGTTTGAACTAAACAGCTTATATCAGAGGCGTATTATGCATTCAATTATATTTTATGTAGTTAACTATATCAAGAACCTTATATCATGTACCGAGAGGAAATTTGAGATCTAACTCGGCATTTCACTTACCTACAGCCCGTACTAATTTACTCATTGCTTTACCTTTTTATCAAATGATTCAAAATTTTCATATGTACGAAGAAAGACTGATATATTTACTTATTCTATCCACTCGATTAAAACACTGTTTATCTGATTTGTTAACTTATGTAATGTTATATGCTATAATTGGTTTTTAATTGTTCAATTTATTTGTGATTGTGGATTTGTATATTTCAGCCTTTAATGATCTATTATTGTATTTTTTTGTTGTAGTTATACAATTCTTTATATATTATGTGTATCTACTTTTTGTCCTTATCCGGTAATTGGGCTTTAGTCCCCTTGGGTATTGTATTTTAAATAAATAAATAAACTCTACACATAAAGTTTTTTAAGGTTAACCAGAAGGTGATTTTTCACACACCATTAATTGTTTGGTTCATTTTAGTGGTTACTTCCACAGGGGTGGTGCCCAAGACCACTATCGTTGTGTCATTTGCACACATGAATACCTTTCCACACTGTATAAAGCCTAGCAGGTCATTCACATAAACCAGAAACAACAGCGGACCAAGAACACTTCCCTGGGGAGTGCCAAGCACCACATCAACTGGCTTAGATATAGAATCTTCAAAGTTATACAATAAATTGTTTATTCGTCACATATGAGATCAGCCACTCGTTCATATGGCCTCTAATGCCTAGGGCATCTAGTTTTGTTGGCAAAATATTTGAGTCTAGGGTGTCTATATTTCAGTATCAATACTGAGTGTTTTCAGTTTAAGGGAGTTTTAATAAAACACAACAGTTACAGATTAAAAATATTTTATTGCTTTTTTGGGCTAGAGTGAATGAATATAATATATATAGATGCTCTAGATAAATACATGCATACGCTATAGCTATCTAAACTTTCGCTATTTTTAAGGTATATAAAGATTGACGCTACTCACAAGTTAACCAGGTTAATTTTTTTTATTGCTTTGTTTCCAATTTGTTTCGAAATATATCAATTATTTGAAAAAATTGTGAAAAATATCAGTCAAAAGCTTTTTCACCTATCACCCAGTCTAATCGTATATGAAGAACTCAGCTTGGCCTCAAGAATGTGTTGATAGTCAAAAATATAAGTACAGCTATGATGGGAGAAACATATTTTTTGATATATTGTAGGATTGCGCGTCGAATTTCATTTCACAAAGATTTTTGCAAGACCATTTAATATTTTTTTAGATCCTTTTTCCTAACATAATTGTACGATTGCCTGTTATTTACTTAGTGTATAAGTTCTTTCTCAACAGTCATTAGTTTTATAACAGAATCCAAGTTTATTATTTCCAACTTTTCTAATTCTCTCTAAGTTATTAATATCTGTTCTATGGTTCTTCTTAAAGGAACATTCGGCCATACGGGATATCAATGCAGACAAATTTGAAATGAGGCATGTGCTCCTTAAATCTAGTTTTAATTGAGCGCTTCGCTTGTCCAACATATTTCAAATTACTATATTTGCAACTAACTTAGTAGAGTAGATATCCGTTTATAAAAATCATACTAAGACCACGAGTGGAAAGAAATTCAGAAGGATTTGATTGAAATTTGAAATTCTTTGGCTCAGTTTGAAAAGTCGACTGGGAATTTAGGAAAATAGGTGTAAATGTAATTGGAAATACCTTGAACAAACTAAACGTTTAATTGGAAGCACATATCTCATCCGGATTTATAAGACTGATACATCTAGTTTTCTCCATCATACCCTTGAAAGGATTATGGCAAATATTAGATATCTGAATGGATTTTGAGAGATGTAAAATTATAAAATATAAAAATGATATGGATAGTAATGAAAACCTTATCTCAAATAATCCCCTTTAGCAGACGTAGTATGCCATGATTCCGTTGACTCATGATATAGTTAGGCAACATTGGATTTAACTGTTGTAGGATAGATTTTTAGTCATAATAATGTCCAGATGATGAGGACTTGGCTGGCGAAAGCACGATGTTAGATGTAGTATTCAATGTTTTGGTCTAAAGGCTATTTATTATGAGCTTTGCTCTTGAACAATGATACGGCCCTAGATATAACAAAAATGAAAACTAATTGCAATGAGGAAGTCCATTATTCATTATTTGTGTCCAATAAAGCTTCCGTAAATATTGCACACCGAAAAATTATTAAAGCAAAGTTTACTTTCCCAAAATGTTTGTTGTCGGCTTTAAATTTAGTCCAAAATCTGCATAATATTTGATATTCATGTTTATATCCCATATTATCCTGGACAAGGTAAACATAATTATTGTGTAAATTTGCCTTTTGTTTAGAGCACAGTTAGAAGGTCCCGGGAGGGCTCTAACTTTTGAACGTAAATTTACCGGACATTATATTTTGGCATGCGACATGGAGATTCGAATTAATATTAGTTATTACTTTTATACAGGCTGTTATAAATTCGAGGGGACACATCTATAAATTGTTTCTCTGCTATGTATAAAGGTTGCCCGATTTCTTGTTCTGCGCTCATAGAAATCTTTATGAAACTAAATTTATGTTCGTCTGTTTGCTTTCTCTTAAGTGCGGAGTTCTTGCATTTACAATTCGTATGCCTGCATATGAATTTTAATTCTAAGTAATCTTTAGCTTTTTCTTCACATACTTGCTTAAAATAGCGCGTATTTATCCAGCTTGTTGCTTGGAAAGTCTAATTTGCCAGAAATAGCACAGGGTTTTCTTTTCACGGTTCATGTTGAGTATTTTACAAATAATATCTATATAAAACGGAATATAATTATTAAGTTACAAGATTTCCGCGAATCTGACAATCTATCAAAAAAATTAGTCCACAGTTATAAAGGAGAGCCATTATTCCTCATAAAAACCGATTGTACCTAGATGTATTATGGCTTAAAAGTAAAATTAATGAAAACCTTATTGTTGATTGTTAAAGTTGCAGCTGAATTGAAAATATTTGAATAGACTGGATGAACGTATTATGTTTTTTTTTTAATAATATAAGCTGTGAACTACCTATTCTACTTTTATGTGAACGTTCTATGAATTTGAAAACTTAGTAATAAAGTTAGGTATAAATATATTATTTGGTGTATAATATTAAGGCTGACTCTAAATTTAAGTTATTCATTCAAAAAATCATTCTCTGACGTGCCAAATTTATTTAGTATCACTTTATTTATTCACTATAGTATTTACTTTAAAAATATCTTAAATGTTACACTACTTGCACTATTGCTCCGAAGTTTCGCATCGCATCCCATCGTATCGTCATTGTTTATGTGAATTGAGTTTAATTAGTTTCTAACTCAGGTGCATTTTGACCTAAATTGCCTGTATTTTAGTCCATATTGGGCCAGTTATCTGGATTTTGTCCAAAGTCGCCTGACATTTACTCCATCTTAAAGTATGAGTTGTTTTATACTGTAAGAGATAACAAATGTGAAGCATATAGAAGAGTACTATCGCCGCCATAGTAAAGAATAAATTATTCTGATGGGCTTCAACTTCAAAATAGATAACAGTTATGCTCTAGCCTGTTGGATCTTAATATTAAGGGTTTACTTCCTTACAAAACTCAATTGGATTGGATTATAAATGAATGGAAATCATTGCTAGTCTGTCTGTCACTGCAAGAATTGAATATTTGAAAATAGATATAGTACGTTATCAAGCAATTTGTTCGTACCCAATGAGTCTACTGGCTGTGAGCTCAAGAAGAACTCCAGTTCACACATATTGTGAATGACACCATACGTATGAATATGAGACTGGTCACAGTGAAAATAAGAATTATACACTTTAAAAGCTCTATCTTTCACTTGCATCGTTCAGCAAGCTTTAGTAGTACAGATTACACAGTATTGTAGTAACTAATAGACCAAGAGGTATTAAAATTTTCTATAACTGTCTAAGAACCTCCTTCAATATTTATGGTCCGTAGTCCTGTCGAGGTCCTGGTGGTGGGGCCGTTTTCGTATGAGAGCAATTTTTTAAAAAGCAATACCTTTAAATATCTAGAAACAACATTACACTGGAATCCTGCATATTTGCCAAAATGTAGAATTCTTCCCTAAAATTTTATCTTGTATACATTTCAACAATTTAATACTTTTGTAGTGGTAAATAAAACTCCTTATAATTAATAATCTTAATCCAAGGATTAGGTTTGTTGGAATGACCGATAAATTTAGTGGATTTAGTTCGTCTAGTAAACTTTGTGAAATTTAAAAATAAGACTCTCATTAGATAGATCTGAGTGGAAAGTGCTTCATATTTCATCTACAAGAAGGAATAAATATATATATATATCAAGCTGTTCTTCAAATAGACGTAGATAATACTGTAATGAAGCTATTTTCGAATTGAAAATATCACTATTACTTTTATTTTGATTTTCTTGAAAACCAGAATTCCATTTCTTTTTAAGCACACCCGGTATATTTTTATAATTAAAATATCCGTATTTTGTTTGAAGTAAAGTATTTCAAGGAAAAGTCAAGTTTAAAATTTCATTTGGGAACGAATTAATAATAGATTATTTAGATTAATAATTGTTAATACTGGGACTATCAAATTCATTCTTTTTCCGAAATAATATAAGTAAGTTATTTGCAAGCGATTCCGAACATCTAAATTACCAGAAAATTATTATTTATATCAATTAACGCTACTAGTTATAAACATTCTGCCTCGCCGTCGACTGAAGACTGCTTGGTTGAGATGTGCCCGCGCATTCTGCGCTAAACGTTCTGATTTCTAGCTCAACACGGGGAGATCCTGAATCGGCCTCCTGCTAAGGGTCTCTTTGGTTTTCCGAGCTCGACCTGACCATCGACTTTTGGTAGGGATTTGCTATTTTAAAGTCATATCCAATTTGTGGTAATTTTGGACTTAGAATATTTGCTGTAATCATTTGAATACCGTTAATTTGTCTTTGTTACATTTCGATAATTTGCACCTTCAGCGACTTATAGTAATTTTTTTCAAAACTTCATTTTTGCAAATTAACTAAGTGACTGCGAAATCCTCAGTCGGGGACGCTGCCTTTAAGTGGGACACTCCACCTGAGTCGCACTATCACTTTGCCAGAAAAGATACACCGTTAACGAAATAAGTCATTTTGCATTCACGATCGCAAATAACAAAGACCAATTAATTCCTGATAAACTTGATGTCCGAACCTGTTTGCTTAGTAGCCTATTTTCTTTGAAGCTCTTTAGGGGACGCTGCCTTTAAATGGGACACTCCAACTGAGCCATACCGACTTGTTTCATTCAGTAAAAATCCGATAACCAGGTTCGCAACGTCAAGTAGTAAATTCTAACTTCTCCGAAATATTCTAGATTAATTCATTTTGTTAAAATCCATAGAGATTTAGTAATTTGTCTGTCTGTCGTGGAGTCAGTTCTAAATTAGTCACATTTGAATGTGTCGAGCCACTGTTTTGTTTTGCTAGTCATACCCGTTATTTTGCTTCCATTTTTCTGTTTACCCTATATATGCCGCGTCTACTTACTTAATATAATTTTGTAGTAAATCTAGTCAGAGAGTAAAAATAGATATTTTGCATAAAATTAGGGTTACAAAACTTGGGTAATTGAAAATTTCTTTTCATTTTCACGAGTGTCAACTACCTGTATTAATTATTTTTATGTAGATAAATGTACCAGAAGTTTTAAATATATTTCTATATGATATATCTTAAGATTTTCCTTCTTGACATGTACATAGTTCCAATATATCATTGGAGTGTAATGGGGTAGTGAAGCGCAAGTTATAGCCTCTCCTACTCAATTGTTAACCTTACCTTCGCGGTGAGTTCAATTTGAACTTGGTGCACCCTGTTTTCACTAACGAGGCTCTAACGACCGAGTAAGGGCGGAATAACCCTTACCTTTTGCCGTGAGCACATCCACCTTCTCACGGAGAGTGCGGTAAAAATGACCCACCGCACACAAAGGTTGCTTTTGGAATCGTTTTGTTACCCCATCGTCGCAGTCTCCTTCTGTGCCATGGGACCACACCACTCGCCTTCCGCAACCGAGCAGGTCAGTTGCATACCTGCTCCAGCTAAAACTTCAAATGCAGCTTCGTTTTCAGTCGATTAAGGCTTTAAAAAATGATGGAGCGTTCAAGTGGGACAAAATCACCCGGAGGTAAAATACCCTCCCGATCGGATCTCCGAGGGAGGGTGCCCACAGGGACACCTCATCGAATGTCGAAAAAACACCGGCAAGTTAAATCCAAGAAAACTAATTCTTTCATCTACGGCGCTTGGAATGTTCGTACTTTGAACGACAGCACTCGCACCGATCGGCCTGAAAGAAGAACTGCTCTAATATCATTAAAACGTTTTATGTGTCTTATTTTGAGTCACTCCTCTAAGTTAGACTTTCCTGAAAAGTAAAAGTGTCACAAATATAGAAATCTTTACAGCTGTCCATTCCTTGAGAAAGACGGCCTACGTTTCGACCCCTGGTAATAAACCGTCTTCACTGATTCTATTTGGGGCCTCTATTATACCGCTAATAGAGAAAGTGGTGTTTCTACACTTAAAATCAGAAACTGGCGCTCGGGGCAAAAACCGCTTGCACTAGTTTCAAAGTGCAAGTTGCAAAACTGACGAAGAGGCGTCACAATACCCCGATAATACACTTGGTGTAACAAATTTCCTGAATATAAATATATTCATTGAAGTAAATGTGTTACACGTCTTACTAAAGCTGACGCCTAAATTCATTAAGGATCCTGATGATGTACCTGCTTTCTTATTAAAGATTCTGCTTACACTTTGGTCTGCCCTCTGACGATAATTTTTAATTTATGTCTGAAATCAGGAGTATTGCCAGACCGATGGAAGTTACCCAAGTTATGTCCAATTCTTAAAAAAGGATATAAATTTAACGTTGAAAATTACCATCCTATTGCTATAATCTGCAATTTCGCTAAGGTGTTCGAAATTTCTTTATATGATGAAATTTACATTAATATACCAGAACAGATCAGTATTCCCAGCACGGTTTGTCAAGGGTAGATCAGCCGTTACAAATTTACTGTCACCCAATTCATATCTGAGGCTCAATAGCCTCGCTTCAATAAGCGAGTAAACAAGTTGACATTATATACACAGATTTTTACAAAGCCTTGACATGGCCACAGCCCATGGTATCCTTCTTCATAAGCTTAAAGAATTTGGTTTTTTGAATTTGTTAACCTACCCCGCTTTCATCTTTTTTAATTTTCATGTAGAGTACCGTGATTTTAAGCCTGAGAAATTCCTGGCTACATCTGGAGTGCCCTATGGCTCAATACCGGAACCTTTATTATTTATATTGTTCATTAACAATATAGTTACAAGTGTTGATGCGAACTGTCTGCTTTATGCCTATGACATAAAATTGTTCTGTACTGCTGATACCGTCGACGACTGCATCTTCTCCAAAGGAATCTAAATGATTGGTGCAGTCGTAATAATCTGCCTTTAAACATCACCAAATGTAACATCTTGTCTTTCAGCAAGAAAAAGCAGCCATTAGTATTCGATTATGAACTGGACGGTATTGTCCTAAACAGATGAGATGAATTCAAGGGTCTGGGTCTTTTTTTGACACGAAACTGAATTTTAACGAACATAGAGAAAATATTGTTCTGCCTACGTATAAAAACTTGGGTTTTGTGATTAGAAATAAAAGTGATTTTAATGACCTTGATTTGATGAATCTGTTATATACTCCATTTGTTAAATCTAAGCTAGAATATGCTTCACTTATTTGGAATCCCGGCTGTAGTAAATATTGTAATACTCTCGAGAATATTCAACGTCACTATCCAAAATTTGCATCATACAAATTGGATAATGTATATCCCTCGATAGTTTCTCACCATGATCAGTTGCTAAACAGATTCAGCTTTTGTAGCTTACTCGATTGCAGGAAACTGTTTTCTCTCTTGTTTTTATACATATTAATTCATGGTCTAGTTGACTGCCGAACATTTTGTAGATGTTAAATTTTCATGCTCCTACATTTGAAACACGTAATTATAATACCTTTTATCTTCCCACCTCCCTGAAGTTCTCATCTTTGTACTTTTTGTTCAACAATTACATGTCTATTGGGGATCAGCTTGATATATTTCACTCTAAATAGCGAATATTAAAAGTATTTTTTCCTAGTCAAGTGTTAATCCTAATGCACTATTTATGCCTTGGTTTATTGTGCTTTTATTGTTTCTTTAAAACCTTTTATCTATATATGTATATTATTATCTTTTTGTATATTGTATATATTATACCTCTTTTTATTGTATTGAACTTATTGTATTGTAAGATCTTATGTTCTTTTGATCTTATCTTGTATTTTTCCAACCCCGTAATTGGTTTTTATTGTGGGGTGGTATACCTAAATAAATAAATAACTGACATTTGGTTTGTAAGTGTAATCGTAATTTTGATTATTTAATACTCAGTATTTCTACCCTTTCCTGCCATTTAAATATCTTTCTAAGGTTTACGTGACTCATTTCAAATTAATTCATTGTTACTTTACGTTTCCAATCTAACCAATTGCACTCAACTCACATAAACTGAATCGCGGCATATTACACGCAATTTTACCTACAGTAAAAAATCAGTATCACCCATTCGCGCTAGCTACTAAATTTTCTATTTGAACTCTTTTTGATTTCCTCATGCAAATGTTTCGAGTTTGGTCTTTTTCATAACTTCGCAATTTAAATAGAGAATGAAATATTATTTCCAATACAATGAGATTGGATGTGTTCTGGGACTTGAACGATATCACACTGGCTGACATTTTAGTCTATTGGTTTCCCTTTACGAACTGAATATATGAACCTGTCAAGACGATTGGGTGACCAGTTCTGGAACTTTATTAAAATCTCCCAGTTCTTGCTCATCCTTAGGAATAGTAGGGTTATATTATTTCAGGGAGTAACGCGAGGCACTGGCGTAGCTCGGAAAGATTAGGACAACTGAGAGGGATCCGTGTCATATTTCAGTATGTCATTTTTTGTAATTTATGAGATGGTCTTCATTTAGTTATTTTGATTAAATGTAGACAAGATCTTCTATTAATGGTTAAATATTGATATTATACTGATTAGTTTGATCAGTAGTAACCAAATATTCCCATAATAAAAACTTTTTTTGCATTTAAGTGCCCGATGGACAAGTATAAAAAATAAATATTTTTTTAACTTTTAACCTTCATATTAACATATTCAAAAGAAGAGTACTCACGTAAATATAAAACACTCAAAGGTTACTGAAATGAATCAACTAAATAAACATCATATCCATAATATGACCCTACTATCCGCGAAGCAAAATACGTCGCTTTTATAATAATATGTCGCCCCTGTTCCAATAGAGTATGCATGTCTTACAATGTACGCCCAAATTTGGGATTTATGTATATAGATATATCAAAACATCGCTTGAAATTATTATACCTTATACAGTTAACACAGATAGTGAGTGACTAGATAAATAATGAGAAAGCGGATTAAAAAAACGTCCTTATCATCACAAGACAAAATATTCAAATATTAGGTCTCCGTTGATTTCTAGTGTTATCGAGTACACAAACTTCATTTAAAACAATTACTTTTGAACTACACTTTTATTGTTAAGCTTTTGTACTTTATTCAAAGATATGTTTAAACATATTGTCAATTGTTTAACTAGAGTCACGAACACTTTGACTTAAGTTTAATTTCCAGCAAGGCCTCTAAAATTACAAAAAATCAAAATTTTAAATTACATACCGCTGAAATAGTTTTTACCAAACACCATCAAAGCCTTGACATCCGACTCCTGATTTGTCAACCAGGAAATTGTAAAAATAAAATTTATCTTTAGATGGTGTTAATTTAGCTGACGTTACATATTGAGTGTAACATTTACTGCTTTGTTGGTTGTAAAAAATATTTCAATGTCAGTGGAGATGTTACTAAATTAGACTTAGTCAAAACTGGTCAACCCGATATATATTTTCTTAAATAAAATGGTAATACACTGTTTCTTTGGTCCCTAAGAGTTTATTAATAATGAAAAAATATTCCTAGGGGGCTCCTCCAACAAGTGTTTCTTTATTTTTAATATCATGTAAGGTATCATTTTTTAAATATTTCAAAGCATTTCTCTTGTTCAATCCCCGTTTTTATAATATCTTTTTCAGATTTTGTTAGCGTCCGAAACTACCATCTCTTTTGAGTTGAACTAAATAAATTTTACTGTACATACTTTATATTGAAATAGTTTACGTATATTTCCTAGTATACAATCTTTACGTATTGTTATAATGCACATTTCTATGCACACAATGTTCTGTGGTTATATCCTTGATATACAAGTTTAGTCAAGGTAGCCGAACCACCCGTAAAATAAAATCTAGAATCTAGAACAGATACCATTACTATCTAAATATTAAATTATCAAAATAATTACAATTAGGACAGATTTTTTGACATAAATCATATTTGCAATGTTTACAAGTAGACATTAAAGACGATTCAGATCACTCCCACCACTTTCCAAATCCAAAGCCTCAGTCCAACAGTACCAGTAAAAGTACAACCTATAAAAATGCAAAAAAGAAGTACTCATAAAGAATAGATACGGGTATAGCTCCTCTACCTACCTGTTCTTTACGAGTATACAATCATAGGTCACTTCTTCACGGATACTTTTATTAGTAGAATTTTTTTACATTTCTGCACTGGAGTTTTTGACTTTCTCGCCGGGGAAAGAGGTGTGGCCTAGAATAGAGTGGTGGGGGTAGTCTCAACCGTCCTCATACCTACTTTTACATTTAACAAACGACCAGTGTGTCAATGGTAGCTGCCCAAAAATATACTATTCCAAAATGTTCTTAATAATTAAATAATGTTTTGTTTGTTATTGGCATAATTCCCCACAGTAAGCACTCCCACGAGTGAATACCTTGGTGATAGTTATAGTTAAATATCCAGTTTATCAGGAAACAAACATGTCATGGATATAGTTTAAAAGAGGATTATTGTTGGTGGAAAAAATCTTTTCTATAATAAAACTAGTTTTAGAAGTAATGGACAAATTAACGGAGACAATTTTTAAAATGACATAACGAATAATAAATATTGTGGAGTGTTATCAACCAACAAATTTTATCGCTCAACGTAAGTAGATTAGGAATAAGGGTTCTGGCCACATCTCCCACTCCTTACCTCTCATCTCTGCATATTTAAATTTTATTGGAAATTTTTTTCCGAGATTGTTGGATAATGCGACACCAATTAATAGGTTGTTATGAAGTACCAGCAATATTTTTTATAGTTCTATTCTATTTGAACTAGATTTGAGTTGGGTAGTCCGTCCACTTTAAATAATCGTGTATATAGGAAAATCATGCAAAATTTTGGTTATTGTTCATGAACTTTATTCACATTTTAAGGAAATTCTTTGGTTATGTCTACAAAAACCGTAATGAAATTGAAGAACATAAAATACAATCTTTCTGCGGACGCACCACAGTAATAAACAATTATTTGAGTGTGCATTAAAAGAAATGAGTGTGAGTCTTTTGCACATGATGCCAACTTTGTTTAGTCCGTGAAAAAGCTGAAGAAATTCTAAAAGTTTTGTGAAGGGGATGAAACATGGGTGCCCCCCATTCCTGGGGCACTGAACATGACAGTGATATTTTTAAGGTTTCCACCACTCAGCAAATATCCCTAAACTCTATAAACCACCCCTATTTCGGTTTTTTCCATCGTAGGCACGCGGATCGGTTACCATATAACATCTTACCCACCTCCAGGGTTGAAACAACCCCCCTCCTAATACTAAAATATCCCCAAAAAAATGAAGATGCATTTTTGTTTATTCCAATTCTTGAGGGTGCTCAACACGATCGTAATAGACTTTTCTCCCCCACACTCCACCAACCACCCTTAATTTCGTGGTGGTTGATTAGATAGTATTGACATCGTGTATTTTTCGGTGGATTTCATGTTAGGGGTGGGGTAGTTTCAATTTCGGGGTTGATGGCATGTCTCGTCACTCAACTTCCTTTACAATGTCTAAATATCCTTAAAAACCCCAACCCAACGAGTCCCCACATGCCCAATATCAATAAATATGAGAAGGGGGTGGTTTTAGGGGTGGTTGGTGGAGGGAAGGGGAGAAATGAATATTACCACCGTGTTGAGCACCCCAAAAACGGGGATAAACAAATTTTCATGGATTTTGATTTTCTTGGGGATATTTTAGTATTAGGGGAGGGGTTAGTTTCAGTCCCGGGGGTGGATAAGATGTTGTATGGTTAAGTTTCAAACGGCCTAGCCGAATTCTGCTCAAAGAACTGATCCGCATGCTTACGACGTTTTTCGAGTTAAGGGGTAGTTGGTGAGGGGTGGGAACCTTAAAAATATCACCATCGTGTTCAGGCCCTCGAAAACGGGAGGGGGGGCACCCAGGTTTTATACCTCTTACAGAACTTTTGGGGTTTTTTCAACTTTTTCATGAACTAAATAAAATTGGCAATCATGTACAGAAGATTCACACTCATTTCTTTTAATGCACACTCATATAATAATTGTACCCATGTTTCATTCCTCTCACAGAACTTTTGTGTTTTAATCCTTTTTTGCAGCTTTTTCATGGAATAGTTGACGAGACGTTAGTTTTGAGCTTTTTGAAAGCCATCTCGGTTAATAAAATGATTTGTTGTATATTATGGTCTCTTATATTACTAGAAATTTAAATACGTTGTGTCGGTTGGATTTGGATTTTTTGTAATTACCACTGTTGTGTTATTTTACTGTCTATAATGACTAGTTTCAATATATCTACAATATCAATATATATTAAAATCGTGTTGGTGCGTGCCCCTTGCATTTTGCAATTTTGCTGGCGCATATTCTCCGGTTTGCGGCAGAGCCAGAGGTCGGGAGCGGGACGAGCGGAAGCGGGAGGCCGAACTACGTCCCAAGTTCGTATTGGCGACGAGTGCCTTTCGGGGTTGATATTTTTAATTAGGCTAATAATGTCGGCCATCTCTTTCCATACACGCTTTTACGACCCACAAAATGAATTTGCGTCGCTCCTTTTTGATGACGTAGGCGCCCGCTTATTTTGGTAAACGTCAAAAATTTCCGTTTTTGTTTCGTTCCTGGCGGCCTTATAGTTCGATTATGCCGGTGGGATTTACGATTTGCTTTCATTGCCATTCATGTACTTTCCGTATCGACATCGTACGGCCGTCTGCGAGGTGTTTTTCGCCAGATATGAGCGTTTAAAAATTGCGTGTTTGGTGGTTTTTCACGATTCTGGCGAAATACGCACACTTTCGGTTTTCCTTGAATAACTTCTAAACCGCTGGAAATTTCTTAAAAATAAAAACTCCCAATGGACAAGGTTATTTAATGAGGAATCGTTTCCATTTTTCAGATATCACCTTCGACGAACCGTTTTCGAGCTAGAGCGTTTTGAAGGAAACGACGTCGGGTGGCCAAAATACGTAGCGTTTTCGTTAAAAGCCGAATATCTCGGCAAATAGGCCGTTTTCGGCGAAAATGTTCGTACCTAACGAAAATAAAGCTAAACAAATTATCTACCGCTATGCAGAGTTTCATTTCTCTACTATAAATATTAAGAAAGTTGTGGCCTTTAGAAAATGCTACTTTATAGTAAAACGGAATATTTTGTTGCCGTCAAATAATTCCTTCTGAATCTCATGATGTACGTGAAACATTTTGGAAAGGCGACGCGGTAGCTGGACGGTTATAGTCGACGCTTGGAAGCGGCAGGTCCCCGGTTCCATTCTCACCCACAGCAGCTTCTTTTTTTTTTTGCCGTACATTTTATCTTAATTGAAAATTCATCTTTATTTCTGTCTTTTAAATTTTTAACCTTATTATGTATATAACAGATAGAATACCCTTATTTATTTTTAGAACTAATGATTAATTTAAGTAGGTTTTAATAAATTTTCCTACACAATAAAATGATAAATTAAAACAACAATAAATAAATCTAAAGCATATTGATTTCGGCTACCACCAGCCAACCTGTATCTATGAGGAACTACCTATTTTAGAACAGGATAATTAGTTTTTGTATGCACATTGTGCAGGTTTATAAAAACGTTAGCTCAGGGAAAAATCAATATAAATAGAATGAATTGTACTTATAAAACAATAAAAAAAGTTTTTAATTGGTAATTGGTTCCATCCTCACCCACAGCTCCTTTTTTTTGCCGTACATCTAAAATTTTGTCTGTATAATGATTTAAAAAATATTTTCAGTGATATACTGTTTTTTGGGAAGATTAGCTGTGATTGACTGATTTCATATCCATTCTATAGACTGTTCGGCAAACGGCAAATTTACGCAAGGGAGTAGAAAAAAATTTAAATAGATTTTCCTCATCTTTCATTACATTTTATCGATATTTCTTTCATGAATTCGTGCCTCGAACGATTCGGGGAATGTCGTTTCAATATTTTATAACGTATACGAACTTAAAATATATGTTCGGTTAATATTGAAAAATGAAAAACTGAAAAATGAAATGCTGAAAAATGAAATACTGAATATTGACTTTGATATTGATTTTAATATTGACTTTGATACTGAATTTGATGTTGATTTTGATATTCTTTCATGTTCATTTCGACATCCTTTCATGTCGATTTTGATATTGATTTTAATTCTGATATTGATAATAATAATGATTAATATTGAGGCGCATTCAGGGACAATTCCTTAGAATTTTGAGGCTAATCCGAGGACCGATCCTAGAATTTTGAACATATCTCCGACTTTCATGCGTCCTCAACTGCGGGGATGCGACCGGAGGGAGCATCCCCGCGTGGCGCCGCAGGCGCCACTATGAGCGCGAAGCGCGAATGCCTCTGCAAGAGCTAGAAATGGCCGTAGGCCATTTCTAGTACCTTTTTTAAAATGATGTTTACATATGTCAAACTTGCCATTTTCGAGGTTTTTGATTTAAAGAGCACTTGAAATGCTTACTTTTCGATATTACTTAAATTCTTGTCAAATTATGAAATAAATATTAGCTAGTACTATAATAATATGTACTCATACTACGATATATGTTTTTCAAAATCTTCCCTATATTAATTACATCAACTTAGACCCATTTGAAATATTTTTATCTTTATATACATGGTAGATTCCTAATCCGCTTTCGACCTAATAATAATTATGGTAACACATGAAAAATCATTAAATGTCATTTCTACCACACCACCAATAATATTCTTAGTAAAATTACAGCTATGCAAAAATATATCTATTCACGTACTTACTAAACCAACATTTAATGATTTTTTCGAAATGGAATTTGATAAAAGAAACGATTCGTTGTACAATGTTGACTGAAATAAATAAATAAATTAAAATAAATACATAAATAAATGTCAAGAAGTACAATAAATAAATAAATAAATAATTATTCTGACTAGTTAAATATAAATCTATTACTACTAATATATCTCACTTGATTTTTAAGGTCATAACGAATAAGGATCTCTAAGTATACAATAATTTTTTTTACGAATTGACATCTACAACTATGAATTCGTTGCTTTTTTAAATTCTCAGTTATTTTTACATTACGTACGAGTATAAGCGTTTTCAGTATTCTTGTATTGCTTTTTATTGCCGGACAGACGGACTTCGGGTCCGTTTGCCGTCGTATTTAAATAAAATTTAGTGTATGTTACAGGTTATTTACAGATTATGATTAGAGTCCGGCAAGGGTAAGTATTTCGGTTAGATGCCGGCTTATCGGGTGAGCAAAATTCGAAATATTTTGTTTTCTAATAGGCCTCTTTTACTGTTAAAAGATGTCCTATATCGATAGATAGTGTCCTAAATAGTTTAAATCTAAATTTACCCAAAGACTGCCCTGTGTATTCAAAATTTTCGAGCTATTAACGCGAATGGGTAACCGACATCATGTTCTATATTCTGCCTCTGCATCTATGGCTGTTTAGGTGTAATAAAATCAAGTGATTTTCAACAAGTCTCATGTAGATTTGTAACTCTAAACGATTCTATCTTCGTTCGAGTTGCTACCAAAATTTATTCATTTGGTTTCTTTTCTTCCCACCGATTTTCTCTAAAACCAGGCTGTATATAAAAAATCCTTGTTTTGTAAAGTTATTATGTCATCCTTCCTGATTATTAAGACGTTGGAAGAATAAGCAAGTTACAGGAATTAATACGAAGCAATGACAACATTACTTGTTCCATCTACACCTTTAGACGACTAAGCTATCGATGTTTATATTTCTTGCATAAGCCTAGCCTATAAATTGAAAGTATACTTAATTGTAATGTCATTGTCTATTTAATCATAATAATAATACGAAATATAGTTACTAAATAGTAATATAATTCTCCTGGAAAAATTTGAATAACGGTAAAAACACTAAAACCTAACCTAACCAATCTAATCCTCAAACACCCAGACATACCTAAACCATTCAAAGACAGCCTAGTTTCCCCAATTTATAAAAGTGGTAATAAAAATTACATGACAAATTTCCGACCGATATCGTTGATAAATAATGTCGCAAAAATTTTCGAAAAATGTGAAAGATCCTCTTCAGTTACTAACAGATAAAATTACAAGAAACTTTGAAAAGTACGAAACGGCTATAGCTATTTTTTTGAATCTACAAAAAGCCTTTTTTACGCTGATACATTGCCAATTACTGGACAAAATAAATAAGATGGGAATTAGAGGTATTGCCTACAACTTATTAAAACAATATCTGTCAAAGGGACCCCAGTAAAAATCGCCAATGGTCTTAGCACTAAGAAAATAATAAAAATTGAAGTTCCACAGGGAACAGTCTTAGGTCCTACCTAATTCCTGCTGTTTATGAACGATTTACTGAACAAAAACTTTGGATGCAAATTCATATCATATGCAAATGACACTGTACCGATATGTTCAGGAAAGACTCTCATTTTTTACTGGTATAAGAAAAAAAACTGAAAAGTTGAACCCTATGGCGACAATATTCAATGGTAAAATCTAAATTAAGCATCGAACACAATGTAAAAATTTAAAACTATTTCAATTTAATTGCCTTTTTAAAGCGACAAAGCGAAAATTATAATACAAAAAAGTTACAAATTTTGCTCAAAAAAAGAGTTTGATGAATTCCTTAATAATAAATATTTAGCAACTGAGGTATGTACGTTTTAAAATTATATAATTAATAATTTCATATCTGTAATCATTTGTAAAATTCCAGTTACTTTATAATATCCTCTATGAAAATGATATACATAATTATTGTGAACACTTTACATATTCGGATAGCTCCGTGGTGGAGTGTAGCTCGTAGTCTAGAGGTTCGCATCTTATGTTATTAACTTTATTTTACTTTTATAAAATTAATACACTCTATTTCTTAAGCTGTACTATTATTTGGAGCGACGAACTTGTTCAAATAAAGTTAATGGTACAAAAGATTTGGGAGATTTAATCTTGGTGAATATACCCAATACAGAAACTAAAAGTATAGCTCATTTACTATCTTTATTTAAATCTATATAGAAAATACCCTACTATTCGGCCAAAACACATAACATTTGAAAGGCTTTTATTAAATATCAAAACGGTCAATGTCATCGAGTTGTAATGGGCATACATAAAACTTCAAACGTGCCAAAGATGTTGCGTCGTTTTTAAACTTGCCAAATTCACATACATATATGGGAAATAGCGCCAGAAGAACCTCGCCAACTCTTTTAGTTGATAATAGTGGAGACATTACAACCCTAAAGTGACATAGTAGATAGAAATCCACCAGTGTTGCTAAATATTACATTGAAGAATCTATAAAAAAACCAGAAACAGACAGCGATGAAAATACTAAACCCATTAGAGTATAATGAGTCCACTACGTCAAGTCAAACTATAAATATTAATGAAGGAAACATTTTTACTTAAAACTTTTCTACCAATAATCATAGAATTGTAAACAATAAAACTGACAATCTTATTATTCTTATTATTATAAGTAATGTATTCACGAACGACAGCCGAGACTGAGCAAACTTCTGGGCTCGACACATAATGTTCGCCTTCTACTCCTAGTAACGTAATATGCTATTTTCTACCGTTACACTGGCATGTTGTTTTCGGCTAAAGTGCCTTATGTGGCAAATTCGCTTTGGTGTGACTCTACTGTATTCTGAGTTCGATCCCCGGCACCGACACTGGCAATGTCGAGTCGTTGGGTAATAAATGTTGTTATCTGCATTTTTTCAAATATGTAACCCATTTCCGGACTTTCGCCTTGGATGTTGTCTACTATATATGGTGTGTTTATGTTTATATGGAGTAAAAGTGACATTTTTATGTTGAGACACAAAAATCACTTTACTCCCTATATAGCATGCATTTTTTTTCAAATGTCAAATATGGATTAAATAAATACTGTTTTTCTTCAAACGTCAGAAAATCATGACATTAAAGTTTGACATTTCAGACGGCTGTGCGTTGCCATAGCAACGGAAGTAAAAGCACTTTTTCTTCCGTTGGTAATGGCAACGCACAGCCATAGTATATTGTTTTATTAGGGGTAAAAGTGATGCTTTTCTGACGAGTCTGTAGGTGCAGATGAGTCACAAAAGTGGCTTTTACTCCGAATAAGACATGTGACTGTCCATGGCCATTAGCAATGGAAGAAAAGTCCGCTCGAGCGGAAGAAAAAGTACTTTTACTACCGTTGCTAATGGCAATGCACAGCCGTCTGAAATGTCAAACTTTAATGTCATGAAATGACTAAGGAATGTCATGATTCTCTGATGTTTGAAGAAATAATTTATTATCTTTATTTTTTTATAGTCAATAGACGTTTGAAGAAAACATGTCTTATGTGGAATAAAAGCCACTTTTACACCTAATAAAACAATATGCTATATTTTTCTTTCAAATACTTTTAGCGCCGCTCGTAAGCAGCAGCAAAAGAGCTTTACTGCCGCTCAGAGTTCGTGAGGTGAACTAAGAGATTAAGCAAGCAGCTCAGATAAAATGTCAGAGAAATAAGTTCACAAAACTTGTCATAAAATCATATTTTTTGACGATTAAAGAGAAAATATTTTTTACACTAGTACAAGTACTAGAAAAATATGATGACATAACAATGTGGTTATTGTCTTCCTTTTGACATTTTGGCAAATTTTAAGTTTTATGTATCTGCAAGAACCAATGCAACGAAGGGTATTTTTCTGACGTACACAATCTAAATAAAGAGCAATTTATATTTTGAGAAATAGAACAAAATAATATGATGTATTTGCCTTTCTCACATTTACATGTGTTAGGGATTAAACAGCCTTTAGAGACAGTGGTAAAGTTTGAAGCGTTACGAAAACTTTGTCTTCTTTAATCTGCCACTCATACTTCAAATAGTCTAGTAGATTTAAGATTACACAATAAATGCCAAATGTTACAATGATAATTTTTTGATGAAATGAAAATTCAATAAAATCCGTCCACCTCTAGTCACATATCAAAATTCATCCAATTATTAAAGGATTACACTGATAATCTCCCTAGAGAGATTATCACTTATGTTGCTATGCAACGAAATATTATTGACAGTTTTAAAATTTATTTAAAATGTCACATTCACGATTTGACATATTATTAGAATTTCAAAAAATTATCTCACCGAATTCACCGCGTGCACTGATAAATCCTTATAATTTTCTCTAATAATGACCCTCAAGCTTGTTGCTTTAAGTAATTACTTTCCGCCTTACGGCATCGGGTAATTACTAAGCAACAAGCTTTCGGTTTATTATTAGAGAAAATTACCGCGTGATTTTCAGCGCCCTTGGTAAATTGCAGCTGATAATCAGCCTTTAGACAGTATTGATGTGGGATGTTTTCAGTAGCTGACAAATTATTAATGGTCTTTGAAGCGCCCAGTATTTTTATTATTTAATACTATTGCAATTGTATACCTTCAACTTGTAGGTTAAACGTATGCGAGGATGAAACGGGAACGTCGACAGCTTTGTCGTCTACAGCAGTAGACAGAATTAGTAATATTGTCATTGTTTTCTATCAATTACTATATTCCGCTTATTATTAATGTTAAAAATATGAATGAAACATTGTAGTAATCACGAAGAATATACAGTAACTTTACATAAGAAGGGTTTTTTGATTTAATGTTTGGTTTTTGAGAAAATCGATGAGAAAGGAATGGAGATATGTGCGTTTAAAGTTAGAAAACTACATAAGAGACAATGTTTCTTGAAAATTATTTGGTTTTATTTCATCTAAATGGCACCAAATATTGTATCCTAAATTTGGCAGAATAGACGATGTCGGCTATCCATTTACGAATAACTTCAGCAGCAGAAAACAGAGAATATGTTTTTGAAAATGGATGTTGTGAATTAGAGATTCAATTTCGGTATTCTGTGAGTTTTGCGTAAGAAAATAAATATAGCCGAGGCTCGTCAAATTTAAAGTGAACAATTTCATCGTTGTGGCTAGCTTTTCAAAATACGTTTCAAAATAAAATAAATGAAATGCCGTATTGAACCACTTGTATTTAAAAATGTCAGTGGACTATAATTTTACATACATTATCGAGGATATCTAGAAAATTTAGTCAAACACAAAAAATACCTTGCGATTTTTCGATTACTTTGCTCACCCGCGGTATATTTAAAATATCTCCTCTGCTAATCACTGTTAGTGATGATGTTCCGAATTTTGTGAAAACTAATTTTTCTATCGGATATCAACATTGTTATAATCTACATCGTCTATTAATAATCTTAAAATATCAAAAAATAATATAGATTTTAATCAGTTTAATAAATGCAATTTTACTTGAAACTAATTCAGTTACTTTGAATAGTGTTCAGTGACGTTCCATTTTTTTGCGTATTCATTTATTATTTTGCTGTGAGACAATTAGAAATAAATGTTTAGTAGATAATTACTTTACGAGAGAAATGTAGCAATTTTGAAAGTGTAATATCAAAATAATTATCCTTCAACTACTAGAATGATGGAGAAGCAAAGTGACTAATAAAACTGTATCCAACGATGTATTTTAATATTTCTGTCATTCTCAACACTGTCTGGTTGAAAATGAGAGGCAGTTGTTCCCGACGAATCATACTGAACATAATCCAAAACTAACCACATCGCGCGACGTCTAGCTGGTTTTATTTCCGCACTGAAAAATTGTTTGTTAATTTGAATTTTATGAGGCGAAATTTGAATTAAAATGTTTTGTGAGAAAACTTTAAAATATAACAATATCCGGCATGCTATAGTTGAAATATATGGTATCATTTTACAGCGTTTTTATTTGAATTTTTTAGTCTAGAAATTTGTATGTTTTGCAGTTACAACAGAGGAGATATGTTTAATATTTAATGTATTTAGGTTGATGCAAATGCAATTCTATGGATTTACGTGTTTCAGTTTGCTGGTCTGGTGGATAAAATATACAATTTCCATCTTGGACGGGCCTCATTGTATTTGTTCATTTCCGTAATCTCCATACAAAGATTTATTGCAGAACTTTTGTTAATATAGCCAATATCAACAGCTATTTAACAAATCACAATATATATTTGTGTGGCCTTCGTTTTTCACATTTATAAATGGAGCATATTTTATAGAAAAAAACAATGTATACGACAAAAGTTGAAGTCAATAGAACAAATAGAAAACTACAAAGAATGTTAATCTTAATATTAGGTTTTATTAATCTGGATTTAAACCCTCTTACTTAGCTTCCGTTGTCCATGTTAAAATGGGAACAAACTTCAAAATGCTACACTTAAATAAAATAGAAAGTTAGAAATTATAATTTTTGCCGAATGAAGAAAAGCACACAAGAATATTCTTATACTTTTTAACAAACTTTATCGCAACAAAGTTCCTACTATATCCTACAAGTTTGTACGGTAATCAGTCTCAAAATTTACTCACGTCACGTTTTGATATAGGCAATATTCTGTTGTTTCCCTCAACTCCATGTAACATGTATCGTTCAAGTTCAGGTTCTGGTTAATAAAGTATACTACCGCTGAACGAGATCTGATGAAAAAATATCTAGGTAATTTTAGACACATTGTAATAGATTTTGTTAATTCGTAGGTCGTGATTAAGTGGAGTAACAATTATATTTGGTTGCATAATGATCGTCAAAAAATAACTCAACAACTTTGTACCTGGGGAAATAATATATAACAGAGAAATAACTTGGGACCAGCCCAACGATAAAATGAATACACAAAAATAGGAATTATAACATTCTAGCCTATCTGCACGTACCTTATATATAATAAGGACTAAACAAATTATACAAACACAGCTATTCTCCCAGTTACATGCCGACGACGAGCGCTGAATTAAATGGTAAAATTTGCCGTATTTTGTTTAACACAGTTGGCACTAAAATACAATGACTTGGATTGCTCGAATGCTACGAGGAAGATGCGAGACTTCCTTCATCTCAGGATATCATTAACTGCAGACCGGTTTCGACATATTTTTCGGTCTCGTTAGTGCAGTGCAAGTGAGCATACCTTCGATAAAAGGGGCTCGCATCTCATAGACACTGTCAAGCTCTACGGTAGTTTTAGTTGGGTTCTCCCTCCACATAATCCTTCGGTCAAAACGGCGATTTTTTAAACTTTAATTTTCATAAAAAAAAATTTGGTTGGCCATAACTCCTAGAACCGTACATCTGATATGAATTTACCTCTAATACTTTTCGATTCCCCTGAACCCCAAGGGTGACATTTTGGGGTCTTTTAAATTTTAAACTTTTTTGTGCATCTTACACCTCCACTACCATCCCCACCCCCAAATTTCTGGGGCCTAAAATCTACCCATATTTGCCCTATGTACATCCCCCAAGGTTAGGGGGTCTCCAATATTTACAATAGCCTTATACTCCGGTTCATACCCCGGCCGGCAAAACTTCACTTTTTATATTTTTTTGTAAGTACTTCCCTAGGGCTAATTGCAACCAATTTCGTTTTATTGAGCAAGAGGTTTCTTCAAATAACTCAGTAGAAAAAAATATAATAAATGTTCCACATGCTGCCCATTTTGAGTGACACACGTCTCTATGCGGTTTGGAAACGAGGTTCCCACTGTTGCTAAAACTTCCGGTGTAATAGATGTAAAGGCAGTTATTATTATTCCTTCATATTTTGTACTGTTGCTGGTGTGTCTTTATAAACAATTTCCTTCATGTATCCATTTTTGTAAGATCTGGAAATCTAGCAGGCCATTTAGTGGGTTCATTCCTTCCAATCCGTTGGTGAGGGTAGGTATTATTTAAGTGGTCTCTAACTGCATTTAAATAATGTGGTGGGGCACCATCTTGCTGAAACCACATCCTATTTAGAATTCTTTCAGGGAGATTTACAAATAATTGTGGCAGATAGTCTACCAAAAAATGAAGATAAATAGCTCCCGTCAATGTACCATCAAAGAAATATGGCCCGAATACATGTTCTCCAATAATTCCTCCCCAAACGTTTATAGACCATATGTGTTGGTTATCAACTTGCAAAAACTGAGGATTTTCCGAAGCATAATAATGGAAATTGTGCCAGTTAACAAATCCATGTTTATGAAAAGTTGCTTCATCACTGAATAAAACAGTATTGAAGAAGTTGATATTATGTTGCATGCTACCTCTGGCCCAATTACAAAATTGTAGGCGCATTTGAAAATCGTCATCAGATAATCCCTTGTTTTTAAGATTCGACCCACAAACCGTCTACTTATTCCTACTAATGAGATCACTTCTCTTTGACTAACATGGGAATTCTCAACCTTTGCTAGCACCACAGAAAACTCATTTTTTTCGTTCACAACACGTTTTATTCTTTCACTTTTTTTATATTCGACATTTCCAGTTTCCAGAAATCTATCGAGATGGTTTTGGAAGCTGCTAACATCAGAAATCCTTCTTTCGGGATAACGTTGGTGATAAATTCTATTGGCAAGTGAAAATTTTCTGTCTGACTCGCCCAAAACAAGTTATGTCTACAAGTTCTGCTTTATTAAAATTAATCGTATTGTAAAATTCCAAATAATTTAAATTTCCAATACAAATTATAACGACCGATAAGTGTGATAAATGCTCCTTTGTACACGAAAATTTATACCAAACTGAGGTTTTATTACTTGCCGAATAACGAAAACAGCAAAAAAAATGTACAAAAAAACATTACAGTAAAAGACCGGTTAAATACTATTTACTCATTTCAATGGATTGGAAGAAATGGTCCCACTAAATGGCCTCGTTTCAAAATTGCATAAAGACGTGTGTCAATCAAAATGGGCGACACGTCGGACACCTATTACAATTTTTTCTAATGAATTATTTGAGGGAACCTCTTTTTTAAGTTTATTCTTGAATTTGACACTTATTTATTTATAAAACAAAAATGATTGCAATTAGCCATAGGGAAGTACTTACAAAAAATGTTCGTTTTTCATTTCTACATCACATCATCGAAAAATAGACAGGGCGTTTCGTTTGAAAAAATTGAATAAATTCAATTTAAAAATGTTCTTAATTGAAAAATAATTTTTGGCCACCCTGTACATTTATAGGAAATGAAAATGATTCAAAAACATTAATTAGATGTCTCGTAACTGGTATTCACAAGTTTTTCTTAAAACCCATAATTGTTACTGTCGTGATTTATTAAATATCCATCTGCAGATTGCATTATTTCAAAAAAAAAAAAAAATTCATTACATTCAAGTGGTTGGCAGATATTCAATGCTACTATAGGAATAAATAGAACCTAGAAAGAGGCTTCAAAAAATGTACTGATATACATAGCATTCCATTAAAAAAAAAGGCACTTGGTCCTGTAATTTCATTTTGTTGGAAAATAATTTCCAGCAATGGACTTTTTTATCCAGATCACATCCAGAAATTTCTAACTATCGTAGAACACGAGATATCGAGGTTCGACGCACTATTACCCCACCCTGTATATAAGACACTTGCAGATAGGCTGAAATATTACAATTACTATTTTTATGTATTTATAAAATTTCCTTCTGCTTTAAAATTTGCTTATTGATTATTAATAACAAAAGCTGGTACATAACAAAATACAACATATGCGATCACCCAGTAATTTCTTTACTGTCTTTTGGATGAGGTACCTTACTATATGCGTCAAAGTAAACGACACAAAGTACAATATAAGTATTATTTTTCATTCTATTACTATGATTTTTTTTAATCTCTGAAAGGAGTTACCAAGATAAACAAATACAATACACCAGCCCGCCAAAAATGCGACCATTTTAAACCTGCTCAGCTCTACAAATCAAAAGAAATGTGAATACAAAAGTAAACACTTTATTTCCTAATATAACGTTATAACCTTGAGCATATTAAAAATATCAAAAAACAATTTAAAAATTTAATCAACAGTAATGGTCTGTGTTTCTGCGTGAACCGTCAGCCTTTTGAAACTCTTAATTTTTGCATCCCAAACCATGCAAGCGGACTCTTGGTGTTTATTGAGATATGACTTCAGCGCGAATGTCTTGTTACATTTTGAACAACTAAAATTTTTGTCGCCCGAATGTGTCTGCATGTGCGCCCTCAGGTTCGACCTGTCGGCGAAGGCTTTGCCGCAATGCGCGCAGCCGTAAGGCTTCTCGCCCGTGTGCGACCTTAGATGACCTTGCAGCAACCACGGCCTCGAAAATTGCTTACCGCAGATACCGCAGCTATGCGCGAGCTTGTGGGTGAGCAGGTGCATCGCTAACGCCGGCATGCTGACGTACGCCTTGCCGCACGTCATGCACTTTTTTGCCGACTGAGAATCCAAGCTGCGATGCGTCTGTTTGTGTCGGCTGAGGTTGCTGGATGTGGCGTATTGTTTGCCGCATTCGCCACAGACGTATCGGCTCTTCAAGGACGAATCTGAATCGGTGAACCCTTCGACGTCAAGTTCCTCGTCGGGGTCATCTTCCACGACCTTGTAGAATTTCTGAAATAAAAAATGACTTGTCAGGGTTACAGGTTGCACTGTACGTATAATAAGCAAAAAGTTATGAAGTGTTTGAGTTCCAACGTTAAGATTTCCGAAAAAAGTTGGTTATAATAATAATAATAATAATAATATAAAACAGAAATTGTTTTACAAAAGTCGAACATACAAATATCAAACATATTACATAAAAAGTGTAAATATATATAGAAAAACAAAAAAGAAATATTTTGTTAAAAAAACAAAACATTGAATTATAACATATACTAAGTCAATAAAACAGAACATACATACATAAAAAATATATACACTAAAAAAATTGGGTAAAATATAGATAAAAGCTTCAAAACTGCGGGTGCAGCGAAGTCTTAATAAAAAACACATAAAATTAAGGGTACTTAATCGAATCAGTACTTGTTTAACGAAAGAAATCGTCAACCTCATAACAATTTTTTCCAGTATTATTTTTTTCAATTTTAATTTAGAAACTCGGAGAAAGTTTTATCTCCTCGCTTAGAGCATTAAAAAATTTGCAACCATTGTAGTAAATGCTTCTTTGGTGCCAAGCTGTTCGGTGAGATTGTGGCTGTAATAATCCTTTAAACCTTGTATTATGATTATGGCTGACTTGATTGGCAAAAAATATATGCTGATTCTTGTAAACAAATGTACAGACCTCCAGAATATAGACACCTGCTACAGTTAATATTTTCAAGTTCTTGAAAGCAGTACGACAGCTCTCACGAAAGACTAAGCCAGCAATAATTCGTATAGAATACTTCGGCAAAATGAATACTCGACTTATATGCACACTGTTGCCCCAGTTCGTTATACCATATCTCAAATGTGAGTGGAAATTTGCATAACAGAGACTTATGAGTACAGAGTTACGACTACAGCATAATGACATAAACCTCAAACCATAACAGTTGCTTCGCAATTTATTACACAAGATATCTATATGGTTTTCCCAATCCAAGTATCTGTCAAATGTTATGCCTAGCATTTTGACCGATTCACAGAAAGTCATATCACTTCCATTAAAAACTGACATATCCAGATTCCTGTATTAAGTAAACAACAGCATATTAGTTTTATTTGTATTTAAATTAAGCTCGTTTTCCTCAGACCAATGAACTAACTACCTGTGAGTACGCTAACTCAGCGGAGTTTTTAATAACATTTAAGTCATTATCGATGATTAAAATATTTGTATCATCCGCATAACAGACACAGTGAATATTTGGCACTTTACTTAAATATGTTATTAAATCATTAGCAAAAATATTAAAAGTAGAGGCCCCAAAACAGATCCCTGAGGAACTCCATGCGTTATGTTGCATACAGCACTGGTTATATCATATTTTAATTTAACGATCTGTGTTCTATTGTTTAGGTAAGAGATAAAGAGGTTTAAAGCAACTCCTCTGACTCCGTACCGTACCTGTCTAGCTTATTCAATAAAATTTCATGGTCAACAACATCAAAAGCACGGGAGAAATCGATAAATAACCCCAAGGCATCTGGCATATTGCTTGTTATCGAGGGCATTAATAATTAAGTCTTGGAACTCACAGAGTGCTGATTCGGTGCTCTCGTTTTTAGACAAACCATGTTGACAGACAGATAGTAAATTATTCTGATACAAAAATGAAGACAACTAATCTTTGATAGCAAGTTCAAAAAGTTCAGAAAAACTGCAAAGCAAACTGATGGCTCTGTAATTTTCGTAATCATTAGGATCATTTTTTTTATATAAAGGTTGGACAATAGCTAGCTTGAAAATGTCTGGAAAATTTCCGGCGTTAAAAGATAGGTCTATCAAAAAAGCCAATGGCTGACGGATACTCAATTTAGAACGTTTAGTTAAATTATTGGAAATATTATCGCATCCATAAGAGTTAGACGATTTCAGCTTATTTATTAAAGATAATATATCGGATGATAAAACTGGTCTTAAAAAAAGTGATCGTTCAAAAAAGGCACATTGGAGCTTAAAAAGACTGGATCAAAAACAGAATTTTTACTTATTGCGGATGTAAAATGTTCATTGAAATTATTGGCCACTATAGCATTTGGAATTTTTTTGCCATTTTCTCTTATAGTTATAATATTTGACTTATTCGATTTGCCTTTTATTTTATTTATTGCGTTCCACATTGCCTTTGTTTTGTTATGAGCTTCTTGAATTTGCCTCTCATGATAGTTTCTTTTAGCTATTACAAGTGCTTTGCAGTATTGTTTCTGCAAAACTATATTAATATTCCTATAAGCTTGATTAATTTTCGCAAGGTCGCTAAAAAGTATAACACTCTGTTTTAATTATCTTAATTCATCAGTCATCCAATTATCTTTCTGTGTTTTTTTAAACAGTGATATCCTTTTTAATGGAAAACATAGCTGAAAATAATACATTATGGTATTATTAAAAATTTTACAAGCCTTATTTATACAATCTTGAGCATACATTTCTTGCCAATCTACCCTCTCTAAAAAATTACAGAACTGTACAATGTTCTCTTTGCAAAAATTTGTACGCTGAACGAATTTATTTTCTTTATTTTCAGGGAAAACTGTGTTTACACATATTGATTGAGAAAGATGATTAGATAAGTAGAGGTTAATAACATTAGTTTTAAAGTTGTTAACATTAGAATTGATCAGAAAATTAACAATGCATGTGCTAGATGAAGCGGTTATTCTTGTAGGCATTTTGATGGTAATTGTAATGTCATAACATCCAAGTAAATCGGTCAAAAGTGCCAAATTAGTACTGCAGGAATTAAAATCACCACCTGTAACCAAAAGCTTATCCTTTACTGACAATATCTGTAATAACCCGTCAAACAGTTCTAATAATAAAGTAAAATCACCATTAGGTGGTCTATAGATAACAATAATTAACATATTAAGTGCTGTTAGAGATACAGAAGTATACTCAAAAACACCATCTAAACAAAATACGTCCATTAAAAAGACTGAGACATCACTAAAAAAACTGTTATTTTTGTAGAGAACTACTCCACCATGTCAGAGAGTTTTCCAACAATATGAATTAACAAGAGTAAAATCAGTCAGCTTATTTACATTTATTTGCGTTTCATTCTGCCAGTGTTCAGTAAGCAATAAAATGTCATAGCTATAATCATTAAAAACATTGTTTATATTTAAAATTTTATTTCCTAAACACTGAATATTTTGATGAAATATGGTGGGTATATTGTTTTTATCCTTATTACTGTAAGGTTTACTCACGAAAAAAATGTGTTTCTTCATTTATATCTGGTCGATAGCCGCGTGGGTTAAGGCGCGAGGTGGCAATCGCGACTAATCACACGCCTGTCGCGCCACCGGGTTCGAATCCTGGCTAAGATCAACCCTTGCCCCCCAATAAATTCAAACATTTTAAGGGTGCAGATAAGGGTAGCTCTCGTAGCGCTTTCGAAGTTTTAACACATGTTGAAAAATACTCTGACTCGAGACTAATAAGATCCGACAAAAATTACGTGGCTGCAATCAACCCCTTCCACCCCAAAAAATAAAAAAATTGAAAGGCTGCAAATAAGGGTAATTTCCCTAGCGATTTCGAAGTCAGAAAAAACTTAGAAATTAATTACAGTCGAGACAAACATGTTGCATGAAAAATTAGACGGCTGCAATTGTTTGTTTTTGAATTTTAAGAGTTTCATTGAGTAACCTATTTTAAGGGGATGATTACACCATTACATACCCGATTAGGGCATTTTGTAATCAACTCTTGCCGTTTTCTTGTCATTCCATCATTTTTTTGACAGAAAAATTTTTCGGTGAATTTTAACCTTGGAAGTTTCAGACAAAAAGTTAAATATTTTCTTTCGCGTCTTTGTCATCGATGGCGATTTTAAAATACTCAATACGCAGAGCCTGGCCTTTTTATTTCTACTTTATCGGTCTATTGCTTTTCATTGGTTTATAGTATTGATCAAAGTAAAGACGTGAAGGAGGCATGTGATATTCTATACTGGACTCTGTTTTCATTGATAGCATCCCGAAAAATTTGGCTAAAACTAATACGGTTAAACCTTGGTTTAATCGTAATATTATTCGCAATATGAAGACAAAATCAAAGCACTAGCGCAACTTAAAAAAAAAATGGTAAAGCAGATGAATTCAACAATTCTTATAGACAAAGATTGCCGAATTTTTCAACGAGTGTCTGAGGACATCCTTCATCTTTTATGGTAGGTTATTCTGTTTAAGAAAACAACGCTATGTTGGGTATTTTCAAGGCATTTCGCAAGGAACGAACCACAAGCTCAGTGCAGTGGATTAATTGACTTATTTTTTTAATCTCACATTGAAACACACAACAATCTAATTTAACAGATTTGCTGAGCATCGAATAAAGTTTAATCTTGTTCTATTTTAAGAACAAATATTATTTTCAGTTTAGTTAACAAAACTTAAAGCTATAGAATAATAACGTAGGTAATCAAGTAATTGAATTTAAAGTTATAAATTTCATGTAAATAGAACTAGTTATTACTTTAGTGAATATAAATAAGAACGAACATTAATCAATAAATAAATTTTCCATTTCTACCGTAAAATATTCGCGACAATTAATTCTAATTGTTGCATTATCATCGAAGGTTCAGAATGATTTTCATTACATACATTATCCTCACCACAATAAAATTGTGAGAGGTTACTAAAATTGGTCCAAAAACGAAAATTGAGATAACATCAAATCTTTACGTTTTGAGGTACCAGGAACCAAAAAAAGTGGTTTTTGAAAAATGTCTGTGTGTGTATGGGTATATGTGTGTGTGTATGTATGTGTGTTAGCACGATAGCGCTGAAGCTACTAAACGGATTTGGATGAAACTTTGCATGGGAGGGTTTCTTTAGTGCTCCAGAAGATCTGAAAATGTTTTGCTTGAGATCGGATTATGTTTAGTGCCGTTTTGGCGCAACAAGTTGTTTATTTTATAATTACCTACAATGTGCAATCAAACCATTGAAAAGCAGTTAAAATTCCGATCTCAATGATATATCACACTTGAGAGAGCGAGGGAGATTCGGTAAGACAAATTTAGATCAAAATTACCTGACAAAAAAAAACTTCAGAAATATTTGCAAAGTTTTTGTATTTGAAGCATAAATAAGATGACCTTTTTTTCTGACCTCCTCCAAACCCTCTAACGGCTATCAAAACACTTGACAGATAAATACTCCCTCAGCACCAGCATAAGATGACATAGCCAGTTACTCCCAGAAAATGCAAGGAGGGGTGCTGCATGGGGTGAGCTTTTTAAAGGTTTTAATAATTTTTTTTTTATCTAACACGGCTTTAACGACTTTGATCAAAACTAATACATGGCTACTTCCTTACTTCATTTAACATTCAATAACTTTTTAAATGTTATACTGCAAAAAAAATGTTTACCTCCGCCGGGAGTTGATCCTGCGAACTCAGCATTACAAGGCAAAGGCTTTTCCGCTACAACATCGTGCCTCGTAGCAGAAATTATGAGAGAGTTTATCTGAGTTGTGTCAGACCGATTCTTTTACAACTTTAACACCTGAATGGCACCAAAGGAACCACCTGCCAGACTAACGAGTCTCCATCTCATGTATAGTAAGTATGGGAGAATGAGTGTAGAAAATTGAAGCTTTATAAAATACCGTAAGTCTGCCGACCATTGGCTCTTAGACTATTGGGCCGCTAAACTCATAACACTATTTTGTAGTTTTTCACGATATAGACACCTTGGATTGCCATTTACATACTTTGACGTTTGACATAATTTTTCATTAAATGTCAATTTAAAGGAAAATAAGGACAACACAAACAACAAAAGTGTTAAATAACAATAAGTTGTGAACAAATATAATTCTGTGAATAAATTAAAATAAATGGTAACTCAGACAGTGACGAAGAACTTGCGAATACTCCACTGGACTTGCAAGAGGAAGCTAGGAATGTTTCGCTAAATTTGTTACCTACAAAGTCAAGACAATGGGCAGTGTGAATAAAAAATAAGTTTTTACTTTAAGCATTACGTTATAGCATCAGCAAAAGCTTTTAGTTTCAGCTATAAGAACTAGCATTTGCTGAAAACAATGTGAATAATCTTTAGCTGACACTTATAAGCTTATGCTATAAAATATCAGTTTAAGCTGGAAGCAGTAAACACGTGTCGTGCATCTGTCATTAGTGTCATTTCATTACTTAGTGTAAGTTTAGAAAGAATTGCATGCGTTTAATGTTGTTGTGATAACAATGAGTTCCGATAGCGAATGTTTTCAATCCGAAGTTGATGAACAAAGTACAAATTTCCGATTTGTCGAGGCTTTAGGGAATCATAAAGTTTTATTTAATAAGTCGCAATTGCCAACAATAAGGAAAGCGAAGGAAAATGCACAAATAATCATGCAAGAATCATACCAGTTAATATTTGGGAAAGCTGTTGCATTAAAACAATTGAAAAAGAAAATTCAAAATATGAAAAATGAATTAAAGAAAAAGACAGACAAGAAAGCAACAGGGAATAAGAAAATTATTCTTAAAGACTGGGAAAAGAAATTGTTGGAGATTATAGACAGTGATGTGAAAAATCCAGTATTCAATAAAATACCCGGAGCTGTGACTACGGCGTCAAAACAATTAGAAGGCATTACAGTAAACCACCATTTACCTGACGACAACAATGCAGATATTCTAGTTAGACCTCTGCCACCGCCTCGTCCTACACCATTGAAACCAAAAAAATGAGGAGGAAACAGAGGAGACTGCGAAATTAAGCATACCAGAGCTACAAAGATTGGTTCTTCTTGAACAGCTGAAACTTACAAGGATGCAGATAGAGCGAGAAAAATTTTTATTAAACAGGCTAAATCAAACTCCGCGGGAAATTTCCAATTATAGTTCAGACATAAATTATGGCAATGTATACGCTGAACTGTGAGTAAATATTTATTGAAAATAAATACATACTAATTAAAGTTGTAGTTGGTTGATTACATTTTTTATTCCTTCTCTCCTCTGTTGTCCCGGTCTACGCAAAATTACATCTGAATTTTCTAAATCATTTTCCTCATCGAAAACCTCTCGTTGATTACCATTTATATCTGCATCTACTTCATCGAAAGGAATGTCATTATTTAAATATTTCGGTATGTTATGAAGAACGGCACAGCTAACAATAACAGATGCGACTCTATCTAGTTTTATTCTAATTATATACTGCAACATTGGAAACCTTCTCTTTAGTTGACCCAAGCATCTTTCAATGAGGATTCGTTCTCTTTTGAAAAGTGTATTAAATGCCATTTCTTCACGCGTTTGGGGATTTATATACGGCGTCATTAACCACGGTGTGATTCCGTAACCCGAATCACCCAATAATAAAAAATTTTGCTGCATATTATTCATTTGGGCATAGATGGTAGATCTCTTAAGTATTCGATTATCATGGACAGACCCCGGCCATTCAGCGTCTATAGAAGTAAATTGTTCTTTTGCGTTACACGTTGCCTGTACATTTATGCTGGTGTAACCTTTTCTGTTGCAGTATTCGTCTCCATGCTCGGATGGTTTCGTAATTCTTATGTGTGTGCAATCTATCACGCCAATTGCACAAGAAAATTGGTATTTAGCAGCCCACCCTTGCTGTGCTTCATACATATTATTATTTGTAGGAAACTGTATCCAAAGATGTGACTTTTCCATGATTTTAGTCAATACCAGTTTTACCATTTTGCTGACTGTTGTTCGATGTACACCTTCATCCTTTCCAACTCCGATTTGAAAGCCAGGGTCGCTTATGAAGCGAAGAAATATTTGCATTTTTTGTTTAATGACCCTCCTCTAGTTTCTCCAGTATCTTCAAGGAAATGTTCTGCTAACCACTCAACGTTAACTCTAGAAAATCTGTACAGTTTGTGATACTCATTATTGGGGCATTCAGTTCGTCTTGGATAATATTTTCGATTTCTAATATTCATAAACTGAGCCATTTTTCAAACTATTCGATCAAAGATATCGATAAGACTATTTTCTCCAAGCCTCATGACAGCAAACTTGACAAATTATTAGTTATTACTTAAAAATTGCATCAATAGCTGTACCTTATTCACACCTATTTCAGTTTTAACTGGAAAAAATGGATCGTACTAAAAGCAAACAGAATAAACATCAGTTTAAGCTAAAACTACTTATTATTCACATAAACCATAGTTTTTGCTATAAAACTGTGAGTAAAAGTTCATACTACAATTTTATTCACACTGCCCAATGATACGAAGAGTGACATGAACTGGAAAAAGAATACAAAAGCAAAAACTTAACAGAAAATGTATTACTTGCTTATCTATAGGAAAGATCAAATATTCTAAATGCAGGTACACTATGGTCTGAATTTTCAATGTTGAAAAGCACTTTTAAAGTCAAAGAAAATATTAATTTTGATTATTTTCATAAAATTCGAGCATTTTTTAAACAAATTTCTGTAAACTACCTGCCCAAAAAGTCGAAAATTTTGACTCAAGAACAATGCATAAAATTTTTTAAGGTAGCAGATGATTCGGAATATATTATGATCGTAGGTTTCTCTTATTATGGGACTATACGGAGCTTGTCGTCGCGAAATGAGTTGTTGAATATGAAACTTGACCACATAGATAATAGAGGAAACATATTGATTGTTACAGTTCTAGAAACAAACAAAACATATTACAAGAACATTTTACAGCCACAAACAAAACAGTTGATAAATTGAATCTACTTACAATAGACAACAAATATGTTTCCTTTAGACCTACCCACAGTCCTCATAATCGCCTATTGCGATATATGCACAGTGCTACCGATCGGAAAAAATGTATTTAGTAGAATTCCAAGAAAAAATAGCCACTTTTTGAAACTGCCTGAACCTAATATATATACAGGACATTGTTTACGTCGTAGTTCTGCAATATTACTAGCTAACTCTGGGAGTGATTTGCTAACACTTAAAAAGCATGGAGGTTGGCGTTCTTATGCAGTTGCAGAAGGATATATCGATGACTGCTTAGCAAATAAGATTGGAATTTCTCAAAAAATAAACCAAAAACAACAGTCTAGTACTAGAGAATTTAGCACAACTGAAGTATTAAATATTTCCTACCAAATAAATGAAATACCTCTTAATCTAGCTAGCTAATCGCATTGCTTCGCTCGCTCGGGCAGCTAATATCCGCGGGCTACTAATGCCCTTATGAAACAATATACTACAGCGCCTCTTTCCTCCGTTATATTGTTAAAGAACGCTATAACCCCGATATACTTTTCGACGTTGTAACAAAATCCGACTTAGGAAATACTTCGTAAGAAAAGCGTGCTTCACGTAAAAACGCCGTGGAAGAGGTTTTTAATTCTTGGAAATATATTTTTGCTCTTCGGAGCATTTTTTATGCCAAATTTTCGCTAACTCTTCAAGGAGCGTTAATTTAGAAAGTGTAGTACAGGGACGTAATGTCGCCCCGACCACCCAATTTTAGAAAGTATACTAAAATTGGACTTGAACTTCAAAATTTCCAAGATTAAAAACCCTTTTACGAATCCACGTTGTCAAGCACTGCAACTCTTACGAGGTATTGAATATGAGGACAAGTTAATCCAACGACTATTCAAAATATATCGGAAGTTATAGCGAAAATAGCCCTTAGCGACATGGGACCCCCATCATTTCCTAGCAGTCGGATTTGACGGGGAAATGAGGTGTTTTGACGGGGTTTGCCCTAAACCGGTTCCTCAGTGATTCGGAGTCAAAAAAGTATCTTTACCATGTACTCACACGTGCATGGGATCCGCCTTGCCTGAACGTAAAAAGTTGTTATTGCATAATACAAACGAAGTAGAGACGCTTCAAGCAATTTTAAGCTCCGAGGAGCGACCAAAATTAATGTGAATTAATAAATACGTTTATAAGACAGGCAAGCAAAAGCCCACCAAAATTTCAGTTACATGAAACTTTTCTTGAATCTTTTTGTGCATCGTTAGCTTATCAAACTGCATATTGGATGGTAGTTGGTACCGTATGAATCGTCCCGTTCCTCACCATGTGTTGTACACGGGTCAGACCATTGTTTGTTAACATTTTCTCTTGAAAAAGTTGTTGTAAAAAACATAAATTTTTTAAAGATTTAATATATATATTTTGAACTTTATATTGTCTTTTAATTGTGTTTTCTAACAAAATTCCTTTTCAGGTTTAATTTTAAGAGAGTGTAATACAGACAGTGTTAGATTTATAGTGTTACGACGTCCTCCAATTGATACCATCAGAGCAGCAGTTAAGCATAAACGACAGTAAGTATGATTTTTCCATTATTCTCCGTCTGAAACAGTCGTGTTGAACCCTAAAAATTTTGTGAACGTAATATTTATTATTTAGAATTAAGAAAAGGTTGAGGAAAAAGAAAATTAATTTTTTCTTTTTCCTATTTTTTTTAATTTTTCTAAGTTTTTCGAGTAGAAAATACGTCCTTCAGACATCCATAAAACATGGAACGTTCACAATATCACAGAACAATAAACAATGTACTAGGAGGTAAAATTATATGCCAAGATGTGTTTTGGATGAAGTAGGGTTTGTTCCAAAGATAGGATAAGATAAAAAGTTATTTACTACACAATTTAAAAGTAATTCTATCTGAATATTAAAGGCCAAACGTGCCTATTTTCATAAACCATAAATTTAACTTTATCAAATAAACATAACAACCCCGTAAGAATATCTCTGTCATCGGGTAAATAATACGAAAGCAAACAACGGAGAGAAACCCCGCGTGAAGGTAAATCAGCCGCTTTAAATTCAAGCAGCGCAAACCAACTCACCGTTTTAGATGTCGTAGTAATTTCACTGCTAGAGGAATCAATATTGTTATCGCTCGTACAGCTATCATTGTTGTTTTTAGAAGTCTTGTTAGTTTTATTGGTCCTTTTATTCTTTCTCTTCCGCCTGTCAGGAATGTTGAGATGGGAAGATGCTATCACGGTCTCCAGTTTTTGTCCCGCCACGTCTGAATTCGCCACTTCTTGTCCGCTCTGGCTGTCTGGCTCCGGAGACAGCGGCAGGATCAGAATGTCTTCTGCTGGCTCCGTTAGAACCTGCAACAATTTTATACTTCAAGATTCAAGTCATCGACGTGGTCTCAATAGTTTGCATTTGAATGATATCTTGCTTTTCTGATTAACTTGTGCCGAAATGTCAAGATACTTTACAGATGGACAATAATTTCATAGGTCTATAAAATGATAACAGGATAATACAGACGGTTCGTTCATAAAACGTTATTTTTCTGTTTAAACATAGTAAATGCCCTCCTCAAACTCGCGGTTGGCATTATGTTTTTATTTCAGCAAATAATATGCTTAAACAAGTTTACTATTGATATACAGGGTGCTATTAGTGTCATGTCATTAAAAAAAATTGGTAATGGAGAACGACCAGACAAACAAACAACCTGTAAACTTTGAAAAAAACTGACCTAAGTCAATAATTTCAATAGTTTCTAAAAGAAGCTAGAGAACCTCTACCTTATGGGGCAATCAACGAAATTTATGACTTAATTTTAAAAAAATCAGAAAAGTGAAAAAGGCTTTTGTTCTTGGATTAACAAAGGAGACAAAGGGTACCGACTTATTGGTTCTTAAAAACTGAGCGAAATATAATAATTTTCCAAGAAAAAAATTTGCACAGTGACAGGTAACAAATGATACCTTACCAGTGTTGTTTAATCACATAAATTGTTCGAAATGTTCTTTATCTGCATTAATACACTTTTCAGCATGTCGAAGTAAAGACAAACGCACGCCCTTCAACATATTGGGCAAATTAGGATCATTTTTTATGGTCCTTATGCACATTAAATCACGTTGCCGCAATTGTTCCACAGTGTCAATTGGATCACGGTACACAAGTGTTTAAGATGCCCCCCAAAAATAAAAATCCATTGGATTTAAGTCGGGTGACCTAGCAGGCCATCCGACCGGTCCACCACGTTCAATTCATTGTTGAATAAATTGTGTATTTAAAAAATTTCGAACCGCCAGATTGAAATGCACTGGCGTGCCATTGTAAAAAGTCCTTATTTCTTGCGTGTCTTCTCAAAATCCACCTACAAAATTCATTCGGTTCTAGGTCTTGGACACGTTGATAATGGTAGAAGTGTAACTCCTCATATCTCGCAATATCCTCCATGCCACAAAATGGGACACTCCCACACGGTTTACGATATCGCGGGTACTTAAAGTTGGAACCTCTTCTACAAGTTCCAAAACTTGAACATCTGCTCCAATTATATCGAGTTGCATTACATTAAACTAAAGAAGCCAATAAAATAAATTCTAACCAAGGGTATAGAAAAACGTGGCCAAAAGCCGAAAAAGAACAGAAGCAATGACACAAAAGAACCGTTGTACGTAATCAAGTAACCGACACGAACTAAACTAAAGTAGATTTTTTCTAATAACAGTTTGAAACATTTTGTCCTTTCTACTTTGTAAAGTGTCTTTTATTGGTTCTTAGTCCACGTTAACTGATGCTATTGGCTAAATAATTTAAATTGGAAGGTGTATCGGTGCAGTTTTTTATACGTATTTCGGCTAACTAGGTAGATAATAGAACCGCAAAAGTAAAAAACACAAAGATATCCGCCGCCGCCGCTACTTACTCGGTGACACTCGGCGATTTACATCTTAATTTAAAGCTCGCATGGCACAATACGAAATTTCATGATATTTTTTAACAGATCATGGTGGTTTTGGCACTTATACGTTATTGTGTGTATTTGATAAACTCGAAAGGGCAATAATTTATTCTTATTAGTTAAGTATTTAACGCAAATTAAACTTTATTCATTAAAAATATTTCAAAACCTAACTGAAACTTTTTAAGGAAAATAATATTTTGTGATTGATGATGGCTCCATAATATTCAGAATACAGATTGAACAGAGTTACGCGCCGCACAAAATTCCATTTAGTTTTGCTTATTTAATAGGAGGGATTGGAGGGACTGACTTTCAACCTAAATTTGGCATTTTTGTCAACTCTTACTATTAATTTAATAAAAATGGTATTAAAAGGTACAAAATTCTAAAGAATGGTATAATTTATATTACTTAAAAAAAGTGCAGGCATACAACAGAAAATAATTGTATAAATACTTTTAAAATGGTACAACTGGCAACATTGTAAGTAGTTATGCACGAATATCGGAGCATACGTAAATTCTGAATCAAGCTCATCACAACAGTCCATAAGGGCGGCAGGCCTTTAAACTTTTTATGCCAATTAGAGAGATATACAGCCGACAAAGCATACAATAGAGTTAAACTTGAACTTGGTTGAACTTTCACTTCTATTCTGGAATACTTTGCCTACCGTAATATTCTAGAAGTTCTTAACCAATTTTATTAACAATTAATTAATTTTTTAAACATTTTTTCCTCCAAAACTATAGACTTTAGACCCTATGTTATATAAGAGTTTTTTTGGTTGCCTGTTCGTTCTCCATTACCAGTTTTTTAATGACATGAAACTAATGGCACCCTGTATGTTAATCTGTTATTAGTCATACCGATTTTCATTGTAATGGAAAATTAGTGAACATGAGTAGATAAGCTATAAGAGTTTCACTCCAAAATAGCATATATTTTCTCATTGAGGCTCGATCTGATATTCAAGACCATCTATCAAAGCGTTGACAAATTCGAGAGCTTGCGTTAAAAAATTGTTAATACTATCATGTGACTAGATATTTGATGGCAGATGATTAAGGGCTGCTAGAGGGCGCTGAATTTAGTTGTAGATAGCTCCTTGGCTAGCTATCTACATTAATGATCTTGATTGTATTTCTCACGATATCTTATTACATAAATTACAAATCTCTGGCTTTAATGATGTTAGTTTATAGTTAACAATATCCTACTAATCAAATATAAAGCAAACTACATACTTCAATAAAATAAGTTCCGACCCAATATCAATAAAGCACGGTGTATCCCAGGGATCAGTGCTAGGACCAATGTTGTTTATCATTTATATAAATGACCGTATATGATACTGATGTGTCTGATTATGTAAATTACACCTAAAGACAAATAAATAATCCGAAAAGAATCTTGAATTTTATTTCTTCAAAGGACCCCGCTCACTCAACCCTGTAAAATAACTTTCGGTCAAATTGCTTCAAATTCTAGCATGTTGTATATTTCGAGGTCCCGATCAAAAGTCTCCAAGGACACGGCGCTCCAAATGCCTTACTTTTAGCTGCAGAGCTTTGAGATCGTTGAAAATGGGGTGTTCAGCAGTATCAATGAGACATAATATGTTGAAAACTATATATAGGACTATTATAAGGACCATCTTGTGTGTATATGTTTGTATGTGTGGGTGTGTGCGTCTTGTTGCGCATGCGTGTTTATTAACCTTCAATTATTCGTGGATTGTTGAGATCTATCTTCGTTGGTCGGTGTGCTGCATCCATAACTGTATTCAATTAAAAAGATCTTTTATGTTTTACACTTTACAGTAATACTGCTGTAAACATATTTTCTCAATTATTTAGCCTTTTTACAATATAAATAAAATTGTTACTCTGTAGTTAAGTGTGCTATTCTTTTATGATTAAAAGCGCAATTCACTAATAGAACAATTTAAAAATAATTTGTCCCTCTATCCAGCACTATTATATTCTTTTTTTTATCATATTTTGATTTTCTTTATCATCTGTCATTATTAACGGATTAATTATAGTTGACTGCCTTAGGCGTTAAAATATTTTTTTTTCACCGTCAGCTGGCGAAAATATGGCATATCGAATCCATCCAGAAACGGTCATATAAAGAGCGTGTTCAAGTTTTTTGATAATGTTATTGAAATGCCCCATGTCGAGAACATCAAAGATTTTTACCATATAGCGGCAGCATTATTAAACAGGTTTCATCCCCCTATCCATATGACAGCTGCCGATGTGCACATGGCGAGGAGAATGCTGGATAAATTCCGTGAACCGAACGTTGCCCAAGCGAGGGTCGGAATCGACAACCTTCAGAGAAGATGAGGTCAATGGGCTAGACTAGAAGATAATAATATTGCTTTTCCCCGACTCCCCTTGGATTATTTGAGAAATCTCACATTCGGTATATATCAAATATCTTTGGCACCATCGTATGCTCAAGAAAAGTTGCAACGAGAAGAAAATGTAGAATTCCAGGTCGATGAATTAATGAATGAAAGAGGATTTTTGCGAATAAGAGTTTACTCTAGATTCAGGAACAGGTCCAAGTACGAGATATACATTTCATACAATGAAAATGTAGCAGAAGTTATGGATGAAAATCTCGATAATACCTTGGTTGATGGATATTATTGTACCTGCAAGACTGGACCCTCGGCACATGCGCTCATGGTGCGAGTGTTCTGTGGTATCTTGGGTACGCTAGGTATGAGCAGAATGTTCATTATCCTTCAGTTTCTCTATTGAATACAATTATGGATGCAGGACACCGACCCCTACAGACAGATCTCACAATCCACGAATAATTGAAGGTTAATAAACGCTTGCGCGACAACACGTACTCACCCACACACACAAACACAATAGTCCTATATATAGTTTTCAACTTATGTCTTATTGAAACTACTGAAAACGCCATTTTCAACGATCTCAAAGCTGACGAGTTATAATGGACACAATAAATGACTATAGTGTATACGACCAGAATTGAAACCGTATAAAAACTAAAACCTGGCAAAAACAGTCGGCATCTCTTTATTATGATAAGCCATTTCTGTTTACCCCCCGCAAGAGATGCCGACTGTTTTTGCCGGCTTTTAGTTTTTATACGGTTTCAATTCTGGTCGTATACACTATACCACTACATTACCGCGCATTAGTATAATGGTAACTACAAACCTGTAAGCCGGGCTGACCCAGTCGCTCCACGGAGCAAATCTGCAAATTCTCGGCATCCGATGAGCATTCCGATGTGGGCGGCGTAGGCACCGCAGCGGGGACTTGAACTACGTAAACTATAGGAGGGGTGTAACAAGGTACGACTACAGGAGTAGTAGTTTGCACTACCACCTGTGCGGGTTCGTGGTTCTGAACCAAGGAAATTTGGGATTTTAGTGAGTCTGGGGATAGGGGTCGGTAACAGTGTGTAGGGCTAGGAGGATCTTCTTCGCTGGGAACGGTGTGGTGGATCATAACAACGCTTGGGGCTGGCAGAGGTGGTAGGCTTTGTGAAAGGGATAGTAGGTCGTGGGCAGCTTCGGTCTCTTCAGCGCTCCGGGTTCGGAAAATTTGGATCCCTCCATCGCTGCCAGTTATAGCCTCCTCGCTCTTTATCCTGTCAACAGTGCCATTTGGAATGAATTCTTGAGGGTAACCTGAAAAAAAAATAGACATATTATAATACATAAATAAATAATTAATCACCACAGAAATTGGACAACCCCCGATTCCAGAAGCCAGAAGCTTGTGCAGAAGGGGGTTACACATTGAAAATACGCGGACATACAACTATATCCTCCGACAGTGCCAGTTCCGGAGCCGGAGCTCGAACCTGGTAGCGCGATACTCGTTCGAATATTCGCGATTGCCACCTCGCACCTTAACCAACGCAGCTATCACCAGACATATTTATTAAATGTTTTATTATATTAGTATTGTTATTTTTTTTCTGTATAAAGTTTAATACAAAGTACATAATGAAAAACATAATATTTTTAGTCGCAAACTCCTCTATAAAATCATTTTACTATAAGGAACGTAACCAAATTGCAACCAACAGCTACTATCCGGGCTATATGCTCCGCCTAGCGCTGAGTTACAAGCCTGGCGCGTTAAGTGTAATGATTGCATATTACTATCAAAACGCTAATACTTCGATTGCAACAAACACCAGCCAGAAGACTGATCGTACTTAAAGGAGCTCTCGTGCCAGTCATTACACACCACTTGCAGACTGCTGTTTCGGGCTGTTGGCTCTCATCAGTGCAAGGTAGGCATGTGATGACCGACACTAGGGTCACTTGACTACTTAGTACATTTCGGTATCTTCGGGATAGCGACATGTAAAATAGTCAGCAGGCGCCATTTAGCGGTCCTAGTGAACTATGCTAAGCCCTTAAGTAGGGATATTTATTTTTCGATTGCAACAGACACTGGAGTTAATATTGTGTTCCATTTGAAAAAATTTAGAAAATTCACTTTGAAATTTCCTGAATTAGCGCCAGTATAAAATACACCCTGTATAATTGTAATAAATATTTGGTAGTTGTGTCGTTGTAGTACATTCCTTGTCTACATAAAATTGCAAAATAAATCTTCTTAATTAATAGCCATACACACAGCGAATTAATTTGTTAAACTTTGTTCCGACCAAAATTTTCATATTTTTTTCGAATAACTCGGCAACGCCATGTCAAAAACAAAAAATTTGGAGGTCATTGGAAAGGTAATTTTACGCCGAATTCATAAATGTAAGAATATATAGGGTGGTCCATTTAAAAAAAATGACCTCGAAGATGTTCCGCTGTAGCGAGTCACCCTGTATATTTCAAAATATTTTTAAAATGTGCGCTTTTTGACACTATACCACTTCCATAAAAAAATAACTTTCCAAAGTCTTCTAATAAGACCGATATTATACTTTAATGCGCTTTTGGGACACCCTGTATGTATACCTTTTCCAAAATTAATATAAATATTATTAATTAGCGCATTTATATTAATAAAGTTTACAGTTTCTTGTGGATTATTTAAATAAAATAGGCTTCATAATAAAATTTTTGGTTTAACTAGTTAATGAACTTATTTAATACTGCCCTATTTTTCCATAATTTGTTTATTGATAGGATTATTGTATTGGTCAAAGCACTTGCATGAATAAGTTTATGCACTGTACTTGTCAGGTGGTAGTCAACGACTTTAGACTATTGTAACATTCACCACAAAACTGAGAATACCATATTTTGATAGATGCATCAGATCTTTTCCAAATGTTCGCCAACTGCTTTTAAACTATTTTCTAAGTTGCTTTCAACGTATAATATCGTTAAAAAATTCCCTGCAAATAAAAAATGCAACAAAAATTATTAACGCCGGAGAATCAGTCGGTATGGTGTCATTAATCAAGCTGACGTACATTGAAAACCTATAAAGGTAAGTGTTTCGATTTGCCGGCGGAGTACAGACGGTAACGGTATTTTAATGATGTCGTAAAGTTCTGTTGCATTTTCTATTTACAGGAAATCTTAGAACTATACTGTACACAGTTTTCGCTGTTGTGTTTTGCAACGATAATACGACCTTTTGGTTGCTGGTGACACCGGCAACACTGTTATACGACAGACAGTCTTATCAATTTAAAATTCTTATTTTGTTAAAATTTGTATTAACCGAGTTGGGTTCTTTAGCAATCAGCACACCCACGTAGATAATACATTAAAAGTTTCAAAGTATATCCTATCTTTCGAGATTACGATTCGGATTTTTGTCCGGAAATAAATTTGCATCTCTTTTTCATTACTCGACTGATTGAACGCTCGGAAATGTTTAATTCCACGGATAGTCCTGATTGGGGATTTCTTGGAGCTTTGCAAAAGATCTTCCCTTAAACGATGGATGTTTTTATTGCTTCTTGCTTATTTCTCCATTCATTTCATCAAGGACTGCCTTCGTCTTCAAAAAGTTTAACCCACGTTGTATTCGGAAATAATTTGTTATAATTGCACGTTTAAAGTATCTCTGCAAAATTTAATGAATTAGAAAATTTCTTTGGAGACATAATGAGCGATTACTCATACTAATAGTTAATAAAGCTTATACCACCGTGCGTTGTACATATTTACCGATTTTTATAAAACAAATAATCGTGTATAAATAAAGTTTACTAATTAAGCTCAAAAACTAATAAAACAATCATAAAATTACTAAGTTAGACCAGAGAAATTGGGATTATTTTTCTTGCCTGAAATTCCAGAATTTTGGCAAACAGCTCGTATCGAGATGCGGCTTTCGGCATCGTGTTCGGAAAAATACCAGGAAAAAAGTGTACATATACATATGGGGTGCAAAAAGTGCATTTAATATTGCATAATTATTTACAAAATTATAATAATTTATAAAAAACCAGAAAATCGCTCGGAAACTAGGGGGTTTTCGAGGGCGCCGAGTCCAGAGCTTCCCTCGAAACCGGTCGGGAATGCTCAGGGGTGGCGCTACTGGCTTATGAGTGTATTATTTATTTATTTGGTATCAACGGACTGGATAGTCCAATATATTATGTTATATATTATAACATTTACTTCAACGTCCAGTGGAAGTATAGTAACGCAAGGAAAAAAAATTTTTTTCTCTTGAAATGGGCTTAAGATGTCGATATTTTAAATTTGAGAGAAAAAAAAAAATTTCTGTCTGTCGGTCTGCCTGTCGGTCTGTCTGCCTGTCGGTCTGTCTGTTACTTTTTTTTGTGCGCACGTTTACTTTGGAGCCGTTTATGATATTGACTTGAAATTTGATTATATTTTGATCTAATTCCGTTGAAGAGTTCGGGGGTAAATGGTGTAATTAAGGGTAAATGGGCAAAGCAAGCAGGTAAAAGTCTATAAAATTGCAATTTAGGGCATGCACGAAACTTCAAGGTCTTAAAATTTTTTTGGCATCAGCTACTACCCCCCACTCCTCTCCACTATCACTCCCAATATTACCCCCACACTATTATGAAAAAGAGTAAAAAAAAATAAAAATTGTTACATGGCCTATGTCCATTTAACAGTTTTATATAAAAACTAGTGTTTTAGTTATATTTAGCACGATCTGTATAACATTTTTCGATTCAGTTTTTGCAAGTGAGACTGTTTTCAACTAACAGAATTTTACTTGTATAACTGCTAAACCATTTCACACTGTTTTATGCACTTAGTTTTATATCTTAGGAACTCAGTCATGTTCTAGTAACTATTATGTATTTCTGTTTCGTTGTAATACAGCATTATTCCAGGAAACAATTTGTCAACAAAACATTTATTTATATCAGATATCTATTTTTCAATTTTTATATTTTTGTTTACTATGTTAGTACATATACATTTCTTTACCTTTTCTCGTTACTATATAGTATATCCTATAAGATGTAATATATTTACTGAGTTATCAAAATACGTTTTACTATTTATTTACAGCTGTTCATATTGTTGGTTATGTACAAAATAGAAATTACAAACTGAGGCAGCAAATCAGCTGGTATGGAAGTAATAAAAACTTTTATTATAGATTCCTTTTATCGATTATATGCCACTAATTTAGTTGTGAGTACGGGAATCTACAAGGCAGGTTGTTGCGCTTAACTCAACCATTGACAGATGGCAATACCTGTACTATTTCTATATTTTTATAGCTTTCAATTTAATTAGGGAATTAAATTTCTCAAGTTTATTTTTTTGGTAGCATTATTTCCCAGTAAGTGGGACAAAAAGTTTACCTTATCAGTAAAACTTACCAGGAAATCATTTACTTGCAGCCTTTGTACTGATTCGAACGTATATAATTTTTAACTGTGGACTTCAGTAATTAGTATTACATTTTACATCTGCGTTAATAACAACATACAGGTAATTTCATTTATTGTTCATTTAAAAATCTAATTAATCTTCAATTTTTGTCTTTGAAGTAATTTCAATTATTTTTAAAATAAATTTAAATTCAAGGTCAATACTTTTTAATATAATAAGTAGTTAAAATACTATATGTACCACATGGTTTTAAAAATATTTTTTTCCTTTCTTTTTCATTTTTTGGCAATTTATAGTCTAAGAAATTAGCTTTTCTAGATGCTTATATGCTTAGATACTTGTATTGTATATACTTACATAATTAAATTCTTAAATAATTATATATATTTATATATTTTTTTGTACATATGTACTTATATGTTTATGCACATATATACTTATACATTTCTGTATACGTTTCTGCATAGCTTCTACATTCCTGCATAGCTTTTGCACAGCTTATCTTTCATAGATAAAATTTCGTTATCTTTTCATAAACCACATAGTTGGTTAATTTTCCTACGATTATCACTCCACTTCATTAAGAGACGTAAATTTCCAAGGAAACTTTAGAATCCATTCTCGCAACAAGAGACAATTGTGGGCCTGGATTGCTGTCCCAGAACCAGTCACCTCGACAATAGTGAATCTAGGATCCTGGTATAAATTTGTTATATATATATATATATATATATATATATATATATATATATATATATATTTTTTTAATTTCAATTAGTCTTTACAAACCGATTTGTCTATTATTTATGTAATATATTTTAACATTCATTTTAAACTATCTTTTTATTTCTCTTACCAACAATTTCAGTCTGATCTATAGTAGACTGTTTAGTCGAGAAAAAGAGACAATTCTACTTATTCTCACTACAGATGGTGCCCAATTTAACATCAATTTTTCTTTGTCTTCTTTTCTCGATCTAAACAGAAATCTGTCGTTTATGCTGTACATATCGAAAAGGGTAAGTTTCTCCACTCTTACGAATGCTCTGGACCCACGGCTCTCTGCTCCGACTTAAACCAGCTAGTCGTCCGCATATGTTGCCTCAATCCTTTCTCAAAAATAAATAAAAAGGGAAAGGAGGTAACAAAATGTGATTTAGTGTGTATACAAGAACGAATCGAATCGAATTTTTTTGGTGTTAGCTACCCCCTCTACCACCCCCATTGCCGCCCCCAGCCTATTATAAAAGGGAGTAAAACATTATATTGAGATTTAGTGTGTACGATAACCGAGAGCCTCTAGAAGGCAGAAAATATGGAGGTGGCGGAGGACAGATTTATAGTAAACGAAGAAATTGAGACAAATGTATTGGCTTACACATATGTGTACCCAAATGTTTCTACAAGAGAGCTGGCAAAAGAGATAGATATTGGTTGTGAGACAGTAAGACGTATATTAAAAAAACATAGTTTTAAATGCTACAAATACCAATTGCATCAAGAATTATATGAAAACGACGGAAACAGAAGATTGATCTTTTGTAAATGGTTTACTCAACACGTATACTTAAACAATAGAATTTTATTTAGTGATGAATCCCATTTTACGAATAATGACGTATACAATGGACATAATCTACATTATCAGGATAGATTTGGAGTGAATATGTGGGCTGGAATATTTGGTACAAAAACTATTGATCCCATACAATTTCAAGGACTACTAACCGACGCGTGTTACTTAAGCTTTTTGCAAAATGAAATAAAAAACGAATTGGATGAACTTTCCTTTCAGAAATATGTACTTCCAACAAGATGGAGCACCGCCGCATAAAGCTGGTTTTGTGGGAAATCACCTTAGCGCAAAATTTGTTGACAACCGGGTAATATCTACTAATGGAACTATTAGGTGGCCTGCTAGGTCACCAGACTACACTTAATTTTTTCTTTGGAGGTATGGACAAAGTATACTCAACGTCGTTTGCAACATTAGAAGAACTCCAAAATAAAATTTTAAATGCCTTTGAATCCATAACTCTAGTCATGTTACAAAGTAATATGAGAGAAACTATTCGAAGAGTGAATAAGTGTTCTGAAATGGGTGGGCGTCATTTTGAGCACCTGTTATAGGTTTGATATTTAGTTGTGTGGTATTGTTCTAATTGTAATATTTATAAATTCAGTAAGTTGCTGTCCAGATAAGTATCATAATTAATAAATTGGTTTTGATTGTGTGAATTTTTGTTTTTTTGCTAATGATTAATCAACATTTTTGTTATATTTATCGAAATAAATTCCCTCTAATTACAAATAACTCATTTGTTTTTCATAGCGTTGGAATTTTATTTTCAAAACTCTAGAAAAAAGTGGGGAGGAGGATAGGTACTTTCTGGATCACCCGGTATATTATGTAATATTTTTAAATATAAATCATTTGGTAGATCCCATCTGATGTTGTGGTAATATGAGAAGTGTCAGCGAAAATTGTAGGATGCTGGTAGGAAGGCAGGAGAAGATAGTGAAAATATGGACGATGGTGAGCAAGTAGCAAAGAGTGGTAAAAGGCGAAACCGTGAGGAAAGATGGTGAGAAGACGGGAGAATGTAAGAAGGCGGTAGATACGAAATGTGAGGAAGAATGAGGAAAGGTCATAGAAAGCTGAACAAAGGTGGTGGGAAGGAAGGGAAATCATGAATTAGTGAGATAAAATATTGGAAAAGAGAGGAAAGGTAGTGGGAATGAAGAAGAAGATGTTGGTAATGTAGAGAAATATTGTAAAAATGATAGAAAAATGTAAGTATATGTAGAAAAATGATTGAAGATGGCGAGAAGTTAATAAGAAGGTAGAAGATTGCAGGGATGTGGAAAAATGGTGCGAAAGTGAGAACACGTTTTGGTAAGATGGAGAAAAACTGAGAAAGGAAATGAAAGAAACTTGTGGGAAAAGTAGGAAGGGGAGATAAAGATAAGTGATGGAAGATGATAGGAATGTGAGAAAAGGTTGGGCATTATGAGATGAATAATGTGAAGGTGAGGGAGATGGCATAGTGAAGAAGAGAGTGGAAAAATATAAATAAATAAATAAATAAACACCACAGAAATCAGACAACCACCAATTCCAGAAGCCAGAGGCTTGTGCGGAAGGATGTTACACATTAAAAAACTCGGACATACAACCACATCAACCGACAGTGCCGGAGCCGGGGTTCAAACCCGGTAGCGCAATACCCGTCCAATTAATCGCGATTGCCACCTCTCACCTTAACCAACGCGGTTATTGACTAGACAATTTCTCCAAATAGGATGGATATACGCGAATAGCCGCAGGTATAAGCTTATAAATATTAAATCAACCAAATGTCAAATTAACCGAAGATCTATAGTACCTAAATGAAATGTGGTTAACGACACAACCTCTAATTAGTTTTTATATTATTGTTACTTCCATGAATATTATTTATATTTTTTCTGGTATCTATGCTATCTATTCTGAAAAAGATCTCCCCAATCCTCATCGATGGCATAATTATTGTCTCTTGGGAATTAAAAAATAAATTATCCTAACAACTCTCTGAAATTTATATTTACGGTCTGTAAATGTACTGAAATAAGCGTTTGAAAGAGAAAACTTCACTACACTACTTTGATTTATAATTCAATTTCTCCATCACGAAGCCCAAGTAAGTTTAATAAAATTAGTAAGTGTGTTTCTAAGGAACATGTTTGCCTTATATATTATTGGTTTTGTCGAGAGATAAACTGATTACTGTCACTTTAACGATGTTACGTCAGTTTGCCGTCGAGGAATGGATCAATTAGTTTTAGTTGGCATAATTTCTCCAAGACGATATTAGGTCGTTTTTATAAAATGTCGAAATATCATAAATAACAGGAAAATATTGGGTCATTGTTTTGAGTAATAACAGTGGAGAATCCCTTTCAAAGGCGAACAAAAAACGGAAACTATTTAAGTAATAGGAAACAATAAGAGCTGTACGAGAAAAGTATTAATTGCTATTTAAAAAGAAAGCAACATATTTGTGTTTAAAAATATTGTCATTTATGACAATGAAAGACAATTTCAATATTTAAATGCATTCTATTTGTTGCCAGGTAACGAAATATAACTCAGGAAAGATTATTTCTCTACAGTTATTTGTACACTACAAACATGATTAAAGGAGTTTTTTCCAAACCGGATACTTACTGAAATACAGAACTTCAAAGATACGGTACATTTTAAAAAATTTCGAAAATCTGCGAAAGAACATGGACTGGAAAGAACGTCCTTGCATACTGCAAAAAATGTGGCTTTTTATAGGACATTAAATTTGATACAATTTGCACCTAAGGTATATAAAATGTAGACGTACAAAAATTTTCCGAACTTACGGGAAACTAAAAATTTTTTGCACGTTAACAAGCTATTTCATAAACGCTACACAAATTTTAATTTGAAAATGATTCACAAATTCAATGTGAGGTATAAAAGTGAAAATATAACTTATGTAAAAAATAATTTCTCAGTTATTTTTATAGCAGAATAAAAGATGTCACTTTTTAATAAGTTCAGGTGCGAAAGAATTTTATAATGGATTTATAAAGTTTTTTCATTTGTACTCAAGCGCTCAAAATAACTCACAGTGGGAGAGCGCTAGAAATAAATTTTGGTGACGTCACTCCTGCATTATGGACCGCCCATTGTCGCAAACAGTCTTCAGCTCTTCTGCCTACGACAATAACCAGAGGTCCCTCTCACAAGGACTCTTCAGCCACCACCTCTTCAGATCTCACGACAATGACCAGGAGCTCGAAACTATTTCATCATCCTCTGGTCATTGACATCTAACAGCACAAGAACACTTCTCCTACCCCTTACCAACAATCTATGGCCGCTTTCGATGAACACATGGCATCCATTTCGAGTGGCCTTGAAAGTATCCCAGAACTCTCTTTGTTTATTTACTAATGGAGCTATGCTTATTATTAAAACACTTACTTTTTTCTTTATACCTCTGTTAAATAAGTTAACTGTTGTAATGTCATGTCAATGTCAGGTTGTCTTTTTTAACAAACATTTTCAGATTCTTTTATAATAATAGTAGTTTTTATTTCGAATAATCTATGTACCATTGTGAGGACTTCGATGAGAATGAAAAAACTTATGGTCGAATTTTTAATGGTTTAAGATCTTCGATGTACCTACTAGCTGATCAGAAATAGATCAACAGTATATGTAGAGAGTTTTTCATATTAGATTTTAAATGAATGATAGTTATCTGTTAGAAACCCAAAAAAGAATAATCGTTTGAACCATAACGTTAGATTTGTATAAATATAGGATACATTAGTAGTACTAATTTAATAATAATAATAATTTATTTGCCAGAATTAGATACAAATGTGTACATATGGTAAGTCAAATACATCCTCAGTGAAATAAACAAACACATAATATATACACACGAATCTATTCATCCACAAGGGTTAAGTGGTAGAGGAGGTGGAGTATTGAGTGAACTTCCCCTGGTTTCCCATTTAGTTTTATTAAGTATTATTTGTATTTCTTTTATTGTTGTTTTTTTTGGGAAATAAAGGCAATATTATTATTATTATTATTATTATTATTATTATTATTATTATTATATAAACACAAACACATAATGCATAATTTAACCGACGAACAAGATAAATTAATATAAATAAAACTAAGATAAATTATATCTAAGTGAATATTTAAAACGAAAAATTAAATCAAACACAAAAGATCACAAATATAAATTTTTACATAAAAATCCGTTATAGTGTGAAAACAACTTGTATACAAATACTCTTTCACTTTTTTTTAAATGTCATGTGCTGTGAGACATTATAAATCTTCCCAAGAAGAACATTATACAAAGTTATGCAATTATAGTAGGGGAAACGCTTAAATGCACTCGTGCGTAAACATATATCATATCCCCCATTTCCCTATTTGAAAAATTATTATGTCTAGGTATTGTAAATAAAAAAATTAAATAAATTAACTCGGGGAGCACAAGAACAAAATAAAATCATTAAATGACGTAAATGACAGAATCAAAACGTAACCAAAGCACACTTTTCAATAAATACACTTTGTTTCATTAAATTTGAATTTGTCTTTCAAGAAATTATTGAAATATTTAACGGCACTTTCCTCGAAAATTATTGGAGTTATCAAGTTCTACCAAGTGTACCTTTTATACGTGGAAATTACGCCCTTATCAAGTTTTCTGGTCAGAAGTGCCACAACTTTCGTAAAAAAAAATATGAAAAAAGAGGTTGTTGAGTTATTGCAAAAAAATTAAAAAATAATTTGAATTTTGACACCATGTATCTTTTTCCACAGCAATATTTGGTTATATCCTCATATTTTGGCCCAAAGAATCTACCCCTGAACTATTGTCTATTATTAATGGTCTACCCTGTATAGACGAATGTTTACTATCTTAACGTGATTAATAGTATAACTTATGTTACATATTTCAATATGGTTCTCTACAGTTCTCTAGTATCTTTGATTGAAGTAATTGCCTCCAGATGATGGCAACATGGCTGGTAAAACATACCTCGAGAAATGAGTTGCTTCTCCATTTTTTGACTTGTTTAAGGCTTTCGATTCGGTATGTTCTAAATTCTTAATAAAAAAAATATTTAGCATTAATTTGTCGAAAAACATAATCAACTGATTAAATCGTATCTGGAAGGGCGAACCATGATCACTAAAGTTAAGGGCACCACATCAGCACCATATGACGTTAAGCTTGGGGTTCCACAGAAATCGGTGCTAGGGCCACTGCTGTTCCTACTATTTATTAATGATCTTCCAGAACATATCACTAGTGGTATCCTCACAATGTACGCGAATGATACCACAATAACTGTATTTTCAGAATCTCCTCGCGAACTAGAACTCGCGATAAAATGTACAATCTGTGAATTTGACACTTAGTGTCAGCGTAATAGATTAATTCTAAATAGTAATAAAACAAAATGCATAAATTTTTTTATCCGAAAGGATATCTCGAATGATATTCAACTGGTGGATGGTATTGAATTTTCGGATTCAGTAGTGTTCCTAGGTACTCTTCTTGATAATAGACTTACCTGGGATGATCAGATTGACAATATTAGTAAAAAATTAAATAAGGCCTACTACGCCATTTTGCAAATGAAAGACACCCTGGATATCTCGGGTCTTTTAAATATATACTGTGCTATGGCTTATTCACATATTTTGTTGGATATTATAAGCTGGGGTCATGGTAGAGACTTTACTAGAATTTTCGTAGTGCAAAAAAATTTTTAAGATTAATATTTAATATGAAAATTACTGAAAGTTGCCGACAAATGTTTAAAAATAAGGATATCCTAACTGCACCTGCTATATATATTTATAAATGCTTAACTTTTGCAAGAAATAATCTACACTTGTTAGAAACAAATTCCGTTATCCATGACCACAGTACAAGGCATGGCAATCTTTTGCGTATCCCCGGCACAATACCATGGCATTTAAACAGTCTCCAATCTATAACTGTATATTATTTTATAATAATTAATTAAGGAACACATCAAATTATACGGTATTTAAGAGGAAAGCTAGAACATTACTGAGTTTTTAAGTGACGCAAATATTTAATGATTTTTCTTAAACTGCGCTTGTCATATATTTTCTTGTTTTCTTACTTAATTCATTATAGCTAAATATACCTGATTTTTTATGTGAGCATGTATTTTTATGTTTACTAGATGTATGTATGTATATGTGTCTATATATATATATATATATATATATATATATATATTGGCTACCAATTTTTCATGATTTGTAAGGTGTAATTCAATGCAGGTCGGGGTATTTGCCCGCTGAGTAGTTGTTTCCTGCAAATCATGTATAATAACAGAATATAGGTTAAGTCCACCAAGGGCTGAAGGTCGCCGCTCTCGGTACTTGCAAAATGGCAAGTCGCTATGCACCATGGAGACATCTATGATGTCTGGTGTATAGTAGCATTAGACCACATGAGAGGATTCACTTACCTCTCACCACTACACCATTTACATTAGTCTGTATAAGACTAGCAGGCTGGCCACTGTCATTTGTCTGCTCCATGACCTATGGCATACTGAGGAGAACTAATAAGTTCGAAACCGGCCTATGTCTGGTCAGGGAGTAGACAAATGACATTGGCTACCAATTTTTCATGATTTGTAAGGTGTAATTCAATGCAGGTCGGGGTATTTGCCCGCTGAGTAGTTGTTTCCTGCAAATCATGTATAATAACAGTATATAGGTTAAGTCCACCAAGGGCTGAAGGTCGCCGCTCTCGGTACTTGCAAAATGGCAAGTCGCTATGCACCATGGAGACATCTATGATGTCTGGTGTATAGTAGCATTAGACCACATGAGAGGATTCACTTACCTCTCACCACTACACCATTTACATTAGTCTGTATAAGACTAGCAGGCTGGCCACTGTCATTTGTCTGCTCCATGACCTATGGCATACTGAGGAGAACTAATAAGTTCGAAACCGGTCTATGTCTGGTCAGGGAGTAGACAAATGACATTGGCTACCAATTTTTCATGATTTGTAAGGTGTAATTCAATGCAGGTCGGGGTATTTGCCCGCTGAGTAGTTGTTTCCTGCAAATCATGTATAATAACACCATATATATATATATATATATATATATATATATATATGTTTGTGCATATATATGATTGTACATATATAGACCTTTAGTTAATACCTGATAATCGACTTTGTTAGTTAGCTATTATTGTATTTTACTTTGTTTTCTTGTTGCTATTGCATTACTGTTATTATTTCTCTGTTTTTCTTTTATATATTATTATGTTTATACTTTTATATGATTTCATACGGCTTATATATGAATAAATATTATTATTATTATTATTATTATTATTATTTGAGCAAAATGTTCAAGAATTCGGATTTTGCAGAAACTATTTCTTATTATTTGTTATACAAATGATCCAACGTCCTTCAGGAGTAGTAATAATTAAAACTTAATGAGACATTATAGAGCAATGTACGTATTAATAATTAAATCCCATACAATTAAATTTGAAGAAAATAATCATACTTACCATGTTACTACATTGCATATCTGCGTTAATTATGATTAAATTGCAGTTAAACTAATTATATCCATTTAAATGTGAATAGACCGGATAGAATTTGTTGTAATTCTAGACTACAATTAAACAACAATGATAATAGCAAATGGCCTAATGAGAATTAACGTTGAGTGGTATAATCAGATGAACTCTTTGACGAGAACAATAATTGTATGGTAAATAAACTGGGGCACATATAATAAAATTACCTGCAATATACAAGAATCGATACATGTAAAATTATCAAATTCCATTCTAATAGAATTATCAGTTACAATGTAATATTTGTAATTTCCAGTTTGTTTGTATAATTATTCGATAAACGAACCGAAATTTAGGATCAACTATTTAGAACTTTTACAGTGATATTAGCTGTGGACCTTAATTTACAAAATAAATGCTGTCTATAAAGCACTCTGTATATTAAATGTAAACGTAGCTTGAATATTGAATGTTGGATAAAAACTAACAAGCTTACCCACAGACGGGGCGAACTGGGTTCAGAACTATGCTCGGGTATCTTCATGATCACCGACCATTTTCACTAAGGGGAGAATTTGTTCTTTAGGAAAAACCAGGCACTTTGCTGCATAAAATGAACAGGCTGTCAGGACCGGCTTGGCTCACTTTTAGTATTTTAGCACCCGCCCTTCGGGTCATTTGTTCGAACTCCCTTGTGATCAGTCCGCCCCTGCTCTCAAATCTCTCTATCCTAATTGTTAGAGTTTATTTAATCTCAGTTTAAAACGATATAAAACACAAGAGCGCGGCATTCCTTTGTAAACCGACCTCGAACTCGTGCCATCCATAGGCGCACGTAACTTACTTTTTAACGCAATACATGCCCTACATTATTTTAAAAATCGTTTATTATACACGTAATACTATTTTGCAGAATTATTAACTAATAAATTATGACTGAAAGTGGTGAAATGATAGGTAGGTATATGTATATTGTATGTTTGTTTGTATAAAGGGTTATTATATAATAATACCTATATACTTTTATATAACCTAACAAAAAATTTTATACTCACTTAGTCAATTACATTTTCTACAGAATGAAAAAATTTCGTTGACTTTTAATATAGGGAACTAGAAAAACTTGATATTATCGAAAATGTTACCGTCCAGCAAAAAAATTTTTGGAAAAATTTTATACCATCAGATTTATCAATATTTTTCTGAGGAAAAACTTTTATCTGATAAATAGTGTAATAATGTAAGCTCAAATTATTTAACTTTAAAATCTGGTGTGCTTCAAGGGTTCATCCTTGGCCCACTGCTCTTTACTGTTTACGTAAGTAACTTCGTTAATAATTTAAATATATTGTAAAATTCACTTATAGTACAGGGTGTCCCACGACGAACTCCGGCGATCGATATCTCGAAAAGTAGACATCGGAAAATTTTGAAAATTTGGTAGTAAACTAATGTCGATGGGGGCAAGTCGGCTAAAATATTTTCAAGATGGTGGCACTTCCGTTTATACCGGAAGTCGATACCAACTTGCTTATTTTAAATGGGACACCCTATATATTATTACAATTTTGGATTGTACGCAAAATTCTAGGCTGATTTTGTGTATCATGTCCTATACCTAGGTCTCTCCGTTTTTGAGATATTTCAATTTTTATGTCAAAAATGACGTTTGCGGGCCCTAAAAGAATTATCAATTTTTCCTATAAGGAAGCCTTTATTATCTAATTTGGGTTCGTTTCTTTGTTGAAAAAGACCTACTTTAATAGAGTTTTTATAATATTTTGATAAGTATTAATACGGAGTGTTCAAAAAAGAAGAATAAAAATGAAATTGAGAAAACTGGCAAAAATCAATTTTTTTAAATGGAAACCCCCAATTTTTATAATCTTATCTTATTCGCCATTAAAAATAAGGGTAAGTTTGTATATGGATGTCTATTCCGAAAATTTTTAGTTTTCGAGATATTCCCAATTCAATATTTCTATATGGGTATTTTGTTATGGATATTAAGTTAAATTACTCTTAGTTGGCTATGACGGCGTTTAGTGCTAAACAAATGTATGTAGCTGTCACTTATCATTTGACAAGTATCAATTATCATGCCGGGGCGCTTAAATTATACGCACGAGGATTACTTAAATTTGTTTATAATCTATGGAGAACGTAACAAAGTTTTATCAAGAACGTGTGAAATATTTGCTAATAGATATCCAGATAAACAAAAACCGTCTCCGAACAGTATTAAACGAATAATGGAGAATTTCAAAAATTTTGGCACCGTTAAGGCAACAGTTCATAAAATAAAACCAATTGTCGATGATGAAAATATCGAAATTGCTATTTTGGGATATTTTGCGGCATATCCTATGACATCCTTAAGACAAGTGGCCTTACAAACAGGAATCTCCAAGGACTCTATTCATAGAATTCTTTTGAAACACAAGTTCCATCCCTATTCCATTTCTATGGTTCAACACCTAAAGAACACCGATTTGGCCAGAAGAGTTCACTTTTGCCAATTTATTTTAACAATGTACAAGGCGACTTTCGATTTTTGGACAACATAATTTGGACTGAACAGGCAAAATTTACGAAAAATGGACTTTTCAACAGACATAATTCCCACTTTTGGTGTGATTCAAATCCCCATGCCGTAAGATTGCGAAATTATCAAGAAACCTGGCAATTTAATGTGTACTGTGCTGTGAGAAATGATGGAGTCGTAAAACTTAATTTTTATGAAGTAAACTTAAATGGTAATGAATTAATACTTAAATAGTTTCTGTTTGACAAATTGCGTATCAACTTTTTTTTAGGTGAAAGATATTTGAATATATTACAAGATTTAAATAATGAATATTTGAACAATTTACGGCTAGCTGAACATAGGCAAATATTTTACCAACACGATGGCGCGCCACAACACAGCAGCTTCATAGTTAACAACTTCTTGGAAGAAACTTTTTACGATAAGTGGATTGCTAACAATGGACCCTTTCTGTGGCCTCCCCGTTCTCCTGATCTGTCTGTCTTAGACTATTTTATATGGGGAACAATAAAAGATATGGTTTATTTTAATCCAGTCACAACAATGGAAGATTGTCAGGTAAGAGTAAGGAATGCTTTTGAAAGATTATCTCCAGGTTGTATTAGAGCGGCCACCCATGACGAACTAATCAAGAGGTGCGAAAAATGTTTGGAAGTTCAGGGTGGACACTTTGAACACTTATTAAAATAAAATATTTTCCTCAGTATAAGTAGTTATACTGTTAGTATTTTATGTAAGAACCTTTTGTATCTAAGTTACATTTGTTTAATTATTTTATGAACAGTTGCAGTGCCAAATTTTTTGAAATTCTCCATTATTCATTAAATACTGTTCGGAGACGGTTTTTGTTTCTCTGGATATCTATTAGAAAATATTTCACATGTTTTTGATAAAACCCGTCATAACCAACTAAGAGTAATTTAACTTAATATCCATAACAAAATACCCATATAGAAATATTGAATTGGGAATATCTCGAAAACTAAAAATTTTCGGAATAGACATCCATATACAAACTTACCCTTATATTTAATGGCGAATAAGACAAGATTATAAAAATTGGGGGTTTCCATTTGAAAAAATTGATTTTTGACAGTTTTTTCAATTTCATTTTTATTCTTATTTTTTGAACACTCCGTTTTAATACTTATCAAAATATTATAAAAACTCTATTAAAGTAAGTCTTTTTCAACAAAGAATCGAACCCAAATTAGATAATAAAGGCTTCCTTATAGGAGTTTTCCCCATCGACATTAGTTTACTACCAAATTTTAAAAATTTCCCGATGTCTACTTTTCGAGATATCGATCGCCGCAGTTTGTTGTGGGACACCCTGTATGCAGATGACACGCAACTCTACTCTACTGTTTTGCCTCTTTAGATGCAGCGACAGCCAGTTTTCATATAAATGAAGATATTAGTAAATTTATAATGGCAGTTCAATGTCACTGTTTAATAATTAATCCAAATAAGTCTGAAGTAATAATCTTCGGACCTAACGAACAAAGAAATACTGTTAGATCTATTTTAAATTACCGTAGAGAATACCATACTGGAAAAAAAGATATAGTCAAAAAGTCTTGGCGTTATTATTGATAGTGATTTAAGATTTGAGAGTCATATTAATAAAGCACTTCAAAAAGGTTATCTGTGCCTAAAATTAATATATGGAAATAGGCACTGTCTTCCTCAAAAAACTAAGGTAATACTTTGCGAATCACTAGTTTTATCTCTCCTTAATTAAGCAGATTCTTTATATGGCCCTTGCCTTAATGCACTTTATACACGTAAAATCCAAAAATTACAAAACTCATGTCTTAGATTAATATATGTAATACGAAAGAATCTAAGAAAAATGGCTTAATATGCAAAATAGAAGAACTCACCATGCTTCATGTTTTTTTCATGCATTAATATTGAATAAACCACCACCATATTTATATAGGAAAATTAAATTCAGAACAGACGTACATAACTTGAATATTAGGCTTAAGGGTCTCTTAACTCCTCCAATACATCGTTCTTAGTTGTTCAAGAGGTTATTTAGTTACCAAATTTGCAAAATATATAACGGTATCAGTAACGAACTTAAAAGCAAAAGAATGTGCAATTTTAAGCACAAATATAAATCTCTTATATTTGAGCGTCAAATTTCTAATAATACCTATAGTATTATTATTATTTTAAATTAAGTACTGTCTTATGCCATCTCGTTTAAAGCCTTTATTAGCTAAAAAGTATTTATAATAATTACTGTTTGCTTGATTTTATACAGTTTGATTATCTTTTTGAATCAATATGAGTGTAATATACCTTTTAACCCTGCCTCACTAGAATTTGAACCGGTCACTATAAGTGAATTGTGGGAAATACTGAGTAAAATGGAAGCTAAAAAGAGTTCAGGTTATGATGAAATATCTGTATTTATACTTAAAAAATGCTTTAAACATATTGTGGCTCCATTGTGTGATGTCATTAATAAATCATTGCAAACAGGGGTTTTCCCCTCAAACCTAAAATATGCAATTATCAAACCAGTGTTCAAAAAAGATGACCCAAGTATGTATGAGAACTATCGCCCTCTGAGTTTACTTAGTGTATTTTCCAAATTTTTTGAAATAGCAACTTATAATAGAGTTATAAAATTCTTAAACTATCATAAATTAATTAGCAAGGCCCAGCATGGCTTTCTAAGAGGCAAAAGCATCGAAACTGCTCTTTTTGAATTTACAAATTATATTTACTCGGCCTTAGAGGAGGGCTGCGTTACTTGTGGTATTTTTCTTGACCTGTCTAATGCTTTTGACCTCACTGATCACACTATATTACTTACTAAACTTTCCCATTATGGTATAAGAGGGACAGCTCTAACTTTGATTAAATCTTACCTATCAGATAGGAAACATGCAGTTAAAATGCTTGATACTAATAATGGCAATTATGTGTGTTCAGAAGCACTGAATATGACCAGGGGAGTTCCCCAGGGCAGCACGTTAGGACCACTACTCTTTTTAATATTTATTAATGACATTCACACACTTAGCAATGAAAACATTTCCTTAATTAACTATGCAGATGACACGAATATTATCTTAAAAAATCAGGAAACATTCATTGACTTAGTAAATGACGGTACACGCATTATGCATGGTATAGAAACTTGGTGCAATACAAATGAGCAAATTTTAAATCAGAATAAAACTAATGCCATATTTTTCAAAACTACTCAGCGGCTTGATACCCCCTCTAATATTATACTAAACACTCATAAAATTGTCTTCTCAAAGCAGATGAAGTGCCTAGATGTATACTTAGACGAAACACTATGCTATAAAGAACATATCCAATATATAAATGCAAAATTAAGTAGAACCTACTATGGACTGAGAATACTAGCTAAATATGCTAACGATAATATAGGTAGCTAAAACATTTTATTATTCAAATTTTTATTCTCGTATTCGCTATGGGATAATACTCTGGGGCAACAGCACTAATAGTGATAGCACATTCAAAATACAAAAAAGAGCAATTCGAATTGTAAGAAAATTGCCGCCTAGAGAGTCATGCCGAGGGCATTTTAGGGCTGCAGGTTTACTGACCCTTAGTGGTTTATATATATATGAATGTATTAAATTACTATATAATAATAGAGATAATTTCCATATGTACTTAATGAACCCGATGCATAACACTAGACATGGGGACTGGTACACCTACCCTAACCATAGGCTCTCTTTAACTGAATCTAGTCCATTATATGCCTGTATAAAACTCTACAACCATCTTCTAAATTATCTAAAAGTCAACGAACCATTCATTAAAGTAAAAAAACTTCTTTTATCATTTCTCTGTGAATTAGAACCTTACACTGTTAATGAGTTCTTAAATAATAGAATTGGTCAGCAATAGTGATATAGTCTCTTTACATTTATGTGTTTTTATTAGTTGTGATTTTTAACGATGTATTTCTCTTCTTTTTTTTTATTTTAACTTTTAGCATATAGATTATAGATACATGTTTTACTTTATTCAATTTTATTTATATACTCTGTATATCTCTCTGTTGACTGGCTTATGCAACTGTTATGTCTGTTTGTAATAAGTGCAATAAATTATTATTATTATTATTAATCATTTCAAATTCGTAAATAAATTATACAGGCAAGCAGTTTCACTAATGTTAAGTATAAAAGTGATGGTCATAATTGTTGCTAAATAGTTGTGATACATTAAACTTCGCCTTTTATATGCCACAAAATTAATTTGTAATATATATTTCATAATCAAAGTTATGTTTTATAAAATAAACACATGAATATGACTGAGGGAAAATATTATAAGCCTTGAAAGTAATACTATTCAACACATATATTTGGAGTCTTTTAACTAAATTGTTAGTTGTGTTAAAAGTTAAACGTTCTCCAGTTAACGAAGACATCTTTGTAAAAAATAAATTATGCTAAGATATTCCACTTAAGGGAAAAATGTAGTAATGTCAGTCAATAAATTAACAAACTTGATACAGCAATTGAGAAGATAAATAGAACAAATCTAGGCGCAGAAGAAACACAGGAGATGAAGGAGATACGAAACGGAGTACAAACTAACAAACAAATAGAGGCCAATCAATGCACACAAACAGGGAAGAAACTTTTAAGATAAAACAAAAAATACTTTGGTTTAATACAATAAGGGATCATTCTGGTTTATATCACCCAATATAAAGGCGTTCGTTTCGGTAATAATACTAAAGAAGGTAAAAGTATTCGTAATACATGTTCTAGCGCCAGATAAAGTACTAAAATAAATATGAAAATAAAAATACAGTAAATTAAATATTACGATAGACCAAAAATACCACTACCAATCGTAGTATTTAATTAATTTACTACATTTTTATTTTCATTATAATTAATCCACGTTGCTTCAGCTTTATATTTTGTTAAACTAAAATAAATATTTTGATTATTTAAAAATTATATTTATTTACACAGAGATATATGCAAGATATTTCGGAAATATACCGCAAAATGCTTGAATTTATTATTTTTCCATAATAACATTATATAAGTTGATAATATAATAAAATAAACTCATAGAAAAATTTCATTTTGTATATATTCGACATTAAAATTTGAGTTTTTATGTAAACGAAATCACGTGACTGAAAACGCTATGATATTGCCTTGACGTCATTTTGACGTCACTGATTTACCCTGAGTTTGCGAATTCACGTTGTTATCCTTAATCTTGTTATTAACTATTCGTTAATATGACGGAAAATGATTTCATAAGATGATTAGCATATTAATCTATAGCCACAGTATTCCTTTTAGATGTTTCAACATTTCAATAATAATAACGTGACGTCATCTGGCACAAACGACGTCACTTCGCACGGAGAGATTGTTTCAATGGTTTTATATTCACCCAAAATAAATAATTTTTTTAGCCCTCAATTTTAACAAAAAAAGGAAAAATACGAGGAAGCATATTTTTCTGTCGTCTATCTATCTGTGATATAAAAAAATAACGTGCAACTTCCTCATTTTTTGCTATAATTTTACTAGTTTTTAGAAAGGACTTCACATTGTAGTAAATATCGTAAGGTTTTAATTTTAAAGCCATTAATTAGATAGATACCGGGTGTTAGAAAAGTATGGGAACGGTGGAAAATCTCGAACAGTTTGCATCAAATCGAAAAATAAATAAATACGTGTCAAAAATTTTTCAAAAAACTATCTACTGATACCAAAATGACCTCCCCACCCACCACCCTGTGGGTGAGGCGACGGGCAACTTTAAAATTTCAAATGGAAACCCCTATTTTTTATTGCGGAATCGGATTCTATGGAAAAAAATACGTCAATTTTATTCCGGATATTTTTTTTGATTTTTGCATGGTGTCGCTGTAATCGCAAAAAATGAAAAGAAAACAGTACTGTTTCAAGAGTAGCTTCTTGTGCCCATAAAAAAACGCCCAATTAAAAAACTGAAAAACACGTATTTGTTATTTTTACGAAATCTATCCAATGACATTGGATGCGACTCTCCCACCCCTAACCCAGAGGGTGAGGCGGGGGGCAACTTTGAAATTTGTAATGAAAATCCCTATTTTTTATACCGGATTCGGATTCTACGTGAATTTTATATCGGGCATTTTCGATTCTCGCAAGGTGTCGCTGCAATCGCACAAAATTGAAATACACCTGAAGCGTCCATAAGTTTGTAAATATTTACAAACTCTAGTTACTCGTGTTGACAAAAAACATTCAGTTTAAAAACCAATATCTGTGATATCTTGGTTTTTATGAATGTTTTTTTTAAAGGTGTTCTTAATAACAGTATTTGTTTTGTGAAATTTCTACGAAAACGTTCAGTTCCTTCCAACTTTTGGAAAGGCAGGAGCGCACTTTTGTACGGAAAAAATTATTTAATTTTTCATTAGTTCTCGCGTTTTTTTCTGCATAACAGAGGAAGAGAGACTTTCTCTTTTAATGATGCGAGGGTGGGGCGATAAAGAAAAGTCCTAAGATGAAGTTGTGATTTTATTCAACGAAACTTTCCTTGTAGATAAAGTGGGAATTTCGAAATCTACTGTGTCCCGTACCATCAAACGATTCCTAGACACAAGGACAAATAGAAAAATAAAATCTGAAAGATCAAAATCTGAAACATCGGAAGCTCGACAAATGGAAGTGGCCCAGGCATTTGTTGAAAATCGAAGGTTATCAATCAGAAAAACCAGTCAACAGCTTGATATGAGTACATTTTCAGTTCATAACCTATAATTTTTTCCTATTAGCATGTATTTTGTTTCATTTAAATTAAGAACTATTTTCACTAAACCATTCATTTAGTACCCGCTAATTCCTTATTTATAGTTATATACATCTGGTTAAGATCATTACCACTTATATACAATATTGTATCATCTGCAAACATGAACATTTTACGGTTACTTGCACACTTAACAATATCATTTATATAAAGAGTATATATAATAAGACCAAGAATAGTTCCCTAAGGAAGGCATTTTTTATCTGAGTTTTTATATTTAGCTTTTTGTGATCTGCTTAGGTAACTTGTTATAGTTTCAATTTTGATTTTGCTAATTTAAATTTGTGTTATCATTTATCCGGTAAAACTCAAAAAATTAAGTTAGATGCAAAATTATCTACACCTTGAATCTCAACTGGGGCCCCCTAAGGGTGAAAGCTAGTACTTGGTATCTATACATTCCTTATTCCCTCCTCAACTTTTATCATATCTCAAATTAAAGTATTTGCCAAATACTTTTGTTTCCATAAAAAAATGGGTTCATATTATTTCCCTTTTTTTCGTAATCTTATCTTGAGTATTCTATTCTCTAGTGGAATGGAGTGGAGTGGGGTAGAGTAGAGTAGAGTAGAGTAGAGTAGAGTAGAGTAGGGTAGAGTAGACTAGAGTAGGGTAGAGAGTGGAGTGGAGTAGAGTAGTGTGGAGTAGAGTAGCGTTGAGTGGAGTGGGGTAGAGTAGAGTAGAGTGGAATGGAGTGGAGTATAGTGGAGTAGAGTGGAGTAGAGTAGAGTGGTGTAGGGTAGAGTGGAGTAGAACACAGCGTGCGTAAAGTGAGTACTTTACGCACGGTAGTAGAAAAAGGAGTTTTTGGCCTTTGTCAAGTGTACACTTCTCATACATAAGCTCTTCTTCTCTCTGTCTCTAGTATTATAACCATGGAAATCCTCCTGAGTTAGAATAGAACCCAGCATGCCCTCTTTTTAATGTATAGTAGACAGTAATAAATAAAACATGAAGGTAGGGTCATAATACACATGTCCTTAAATAAAGGTCTACAGAAGTAGGCTTGGCATTAGGGAAAACACCTATTGCTCTCTTCTGTAATACGAAGACCTGTTGAGCATGACAAGTATTATTACCCTATAGAATAATAACATACACCATAACACTATAAAAAATTGAAAAATAAGAAATGCTTTAAGTAATTAGCACGAAGTTTATTTTGTAATTGCCTAAGAAGAAATATTAGAGTTGATAATCGATTACACAGTTTATTAATATGATGCGCAAAAGTTAAAGAGCTATCAAGAAAGACACCTAATGACCTTACAGGATCGTTATTTACAATATTGGAAGGTACCACTGTAAAGTCAAGTGTATTAGTCTTATTCAAGTTCAAACTTAGGAAGTTGTTAGAACACCATTTTTGTTTCTTCAGTTTCTTTGTCAGGCAGCTTTAATTTGGGCTGTCAGCTGATTTGGCGGAAGCACAGTTACTGACGACTGTACTTCAGCACCTCGCCGGCCTCCTCGCCTGAAGTTGAATACAAGACTGAAGTCATCTGCGACCCCCCGTACTACCTTAAATAAAAATAAGCCACCTATTACGGTTTTATCATTTCTCACTAACTGCAGAATTAGATCCCAGCTTGTACGAACGTTATATGCTATACTTATCGCTACTTTGTCATGTCTTTTATAAATGGTTGATTTTCCGTAATAAAGTGTTATTATTAATTCCCAACGAAGGGTTTCATTGAGATTGTGCAGATTCGGTTCCATGTCCTACAAATGAAACCCTCAATAATTGTTTTTATTACCACAATTTACTAAAACAGCAAGTCAATCTACTTTATTATTACGAGTAAGAACTGGAAAAGTGTACAAATTCAGTGTACAACAGAAGTATTTAATTCGGATCTAACCTGCCGTCCAAGATTGATTAATTTGTGATCATTTCTAATAACTTTTCACTGTCTTGAAGACAGACAAATCATTTTCATATAATAAGTATATAGTCTTTAGTATTTTCGAACCCGCCAACTATTGGTATCACCAGTTGCCATTGCTGGCTTGTGGCTTGTTGCGGATAAAGGCATCGTATACTGTTGCTCTATTGTGACGCAGTCCTTTCAGTTCCGTTCACGAAACTTAAACATTGTCCATATTCAAAGCAACAAGTAAGGATTTGAGACTGCTGTTTAGCGGATATTATAAGATTATACATAATATTAAGCCTTAATTAGGACTACTACAGCTTGCTTAGTGACCGCTAAAATCTAAACAATAACTTGACTTCTGATATGAACATCGACGTATTTTCAGAAACCAACTGCGTTCTCGTGGTTACTTTTAGAAAAATCAGATAAGAAACCTGATGGCAGAGGCTAGTTGGACAGGTAGATTTCGCTCTGTATTGCTTTGTACTGTTTTCGATCTCTATTTTTTTAGTAGTCAAGTAAACAAGATGACAAAAACTTTGTCAGTCAGAAAATATCTAACTAGAAAAAATTACGTTAATTTACGTTTTACGTTTTAATGCGTTTTACCAAAAAATGTTTTAGACAAAAGTTGTAGGGCTAGATGAGCCTACTCAACGACGTCTCATATGTACATATTTCATTTGAAATAAAATTCTGGAGATTTTTCAAAATTGTCGAATCGCTGTCATTTGTAAACTAAGAAGCGGACTTAGTCCATCTTCAAAATTAACAATGAACCAAAGTATACACGGTAAATTTCGTATCGCTCTTATGAGAAATGTGCTCTCTAGTTTTTTCACAAATTTCGTTAATTACATAAACATAGACATACATACATATGTATATGTTATAATAAAACTTTGTAAAAATTAATTAGTTGTTCAAAACGTTGACGCAATCTGTAGGATCTGCGGTGGTGGATCTTAAATCTTCGGTCAAAAAAAGAACCTGTACATAAAAAGCACGTAACACAGAAAGCGATTTAAAGGAGACAGAAGCAACAGTTTTTTAATAAACATATAAAAGAACAATATATTTACGAAATCAAATCATACTTTAACCACGTTATCATATAACAAGTTTTACAAACATACAAATATTTTGTATTAGATAAAGTTAATACCTATATATAAATAAATAAATAAAAAATGTGCCTAATGAGAATCAGATAACATCTTTGTGTTGTACATGGCCCTCTAAAATCATTTTTGACATGAACTTACTATACTATTTGTATAAATTATTAAATATTATCTTATAGTTGGAAACAAATAAAATTAACTTAATAATAATTATAATGGCAATACCATAACTTAATAATTAGAATAGAGCTATGAAAAGGTGGTAGTTAGTTTTTGTAAAATTTTTACATTCTATTTTAAACTTACTTATTTTGGTTGCAATCGGTCTAATTTTGAGAGGTAGGATATTATAAAACTGAGGTTCAAAATAGATGATATACCTTTGAGTGTATGATTTTTTTTAAATTGAACTTTTAATTATTTGTTAATTATCATTCTAGTTTCATAATTATGAATGGCAGATTGATATAATTGTTGATTTTCAACTGTAAAATTTAAACAACTATAGACATAGAAACCATTATATTTGTATTCTTATATAGTTCGTTAGTGGATTACATTCTATCTTTTTTAAAAATTTATAATAATGAATTGTTGTATAATCCGCCCCAAATTGCAATGCATGCAATTGTATTTTAATATAGACTCGACTAAGGTGTTGTATAAAATAATAATAATAAGAATAATATAATAGCTTATTTGCATAATAAAAAATTCACAATACATTAATATACGTTAAAATTATACTACAAATCTTACAATAATGGTACAATTAGCATCATGATTAAGTTGATAAATAGTTTACAAACAAATTGAATAACCCACAGTCTTAGACTATCTGTGGGATATTTGCCTCATTTGCACTGACTTTTATCTATTGGTTTAATGTAATGGGTACAACAGAAATTAGAGGACCTAGTAATTAAATATTTAACTTATTTATATGCACTTTAGATAATTGAATCTCCACAATACAAAGTAAACGACATACATACATGCATACCTATATATATATATATATATATATATATATATATATATATATATATATATATTGAGTATATTTAATTGTATCGAATGTAAAGTAATACAATTTATAATTTATGAAGTCATTATATTTCAATTAGTCTTTTTTATCATTGACCTGTTGCTGTTGAATAGAATTCGCTTAGTTTTTGTTTTGAACATGTTGAGATATTTAATATTAGTTATTTCAGATGGCAAATGATTAAATAACCTTGGATCTAGACCACCAATCAAACCACTCTTTAAGAACAATGAGGTCTCTTTCAGAGTCCTCTTTATTTTGTTCCAAGAACTACCTTGATAAAAAATTGCCGTGTCGTCCGCGAATCCAATTATATTTCCATCAATTTTAAGACTGAAAAGGTTACTAATATATATGTTAAAAATTAAGGGGCCCAAAACTGTGCCTTGAGGTACCCCGTATTTTATAGTTTGCGCCTCGCTTTTAACAGAATTTACCTCCACAAATCGTACTCTTGCGGTAAGATAACTCTTAATAAAATCTAAATTATTTCCCCTGATGCCTATATCTTCTAACAAGTTTAATAATTTTGAATGACTAACTGAATCAAACACCTTACTTAGATCTAAAAATATGCATAGAGTAGGTTTACTTGCATCTAGAACTTCATAAATTTTGGTAGTTCCAGAATGACTTCAATGTTTTCGTCATTAACAATAGGCTTTCTTCTTTGCATATTTGCCTTGACAGAGCCATAATTTTTAAAATTTTCCAGTATGCGTTTTACAGTGGTTGGTGACGGTTTTGGTTTTTTCTGCATATCGAGTAGAAAATGTGTTGCAAGTTGTTGATATTACTTTACTTTACATAAATAATAAACAAATTTAAAAAGCTTTCGTTGGTATAATTTAAACGTGCTGGCATTTTTGGACATAAGATAATGACTGATTGTTTCTAATCATGGCTATTTTGATGAAATGATTACAACAATTCATGAATTTCTAATAAAATCGCAAATATTTCAAAAAGTTGTAACTTTAATCTCCACAATGCTAATATCAGAAAAAAAGGGAATTCAATTTTACACAACTTGACGTAAAAAAATACAGGGTGTTCCATTTGACCTAAACAAGTTTTCGCGGTTTGAAGTTGACAAAATGTAACGCGAAAAACGGAACACTTGGTATAATATTATTGAATTTATTTCAGTTGTAGGACGTAGTTCTCCTTGTGTTCTTTTTACGTGACAAGAAGCAAATGAGGATCTTTCACACGAAGAAAGTTATAACGGTTCTTGCAAACCGTTGCACCTGTCAAATTTTCTATAAAATGTCAAATATCTCTGAAACGGCTAGGTTTAGGTATAGGATATGCTACATATTTTCAACTCAGGATTTTATGCTCTTTTCGAAAATCTTAAAATATATAGGGTGTTCTGTTTGAAATAAGCAAGTTGGTATCTACTTCCGGTATAAGCGGAAGTGCCAGCTGCTTGTAATTATTTTAGTTAGATTGGCCACACCGACATTAGTAATTATCTAAATTTTCAAAATTTTCTGATGCGTACTTTTTTCTATATCGATCGATTCAGTTCCCAGTGAGACACCCTGTATAGAAGGAACATAAGAATCATCTTACAATAGATTCTTGTAGGTTAGGTGAAATCTATTCGTTAGTGTATAAATTCAATGCAAATCAAACATTTATAATTGTTCGTCCATGCCTAAAGCAAGCCACATTTCTTGTAAAATCGTTGTAAAAATAATTTCATCGACATACCAGCTTCATTTACCTAAAAAATAATATTAACATCACTCTCGCGGCACTGCTGAAACTACTTTAAATGCCTTAAGAGTTAAAAACAAATCTAAAACTTTGACATCAACCTCGCAACTTAACGAGTTTAGTTTCAAAACTTCTTTACAGAAAAAAACAAGAAAAATAACACACAATAATTCTCAACATTAATACGTACCGTACCGTAAAGTTAAGCAATTTAACCTATATTAATAAATCTTTTGCCTATAAAATGCTTAAACTGTTCTCATAATTTGCTTGCTGGGGTTAATTGTGGTGAGAAATATGGCGACGGAGGATTAAATATAATGACGCCATTATTTCAGCCAAAGTTGATGAAAATTTTTATATCATATCCCATTTTTGGCTGGATAAAAAACTATATATTCGCACTAGAAAGGACTGTACAATAAGACTCAAAGTTCTACTGTGCATGTTTTCTATAAGTAAGCATGTTTCTTCTATAAGCGGACATCTTTGTTATATTCGTTTTTCTATATACTACAGCTATTAATTTTTTTTATTCTTCTTCTTAAGCTCTAACGACAATGATAAAGGCTCACGTCTGCTCCTTTCCCGATGGCACCTGAGAACTGGACAGCAAGCGGTCCAGTAGACTATAGTTTATTTACTTGGGATCAATATAAAACCCAGATATAGATAGATAGATGTTTATTCATTTCATTTATAAGTTCACAATTTACAATTATTAAAAAGGCAATATAAATAAACAATAGTTATTCACATAAGTATTAGAAAATATTTGAGCATAAGATAGGTACAAACATAGGGGAACAATGAGAAAATATATGTAATAAATATAATAAAGATATACAACATTTATACACACGGATATATAAATATTATGAATAAACCTATAAATAACATTAATAAATCTACAAGATACATAATCACATTCATACACATACTTATTTTATTTTTTACCTTAAACAAATATCAAATATACAAATTCATGAATTTAGGTAATCATACTTTTTTAAATTATATCTGGTTTAATTGTCCCATCAATTTATTTGACTGTGCAAGAATTATTGAATTATAAAAATTGTTTTAGTTTACTTTCAAATAAGATTTTAGAGTTAGTACTAACTTCTATTTCAAAAATGGTATACAATTAAATATTTTCGAACTGAGGTAAGTACTAGAACGTTGTCCTGCGCTGTATGCATTAAAACTACTGGTAAGTTACATACAGTGCTGGCAAGTACAAAACTTGAGTCGAGAAATATGCAATATAGAATAGAAATATAAAATAATATGCTGAAAAGAAACAGATATAAACTGCGCCGTGCCGTTGCCATTTTTCTCTTCGACAGGCTAAATTATAACATTCTTGCTGAGCTAGCATCAATGTTAATATATCGCTCTCTTTCCCGTGCATTACTTTGTATTTATATTTCACTCCATCTTATTATACGACCGAGCCAAGATTTCTTTATGCCACTCCTGTATACTTCTACTCCGTGTTTGAAGAATGCGAACAATTATGATTTTTTTTTATTTCAGAAAATATCTTCAAAACTTATTAATGAAAGTATAATTGACGAACATCGTAAACTCGCGTTTCCTGGAACAGTTCTTCTGATAGATACATTAAAGGTTTATTGAAAATTATTTTTAAGATTCGTTTCTGCAAAGTTTCTAAGCGCAGTAAATGAGTAACAAGTGCACCGCCCCACCCAATGACTCCATATGTTATTTGTGATTCTATTAATGATTTGTAAAGTAGCATTAAATCATTTGTATTTAATACATTTTTGACACGTTTAAACATGAATATTAGCTTCCTGGTTTTTTTCACCACGTAGTTGACATGCTCACGCCATCGCAAATGCAATCGATATATATATCTAAATGTTTTATATTATTTGTATGTTCTATTTTGAATGTATATTCATGTAGTATTGTATTTAGGACATTTATATCAGATATCGAGTTCTTATATAGTCCAAAGGGTATAAATTTTGTTTTTGTTACATTGATTGTCAGCAACTATTCTATAATCTTTGACAAATTCCTTTCGGCTTTACTTTTTAAGTCTGGCCAAGTGTCTGCCTCGTAATATATCACGGTGCCATCTGCTGATTAAAGAAAATAAATTATTTAAATATATTAGAAAGAGCGTCGGCCCAAGAACAGCCCCTTGCGGTACGCCATAATTAGCAATCATAAATGTACTTCCTATACCCTCTATATCAACATATTGTTTTCTTTCATGTAAATAACTCTTAAATAAGTTTAGGACAGAACCTTATATTCCTATATCTTCTAAGCATTGAAGGAGGGGACTATGACTAACGGTGTCAAAGGCCTTCACTAGATCTAAAAACACGTTTAGTGAAGATCTACTGTTAACCAGTGACTGATATATTTCTACAGTTAACCCGTGAATAGCGTCTTGGGTCGATTTTCCCTCTATGAATCCAAATTCTGTATGAGATAATATATTCTTTTGGTCCCTGGCCCAAAGCCATAAAAAAAATTACATGTCTTGAGAAACTTGTAAAGTCTATTAATCCGGTCAATTTAGACCAAAAAATGAGAGTGAAGGTGCATAAAGTCCCAACAAGCTGAAAATCCGTAAAATTGTTCAAAACATAATTATAAATAAAATTTAAAAGTTCCCCAGCATTCCCGTGTATGGAAAAAATTTTACTCGAGGTCAAATTTCAAAAAAATGAGTTTTTCGCGATTTTCAGCAAAACGGTAAGTTTTATCATAAAAGTACCTCAGACAAAAATTGTAGACCATAAAATTATCTATAAAAAATGTACCAATACTTTTTTTCCTACGAGCCACCGTTTCTGAGATATGACGATTCAAACAGTTGTAAAAATTGTTATCGTCATAATATGCATGAGTAGTACGCCACGTATATACATCTCTAGAGTTGTTATATATGTTGAAATATTTTTCTATCGGCCATTGTAACTTATACTTAAAATATAAAATGTACATAAGTTATAACTATAAGAATATCAGGTAAAATGAAACGATGGTGACGATAAAATTAATTGTTATAAAGCTCGTGAAGTTGGACTTGCTTCTATGGCAAAAATGACAGGACTGACATTCTATAATATTAAATTAAAACGCGCTGACAAAGTTGTTCCTCTTTTAGCTATGACTAGTACCATAAAAGTTCATGAAGAAAAAGTACCTATTGACCCTGTATTATTGTTCCAACGCATGAGTATTACTGCAGCATTTCAAGATGAAATAGAAAAATATTTTGAATATGAATTAGCTCCCTACCCTTTATCGTTGTTTGATGACATCGGGATGCGTAAAACACAGAAGTCTGCCATTTACGATTGTTTTGAAAAGGTAAATATCGATATTAACAATACTAATGCGACATACATCATTGACGGAGGATACTTACTACACCGCGTTGTGTGGGACAGCGAAGAAACATTCAACGTTATCTTAGATAAATACGTTCAGTATGTACGTCGACATTTTGGTTCCAGAGTTACTGTCGTATTTGATGGCTATGATGATTGCACGAGAAATATCAAAGCTGCAGAACAACGTCGTCCAACTTTAGCAACATCTTCATCTTCTGATATTTTATTTGATGAATTTATGACAGTTCCAACCAGTCAACAGAAATTTCTTACAAATACTCACAACAAGTCTCGGTACACTACCTCATAGGTGGCGTGGAAACGTGTGCATATTATGACGATAACAACTTTTTGAGTCGTTATATCTCAGAAACGGTGGCTCGTAGGAAAAAAAGCATTGGTACATTTCTAATAGATAATTTTATGATATACAATTTTTGTCTGAGGTACTTTTATGATAAAACTTACCATTTTGCTGAAAATCGCGAAAAACTCATTTTTTTGACATTTGACCTCGAGTAAAATTTTTTCCATGCACGGGAATGATGGGGAACTGTTGAATTTTATTTATAATTATGTTTTAAACAATTTTACTGATTTTCAGCTTGTTGGGACTTTATGCACCTTCGAATGTCTAAATTGACCGGACTATATCTTTTAATAACATTTCAAAGATCTTATTAATAATAATAAACACTACAGAAATTAGACAACCCCCAATTCCAGAAGCCAGAGGCTTGTGCGGAAGGGGGCTACACATTGAAAAAACGCGGACATTTCCTCCGATAGTGCCAGTGCCGGAGCCAGGATTCGAACCCGGTGGTACGATACCCGTGTGATTAATCGCGATTGCGACCTCACGCCTTAACCTACGCGGCTATCGACCAGATTATTAAAGCTAGTTATTAACGAAATCGATCTGTAATTAATGACTGCCATTTTATTCCCAGGTTTGTGTAGCGGTTTTACTACATTAATTTTAAAACACGAGGGACAGTATCCTGTTTCATATATTTTATTTATAATAAATGCAAATACCACAGATATCTCATTTGCTATATGTTTTATTATCCTAGATTTTATTCAGTTTATGCCAGGTGATTTATTAGGTTTTAATTTTAGTATACATTCTATTATTTCATTGGGTGCTGTAGGAACCAAAAGCAGTATTTATTAGTTTTGTTTCTTTGTAATTATTATTCTTTTTTATTTTTGTTGCCATGTTTTCACCCATATCAGAGAACATTTCGTTACATAACATATTTCTAGTTTGTCTGTTATTATTCCATTATTTTCGTTATAGATTATTTGTTTGTGAATTGCTGGAATTACACAGTTCATTTACTGTAGGCCAGAGTTTTTTTATATGAAACTGATAAAAGAATGGGCAAATAATGATGCTTGTTGACACGGTGAAAATGTGAACGATCCATGCTTAGAAGGATGTCTGAAGGACGTATTTTCTGCTCGAAAAACTTAGAAAAATTAAAAAAAATAGGAAAAAGAAAAAATTAATTTTCTTTTTCCTCAACCTTTTCTTAATTCTAAATAATAAATATTACGTTCACAAAATTTTTAAGGTTCAACACGACTGTTTCAAACGGAGAATAATATAATAAATCATACTTACTGTCGTTTATGCTTAACTGCTGCTCTGATGGTATCAATTGGACGACGTCGTAACACTATAAATCTAACACTGTCTGTATCACACTCTCCTAAAATTAAACCTGAAAAGGAATTTTGTTAGAAAACACAACTAAAAGACAATATAAAGTTCAAAATATGTATATTAAATCTTTTTAAAAAAATTTATGTTTTTATAACAACTTCTTCAGAGAAAATGTTAACAAACAATGGTCTGACCCGTGTACAACACATGGTGAGGAACGGGACGATTCATACGGTACCAACTACCATCCAATATGCAGTTTGATGAGCTAACGATGCACAAAAAGATTCAAGAAAAGTTTCATGTAACTGAAATTTTAGTGGGCTTTTGCTTGCCTGTCTTATAAACGTATTATTAAATTCACATAAATTTTGGTCGCTCCTCGGAGCTTAAAATTGCTTGAAGCGTCTCTACTTCGTTTGTATTATGCAATAACAACTTTTACGTTCAGGCAAGGCAGATCCCATGCACGTGTGAGTACATGGTATAGATACTTTTTTGACTCCGAATCACTGAGGAACCGGTTTAGGGCAAACCCCGTCAAAACACATCATTTCCCCGTCAAATCCGACTGATAGGAAATGATGGGGGTCCCATGTCGCTAAGGGCTATTTTCGCTATAACTTGAATAGTGAATACTTTGAATAGTCGTTGGACTAACTTGTCCTCATATTCAATACCTCGTAAGAGTTGCAGTGCTTGACAACGTGGATTCGTAAAAGGGTTTTTAATCTTGGAAATTTTGAAGTTCAAGTCCAATTTTAGTATACTTTCTAAAATTGGGTGGTCGGAGCGACATTACGTCCCTGTGCAGCGACATTTACTACACTTTCTAAATTAACGCTCCTTGAAGAGTTAGCGGAAATTTGGCATAAAAAATGCTCCGAAGAGCAAAAATATGTTTCCAAGAATTAAAAACCTCCTCTACGGCGTTTTTACGTGAAGCACGCTTTTCTTACGAAGTATTTCCTAAGTCGGATTTTGTTACAACGTCGAAAAGTATATCGGGGTTATAGCGTTCTTTAACAAAAACAGTGGCAACTGAAAATTAAAAAACTTTTGTAAGTTTCGATTTAGCCGCACACGTCGATGTGATCTTAAGGGCAATGGATTATATTAATCTAATTTTGAAAGTCTAACTTAGGCTTGTGACTTAAACTGACGTATATAATAATGAACTGAAGAGTCCAGCTCAAGTTTACAAAGTCCATACCCAATATTTTGTATTATTTTATTACGTAAAATTCCAGCATTAATACGCCTTTCGCCATATTGCAATATTACGCTAGAGCAAACACTTTGAAAGAATTTCTCAGATATGAAATACCAACATGTAAGTTTCAGGGAAATTCTAAAAAACGGGGCATGTAACAAAAGATCTTAAGCGAAGGGTTATTATGCTTAATAAATTTCAGCATAAAAGTGAATTTTATTAATTCACAAACGCCTTTGAAATACGTCTGCAAATAATGAAATTAGTGGTGCTATTGCGCTGGAAGCCTGCCGATTAATTATAATTTTAAAACGGGTATTTATTTCTTTTCTTCTTTTAGTGTTGCAAACAAGAAGAAATTCTGTAACAATTATTCTAATCAGAAAATGTCAGGAATATTTCTAAAGGGAAGCAATGTTAATGATTTGAACATAACTACTCAGTACGTAAACACACAATCTAGTATTAAAGTTTCTTCCACTTCAGTTCCAGGGCTAGATGGAATTAACTATGCTATGCATGATATTGAATTTACCCGATATTGCTAAACTATTTTTGTCACATATAGTAACATTGTAATTAAAGGCGACGAAACAATAGACCGAAAAATCAGTGCAGTCCGCCATAATCCAAAATCAAAAACTACCTTAGAGAACCAAGAAGTATACGAAATCCCGTGCCAAGATTGCAATACATCATACATAGGACAGACCAGTAAACGTATTAGTGCAAGAAAGGAAGAACATATGAATGCAGTACGGAAAGAGGAGAAAACAACGTCCCTAGCACAGCATGTAAAATCCAGAGGACACCAAATAGACTTCGATAACACCAGAACAGTAGTTAATATCGAGTATTATAGGTCATAGAGCTCGAAAAGAGACCACAAAATCTTAATAAACGGGATGATACGCAGAGATTACCCAGTTCTTGGAAGCCCGCTCTTGTAGGAAGATACGTAACAGAAAACACACGACGATCCACCGTGGAGGAACCAATCACGAGGAGGTACGTTCAAGTATTGACAAATAGTGAAGAAACACAGCAACCTGTCCGAAATGGACCTATCACGAGGAGTCAGAGCCGAGCGCTGACCAATCAAAGTGAACCACGGCATTCTATGGCAACGATTGGACACGAGGATGTCCAACCACCAACCAGAAGTCACGTGGAGCATGACGTTTCAGCGAGGCCACTTGTCGGGTTGGCTCAGGCGCCCGCTACGCCACCCATAAGTAGTAGGAGACCAGTGACAAGTCGCCTGTCGCGCAGGCGCGCCCTAGACCACAGCATATATAAGCACCCGCACAACGCGGAGAGCGTCAGTTCAGTTCGAGCAACGAGGAGCAGCAGTAGGCAGTTTTCAGTGAGAACCTGAAGATGGCAGATGAAATTCTACCGAAAGGTCGTTTACACAACCGTGACTCCTGGAGGAGTCGACTATCGATGCGGGAGAACACCCGGAAGTACAATAACACCTCATTTAACACCCGCGAAAACCTAAAAAACAACATATATATATATTGGCCAGATAAGTGTTAAAGTTACAAATAAATTTTACATGTAATGAAAAAAAAAAAAAATAGATAAATATTTAAAAATCCAGTGAAGCTTTCGCTTGTGTTTGGGTTATTGAATAGCAATAACGAAAATAATTAATAATAAAAAATATATTACTTAAACGTATAAAATTAATTAACATAATTAGGAAATTAAAACAACATTGATAATAAATGATTTGCTTGGAAGTATTAAAGTAGGAAATAAGTATTTTTTAAATTATTAAACTTAGTAGTTACAACTTACCAGGTACGTAGTTAAGAGGATTCAATCTTATCTTAAGGGACGAGGTATAGTCGTTAATATAAATGGTATTAAATCAGACTCGGTGTATCATAAGGATCGGTACTAGGTCCAATACTGTTTTTATTATTTATTATCGACCTTCCGAATTATATCACTAGGAGTTTAGTTACAATGTGCATTGCACGGTCATAACTCTATCAGCAGAAACACCACAACAGCTGCAAAACTTAATTCATCGTGCCATATCCATTGTTCCATACATTTGTTTTGAATAAAATCAAATCCAAGTGTATACACTTCTTTATAAGAATAGACATTCCTAACAATAACTAAATCAGTGATATACAATTCTCGGATACGGTAATGTTTCTGGATACATGCATAGACAACAGACTTACCTGGGATGCTCATGTGGGCGGGATTTGTAAAACAAATTAATTAAGGTATATACTTCGACTGTAAGTTCAATAATTGCAATACGAACTTTTTAACACTTACAATAATTAGTCCTTATAATTACACATTATCTATAACTCTTAACTACTATAAGATTCACTACTTAGTGTCACTGTGCTAATTTTATCTTATCTCATCATTTGACTCATCTAAAATATAACTGAACTGACTCCAGCGCGTTAGTTCTCCTACTTATATACTACATGACCCTTGTTTTAGAGTTTTCTTTTTGATTCCAGTCAATCATTGTAGACGGTTCTACTGCTTTCTAGTTTATCTGTGGCTAATAATGTTTTTTGTATGTATATTAGGATATTAGTCCTATTCAATAAAGCCAATCATTCATTCTAAATACCCAAATAGCATTTTTCAGTAATTATTACGAAAGCAGAAATGCAGATATTATTCTCAATTTATTTGTTTTTTACGCCTCTAGTTCACCTACTCAACAATCACTTTATTTTTCGGATGTGGCTATTTATACATACTGTATGTATACGCAATTGGCTATTTATACATACAGTATGTATACGCAATTGGCTATTTATACATACAGTATGTATAAGAAATTGGCTATTTATACATACAGTATAGCCGTCGAGGGCAAGGGACATTATTTATCATAAACAACTATACTACATCAAAAAATATTAACATATTTAACCCAACGAACTAACCTAAAGAAATATTCGTATTACGTATTTTAGTTAACAAAATGTGGTAAAAAAAAAACTGTAGCAAGCGGATTCGAACCGTCGACCTCACGTGTGAGAATCGGGAACACTAAGTATTACACCACAGACTGCTGATGGTTAACCTTATAATTCTTACTATATCAATATGTTTGAACGTCATCGCGCATGTGCGGCGTGAATTGCCTGGACAGTATGTATAAATAGCCACATCCTTATTTTTCAGGTAGGTCCCGAACGAAAAGGGATATGGTGAAAATATCGGTAAGGTAGGAATTTTCCTTATATATATTTCAAAAAGCAAATGAGTATGTTAAATGAATTTTTTAATCATTGTGAGGAAAAATTAGTACTCTGATATTAATTTCGTAATATGTAGCTCGAAGGTTTTACTTGTTCTTCATGTTTTAATTTTATAAGATTAATTAATTTGGCTCGTATGTAAATTGTGAATTTATCCAGAGGTTTGATCTTGCATTCATTGTAAACTTTCTCTATTAATATTTTCCATTTTTTAAAATTAATTTTTTAAGCTCTATTAACAAGGTATTCAAGTGGGATATCAAATAATCTGTCTTGAAGTTAAAAAAATGTTCGAAAGAATCTCTTAATATTTTGTTGACAAAGCGGGCAAGTTAAATTTTTTTAAAAATGCTATCGTAATGTTTTACAGGCACCTCACAATGATACATAAAGCTAAACTTTGAAGCGGACTATCAAAGATATTTATGTGTATGTGCTACAAATGGCATGTCAAAAATAAATTAACCCATTTTTCTTTCAACAAATAGGATACAGTGGAAATTTTGGGGATAATAATAAGTAGCAATTCTGACGAATCGTTTTTATAATTTTATTACTTACTTTGATACAAGCTCTAAGATCGTACACTACAGTCTTTCAGGCAGAGGTATATGCCATCCTAAAAGTGTCATATAAGGAAGAAACGAGGACCGGTACGGAACAAAATATTTGTATCTGTTCCGACAGCCAGGCAGCACTTCGGGTGGTCTGCTCAGCAGAGTCCGGAGTCCTCGAATGCGGAGATGCCCTAGAGGAACTTACCAGGCACAAGGAAGTGAGCCTGGTATGTCCCGGAACCCATTTCCGGGACATACCGAGGTCCCAGGAAACGAGAAAGCCGATGATTTGGCTAGGCTCGGAGCCAGGGAGCTCTGTCTTGGCCCGGAGCCCATGTTGGGAATTACAAGGAAACATGTCGCTACGACCTTTAATGAGTGGGCACATGCAACATTGAGGGAACATTGGAGGCTGAGCAGTGGCTGCAGACAGGCTCGAGACTTCGTAACGGGGCCGAACAAGTCAAGGGCGGCCTGGTTGCTAGACAGAAGAGGACTCTGAACCAATTGGTCGGAGTCCTAACTGGTCACTGCAGGCTCAGAAGACACCTATCACTGATAGGGGTGAGGAAGATCCCACCTGCCCAAGATGCGGAAGTGATGAAGAAACATCGTCTCACTTCTTGGGACAATGTGAAGCGTTCGGGCGCCTGAGGTATGAACTCTTCGGCGCCACAACGCTCCCAAAAGAGGAAATGGACTCTCTCGAATGGAAACATGTCCTGACCTTCATTGGAAGATCAGGAAGTTTTCAAGAGGGAGTAGGAGGTCGAGTAGAAGCGAACGATTGAGGGGACGTCAGAGGGTAGGTAAAAAGGGCCCATTTGTGGCCTACTTGCCCGGCATTAGGCCTCCCCCAACAATTACTACTACTACTACTTTGATTCAATGCTGTTATGTCGCATAAAGTGCTTTGAAATATTTTAGAAGAAATTTGTACTTTTAAATGCCTGGTTTCATATTTATTTTTATCTAGTTATTAAAGTATATAATATTGTTTTTCTGGTTCGTAAAAAAAATTATTGGTATAGTTGACGTAAATAAAATAGTATTGTGTTCCTATATAACTCATCGGAAGAATATTATTGAAGTTTTTTACTAATCACCTTAATCCGTTATTGCTTTTTTTAAGGTAAATGTTGATAGCACCTCCCCATGTTAAATAACTGATTTATGTTGTACACAAAATCCTTGATTGATTTACATCACAGTTTCTTAAAATACGTAAATTTAGGTAAATTATCAATTGTTGTGTTACTAATTTAAATACACGGGCGCAGAGGCTTTTTTCCAATAATTCTATAATTTTGTAGATTCGGTGATTTGTTTTGAAGAGGATAATAGTACATGTGGTAGAAAACCCAAATAATAGGAAAGAATACACCATATCATAATATACTGATTCACATTGACGCGAACGTAGTTTTTTCTTCAAATGTGCTCGTCCTCAGGCTACTGCATTGAAATCATTTTATACATAGACAGGATTTTTGGATAACTTATGTATTCTGTTGATTTGTTGGTTTATAGTATTTTACGTCAAAAAAATATCATTTTAAAATCTTGTCAAACTTGTTATGTATTGCAGGAGTTATATATATATAATAAATTCCTTAAGGTGATGCTTATATCACCGGCAAAATCAGCGATTTTCTGAAACTAGGTAAGTAAAACATACCATTGGAGTACAGCGTAAATAATATATGTTTTGTGGTCATTCGTAATTTTTTCTTCGTCATAATAATGGCAGCTAAATTTACATGTTCAATTTATGTTTCACTTAGCTTTCTCATAAATCCTCCTGGATGATGACCACATTATCGACAAAATTGATAAGTAAGTAAAACGGGTCTCGGAAATTCATTTTTTAAATAAATAAATTGACAAGAGAAAGATTATTTGTCTCGTTAATTCATTATTAGGTAGTAAAACAATTGTATCCATTAAATCTTTCTAAATGTTTATTCAATATTTTTGTTAATAATTTATGTAAATACAGTGTTGTCATATAAGTTCCTCAACTCCTGATAATTTATCTACATTATCTATATCTATTATGTTACCTCCTTTCTCTTATTATTTATTTTTGAGAAAGAATTGAGGCAACATGTGCGGACGACTAGCTGGTTTAAGCCGGAGCAGAGAGCCGTGGGTCCAGAGCATTCGTAAGAGTGGAGAAACTTACCCTTTCTGACATGTACAGCATAAGCGACAGATTTCTGTTTATTTCGAGAAAGGAGACAAAGAAAAATTGATGTTAAATTGGGCACCATCTATAGTGAAATAAGCAAAATAGTCTCTTTTTCTCGAATAACCAGTCTGCTATAGATCGGACTGAAATTGTTGGTAAGAGAAATAAAAAGATAGTTTAAAATGAATGACAAAATATATTACAAAAAATTAGACAAATCGGTTTGAAACAAATTGAAATGTGAAAAAAATATATATATATAAAAAACAAATTGATACCAGTATCCTAGATGGTTTATGGGTCAGGTGGCTGGTTCTGGGACAGCAATCCAGGCCCACAATTGTCTCTTATTGCAAGAATTCTAAATTTTTCTTGGCAATTTACGTCTCTCAATGAATGGGGTGAAAATTGTAGGAAATTTAACCAAATATAAGCACATACAAAATTTATGCAAGTTATTTATGCAAAATTTAAGCAATGTTAGCTATGCAAATATAAGCTAGTTAGCTGTACAAAATATATTTGAATTAGCTGCACGAAACATTAAGCTAGCTATACAAAGCTGCAGGAAATTAATTTAAGCTATACAAAAGTAATCTGATTAGCAGTACAAAAGTAATTTTAGCTATGCAATAGTAATTATTAGCTATGCACGAGTTATTATTAGCTATGCACGAGTAGCTGATTTCTTAGACTATAAATTGCCAAAAAAATGAAAAGGAAAGAGAAAAATATTTTTACAACCATGTGGTACATATAGTATTTTAACTACTTATTAAATTAAGAAGAATTGACTTTGAATTTATTTTAAAAATAATGAAATTATATCAAAGGCAAAATTTGAAGATTAATTACATTTTAAATAAGTATAATGAAATTACCTGTATGTTAAACACTTTGTAACTGGGATATAAAAATTGTAATATCAATTACTGAAGTCCACAGTTAAAAATTATAATGTTTGAATCAGTACAAAGGCTGCAAGCAAATGACTTCCTGGTGAGTTTTACTGATAAGGTAAACTTTTTTTTCCTGTTTACTGGAAAACAACGCCACCAAAAAAATGTGAGAAATCTAATTCCCTATTGAAATTGAAAGCTATCAAAATATAGAAATCGTACAAGTATGGCCATCTGTCAGTGGTTAATTTAAGCGCACCAACTTGCCTTGTAGATTCCCATACTCAACTAAAGTAGTGGCATATAATCGATAAAAGGAATCTATAATAACAGTTTATTTTCCATGCCAGCTGATTTTTGCCTTTGCAATTTCTATTTTATACATAACAACAAATATTAACAGATATAAATAAGTAGTAAAACGTATTGATATTATTGATAAATCAGTAACATATTACATGTTATAGGATTTACTATATATAGAATGAGAGAAGGTAAGGAAAATAACCATATGTACTCCATAGTAAACAAAAATATAAAAATTGAAAAATAGATATCTGGTGTAACTAAATTTTGTAGACAAATTGTTTCCTGGGATAATAATGCTGTATTACAACGGATATGAGATACATAATAGTGTTAATAGAAAAACAGGACTAAGTTCCTAAGATATAAAATTAAGTACATAAAACAGTGTGACATGGTTTAGCAGTTATACATGTAAAATTCTGTTAGTTGAAAACAGTTTCACCTGCAAAAACTGAATCTAAAAAATATACAGGTCGTGCTAACTATCCACAAAACACTAGTTTTTAAATAAACTGTTAAATGGACATAGGCCATGTAACAACAGCTTATCTCTGAAAAATCACTATCATTTGCCCCCAACCTCAACTATTATAACATCAATAGCAACATCTAGCAAAGGAAGGTTTTCTCTTCCAAAGAACGGTTTACAAGATAAAAGTGATAAACTAGCGTTAAGTCCCTGTTAGGTGTGGTTTTTTACAAAAAAAAGACTTTCCGTTCCTGAATGGCGTGGGAACTTTTCGAGTGTCTATTTCTGGCCCTATCGAGAGTACACATCTCAAATATTATTTCTTTAGAAATTATTTCTTCTAAAATATCTAATTTACGTGGACTATTTCTACTTAATTTATTGCCGAAGGTTGGTAGACATCCAGTATGTAGATACTAAGAAAAAGTTATGGCCAAAAATATGAGCTTGCTTGTCGTCAGATCACCTCTATCTCTTGAATATTTTATTAGCTCACGGTAGTATATAATGTAAAATCTTTAAATGACAGAATTATATTAAAATCAGGGTAGACTGAGTTTCATCGATTCGCATTAAAAACATGTTACAAAGGATGGATGTATTTATTTATGGATAATACTCATGGAAATCATGTTGTTGTCAGAATCATTTTTATAAGCCCTACATAAAGCCGCGTGGGCGAACCACCCATTGTTTAACAAGAATTTTCCAATGATGAATGGGATATCCTTGCGATTTTGTGTAATGCGTGACGTGTGGGGTGGCAGTAGAACTGAAATAACATTTTCTCTGAATAAATGATATGAATTATACGATTTCATGACGCTCCTCATTTTTTAAATTATTATATTCGCCTTATTACTTCGCGGCGTATTCAGTTCTCGGTTATTTTCTTGTTTGCGGCATTCCAGCATACTTTAGCTTCTTTATTTCGGTGTGTGTAACAGGCTCGCTCACAAATTCGTGAAATGAATAAAACTCTCTGCTCATGTTTTACCTGAAGGAGATTTTGCTAGGATGATCTAACCTAAAGAGAAGTTTTGCCACATATTCAATAAATCTAATGCTATATAATTCTCCACGAAGGTAACTAGATTTGAAGCGAAAATTTGTTCTCCATAAATGTCGGACGTACAAAATATATCAGTGGCTTCCACACGCGGTGTACGGCAATAAAAATCCAGTACATAAATGTTTTCTGTGAACAGCTGGCGCATAGCACCCTCCTCTGTTCATTTATTTACAATGTTGTTCGTCATCCCAACGCAGTTTTCAGTTTCATAAATAAACCAAATGCCCAATAATTCCGGGCAACTAGTTTCGAATAGGCCATCGAAGAAGTCCGGCAAACAAGAAGAGAGGAAGTGGAGATGTTACGGCAGCCGGAGAATTGGCCAGTCTTACAAAACTGCGTTGGCATTTGCCCCGCTCGATTAAAGGCATGGAGAAATTTCCGTTCAATTTACTTTCTTGTTGCGCCTCTGAATAGCCTTGGAAAGGTCTAAATTAGCTGGCCGACTTGATAGTGGAAACTATTCCCCGAAGGGGCGTCTATATGGTAACACGGAGATAATGGATGGCAGTCAGCATCAGTTCAAGATTACTTTTTAATGGAATGCACACATTCAGTAATAAAAAAAAAACAGTTGTAAAACAGTATTGTCTCAATGATGAAAGAGACAAGAAGTTTATGTAGCTGACAGTATATTTCCATGATGCCATGTAACAATGAAAGGTTTTGAATATCGTGTCACTGCTGATTTTCTGGAAATGATCAGAAATTTGTAAGGCATAGTCCAGTCGACTAGAGCATGTTTTGTGGTGAGCATGCTTGGTCAGACTCGGTTATGTTCTGGGTTCGATCGTCAGCATTGAAATACGTATATACCGGGTGTCAACGGATCATGGTAGACCCCCTATTTTCGTTATTTTTTAGAATATCAGAATGAAATGTGACGTGATTTTTCCCAAACATTGACAGCCATGCGCAGCAGCTCTTTTAGTCGTGGCTGGGTCGCGGGATCGTGTTCAGATGTTTCAACTTGGTGTACTTACCTTATATTAGGTGGTCTAGTTGTTGCTATTGCCTTAAGGGCGCCAGTCGAAAAACGACGAGGGAGGGAATGATAAGGAATTCAAGAAATTACTTTCATACGAAAAAGATGTTTTTTTTACGATAACTTTAACGACTTTCTCAAGTATGGATATATAATAAAATGCAGAACAAATATAAATAGATATTTAAATGGGTAAATATATTACAAATGAAATGAAACGAAGACTGATTTACTGTCAGAATATAAAGTTAAAAAAGCGAACGTGGCCCTGAGCTGAACCTCCATTGCGTGTCTGAGGAACGCACTCTCAAACTGTCAGCTGGCGCATGCCTGCTTGGTAACAAGATCTACTGTACAGTACTTAACAAAAAACGTCCCTGTGCAATATAATTGCTAATATGCAGCGAAATAGCGATTAAATTCTACTAAGCACTATGACACAAATTAAGTAATCACCAACGTCTCGTCTTAACTCAAATTAAAATAGTATGTCTATTTCAAATATAACAGACACATATTGTCCTTACTAAATGTATTTTATAAATGAATGGCATAAATTTATCATACTGATAAGTATGCGATGATCTAGTCTCCGTTGTGGTTATGAAGTAGCAGAATGCAGGCTTCTCTCAGTTAGGACGTATAGAGAAAGGAATCAAATAACTTACTTTTTACTCAGCGTAGTCACGTCGCCGTGTAGCCGAAGAAATCTTGCGGGAATGGCAAATCAGATATGGACCTAGAAGCAACAAGCAAAACCTTTAGGTTTCAGGTGTAACCAGTGCATCGGCAATCCCCCGACGAGGTGCCCTTGTACACTTTACAGGTGGTATTTCAAGCTGGGATGAAGAGAAACATTCTGGGTGGCAAAGATAAGATACACTACCCTTTATGCTGACGGTGTCTAACGGCGTTGATAATAATTTTCTAAAATTTTCCTTGGAGGTAGGTGATATAAAAAGTTGCCTTCTTTGCAATTAGTGATGAAAATACAGAGACCCAAAAAAACCCAAAATGATATTTGCCGATCAATGTCTGGGTTAAAAATCGGCAAAAGCATGGTGTTCTGAGGTCTTTTGCCAATAAAACCAGGAGAGAAAATGCCAGAAGAAATCCGGGAACTAATATGGCTATCCACTTTTTATTTCTCTTCTAACTTTTTAACAAAAGCTGTGATCTGCTCATTCATTGATATAAAAATCCTTGTCAACTGTCAAACACCATCACAACCTAAACAGCCTAACCTTTAGTTATGTTATCCCAGCCTTGTTAAGCAAATCAAGGGTACTTAATTATTCTGGTTCGCAACAGGTGGCTAGAGAATTACATCAAAGCACACATTAAAACTATATTATACAGTACAGATATATTATACCGTGTAAATAAACGTACATAGCTTTCAAAACTTACATATATTTCATTCAGATGTTTACATTTGTTTTACAGTAGTCAATAATAATCGTGCTCTCTTGAGTGCAACCCGCTGTACACATGTGTCTCCAGCTTAGCGTGCATGCACCAACCCCCTTAGTGGTTCTTTAAACCGTAACAGAAACTTAGTAGATGTATTATATGACCAAGAAGACATTTTGTGACGTCATTTTTTCCCCTTCCGGAAATAACCCCAATTTTTTATTATTAAATGGAACGTCCTGTATATTATTATATTTTTGGAATCCTTGAAAAACTCTGAGCATAGTGATACCCCATAAGTGACATTTCAAGTCCAGGAAAAACATTGGACTCGAAATTTGTTGGTGCATTTAGAAACCATGACAAAAAAAATGCTTAGTAGAATGCAGGTTTTAAATTACAATGGAGACCGAGCAAGATGGAGCTTTACCTTTCCTAGATGTATTAGTGAAAAGATCACACAATGGCAAACTGGCCGACGGTGTCTACAGAAAGAAAACGCACACCGATCGTTACCTACATGCAACATCTCACCACCATCCACAACAGAAGAGAGCGTTAATTAGAACCTTGGTCCACAGAGCCAACGCAATATGCGACGACGATAACAAACCCGAGGAACTACAGAATGTCCAACTAGCTTTAGAGAAGAACGGATACAGTCAAAGCAATATACAACGAGTAGTAAATAACCAGAGGAGAACTACAGAAGAAGAACAGCAACAACCAACAACGTATGCATGCCTACTCTACGTCGCGGGAGTCACAGATAGGCTGAAGAAGATTTTATTCAATAAGAAAGTAGGTGTATGGTTTCGAACAGTGAAGAAAATACAGCAGATGCTTCCCTTAGTCAAAGACCCTGTCCCCAAACTGTTATCAAAAAGTGTTTACCAGTTGAAGTGCACATGTGGTAAGAGCTACATCGGACAAACAGGACGGAGTATCCAGTGCAGAATCAAAGAACATCAGAGAAATACCAGATTTGGATATACTGATAGGTCGGCGATAGCAGAACATGTCCATAATAACGAGAACCATAAAATCGACTACGAGGACGTCAATCTATTAGACAGGAATACGCCTTATTATCCACGAATCATTAGGGAATCACTGGAAATTATGAAAAACGTGAACAACTTTAACAGAGAGGATGGGTATCGACTTAGTAACACGTGGAGACTGGTATTGCCAAGTACCAGCACCGTACTAAGTCACGGTCAACTAAACACGACGAATGAGCAGCCAAGCGAACCAAGCGCGACCAATGACCAGCGAAGCGAAGCGGCGCCTAGGTATATAACGAGGAGTGTAACACAACAAATTCAGTCTTTAGAATCTTTCTGAAGAAGCTGACGGAATGATCAGCGAAACGTCAAGTCAAGTTCGACGACCACGGCAAGACCCGGAAGAAACTACTTCAAAAAAATGCTGGATGGACCGGTGTGAAAAATCAAATCGAGCATAAAAATTTGAGAATGTGTATTTCGTGGGCCATCAGATTTGGTCTGAACAGTTTTTTTAACAAAACTTATTTTTTTTCAAAAGGAACTATAATGGTAGAGTACTACCATAAAATAGCGGATGCCTAAAAGCATTTTTTTGTGGTTGTGTCACTCTAGCTATCCAACAAATTTCGAGTCAAATTTTTTTCATGGAGTCGAAATGTCACTCATGGGGTATCACCGTAACTCAGAGCTTTGCAAGGATTCCAAAAGTATAATAATATACAGGGTGTTCCATTTAGAAATCAAAAGTTGGGGTCATTTCCTGTGAAAGGAAAGAAGAAAAATAACAGTAATGTCACAAAGTGTCTTCATGGTCATATAATACATTTACCAAATTTCATTCCAATATTCTAAAAAATAACGAAAAAGGGGGTCTACCATGATCCGCTGACACCCGGTATATGAAGTACTTGAAATATATACAAAATATGACTCGGGTAACTAATTAAATTTCAAAAATAATTGACTTCCGTATGATTGAAATATATTTCAAAAATCGAGTGAAGAGGATCAGTGCTAGCAAATTCAACATGTTAAAGCTGTATATTTAAATGAAAATGCACTACCAATAAACCGTTTTTACATTGTTCACTCTACAAATCGACAAGTAGTAAATGTACAGTCTATTGTTAATCAGCATTTACTGAGACAATGGTAATTTTCGCCATAAAGAGCTTGTCACAATCCACAGCTGCACCAAATTTAATGTACTGCGCCCCTATTATCAGCGCATATCTGATGCGGTGCTAGAGCAAACTGATTATTCCGATTTAAAATGCTTTGTAATTGAACAAGCTGATGACGGAAAAATATGTCTCGTTAAGATAAAAGGCCGCGCGTTTAAGATTTACTTTCGTTTGTTAATCTGCCAAATGCTGAGTTTATATTAATGATCGGGTTGTAAATTTTGTCACGTTGCGATAAATATAAGGTATAAGTAACTGTTCTTCAATAATCTCAAAGTTTTGGCGCAAAATCGGTAAGCAAAATTTTCTGGTCATTAACAGCGTCATTCTTCAAGGAATTGTGAGTGCTTTTATATTGTTAGATAATTAAATAATATTTACGTATTTCATAACTCAAAAATATCCAAATCCAAATCAATCAACAATAATTATTTTCTAGTAACCACTCAAAACCTAATTTTTAGTATCGACGAAGCGACATAAGAAAATATTATATTTACCCTACTTGAATATAATTATTAGTGCAATACAATGGTATTGAAATGTTGAAAAGACAAGAAATCATCAATAACTGTAAAAGTATTTAAGAATTTAGCTAAAATGACTTATTTAATGACAATAAATGTAGAGTTCCATAAAATTTTAAATTAACAAAACTGTTTTGCAATTTCTTCTATTTTAGCGCTCTAAACTAACAAATTACTTATGAAATTAAAGCAAATTTAATGTTTACTATATTCGAATAACTAAGAACTTAGTTGTGAAGTTCAATATACAGTATAAAAATTAAAATCCAGGCAAATATACACTCAAAGTCGGTGTACCTTACCCATAGGTATAAAGAAAAACTTGCAGACTATATGTGAAGAATATGACAGTTTCACGTGTTGTGGATAATTCTACAAATATTTTATCGCCTTTCAATAGCCACAATTTTCGTTTTCAGCATTACGTTTCTCGTCTTCAATTTTCTAACATGGGACATATTGTTAATATGCCCCACATTAGGCGCCAAATATCACGATTCAACTCCTCAAGAACTAGTGGGTTTCTTAATATCGTTATATAATTAAACACTCTCAAAAGAAATTAGTATATTTCATACCTTAAAAATAGTCGAAACAAAATCAATGAAAATTATTTTAGCAATAATTCAACAACCTACGTTTTAGGTCTCAACTCGGCGATCTAAGAAATCTTTACACGTGCTATAAAATTCATTGTACGTCCGTAAGTGGTAACTTCTCTTGTTTAGTGTTTAGTGGTACTTTTGTTAATCATGGAAGGATCTCAACTAGAAATAAAGATACATTGCGTGAGTAGAAAGTTATCAGATATTACAAACTATGTGTTTGTTAATAATACAAATAAAAGTTTAAAACTTACCTCTAAAAGATTGCCGCTGACTTCTACTTCTTTCCTTTTTCATAGGGGCTTAAAAAAGTTAACCCTGGTGAAATTTTTGATATATGCCTAATTAAACCAGTACTAATATTTTCTATAAAATTATCACATTTATACATACATATCTACACTTTGTATTTTAAATTTTATTATAAACACTTGAAGCTATAACCACTCAAAAGGCGTCGGAGTGTTGCACATGTGCTTGAACACGAGCGTGCCTCGTAGATTGAGAAATACAAAATTTAGATTGAGCTTTAGAGCTTAATTGAGATTCTGGAGGCCTTCGTGCAATTCCTTTTTTTATTTGAAGAGGTTTGGGAGGGTTGCGCCTAAAATGTCGGTCAGAGTTGAACGCTACACCCTGTATAAATCCCTCTGGATCTTGGGTTGCCTGTGTCTAGAAGCATTGGTTTTTTTGATTTTAATAATTCTGGCACGGTCAATTGCTACACCCAGTATATGAGGCTTGTTGAGCCTTAAGTACACTTGATTTTAAATTTTTACTTTAATGACACTTTGATTTAATTAATGTCTGTAACAGAATTCTTTGAACACCCATCATATGAGTCTCTTGAATAAAAACACTTTTGTTTTAAACGAAATTCTATTTAGAGAAATTAACAAGTACAAAATTCTTTTTTTGAAACTTAAGCATTACATTTTTTACACAAGTTGTGAAAATGATAACGTTTCGATACGGAAATTCCGGTTTGATAAAAAATGTATCTTATTTAGTTTTGGTTTAAGAGTCTGAAAAATTCACTTTTTATTTAATACGCGAGGGCAATTAGTTTTGTTTAATGCGCGAGGGATAATTGGTTTCGTTTAATGGGCGAGGGCAAATTGATTTGTGTTTTTTACTTGGCAGCCAAGGAAGCAGCGCGGCCACTAGATTTTGTTAATTTAAGCGTCGGGGAAGCTATATTAAACATTTCGCTTGCGAAAGCACAAAAACTAACTTGAGGTACACCAGTAACTGACTAGCCAGACCGTGTTGAGCTCGGCATTTTATACGGTTCGTTGGGAACGTCGTGCGGAAGGCTGGAAAAGGTTTGGAAATGTCCCCGGTCATTCAGTGCGGGCGCGACTGCGCAATATTGCATCAGAAATGTAAAAATGTTAAAATCCGGAATTGAAAAATATATGACCATATCGACGTTAAAGTGGGGAATTTTTTTAAATTAAGGCGAAGTTTGAATCGATATTACTTTTTAAGTTATAGAAGGAAATTGTTTGAAATGATTTGTCAATTTCGAAACGACCCCGTAAAGTCGTCCCGAAGGTTCTGCACAAAGAATTGAAATGATATGAATTTGTGCCAATTGATCTGCGGTGAACGACGTTGATTGAATTTAAATCGAGATACTGTTTTGATAATAACAGGGAATAGAAGTACCGAGAAGCGAGTTTTGATATAACGAAAGTACCGATACTCTAATTGAACATTTGAATGTAATCGAAGTTTGTTTTGATATCAAAGGTGAATGAATAGTTGCATAGAATAAGAAAATAACTAAAATTCTGGAAACGAAATAAAATGTTCCGACTGGGGGAAAGGAAAGTAGTTTTGGTGTCGATCGGGATGGTGCGGGGCCGGTATTTTTTAGGACAATAATTTGTAAGATTCGAGCTGCAATTTGGTTAATTGGTAAGTTTGAATGTTGCCGTTGATGAATTTAGAAAACTTATGAATTATCGATAAATTGTGAATTTTTCAGATTTGTTTATAAAGAATTGTAGTCTTTTCGTAAATTTAATTGTCTGAACAACTTTTTTTATTGTGGTTTAACTTTCTGAAGTGAAATATTGAATTATTTTGTGACTTTTGAAGCTTTTAAAATTTTTCCTCTCACCTATTTATGAAAAGTACTATAACATGCTCTCGGTCACGTCTCTAATAAAAATATTCCTCCCGGTGTTGATGTTCTCTGTTTTATAAGCCTATTGCTTTTGTAAGTATTTGGTTTCTTTTCAGATCTTCTCAGGCCTCTTCTATTTACTCTTCTTGTTGCCACATTTTTAACCACGTATGTAACCTTAACTGTATGATTGACGACTGTGTTTATCCTCTTGGTCATATCAAATAAGAAATTATACTTGTGCAAGTTGGTGCCTTAACGGAATAATTATAGGATCAGTTCTACAGGACTGTGCGGTAGTGTATCATCTCAAATGAAATTTGATGTTTTTAAAACCCGATTGTATGAGCGATCAAAACATTGTGAAGGTTCTCAATTGTCAAATAATTTAATTTTGCAGTATCGTCTACAAAAAGGTTCAAAGTTTGATTGCAATGAGGTATAAATAGAGAGTTCTTGTGTTTGCCTTGTTCATTATCGAAGGGAAGAATTGTAATCATAAATATCAGTCAAAATGAAAATTCTTTAATTTCGTTAGTTAGTCGGTCTGCCTGTCCATTTGTCTGCATGTCTGTGTGTCTGAAAAATTATAATTCACAAATAGTTGATGCAGTTGGAAAGGAAGTAACTGGAATACTTTTATTGAAAATCAATATTCAAATGCGTTGATAGTCTAACGTTATCTAGATGAACTTGATGCTATTCATGAACCCAATAAATGCAACTAACACTTTGCCATCGACACAAGAACGTCCCGGTATATTCCAACAATTAAATAAGACAAAAGACATTGTAACGCGTCGAAATCCGAGCGGTTTTATTTCTTCATTAGCCCCCAAATCGCTACTATATTCTATTACACCATTCTGGAGCATATTTTACGGCGGTGTAAAGTGCATTACCACATTACATAAAACTGTATTTGCATAAGCCTCTCGAAGTTGCGAGTTCAGTTTTCGGCGATAATAGCTGCCGGAGAAATATGGTGTATTAAAAGCGCGCTAGAAAGTCAGAGAGTTTGGTAAATCTGCGAAAGAAATCCGCAATCGATATCGACAGTGTCGAGCTATCTATTTGCGACACCTCCCAGAGGAGCAGTTGCTACTGCGGGATTCAAAATCGAAAGCTTAGCACGATGCGAGCGGAGTTTCATATTTATGTACACTCGAATTCATAAAAGTTGCACTAAGCATAAAATGAATCTTGATGATTTAAACGAGCTGTGAATAACATATATGGATATGCTGTTTAACAGTGATAATAATACTAAAAAATAAATGAAATTAACTTTACAATAGAACTTAATAACTGCAATCGCATTTTATAAATTCAATTATAAGGATAGTAGTTTACTATTAATTCAGGACATTTTATATAAAAGGCCTTATTTCAAATTTCGTCCTTTGCAAGTATATTTAGGCACTCGTTTGTTTCTTGATTTAAGATGGCACATATAATATCACATCTATCGATTGTATGCAGAATAACTATTTATATTATAAGTGCTATATGAGGTCTTTTATAGCACGAGTTTTCCCAATTTGCCTAAGCCAGATTATAAGACCTTTATTTCTTTAACCAATAATTTGAAAAATTACGGAAGTTTTATTAAAGCATAATAAGTGGCTGCAAATGATGCAAGTACTGCTTAGTAATTAACAATATTGTAAATAATCCAAATATGTCTTTACGGAAATTATCGTCTAAAAAAATATTTCTTTCTCCTCATGTCAAAGAATTTTAAAGAAAAATAAGTACTATCCATATAAAGTACATTATGTTCATCATTTAAGACCTGAATTTATTGCCGAATTGTCAGTATTATATGAAGAAAATCCGAATTATTTGAAAAATGTGTTGTGGAGCGATGAGAGCTGCTTCCATATTAATGGCTTGTGACTATACAGAACGCTCGGGAATCCGAGGTGGTACTGTCGTGAGCAGAAAAAAATAGGACAACTTTTTTTTTCTAATGTAAATCTGTCTCTATTTGAATATGTAATGAGTAGCCGAAATAAAACAGATATCACTTTTAATTTATTTTTTATTCTAATGCTGTAGGTATTGCTATAGTAAATGGTGGATGGTTAATGAGACAAATTGCACGTTATAACATTAACAAAAGTTTGGTTTGTAACATTTTAAGAAAGTGAAGAATAAACGGTATGATTATTAGAAATCCTGGATCAAAGGACAAAGGATATCCTACTTAACAAGACAAAGGATATCCTACTTAACAAGAAACTAACTATTAATATTTCGTTATTGCACCATTTCTATATATAACTTCTATAAGTCTGTTTGGCATAGAATTAAATAACCGTATACAATAATCATTAGCAATAATATTTTCCCATGCATTATTTACTATTTCCATTAATTCTTCGGCATTCCGTGGTCTCACACTTCCTTTTTGGATACTTCTTACAAGTAGTCCCCATACTTCTTCCACAGGGTTAAGATCTGGACTATGACTGGGCCAGTTAAGAACATTGATGTTGTTATCTTGAAACCAGTTAGTTACGGTATGAGCAGTATGAACGGAATAATTGCCTTGTTGAAATATGAACTCATTATTAGGAAATAATTGTGATATAGAAGGGAGCATAATATTGTCTGAAATCCTAATATACGTTTTACTATTAAATCGTTCCTCAATATGCCACAAAACATCAGGACCACGTGCCGATATCCAAGCCCACATATTGACGGAAAATCTACCGCTTTTATCATCGTTAGATACATATTTCTCATCGAATCGAGTATTCGGAGGGTGGTAAACATGAATACAATCGCTGCGTGTTGACTGGAAAGTTTTTTCGTCTGTAAAGATTACATTGTTCCAAAAATTTACATCATGCGCTAAAAATTCAAGCGCAAATCCTACTCGAGCTTCTTTATGTTCAGCTATAAGTAAGTATTTATGTGCTGCTGCATGACAGGGTAGCTCCGATTCTCTTACTCGCCGGCGACCAGTACTACTCGATCCAGGAAAATTCGTTTCTTCAGCAGCCTGAATAACTGAGTAAAATAGATTTTCTACTAAGACATTTATCAATTGCAAATCTTGTTGAGTTGATTTCCTTCATCGCCCTGATCCAGGATTTCTACTAATCGTACCGTTTATTCTCCACTTTCTTAAAATGTTACACACTGAATTTTTGTCAATAGGTCAACGCAGTGCAATTTGTCTCATTGACCATCCATCTTCTGCTTTAGCAATAACTCCAGATTTAACTAAATCGCTTATATGAGGCATATTAGTTTTTTACACACTTGCAATAAATTATGATAGCTAACTGACAATGTCACAAAAATTAAAGTTAGATGTACACAACTAGATTTTAGCAAAATACCGTTATAAGACTTGTCGTCATTTTTTTTGCTCACAACCGTACGAAGAACCAGAAATCAAGCAGTTTTTAAAATAAATGCATGGTGCGAAATATTGAACGGATACATAGTCGGACCTTATCTATTTCATGAAACGTTAAATGGTGCTAGATATCGGAGGTTCCTGCAAGAAGAGCTGCCAAATTTATTAAGTAACATTTCTCATGATGGGCACATAATCTGGTTTCATCAAGACGGGGCACCGGCACATAATTCAAGAATAGCAGTTAGACACTTGCAACGAACATATCCCAGAAGATGGATGGGAACTAATGGAATAATCAGGTGGCCAGCACGATCACCTGACTTAACTCTATTAGATTTCTTCTTATGGGGACATCTAAAAAATTTAGTTTACACTGAACCAATCGATGATATGGCAGACCTATACGATAATATATATACGAGTGTTGCCACAGTAGAAAGAAATACCTTATTGAAAGTAACTGGGGAAGAAATAATTAAACGGTTTAACATGTGTATCCATGAAGGAGGAAACAATTTTGAACATTTACTTAATGCACATAATTTATTTAAAAGTCAAAACAAATTGTTAAAAAAACTTATTTGACTTTATATTATTTCGATTTATCTCGAAAACCACTAGTTTTAATAGAAAAGTGTACACTACAAAAAAGTACTTAGAATTAAACAAACTTTAATAATATTATACTTTCAAAGTTCCAGTCATCGAAAATTTTCTTTCCGGTGTCGCGACGTCGCGGAGGCCACTGTCATTGACACCATTTGAATGACAAAATATAGCCACCAAAAATATATAACCACTGGCCTTTACAGAAATTGAATACCTCTTTTCGTTATTACGGAAACCGCCTGGAGAGTTTTATGTGAATCACCCTGTATATTCCTAATAGTGTTAGGAACAAGACTCAAAGAAGTTCCCATCTAACCAGTGTCCGGAATATCCCTTATTTTGGTAATAACCTCCCCCCGGGGGTACATTCGGGCGGTTTTCCTTAATTTTTTCGTAAATCGTTGTTCAAACGTAAAAACATATAGGGCCAAAAATATTGCCCATTAAATTCCGCACAAAAACTGTTATATCAACATTTTAGCTATCTATTTCTTACTCAGTTCTCGCAAATAGCGTTCAAAGTTAAGGGTATATTTAGTACGCTGTATAAAATATGTATAATTGTGAGTGTGTGTATAATGTATAAGTAGTATGACTGATGGTCGAGAGGTAAGCGCACTTGCCTCTCACCCAAAAGTCCCGGGTTCGATTCCCGGTCGTGGCAGTGGAAAATACTGTGAAAGGAATTATTCCACTATACACGGATATTGGCTGTGTGTTCCTTGTGTCTAAATGTATAGCTCCCCCCACACAAGGTTCTTCTAGAGCCTTCCGGGATAAAGGGGGTCGTAATTACCTGTGGTGTTATTTATTATTATTTATTATTATTTTATAAATCCAGCGATTTTAAGAACTTATACAGTTACACATTACTCAGGCGATAAAAATCGTATTACACAACAAAAAACATTGTTAAGTAATATAGCGAACAAAGATAAAATAGATTAATTTCTCAACTTGTCGCTAGACTAAATGCTGACAATATTAATACGCTTACTGCTTTAGATGATGCTGATTTACTAATCGTCACAACCGCCATCGATCTATCAAGCCAGCATGATAATGTGGTTGTAGTTGGTGAGGATGTCGATCTTTTCGCCCTTATTATTACCCTTATACCCTTGCTCCTCAAGGTAAAGATATTCTGTTTTTAAAACCAGCCCAAGGAAATATGAAGAAAGGATTTATAGATCTTCTGATTTACAATCATCCAATATTATTGAAAATATTAAAGAAACTCTTCTTTTTGCACACGCGTTTAGTGGTTGCGAGACCACCTCTGCTTTTTTCGTAAAAGGAAAATCTCAATTAATAGGTATATTAAACAAGAGAAAGGATTTGGAAGATGTTATTCATATTTCGACAACTAATCTACGAAAGTGCTGGTGAGAAATTCACACTTGTGTTATATAGAGCTGAACGAACGGAAACTTCTTTGAATAGCCACAGATTTATTTCTTTTAATAAGCTGGTTGGTCAATCCAATCATGATGTAATTTTATTTAAATTGTCACCAACATCTGCAGCATTAAAACAACAATCTTACCGGGTATTTCACCAACTTCAGTCTTGGCTTGGGAAAAATATGCAGCCAACGTAGTGGGGTTAAAGAAAATGGGCAATATGTTATCACCAGTTTTTACTACAGATGCGCCTGCTCCAGTTTCTATTTTAAAAAGTATATCGTGCAACTATAAGAAGGGTTGCGGTAAGCGATGTGGATGTGTTAGAGTTGGATTACGTTGTTCAACTATGTGCTCCAACTGCCATGGACAAGGTTGCCTAAATTCACCACCTGAGGAAATGATAAATAAACAGGATCCAACAAACGAATAAAGAATCGAAACGTCAATGGAGTGGCCTACTGGTGGGGACACCACTTTTTAACGGAATTGTAAATGCTACCCCTAACTTTGCCTGCTATTTGCGAGAATTGAGTAAGAAATAGCTAAACTATTGATGTAACAGTTTTTGTAGAATTTAATGGGCAACATTTTTGGTTTTATACGTTTTTTACGTTGGAATAACGATTTACGAGAAAATTAAGAAAAACCGCCAGAATGAACCATCGGGGGCAGATTTTTACCAAAATAATTGATGTTGCGGACGCCGGTTGGCAAATAGTACTTTTTAAAAGAAATAATTTCTAGTTTTTAAAAACTTTAGAAATTATTTCTTTTAAAAAGTACTATTTGCGTGTACTACGATTTTAGTACGTTTTTTAAATATATGTGAAATAGTTAATGAAAGTCTAATTAATTTAATTACTTGTAGTTTAATTAGTACTGATTTCTAAACAAAAAATGTGTTGATTAAATTTTATTGCAGCATACAATTGCGTATTTTTTTTATAAAATGCTTGCGATAAATATATATCGCATTACTGCTAGAAACAACGTCATTATGACATTGAAATGAGGTAATATTACTGTCAATATATAACGAAAGTAGATAATAATATGTTGTGCAATAAGTGCGGTAAGTCGTCTATTGCTCACGAGAGGGGAGTTGAACGAAGTGGTACGCTCATCCGCTCAAGTGGGCATTAGACAACCGCAGGAATTGCTCATACTATTTTTTATTACAAATGCGGTGAAATCTTAGGGTTTAATTGTAGGATTTCTAATCATGTTTTCACAGAATTTAATTCTTTTATTTTCAGATTTTTATTCACATTAAGTTGACATAAATAACTATCAACTGTCATTTAAACGTCACTTTTTAAAAATAATATTTTCGAGTGTTTTTTTTTTAAATTATTCATTAAATGAAAAATCAAGAGATGACTCTAGCATAGATTTGCGTGGTTTATTTAAATTTTGTGTGTTTTATTGTCAATTCGCGGGCGACAAGTGTGATTACCGGACGCAAATAAATATTTGAAATACTCATAACTCATGTGGTAATAGTAGAGTAGGCAAGCAGCTATTTACCGACCTAAAAAACAAGTCTTATACTTATCCCGAATGAGTAATAAAAACAATATTTATCTGTTGCTGCTTTTCATGCTGCAAAATTTGAGGGAAATATATGAATCTTTCCTGAGATTTTACCTTTGCCCGATTTACATTTGGTTGTGCTTTTGCCGCTGCAAACAAAGCCAAAAGATTTTCTCATGTTTTCTAAGAAAACATGTTGAAGATATATCGATCGATGTCCGTAAGAATACCACAGAGTCAAAGCCTTTTGAAGATGATTTTCCAAATAGTATTAATCAGTATCAATCTCTTAATCATCTCCAATTTCAGTGCTTATGGACTTCAGTTATTCGCCTTCAGAGGAGGATGATGCTGAGACAACCGATTAGCTTACTGTTATATAAGATATACAGATTCTCACCCTGTTACTCACCTGTTGGGTGGTTGTATCTATATAGATATAGGTGTAGATGTGTATATGGATATGGATAGATATAATCGCGTTAGAATTCTCTACTGCAGGCTCATGGTGGTTGCCAAGTTTCAAAACATCAAGACTGTAAGCTATTTCTGAAGTCTCAATCAATTGAATTAATTGGCATACATGTAAAAGTTGTATATCATACTATTTAGTAACTTATTTGCAAGTGTAAGCGGCTCATATGTTTAAAATTTTTATTATTCGTAAAGTGTATGCTCTAAAAAACATTTTGTTGATGACTGTACGTTATTAATGGATGATGGTTCTATTTACTATGCAAATATTGACTATCTTATATTTTGAAACTAGCATTTACTGACTGATATCTATATCGGTTTTTACAAAATGACCGTTTATATCCAGTGGACTGTGGTTTTGCCAAAATAAAATACCTGGCAACATTTTTCTGCTAGTACGTAAATTAGCGATAAACGATAGGTCAAAGGTAAAACAAGTCTCTAAAACGAATGTCAAAATATTATTACACCGATATATCCACATTTGTTGTTACTGTTCCAGTTTTAAAAGTGTTGAATGTAACTTTATTTTTTGCAAAAAGGCAACAATTCGCATGATATTTCAAATACAGCGCCTCTATATATTGTCCACATTAGACTAATAAATCAAGTACAGACATGTTCAATTTAAAACAGATATCGAACTCGTGTAGGATAACCAGGTCACAGATCATATATATCTCATGACAAAATTGGTTTGCGGAGTAAACAAAGTGACTGGAATTTGTTTTAGCTTATTTATTTCAGCAACATATGCATATTGAAAGCTCGTTGCTACTGGAGCAGCAAGGACAATGTCACGTTGATGTTAATTAAGTCGGTCTATTGATATCGCTCATATTCAGAGATAATTTTGGTTGAGATGCAAATTTAATAACGAAATTCATGGACCGTATCATTATGCCGGAGAGCTTGTTATGTCTATTTGGTTTAAACAAATATATATATATATATATATATATATATATATATATATATATATGTTGTTTTTTAGGTTTTCGCGGGTGTTAAATGAAGTGTTGTTGTATTTCCGGATGCTTTCCCGCGTCGATGGTCGACTCCTCCAGGAGTCACGGTTGTCTAAACGACGTTTCGGCAGAATCCCATCTGCCATCTTCAGGTTCTCGCTAAAATCTGCCTACTGCTGCTCCTCGTTGCTCGAACTGAACTGTTCTGAAGTTCAGTTCGAGCAAGGAGTCGACCATCGATGCGGGAAAGCACCCGGAAGTACAACAACACACACACACACACACACACACACACACACACACACACATATATATATATATATATATATATATATATGTTCCGAGAAGCTTCCACGGTCGTTGGTATGAAAAATACTAGGTTCTCGGGTTGAACCGCGTCTGAGATTGTTAATGTCTCGACGTTTCGGCTCCCGTTTTGGAGCCATTTTCAAGAGAAAAAGTGAGTCAAGTAAAAATTGTCAAAGAAAATAATGCTAGGAGTTCGTGGAGACCCCGGAATCGAACCAGTTCCACGAACTCCTAGCATTATTTTCTTTGACAATTTTTACTTGACTCACTTTTTCTCTTGAAAATGGCTCCAAAACGGGAGCCGAAACGTCGAGACATTAACAATCTCAGACGCGGTTCAACCCGAGAACCTAGTATTTTTCATATATATATATATATATATATATATATAAGATTAGTTTTACTTTAAAACTGATAAAAGCCCCGCGTTGGTGAGACAAAATATTGTATGTTTTTTTGTGAAATTTATACATTTAAATTATATCAGTGGTTTAAAAGTTTGTGCAATTAAAAACGGAAAAAATACCCCGACCTGCATTGAATTATACCTTACAAATCATTTGGTAGCCAATGCCATGGTTGGTCAGGGAGTTGACAAATGACATTGGCTACCAAACGATTTGTAAGGTATAATTCAATGCAGGTCGGGGTATTTGCCTGCTGAGTAGCTGTTTCCTGCAAATCATATATAATAACAGTAGGTTAAGCCCACCAAGGGCTGAAGGTCGGCGCTCTCGGTACTTACAAAATAGCAACTGGCTATACGCCATGGAGACATCTATGATGTCTAGTGTATAGCAGCATTTGACCACATGAGAGGATTCACTTACCTCTCACTAGTACACTATTTGCATCAGTTTGTATAAAACTAGCAGGTTGGCCACTGTCATTTGTCTGTTCCATGACCTCTATGGCATACTGATGAGAACTAATAAGTTCGAAACCCGTCTATGTCTGGCCAGGGAATTGACAAATGACATTGGCTACCAATTTTTCATGATTTGTAAGGTATAATTCAATGCAGGTCGGGGTATTTACTCTACTAAGTTAAGTAAACAGTAAACGTCAATGGTGCATATTTTTAATGATTTATTACCATTTTTTCAATCAATAAATATTACAATCAAAGTTAGGTAATTTTTTAACATTTTCTAAATTGTAAGATGCAATAGATTCCCCCAACGCCATATGACGCCTGAAAATAGCATTTTTTAAAGCAGATCATTAGAATTGTTACATAGTTTGTTTCATAAAAGTGGCATCCCCTTCTCAGTAAGTGAAATGTATATGCCACCCCTGCGGCTTCCTCCTATGCACATTATCATACAATATTAAAACGAACGTTATAATAAAAAAACCAAGCAACTTAATATTGTTTTTGTTTCCAAGTTTGCATTATACTAAAGGACCTGGAATGAAGGCCAAGTATATAATGCCTTGAAACTTTTAAGCTGTGTAGGTACTATAATTTAACAATATTAAACAAGTGGGTTTCTAAGGAAAATGAAGGCACCTCGTTATCTTTATTACCGAAAGAAAGGCGCCCAAGATCCACGCTCCACAATAACAAGAACGGCACAAACGACAATCTTACTTTTCTCCCTGTGGAAAATGTAATCTAATTTGGTAAACCCACTCAAAACTCCTGATGTTATATTTTACTTGGGGCCTCTTCGTATTCATTGTGTTTAAGAGTTTTATTCAAATGCCGTTGAGTACTAAGTGGAATCAAATTGATAAATTTAATCATTCGAAGCTGTTGGTTTTTATTTCTGTGGGGCTATAGAGTTGGCGTTGAAACCTACACCCTCCTTGCAATTTTTTGTTATTTACTCGGCGAAAGTTAAATTGAGAAATGGAGGCTGCCCTTTCTCGGCAAATGACAGAGTTAGTAGCAAAAAACGTTGTTCATAAAGCTCGGCTACGCAACGTTTTGAATATGATAGGTTGGGGTAGATACTAGAAAATTGTGAAAGGTAATCAAAAATAATAATAATATTTAATTGTTTTCCTTTAAGACGTATCAAGTTAAAAATGCAAGAAAAAAATGATATAATAATAATATTTATTCATTAATATAAAGCTGTACGTTTTACAGATATGAAATGTCATTATAAAACATATATATGTAAAAGTCATGATGCAATGAAAAGAAAAAATAACAAACAAGTATAAAAAATATATAAATTCAAGACAGACTGAAAAAAATTTACATTTATAGAGTATACAAACGTATACAACAATTAGTGTATGTGATAAAATATAAAGAGAAATCAAATATATTAAGTGCATTGTGAGGCAAGCAAAATTTGAGATAAATATGTATTGGTTAATTAATTAAATGTTATATCACATATGATCAAAGGAAGCTGATAAAAATTCGTCAACACTGTAGAAACATCCGTTTATTAACAAAGTTCTTATATATTTTAGAGGTATCAAAACTTGCCACATTTTTGAGGTTAGTGGACAATTTATTATACAGTTTGATACATTTGTAGTTAGGTGAGTATATGTAGAGGTATCATGGTGAGGAATACGTAACAATTCACCGTGCTGTGGTCGTGTACACATGAATTGCTGTTGAATAAATTGTAGTGGTTTTTGACAAACAGGATATAAATTGATGGAGCTGTAAAAATTTTGTTATTCATAAAAATCTGTCTACAACTATCATTATACTTCATATTAAAAATTAATCTTAGAAGGTTATTTTGAGCTACAAATATTCTCTTGAAGTCTCTCCCACCACCCCAGCTAATTATATTTATAGATATATGTGAGTATGCCATGGCGTAATATATATATTTAGAAGTCCTAGAACAGTTAAGATATCTTTTGTTTGCAAAATGGTGTAGTAGGCTTTATTTAGTTTGCTACAAACACCATGAGCATCCCAAACAAGTCTATCATCTATGTGGGTACCTAAAAACGTTACCAACTGCGAGATTTGGATATCACTAATCAGGTTTTTATTAGGGATGTCTATTCTTTTAAAAAAATGTAAACATATTGTTTTAGTTTTATTCAAAGCAAGCCTATTTTTTTCGCGCCAAGTACTTAAATCACAGGTGGCATCATGGATCATGTTTACCAGCTGCTGGGGTGTTTCAGCTGATAGAGTTATAGTAGTATCATCAGCGAACATTGTAACAAGGCCCCCAGTCATATGATTCGGCAAGTCGTTGATAAATAGTAAAAACAATAATGGACTTAGCACAGATCCCTGTGGCACACCAAGTTTAACATCGTGCAGAGATGACTTGACACCATTAATATTAATGACCATATTCCGTCCCTCAAGATACGATTGGATGCAACTAACTATGTTGCCTGACAAGTTATATCTCGAAGTTTCATTATTAAAAAATCAGGGCATACAGAATCGAATGCTTGGACAGATCAAACAGTAGTGAGACCACATATCTGCCTTTGTCCAGTTCAAGGTAAATGAAATTCAGCAATTCACAGGTGGCCGATTCGCCTTAACTACCGGCCTATTCCCTTATTTCCCACATAGTTAATTTTCTTTTAGAAAACATTGAAAAACAGAATGACTAGCTATTTAAATTGGTTTAATATTTTGTCAGAAAAGCAATTTAGTTTCAGGGAGCAACGCTTACTACAAAAGTACAAGAATTTATAAATATATGAATATCAGTGAACCAACGTTGTGCATTTTCGTTGACCTCGCGGAAGCCTTCGATACAGTTAGTCATGTTCAATTATTGCAGATATTTGAGGGTATTGGGTTTAGGGGCAATCTACACATTAATAAATAGTTATCTGTCAAATAGGGAACCATGTGTAAATATTGGCAACATCTTTAGTAATAAAATGACGGTAGCATATGGTGTACCACAAGGAACCGTTTTAGGGTCAATTCTTTTTAATATGTTCTTGAATGGTCTAGTTAATTTACCCTTGAGTGGTGACATAGTAAGTTTTGTCGATGACACTGCCATAATATATTCTGATAGCAACTGGGGGAGCCTGAAAGAAAAAGCTGAACTCGATTTTTAAAAAATCATCAACTTCTTTAACAACAGGTTATTAACAGTTAATTATTCAAAAACGTACTATGTCCCTGTTACATCTTATAGCAATTTACCTTATTTCCAGAGATGAAATATAAAGATCGACAATAATGAAACTCATATACAAGGCTCACAAAATGTTAAATATTTAAGAATTTACATAGATAATCATTTAAGATGGGACAATCATACAAAATATGTAACTAATAAACTCAGATCGTTATTGTATAAATTCAAACATTTATACTAAATATAGCGCAGTTATAAACCTTATATTTTGGTCTAGTGGAGACTCACTTAAATTACGAAATAATTGCATGGGGAGATGCGGCCAACAATCCCAGTTAGAGAATGCACAGAAATTTACAATAAAAATAATTTTTAAAACATAATATTTTTAGTCGAAAACCTCCTCCTCTACAAAATCCTTATTTTACTATAAGAAACGTAACCAGACTGCAACTGCAAAAAAATAAATAGCCTGACTGGACTTAGCATAGTTCAAATGTACCTTTAGAGGGCGGAATATTAAAACATAATATTTTTAGTCGCATATTTTTCGATTGCAACAGACATTGGACCGCTAGATGGCGCCTGCTGACTATTTTACGTGCTGCTATCCTAAAGATACCGAAATGTACCAAGTAGTCAAGACATCCTCGTGTCGGTCGTCACATGCCTACAACTCAAAACTGCAGTCTGCAAGTGGTGTGGGGCGAATGGCACGAGAGCTACTTTAAGTACGATCAGTAGGGGCGAGCGTAGGTGCGTCTTTACTATGTTCATATTTCGGTATGCGATGTAAAGCAACGACAGGCGCAGTTAGTACTTGGATGGGTGACCATTCCAACGGAAACCGCGTCCACGCCTCACACATCTTCCAGCGGCTTGTATATCAGTGTATACGCGGAAGCTATACAACCTTAGGCGAGGGTTGTATAGGAGATATACCATCCTTCGGAGGGGATGTAAAGCCGTCGGTCCCTTGTCTATTAAAAGTAAAAGATCCCTACTCTTCTTAAGGGAAGAGGTTCGGCAAAAATTCCTGGTTGGGGGTAGCTCGTCTACAGGCGTCGGTGTTAGGCCTCAGTAGCGGAAATAGGCCGACGTTAAATAAATGTATAAAAAAAAAAGTACGATCAGTCTTTCGGCTGGTGTTTGTTGCAATCGAAGCATTAGCGTTTTGATGGTAATATGCAATTATTATACTTAACGCGCCAGGCTTGTAACCTGTTATTCAGCGCTCGGCGGGGCACATAGCCCGGAGAGTAGCTGTTGGTTGCAGTCTTGTTACGTTCCTTATAGTAAAATAAGGATTTTATAGAGGAGTTTGCGACTAAAAATATTATGTTTTAATATTTCGCCCTCTAAAAGCACATTTGGACTACTATTTTTAAAAAAATCATATAAATACCTTTCAAAAGAATTATATATGGCTTGCTTGGCAATCCTAATATATCAATTATTCCTATTATCTCTAAGATATTTGAAATTATTCTAAAAAACAGACTCTTTGGAATTTTTTGAGAAGAACAAATTACTAACTGATGCCCAAGTTGGGTACAGACCGGCAAGGTCTACTATTGATGCGATCTGTGAAATGTATGAAATTCTTATAGAAACTTTTGAAGAACGCAAATTTTGCACTGCTAAATTTTATGACATGTCTAAGGCTTTTGATACTGTGAACCACGAGGTACTTGTGCAAAAATTAGAATACTATGGTATAAGAGGAAACGCCTTAAATTTATTAAAATCTTACCTTGGTGGCCGTCAACAATGTGTCAAGTTTAATGGTAACGTATCACAATTCTCTAATGTCGATTATGGGGTGCCACAGGGATCTGTCCTTGGCCCGGTGTTATTTATTATTTATATTAACGATATGTCTTTCAACTTAGCTTCCGAACTGGTTCCAATACTGTATGCTGATGATGCCACATTTCTACTTAGCAACGAATTATCACAAAATCTACACCAAAACATCACATAGACTGATCGGAAAGTAATTATCTCACCATAAATGAGGATAAGACTAACACTTTAAATTTTTCAACAAAAAAAAGTATTACCAACAACGAACCAGTAAAACTACTTGGAGTGTACTTAGACACTACTTTAAATTTTCAGCCACACATTGAGCAGCTATCTAAACGACTATCGACCGGCATATATATAATAAGACAACTTAGTCACAAAACTACATTGAACTGCTTAAGAATTGCTTACTTTGCTATTTTTCACAGCATAATGACGTATGGAGTAATTCTATGGGGTGGATCAAGTCATACAATAAAAATTTACAAAAAAAAGCTGTTAGAATTATGGCACAAGCTAAATATGATGACCATTGCAAACCAATTTTTAAACTACCCCTACCATCTTATTTTATTTATGAATGTTTATCCTATATAAAAAAACTAACTGATAAGAACAAAGTGACTAAACAGGGGGACATACACTGCCATGACACTAGGAGTAAAACAAAATTAAGACTACCCAAGTTTAGGTTATCAACATCGCAGCATACCTACTTATATTTGTCTTATAGATTTTTTAATGTGTTGCCTGACGCCTTAAAAAATCCCGAAATGAGCACAAATAAATTTAAACATAAGATTAAGAATATTCTTTTACACACATGATGA